>CM071843.1:20808796-22008796 GCA_036507285.1 Trichosanthes cucumerina | reverse complement strand
ATTTATAATATAAAGAGTTATATTATATAGTTTGCATGATTAATTAATATAAAGTGTTATATTAATTTATGGATAACATTGACATGCATTATATTTCATGAGATGATTATGCTATGTATGTCTTATTATTCATGAGATGAATGATTAAGCACCATAACATAGTATGCATATCACCTAAGGTTAATTATTAGTTTTAAAATGTTTAGAACTTGGAAATAATATACCTTACGTTATCTAGTCCTAATTAGATTAGAATTAGGAACCAAGTGATTTATAAACAATGATTAAAAGAGGAACTCTGTCTAAGGAATGTTCTGTCTAAGCTGGGGTATTTAAGCAGACGGAAACGGAACACCCCTAACTGGGAACTGACCTGTGAGTGAAATTTAATCAGAGGGTTTATAAATCATAGTAGCGTTAGCAGGTTTATTAAGGTGTTAATAAACTAAAAATCCTAGGCTTAATATAAAAGTCATATTAGAAAACTTAGGATAAAATCAATATAAGAGTTATATTGATTATCAATATAAGAGTTATATTGATAAATTTAGGTAAAACCATTAGCTGGATTTAGCCTAAGTAAGATTCCTATAGATTTAAAGTATCCAGTGGGAGGAATAATGTATATGATACATATTTTTCCGCCTACGTATCTCCGAAAAGTTCACAGCGTGAGACTCATACTTGGTCTTGTGGCGCAAACGGGAGCGTCCTCCTTCGGATGTTGTTTGTATGAGTCAATATCAAGGTGAATGAAGAGGGTACTTATAGTGAGTGGGAGCAAGTTAAGTGAAAACAAAACCTATGGTCTCTTCAGTCGGTTTACACTATATGATCACTATGGTCAGCCTGCTAGTTTGGCCTGGACTAGACAATCCCTTTGAAGGGCTTGATCATAGGGGACCAAACACAGTAGACACCCGAAAGGGATAAAAATCTCCTTAGTCTGTTTTTCAATCTAGTCCTCCCTTTGGCATATTTTATTGGATGGAGACTCTGGGATCTAAAGACAGAGAGTTACACTCACAAGGTACATAAGATGTGTATGTATCCTGACCGAACAATGGTAACTAAAGCCTATAGGAATAAGAGTTATTCTGGCATTAGGTTTTGGTCAAGAATGTCTTGATCTAGAGGAGGAGTATTTTTTATTACCCTTCGGTGTCATACATTCTAAACATTTAGAGTATCATTGCAAATTATAAATGACCTAGGAATCATATGATAATTAGCTACAACATGATTGGATTAGACAATTGTAAGCAAGAAACTCATACAAGTTTTGTTTGTAAATTTTCAACAAATTGTCTAGCTTAATTATTTCCTTACTGGGTGTTGAAAAATTGACCGGGGAGAACAATGACTTGGAGGAATACACTCAACATTGTCTTGGTAGCACATGATCTTAAGTTCGTTCTCAATGAGGAGTGTCCTCAATTCCCTGCTCAAAACACACCTCAAACTGTTGAGGGTGCATATGATCGCTGGATCAATGCTAATGAAAAGGGAAAAACCTATATCCTGGCTAGCATACCTGATGTTTTAGCTAGGAGGCTGGAGGGCAAGGTCTCAACTCGTAAGATCGTGGATTTTGTGCTAAATTTGTCTAGACAACCGTCCAAACAAATTCGACATGAAGCCCTAAAATTCGTTTACAACGCACACATGGAAGAGGAAACGTTAGTGAGAGAACATGTTCTCAATCAGATTGTTCACTTCAACCTAGCAGAATTAAACAGAACGGTCATAGATGAGAAAAGTCAGATTTCATTCATCCTAGAATCTCTTCCGAAGAGTTTTCTGCAATTTCGTAGCAATGCAGCGATGAACAACATAGAGTATAATCTAACTTCTCTACTAAATGAGCTGCAGAACTATCAGTTTCTTATAAATGATAAGAGACAACAGAATGGAAAGGCAAAACTATTTGCCCATTCCAAAAGTTATAGGAGGGTTCATCCTCTGGAACTAAGAACTGCAGTCATACTTCTGAACTTAAGAAGATAAAGAAGAAAAGGAAAAGGAGCAAATAAAGAGCAATCGTCTAGCAAGAAAAAGTTGTTATTTGATAACATATAGCTGCAGGGTTTATTAGAAACCTTATTTCTATTTCTTGCCTTAGTGAACATTGTACTTCAATTTCTTTTCAATTGAATAAAGTGTTTATTTCTTTTGAAAAGTATTGTACTATGTGTTGCTTTTCTTGAGAATTATTTGCAATGGTTTAATTCAGTTAAAATAGTTTTAAACTATGAATAATTCAAAATTGCGAGTACACGAACTAATTTCTCCTAAAGAAAATGCTCATCTTTGGCAACTTAGATTGGGTCACATTAATCTCAATAAGATTGAGAGATTGGTAAAGAATGGACTTCTAAATGAGTTAGAAGAAAATACTTCCTGTATGTGAATCATGCGTATAAGGCAAAATGACTAAAAGACCTTTTAGTGGAAAAGGTTATATAGCCAAAGAACCTCTTGAGCTTATACATTCAGACCTTTGTGGTCCGATGGATGTTAAAGCATAGTAGGTTATGAATATTCCATCTCTTTTGTAGATGATTATTCTAGATTTGGGCATATTTACCTAATACAACATAAGTCTGAAGCACTTAAAAAGTTCAAGGAATTTAAGACTGAAGTTGAAAATCAATTGGGTAAAACATTCAAAACGCTTCGATCAGATCGAGGTGGAGAGTACATGGATTTAAATTTCAGAAGTATATGATAGAACATGAAATTACATCCCAACTCTCGGCTCCCGGTACACCACAACAAAACGGTGTATCGGAAAGGAGAAATAGAACCTTGTTGGACATAGTTCGATCAATGATGAGTTATCCTCATCTCCCTAGTTCATTTTGGGGTTACGCAATAGAGACTGCAGTATACATTCTGAACAATGTGTCCTCAAAAAGTGTTTGTGAAACACCTCTTGAACTCTGGAAATGACGAAAATGTAGTTTATGTTGTTTCAGAATTTGGGGTTGTCCAGCACATGTGCTTGTGACAAATCCAAAGAAGTTGGATTCACGTTCAAAATTGTGCCTATTCGTAGGATACCCAAAAGAAACAATAGGTGGTTTATTCTATGATCCTAAGGAAGATAAGGTTTGTGTGTCAACAGATGCCATTTTCTTAGAGGAGGACCACAAACCAAAAAGTAAAATTGTGTTGAGTGAGTTAGATGAAACAATAACAAAGGTTGCTAGTAAAACTAGTACGTCAACAAGAGTTGTTGATACTAGGTTGTCTAGTCAAGAGAGTCCATCTCAAGAGTTGAGTATGCCTCGATGTAGTGGGAAGGTTATAACACAACCTGACCATTACATGGATTTATCTGAAACTCAAGTTGTTATACTACATGACAACTGTGAGGATCCATCGACTTATAGCCAAACGATGGTTGACAAAGACAAAGACAAATGGGTCATAGCCATGGACCAAGAAATGGAGTCTATGCATTTCAATTCTATTTGGGATCTTGTAGATAAACCTGATGGGGTAAAACTTATAGGTTGAAAGTGGATCTACAAGAGAAAGCGTGGTGTAGATGGGATGGTGCAAACCTTTAAGGCTAGACTAGTAGCAAAGGGTTATAACAAGGTTGAAGGGGTTGACTTCTTTTCACCTGTTGCTATGGTAAAGTCTATCCGTATTTTACTTGCCATTGCCGCATATTATGCTTATGAGGTATGACAAAAGGATGTCAAGACAACCTTTTGGAATGACAATCTTGAGAAAAACATCTACTGAAGGGAATCGAAGTCCCACAGCGGAAGCGATTGTGAATCGCACGCTCTTGATTAAGTTACAACGATTTAATTCATGAACGTAAACAACTAGATTAAGCATAGATCAAAATAGACAGCAAGAAATGTTACCTTTGAAGAACCTTTCTTCAAGTGCTCCACCCTCCCACGATCACGATCTCAGCAACTGGAAAACAAACGGAAAAAGACACGACCACTGGATCTTCTCCGTTATTCTCTAGGTGAGGGAGGAATGTGGGTTCCCTTTAGGAGAGGTGAGATATTTTGTGAGAGAGATGTGTGTTTTGGAACCCTTCCAACAACACAACAAAGAGCTTGAAAAAACTTAACCTAGTTGCAACTCATGTAACCATATATATAGGGAAATAGGATGGAAATGACCATCCTACCCCTCCTTTATTCTCTCTTTTATTTATGGTTTATATGTGAATCTAATTCACATTAAAACTATATATTATATCAATTATATCATATATAATTGATATAACACCTCATGTATGAAATTGAACACTTCAATTTCATTCCTAACTTTATACCCTCAATGTCACCATGTTGAGCCAACGGAGGGACCTAATGGACCTACAGTTCATGAGCTCCAATGATATGAGAATAACTGATCAAACTCTTTGATCTAGATAATCAATATTCATTAACTACAAGTCACTCCACTATAGACTTGTAGTTGCACTCTACTCACTATAGATATTATTGTGTCCACTAATATAGTCATTATCCATGAGTCGATCGTTCACATGTTGTTCGTAATCACGGTTGGGTCAAATTACCGTTTTACCCCTGTGATTACCTCTTTGCTCATTAAGCACCACTGATCCTCTAATGAACAACAAGTCTAAGGTCCTACCTTAGACTCACACCCTCATAGAGGGCGGGGCCCCGTTGTTCAAGACCTGGAGTCAGTTCTTAAGTGAACAACCTATCTAATTCCTTAGTGTAGGAATGAGTGAATTCCATCTTGCATAATTAAGTTCCCAGCTACCTACGTGGTTCTGTCCCTGAGAAGGTAGGCTTATTGAGTCGGCTACAGGCCACTCTCACCCATACTAGTCTAAGGACAAACCCCTATACGCAGGAGTTAAGTTGCTTAGGGTTCAGGTCGAGTCACTGATGACCATCCATAAATTACTAGTGTTATCCCATTAACGGTGTTACACTGGTTAGACTAATGATTTGCGGTCCGGTCGTGTATGAGCTTTTCATACAGGATGCCTCCACTTGCATGTCAACTACATGAATGAGTTGGATTACCTCATTTGTACTAATTACAAAGTGGGTCGCATCCATGGTGTTACGAGAATGAGGTTTCCAACCTTATTCATATACCATAGACCATTTAGGTTATATTCTTGAACACACTCCAAATAGTGTCCACTACACTGATGTTCAAGATATATTTTATAACCTTGGAGCTTAGTTTATTGGATTTATAAAGCAAGACTGTAATTCTATCAAAACAAATAACCCTTTATTTAATTGATCAAAATTACACAATTTTAGGCCATAAATCCCAACATCTACATGGACCAACCCAAAGAGTTCATTGAACCAGGACAAGAGCATAAGGTTTGCATGATAAAAAGGTCAATGTATGGACTGAAGCAAGCCTCTAGGTCCTGGAATATAAGATTTGATGAGGCAATCAAATCTTATGGTCTTGACCAAAATGATGATGAACCTTGTGTGTACAAGAAAATCATCAATAGTTCTGTTGCATTCCTAGTTCTATCTTTGGATGGTATCCACTTGAATTGCATTTAATTCAGTGATTCTCATGTTAGTTTATCCCTAAATTATGTGTGTTAGCTTTAAAATCTTGAATTTAAGCATTAGGTGCAAAAAGAATTAATTTTGATGTTTTTGTGTTTTAATTCAAGAAATTTAGAAAAATAAGCTAACGGTTAATTAAAGACCGAAATTTGGTTTTTCTTAATTTCAAAAATCCTTGCGTATTTAGTTTGATTTATAATTGACTTCATAAATTTATTTGGGATTTTTCTGTGTGCAGGAGATGTTTAAAAATTACAAGAAGTCTCTAAGGGCATTTAAATATTTTACCCAAAGGGTATTACGGTCTTTTTACCCTTGAGGGTATTTTTGTAATTTGTGGAGTTAGGGCAACATAAAGAGGCTACGGTTTACAAGGGTAAAGGGAGGAGTTGGAGTTGTGACAAGAGGAAAAGATCAAGAGGGAGAAAAAGAACTCGTGAGATTGCTGAAAGCAAAGGGCCTGCGTTGGAAGGAAAAAATCTACAGCCCTTTGTTGAAGCAAATGTTGCTGCACACAACCATGAAGAAGCCCTTTTGCTGAAGCAAAGTGTAGCTGTGCTTGGCGGTAGGCTGCTGTTTGCTGAAGCAATTTGGTGAGAGAAGAAGAAATCACGTGAGGGAGGCATTGCTGAAGCAAACCGTAGAGTAGAGTGTTGGCCATCTGCTGGAATCAACCTACCTTTGCTGAAACAAAGCCGAGAGTAGGGGTTTGTCCACTTCTGTGATTTGCCCATCTTTGTTGAAGCAAAAATCGAGAACATGTGCAGTTCGGTTTTCACAGACGTCGTTCACGAAGTTTGCGATTTCTGGCTACCCAATCGTTGGACTTTGCTTCAATTTTGTCAGCCTATTAAGGACTCATAGAGCTCCCTTTTGAACGGTTGGATCGTCGTTTGGAGCTTTGTTGTGTCAGATATTGCTGTCACATTGGACGTCCACTGCAGTTCGGTTTTTCACAGACGACAGTCACAAAGTTGTTGTTTTCTGGAGTTTGAACCGTTGGATTGTGCTGAAATTTTGTCAGCATGTTGGGGACCCATAGTCCGTAGTTTTCAACGGGTGGATCAGTATTCAGATTTCCAGTTCATTAGATATTGATATCGGACAGAAGCTACAGAATACTGAAACCTGCTACTATTGCCTGCTGCCTTCTGTGGGATCTTGGCGTTTTTCTGAAGCAAAACACATGTCAATTGCCTTTTGTAAACTTCTCCTATTCCCTAATTATTTTGGCTTGTTGTTACACCAATTTTGAGCGTTTATTGTGCTCTTTTGACTCACTATTTTAGGCTAAATTCATGACTGTTTTTGGGCTGAATTTGGGTTGTTTTGTGACATTGTTAAAGCACATATTTGAATTTATTAAACAACACAAGCATGCATAAATTAGAGATGTGTGAGTTGATTTACATGAACTAAATTTTCTTAAGCAAGGGTTAGGTTGTTTTAATGTAATTTTGGATTAAATTTATGGTTGATGCCATTGATTGAATTTATGAAATTTTATTGAATTTAACGTTGCATGGGAATTAAAATTGACCTTTTTAACTTCTCTATAATTCATAAACTTGGGAAAGCTAATGAATTAGAAAACTAAAATTTCATTCTAGGATTATTGAGTTGATTAGGGATAATTAACCCACATAGAACCTAAAATCATGGGCATAATTTAGATCACAATTGGGAAATTGTAAGTTTTCAAACTTAGTGATTTTGGAAAGAATCATTTGAATGCATTTGTAGGTAAATTCAAGGCAACACTCAAAATTTATTCTAATTGAACATTAGAACTCTAACCTAACCCGAGCTTATATTTTCATTAGAAATCTCATATCTTGCATCTCCCCTCTTGTTTGCATTCTCCTCTCCCCGCATTTAAATTCAATTAATTTTCTTGTGTCTTGTTTTGTCTCCACTTATCACATCTGTTTATTTATTTTCAACAATAAATTGCACACTCATGTATTGCACTAAAATAAGAGAAATTTGCTAGGACGCTCATTCATTTAGGTATAGCTAGTCCCCGTGGGATCGATACTTTAACTTATCACTTGCTGTTTTCGACCGAGTATACTTGCACGTCGTAGAAGTGTCAGAACTTATTCTAATTTACATTAGTTTAGGTCATCTGATATTTTCGCATCAAGTTTTTGGCGCCGTTGCCGGGGACTAGTTTAGATTCTTATTTTGTTTGAGTGGATTTTAGCATTTTATTCTTGTTTTTCTTGTTTGGTGTGTCTTGTTATTTTTGTTTCGTATTTTTATATTTGTTGAATCTTGGTTATTCTTTTTGGCTGTGTTGGTGCATATTTTGTTTGTTGAGCCTGTTATAATTGATTAATTATTTTATTATGGCTTATGATAACTTTGGGTGGTTTTCTGTGCCCAATGAGGAAACATAATATAGTTCTTTTTCTTATGATCATCCATTTGCCAATTTAGAGTCTTCTAGTGAGGGGTATGGATCTTATGGCTACCAAATGCCTAATTACTATCATACTAACCCTATGACTTATGGGAATCCTATGTATGATAATAATCAGAGCAATTGGGCCTATGAACCATATCCTAGGGGTTTTGAGTCATATCCTCCCTATATTCAAAAAACTCAGGTAGAAGACGAATCTTCCCTTAAAATGTTATTTTTAGAATATATGAGAACCACAGAAGAGAGGAATAGGCAAATAGATGAGAGGAATAGGCAAATAGATGAGATGAATAGACAAATAGGGGAGTCAATTCAACACCTAACAGATACACTTACCTCCCTTAGAGAACAAATGTACTTAGACTCGTCTGAGGTTGAGCACCCTAGGGAAGAGAGTGAAGGAGGACCCACACCCTTAGATAGTTCGGTGAGTCACTTGATCACTGACCCGCTAATAGACCTTCAGGATCCTAGTCCTTCACATTTTACTAAGTATGGGCATTTAGAGGATTGTGCTTTAGATGTAAAAGAAGTATGCTTTAGATGTAAAAGAAGTAGAACCTTTTAGCACACACCAGGATAGAGTTAATGAGAGTGTGGAAAAAGTCGAGCCTGTTGAGTTAGGCCAGGAGGTAGAGTTTGAGGCTTTTGAGTCTATGGCAGTTCTATCTTCTGATTTTTCTCTTATTGGTGAGTGTTTTTCTTTCTATTCTCTCGAGTTAGTGTCTGAGTCTGTTTATTTCTTTGTGTTTCCTTCTTTTCTCTTATCAAATAAAAAACCAAAAATTGTTTACTTTGTTATTGTTCTTTCGTTTCTTTAAATATATGAAAAATCAAAAAATATATCTGTTTCGGGCTCTCACGAGAAGCTAGTATTCTTGCTAGCATTAATTTATTTTGTAGATTCAAGAAAGAAAGACCCGAAGAAATGGGAGAATTTTTATGTACCTTGACAAGCCCAAGTGTACTCCGTCAAGCTAATGACGTTTAAACAAGCGCTTCTTGGGAGGCAACCCAAAATTTATTTCGTTTGTTTTGTTTTTAATTTTTTTTTCTTTTGTTTCATTTTTAGTTGATTTTTTTTCGAATAAATAACCCTTGCCTATCTTGCAGCTCCCTTGGGGATTGATGAGTGATATGTGTTGCAGTAGAGGTCTCCTCGATTCAGGGCAGTATTGTTCTCCCTTCCATCTTTATTAATTGTCCTTAAGCATGCTTAAGTGAGTATATTATCATTAAGGGCAATGTGTGCTTTAACCATGAGGGGGAGATGTGTTGTTCTGAATCTGAGTTTGGGCTTAATTGAAAATTTTTCGGCTGGTGAGACTGTGTGCTGCTAGAGTTTATAGGGTGTTGCAAGGCTTTGTGTTTATAAGTTATTTACTTGCTTTAGGACTACAAAATGATCTTTTTTGACTACCAGGTTCCATGTTTAGTTGCTGGTTTTCATGGTCTTTGATATGCATGATGTAGGTAGTTGATTCATTATGTTTAAGCAAGTAAAAATAGAAAAAATGGTTGTTGTGCCTTGTTTAAAAATTAAGTTTCTCATGTGCTTTTATGGTAAAAGTATGATGTCTTTTGTAGAAACTTGTTATGCATCTTCTTGAAAATAAAAAAGTTAAGGTCAAATCTCAGGGTTAATGAAAATAAGAGTTGTTGCTTGTGTTTGAGGCAAGAGTATGCTATGTTGTTTCGTGTTTCTCAAGATCAAGCTTGTTATTAGAGGTTTTTTTAGTGCGCTTATGGTTAGTGTGTTAATCAAACTAGTTAGGATTCAACTCCTAGGCCAAAAAGTTAAAAAGCTAGAAGCCAAGACAAGTTAGATAACTCATACATCGTTTAGAATGTTCCAAAATGAGTAAACTCAAAATTTGTGATCATTTCAAGTTTGGGGGAGTTACCCGACCTCCCTAACTCAATGAAGACATTGAGTACTCTAAGTTTGGGGGGAAAGATAGGTAAATTCTTTGTTTTTTTTAAAAAAAAAAGAAAGAAAAAAAAAGAAAAAAAGGTGAAAGAAAGAAAGAGTCTGCAAACCTTTCATTTCCTTAAAACTCCATTGGGCTAGACCAAAAACATGTTATTCATTTCGTTATTTAGAGTAGTTCAGGCTACTTGGTGCTCGATGTCAGGGGGTCTGGGCACTAACCATGCTGACCTCTTGGAGCGAAGGTATCAAGCGAGAAGCCTATACCCATTGCTTAGATGCGTTGCGCTAACCACGTGTGCCATTCTAAGAACTACAGGAGAACCCCATTGCTTAAGTGTGTTGCGCTAACTACGTGTGTCATTTTAAGAATTACGGGAGAGTAAAAAAAAATAAATAAAAATAAAACAAAAAAAAAAAGTAAAATAATAAAAAAATCTAGCCCTAAATAGTGAGTTTTATGGAAGTGGAGGGGAATAATGTACATATCTGTTTTTACAAAAAATAAAAAAATAAAAAGGAATGATCATTAAATTGTAGTCATGCGAGTTTTGGAGTATGACTTATTTTTTAAATATGGGTTCCACAGATAGAACTAGGAATGGGACCGAACTATTGATGATTTTCTTGTAGACACAAGGTTCATCATTATTTTGGTCAAGACCATAAGATTTGCTTGCTTCATCAAATCTTATATTCCAGGATCTAGAGGCTTGCTTCAGTCCATAAATTGACCTTTTTATCCTACAAACCTTATGCTCTTGTCCTGGTTCAATGAACTCTTTGGGTTGGTCCATGTAGATGTTGGGATTTATGCCCTAAACTTGTGTAATTTTGATCAAATAAATAAAGGGTTATTTGTTTTGATGAAATTATAATTCTTGCTTTATAAATCTAATAAATTAAGCTCCAAGGTTATAATGTATCTTGAACATCAGTGTAGTGGACACGCTTTGGATTGTGTTCAAGAATATAACCTAAATGGTCTATGGTATAAGAATAAGGTTGGAAACCTTATTGTGGTAACACCATGGATGCGGCCCACTTTGTAATTAGTACAAATGAGGTAATCCAACTAATTCATGTAGTTGACATATGCGAGTGAAGGCATCCTGTATGAAGAGTTTATACAAGACCGAACTGCAATTATTAGTCTAACTAGTGTAACACCATTAACAGGATAAGACTGATAATTTATAGATGGTCATTAGTGACTCGACCTAAATCCTGAGCAAGTTAAGAACTCTTGCTTATAGAATTTTTCCTTAGACTAGTATGGGTGAGAGTGGCTTGTAGCCGATTTAATAAGCCTACCTTCTCAAGGACAAAACCTCGTAGGTAGCTGGAGACTTAACTGTGTAAGATGGAATTCATTCATTCCTACACTAAGGAATTAGGTAGGTTGTTCCCTTAAGAACCGACTCCACGTCTTGAACAACGGGGCCCCGCCCTCTATGAGGATATGAGTCTATGGTAGGACCTTAGACTTGTTGTTCATTAGAGGATCGATGGTGGTTAAGGAACAAAGAGGTAATCACAGGGGTAAATCGGAAATTTGACCCAACCGTGATTACGATTAACTTGTGAAGGGTCGACTCATGGGTAATGATTATATCAGTGGATACAATATAATCTACAGTAAGAATGGTGCAACTACAAGTCTATAGTGGAGTGAATTGTTGTTAATGAATATTGATTAACTGGATCTGTAACGCCCCTACTTTTTCACATCTATAATTCCTAGGGACAATACTAAACATGCATGCATTCTTAGGCCAAAAACACATAAAACAATCTTTAAATTGCCAAAATATCAAAATATCTTTAGGGATCCTGAAAGAAAACGTCAAAACATTGGAAATAACATTTTAAACTTGGCCTACTTAAAGTTCTGGAAATAAAATTTAAGCTTCGAAATCTTTTAACGACAACATCATTTATTAAGGAAAAATGCGGAAATCATGACTTTCCCCATGGTTTTGACAACGCGCCTCCGTCACTCGCCCCGTACGTCCTTGGCCTTACCTGAAAAAGATTTTAAAATAAAAGGGTGAGTATTGTAATACAATACCCAGTAAGTGACCTCGCTACCGAGGTTTTGGGACATGCACACACATACAATCATGACTTTTAAACTTGGTCAAAATATTCATATGTGGGACCTAAGACTTTCTCATATCAATCGTGATTGTAATACATGACTTCCTTTTAATTTAAGTGGCTAATTGGTCGCCCTGAGTCATTTCATTTTCAGTCCCTCATAGACCCCTTTAAAAATTTGAGTCCCTCACAGACCCCTATAAGTGTTTTTGAGTCCCTCATAGACCCCTGTAAGAATCGAGTCCCTCACAGACCCCTATAAGCATGACCCATAGGGTCTCTAATGCACGTTTGACCATGCATACAATGAACTCAGGAGACCAATTTCCACATTCTAAATCAAATCATTTCATGACATACATACCATGCATGAGGTCCCATCATCTATCATGACTATAATGCACATATCATGAAACAGTGATACTGAAATGCAAATCATGACTTTTTCACAACATACTGAAGATAATACTTTTAAGCATGATCGATTCGTACCTTCAACAACAGAAAACTTTCGCATGAAATAGTGAAATATTCTCACATAAAATAATGGAATACTTTCTCATAAATAAAGGGCTACTTTCAAAATAATTTCACATAAAATGATAAACTATTTTCGCCCAAAATGAAGATAAGCTCTCACATAAAATAATGGTTATTTTCACATAAAATAACGAACTATATTCGCACAAAATAATGAAATCCGTTTTCTTTGATCCCATTCAGAAAAGTTCGGCACAAGGACCCTTACCTCAAGCTATGGTTTTCAAACGCTGCACGCAGACAACAACCAACCTCTTTTTTTTGCTCCTTTTCGCTCCATTCTTCTTAGCAACCACTTTGCCTCGATCGACACCGACTTACAGATTCGATTGACATAATAAAATGCCCAAAACAATAGGCCCTTTACATTGAACAATTCAACATAAAACATCTAAATCAATGGTGCCAAAAACGAAAACATCTAATTTGCAAACTGATCATACATCTCATGAAATCAGCAAACACCACCTTTGTTCTTGAAAAATCCAGAACATAATGAAGATCACAACTTGGCGCTCTGATACCAATTGAAGGGATCGAATCCCGCAGGGGAAGGGACTGTGAATCGCGTGTTCATGATTTTGTTACACAGATCTTAAACAAGAACTAAATATAAAGATTAAGCATGCATTTGTAAGATAGGACAATAAGAAATTTACCTTTGAAGAACACTTTCTTCACGAGCTCCTTCTCCAATGTTCACGATCTCAACAATACGAACCTGACACGTTTGAAGATCCCCCACTAGATGTTCTCCGTTGTTCTCTAGGTGAGGGAGGAATGTGGATTCCTTTAGGATAATATGTGGAATTTTGAGAGATGTGTGTTTGGAACTCTTTCCAACAACACAAATGTTGTAACTCTAGGTTTCACAATTGTATATCTCAAAGTTGCTTCTTATGCAGCTATTTATAGGGAAATGAGATGGAAACTACCATCCTATTCCTCGTTCATTCTCTCATTAGTATATAGTAATTTGTAAATCTAATTCACATTAAAACTATATATTATATCAATTATATCACATACAATTGATATAACACCTCATATATGAAATTTAACACTTCAATTTCATGGACCTACAGTGCATGAGCAACAATGATGTGAGATTAACTGATCAAACTCTTTGATCTTGGTTAATAAATATTTATTAACTACAAGTCACTCCACTATAGACTTGTAGCTTCACTCTCCTGACGATAGATTATATTGTGTCCATTTATATAATCATTACCCATGAGGCGTCCCTTCACAATTTGTTCGTAATCATAGTTGGTCAAATTACCGTTTTACCCCTGTGATTACCTCTTTGTTCCTAAAGCACCACTGGTTCTCTAATGAAAAACAAGTCTATGGTCCTACTATCAACTCGAACCCACTTAAGCTAGTTTAGAGAGCGGGGCCCCGTTGTTCAAGACCTGGACTCAGTTGATAAGGGAACAACCTACCTAATTCCTTAGTCTAGGAATGAGTGAATTCCGTCTTACAGAATTAAGTACCCAGCAACCTATGAGGCTCTGTCCCTGAGAAGGTAGGCTTATTGAGTTGGCTACAAGCCACTCTCACCAATTCTAGTCTAAGGACAACCCACTATAAGCAGGAGTTCTTAACTTGCTCAGGATTCAGGTCGAGTCACTAATGACGATCTATAAATTATCAATCGTATCCTGTTAACTGTGTTATAATTGTTAGACTAATAATTTGCAGTCCGATTTTGTATGAACTCTTCATAAACAATGCCCCCATCGGATGTCATCCACATGAATGAATTTGATTACCTCATTTGTACTAATTACAAAGTTGGTCGCATTCATGGTCTTATGAGAATAAAGTTTCCAACTTCATTCTTATACCATAAACCATTTAGGTTATACTCTTGAACACATTCCAAATAGTGTCACTACACTGATATTGAAGATTCATTATAACCTTGGATTTATAAAGCGAGAAGGTAATTCTATCAAATCAAATAACTCTTTTTTAATTTGACTAAAATTGCACGAGTTGAGGGCACATATCCCAACAGTCATAATATGCAACAATGGCTAGAACGATGTTGATAGACTTTACCATGACAACAGGAGAAAAACTTTTCTCATAGTCAACCCCTCTCGTAAAGTATAACACTTTGCCACTAGTCTTGCTTTGAAGGTTTGCACCTTCCCGTCTACACAACGTTTTCGCTTGTAGATCCATTTGTAACTTATAGGTTTTACCCCATCAGGTTGATCCATGAGCTCCCAAACGGAATTAAGAATCATCTTTTAACTCATTGAGAAGTTCATTCTTTAGAAGCCTCTTAGTCCGATTGAGATTGATGTGACCTAGTCTTAGATGGCAAGGATTGGTATGTTTATTAGGAGACTCCTTTTTCCTTTTACTTTGAGTGTTTGTAGATTTAAACATTTCATGATTTAAAAGTGTTTTAGTTTTGATTGGTCTTAACACATATAAATTGTTTTCACATTTAGCCGAATAAATATGGACACCATTTCTACTAATGAACGCTTCATTGATGTCAAAGAAAATAAAGTAACCTTGTTCGATTAAACAAGAGATAGATACAAGGTCCTCTTGATTTTACGAACTAACTACATGTTTTCTAAAAACATAAATCTATCCCTAAAACACAATTTAAAAGCTTTCACTGTACGAGCTGAGGCGACGTCTTCTGTTCCGACCCTAAGCGTCATCTCACCCTCTTCGAGTTCCTTGGATGAACTAATTCTCTGTAAAGAAGAACAAACATGATTAGTGGCCCTGAATAAAAAATCCAAGTGGAATTATTAGTTTCCACTAAACAAGTTTCTAGAACAACCAAATCTAATTTATGTTTATTCTCTTTGAGCTCGACTAGGTAGTTTGGGTAGTTGCGCTTCCAATGCCCATACATGTTGAAATGGAAACATTTTCCTTTGTTTACAACTTTGGCATTCCCTTTGTCGTATTCAAGTTGGACTTTCACGTAAAGTAGCTATCCCCAGTTAATTTTTTGTTAGCAAGCAATGCAATAATTGAGGACGACATGTTGAAAACAAAAAAAAAAAGTTCTAATTCGTCATTCATGCCTTGAACCCATTACAAACCCATCAATTTAGCAAAATTCTCATAAATAACCCTATTGTTGAAACTTAAACCTTTTAATTTTTCAACGATACTTCATGGGTTTAGAATGAAGGCTACCATCGGGTGGTCAGTCACAACTCCCATAAATTGAGACGATCTTAGCAAATTACAATTCCTAGAATATCTCATATTCCAATGATCTTAAGCTACTGTCATTTGGTAAAGGAATCATTAACTAGTTTAACTCATCCCGTAATTTAACCCTACCTTTTTCAAATCCAATAGGTCCGAACTAACATGCCACCATTCAGAATGAAAACTATTGGAAATTTACCTAAGGGACTTTATCCATTTCTTGAGTTCGCGGTGTTCCGATCCCTATGATCAAACCCTCCATAGGGGTAGTTGCTCCAAGGGCAACACACAGGCGGACCATAGAAATTCACGGTGTGACCTAATGGAGTAGACCGTAGGATACGTTTACATGTGTCCTTCTCTCATTTACTATAGACACTTCTCTCATTCACCTTAGTATTAAACCATGCAGACATCACACGTAGGGGAACACACTATTGACGCCAGAAGTGAAGGGAATGGATTTCTCGAACCGGAATTGCGACGTGAATCGTTGTTGTTTCGTTGTTATTCTTATTTTCTTAAAATTAGATGTATCAACATACAATTTAGGCTAAGCATGCAAAAATTAGAAGAAACCAGAAAGGATTTCAATACTAACCTCTTGAAGAACCGTTCTTCACGTTTCCTCCTCTGGTCACGATCTTATGACACAACGATCTCTCGAACCTCGAACGTACAATGAACGAATCAATTGAGCACTTTCACTTGATCTTCTCGGTTCTTCTCTCGAGGATGAGGGAGAGTAGTGGGACTCCCTTTGGATTTTGAGGTGGAGAGAATCGTAGAGAATTGAGAGAGAGTTTAGAGAGAATTTCTTGTACCTTGGGATGGAATTCAAAAAAAAATGCAAGAATGCTTACCAAGTGCTTCTTGCAACACCTATTTATAAAGGAGTGTGGTGGAATTAAAAACTCCACCAAATTATCATTTAACCACAACTATATAAATATGCAAATCAAGGAAGTGGACTTGGTTTGTTTTCTACTTCCATGTCTTTTTCCTTCTTAAGAGGATGAGGAAATGACTTTTTCATTATTCCATTTTTGTATTGAATTTGCAGCATTCATTGTTTTTTATTTCTTTCATTGACTTTTGTGGATCAATTATTATATTGAGTAGTAGCAGAGATTGAAAATAATAAAATTGTAGGGCTCTTAGACTGCTTTCTTTTGAACCTTAGAGGGCACATTTCCTCATTGTAGATATCTTTGAAGAATATTTACAATAAAAGTATATTGCAGAGTAAATAAAATCAAACTACCCTTAAACTTATGACCAATAAGAGTTAAGATTATTGTATCTCTTCACAAAGCCATTTAAAGATAGTGAACCATCACATTCTTTATTGACGATTGGTGAGTTTAACACTACGAGTGTAACAAAGAATAAATATTACATTTAAAACAAATTGGTGATGAGAGTTTGTAATATTTTTCTATCGTAGAGCATGCACTAATAACATCTGACAAAGAAAAACAGTCTTAGAGAGTTGTGGAAAGTGAGATTCAATATCATATGAAGCATATTAGTGCCACTCACCTTAATGAATGAAGATTAAATAAATAAGCTTTTCAATATTATAGGGTTAATAAATATTCAATCAGATAAATTACTCAATAAGCGAGTTGTCACTAAAGCAACCTAGTGGTTCATGCTCATTTTGGATTCTATTATGTTTTTCCACACACCTTTACTCTTTCGTTGTAAAACGCATGCTACTACTTGTTATTTATGGGTAAATGAGCACAAGAAATATACGCAAAGAACCCTTAAGAAGAAGACTTGTAAAAAAAATACTTCATTACATAATAAATATATTGAGATTCGACTGACAATAGATGGATAAATTGTAAAACACTACATTTCAAAATAGCGTAAATTTTACTCTTTCAAAAACTAATTTAAATATGACTTGGTTATTTGGGCCGCTACGTTAAATCTCCATGTTATTCTCAAGAGTTTCCAATTGCCATTAGCAAGCATATAGTAACGTCCCTAGTTCGAAGCCTAAGAAATAGTTCAAGTGATTACATAAATGGTCTTTAAAGTTCTATTAATCTGCATATTGATGAAGATCTGATCTCCTTGAACAGCGGAAACGTGTTTTTATGGATCAATTGCTTGTTTATTTTGGGTTACTTCAAATACAAGTACATTGGGAAAAAACAGAGAATAAGCCATCCTAATCTAATTAAAGCATGGAAATTAAACATGCAAACATGTTGTGTAAAATTAATTATACTAAAGGAAATTGAAAATTACCTTCGTAGTTTTCTCAATACGCAACAACTCTTTGATCCCTTTTGCACAACAACACAGTAACAAGGTTCTCATGTTCTTCCAATAGGACACAACAACTATGTAAACATCCTATCCTCTGAGTATCTACTTAGATCTCTCATTTGTGGAAACAAACCAACAAATTGGAATAGAATGGGAAAAGTTTTTTAGAGAAAAATTTCAGCAATTCACCAATTGCTCAAAAAAAGATTGATCGATCATCCCCTACTCTTACCAGGAGAAGAGGAACTGCCATTTGGGTAACTCTCCACTCCCTATCGAGAGGGAATTGGGGAGTGGTTGGAACGTGTCATCTTGACACGTTACCAATTAATTAATAAAAAAATAATTAATTTATAAATAATTAATTAAATTAAATGAATTCATATTGAATTTAAATATCACATTAATTAATTAAATGATTAAATCACATTTAATCATTTTACCCTTTAACCTATAGTTTAATGCACATCTTATGCATAATAAATATTAACATATAGTTTTCCAAATATGAATCTCATTCACATTTCAAATAATATTTGAACTCTTTCAAATATTTAATTCTCTCACATAATTTAATATGAATCATATTCACATTAAATTTATAATTTAAAGTTCCAAAACATTATATTATAATGTATTTATATACATTAATTTTATTCTCTAAATGAATTTGAACATTTCAAATCCAAATGATCTAAGAACCCTTTACGAGCTACAAGGTGGACCTAATAGACCTCAGATCAGAAGCTCCACGATACAAAATTATTCTGTTAATCTCATTAATATCCTAATCACCATTCGTTAACTTCGGGAACACTCCACTAAAGTCCCGCAGCTGCACTATTCTCACTACAGATATTTTTTTGTGTCCACGGATATTGAGCAATAACAACAAGTCAATCCTTCACGAATGTTAGTAACACCACATGGGTCAAATTACTATTTTACCCCTGGGTTAGATCTTGTACCTTAAGTATCAGTGCTCCTCTAATTAACAATTTGTTTGTGGTCCAACAAACAAACAAAAGTCACTCTCAGAACAATGAGAAGGTCGGGCCATTTTTTCAAGTCTAGGAGACACCACTTAAGGGAACATTCATCTACTTACCTTAGTAGTCGGGAAGGAGTGAATTTCATCTTGCCAAGCAAAGCCCCCAGCTGCTTACCCAGTCTTGTCCCCAAGAAGGTAGGCATATTGAGTCGGCTAATTTGGCCACTCTCACCCATACTAGTCAAAGGACAATCCCTCACAAACAGGAGTTCATAACCCGCTGAGGATTGAGATCAAGTTGCCTAGGTCATCCTAATGAAATAGAAACCTAGCTAGTCAACAGAGTTACATTTAGTGGTTACTA
Source organism: Trichosanthes cucumerina (assembly GCA_036507285.1). Taxonomy (NCBI): domain Eukaryota; kingdom Viridiplantae; phylum Streptophyta; class Magnoliopsida; order Cucurbitales; family Cucurbitaceae; genus Trichosanthes; species Trichosanthes cucumerina. Next base: position 21,989,398 of record CM071843.1, on the reverse strand, counting down.
TTTCGCAGTCTGGTCTTCTGTAATCTCATTACATAGGATATCCCCACTCACATGTCATCTACACGAGCACGTTAGGATCATAGTGTTTGTATCATTTACAAAGTGGGCCACATCCATAGTGTTACCAGGGTAAGGTACCCAAACTTTATCCCCTTACGATAGACCCTTTATGTTGTATCTCGAACCAAGATCCTTTATATGTACACTACATTCAGTTCAAGAGACATTTTACAACCTTCGATATTTAGTTTATTGGATTTATGGTTAAGATAAAGGGCAATATCGTAAATAACGAACAATAACTCTTTATTGAAATAATAACCCTTTATTACAATAATTAATACAAAATTACAAACTATGAGTTTTAGGGAACAAACCGAACAAACTCCCACTTGATCTAAATCTCTTGAGGGGTACATCACAATCGAAAATAGTGGTTATGGAGATAAGAATTCAATAAACTAGGGCATCCATATACCCATTACATATCTACCACTTGCTCTAGATCAACCTATGTACATATCTCGTAGACATAGACTTTCCAGATGACCCTCGAACACTTTAGCCGTGAGAGTCTTTGTAAACAGATCAACAATGTTATGCTTCGAAACGATATTCATGACTGTCACATCTCTTCATTGCACTATTTCTCGTATCAGGTGATATTTCCTCTCGATGTGCTTGATGGAGATCCAATCTCCTTGAGAAGAGGAAACGTGATGTGAAATCGTAATTGCTTGTTTAGTTTCATTAAACACAAATACCAGTACATTGAGAAAAGTACAGAGAATAAACATACATTTCCTAATTTAATTAGGCATTGAACTAATCATGCAAATATGTTGTGTAAAACATTAACCTAAAAGCGAATTAGAAATATTTCATTTGTAGTTTTTCAACAACAACTCTTGCTCCAATTGGACAGTAACACAACAAGAAGAAGTATTCTCTGCTTTTACAGAACACCTCCACTTGGAAAACGAATATCTTTGAGTTCTTTTGATCCAAGCTTTTGTGGGAAAGCCTTCAACAATTTGGATGGGAGAGGAAATTTTTAAGAGAGAGTTTTCACAGCAATTCACTAATTGCACAAAATTGGAAATTATCGATCAGTTTCCTCACTGATCCCGTCTGCCTATTTATCTGTCGATAGGGAGAGGAAGAGGGGTAGTGGGAACGTGTCATCCTGACACGTTCCCTTAATTAATTTGATAATAATATAAATTAATTTATTTAATTATAAATTAATATTAATTTTTATTAAATCACATTTAACCAAAATTAAATTAAATATCATTGATTTAATTATGATTAAATCATATTTAATCATTTTTTCCCTCTAACCTATAGCTTATGCGTATTAAATTATAACCTATAGTTTCAAATATGAATCCCATTTACATTTATATTTAACATTTGAACTCTTTCAAATATATAATTCTCTCATATAATTTAATATGAGTCATATTTGACATTAAATTTATAATATATATAGTTCCAAAACTTTATATTATATCGTATCTATATACATTAAATTTATTCCATAATGAATTTGAACATTTCAAATTCAAATGATCTGAGAACCCTTTACGAGCTAGAAGGTTGACTTAATGAACCTAAAGATCGGAAGCTCCAACGATACAAGATTCCTTGATTAATCTCATTAACCTCATAATAACCATTCGTTAACTGCAATAACACTCCACTAAAGTCCCGCAGCTGCACTCTTCTCACTACAAATATATTTTCGTATCCACGGATATTGACCAATAACAACGAGCCAATCTTTCACCAATGTTTGTAACACGAGCTAGGTCAAGTTACCGTTTTACCCCTAGGTTACATCTTGTACCTTAAGCAGCAGTGCTACTCTAATGAACAATTTGTTTGTGGTCCTACCAACAAACAGAAGTCCCTCTCGGGCCAAAGAGAGGGTTGAGCGTTTGTTCAAGTCCCTGAGACACCACTTAAGAGAACAATCATCTACTTTCCCTAGTAGTCGGGAAGGAGTGAATTCAGTCTTGCTAGGCTAAGTCTCCAGTTGCTCAGTCGGTCATCTCCCCAATAAGGTAGGCATATTGAGTCGGAAAATCTGGCCACTCTCACCCATACTAGTCAAAGGACAATCCCTCGCAAATAAGTGTTCGTAACCCGCTCAGGATTGAGATCAAGTTGTCTAGGTTATCCTAGTGAAATAGAAACCTAGCTAGTCAACAGAGTTACATCTAGTGGTTACTATTTCGCGGTTCAGTCTTATGTAATCTCATTACATAGGATATCCCCACTCACATGTCATCTACATGAACACGTTAGGATCACAGTGTTTGTATCATGTACAAAGTGGGTAACATCCATAGTTTTACCAGGGTAAGGTACTCCATCGTGGAGTCAGCGATTCATCCTTACTTGATGCTTCGCCATACTATAGCTCCCTCGTTAAGGGTGAAAACTGATCCCGATGTGGATTTCCAAGAATCCTTATCAATCTGAAAATCAGAATCCGTGTATCCAGTAAGGATGAAATCCTTAGTCTCATTCACAAGCGTATAGTCCCTCGTTCTCCTAAGATACTTGAGGATATTTTTAACTGCGATCCAATGGACTAACCCTGGATTGGATTGGTATTTACTGACTATTCTCACTGCATAACAAATGTCTGGCCTCATGCACAGCATAACATACATTAAGCTACCTACTGCAGAGGCATTGGGAATACGTCTCATATCCTCAACTTCTTGAGGTGTCTTAGGACACTGTTCCTTAGACATATGAACTCCACGCCTGAAGGGAATAAGCCCCCCTTGCAATTCTGCATCGAATAGCGAGCCAACATTTTGTCGATATAAGACGCTTGAGATAGAACTAGCTTTCTGTTCTTGCGATTCTTGAAAATCTGAATCCCAAGAACATACTGCGCCTCTCCGAAATCTATCATTTGGAATTGGTCGCCAACAATTTTTTTTTGTCAGATAAGTATCCTACATCCTTCCCAATGAGTAGGATATCATGCACATAAAGTATTGAGAAAGCTACTTTGTCATTGATGATCCTCTTGTTTACACAAGGCTCATCAACGTTTTGGTCAAAGCCATAAGACTTGATCGCAGTATCAAATCTTATGTTCCAAGATCTGGATGCTTGTTTCAACCCATAAATGGATCGATTGAGCTTGCAAACTTTTTTCTCCTGATCTTGAGTTATGAACCCTTCGGGCTGAGACATATAGATGCTCTTGTCTAGATTACCACTCATAAAGGCAGTATTGACGTCCATTTGCCAAATTTCATTATCATAAAAAATGGGTATGGACAAGAGTATCCTTATTGACTTAAGCATAGCAATAGGGGAAAAAGTTTCCTCATAGTCAACTCCTTCCCTTTGGGTAAAACCCTTTGCTACAAGTCTGACGTTAAAGGTTTGTACCTTACCGGTTGCATCTCTCTTTCTCTTATAGATCCATTTACACCCTATGGGTCTTACCCCTTCAGGTTGGTCTACATGTTCCCATACTGAATTGAAGTACATTGACTCCATTTCAAGGTCCATGGCTTTGATCCATTGGTCCTTATCTACGTCATTCATTGTCTGTTTATAGGACAATGGATCCTCTACCCCGTCATCAGGTATGACAACTTGAGTTTCAGCTAAACCCAAGTAGCGGTCAAGTTAGGAAACAACACTCCCACTACGTGGAGGCATTCTCAACGATTAAGGAGGAGACTGATTGGATGTGTTGGCTTCTTCATCAACTCTTAATGAAGGTCCAACTTGATGAACAACTCTTTTTAGTTCATCTGTAGCTTTATTTAGTATTAGTTTACTACGTGGTTTATGGTTCCTCATGTGATCTTCCTCCAAGAAAGTTGCGTTTGTCGATACAATCACCTTGTTTTCTTCTGGGTCATAGAAAAGACCACCTCTCGTTTCTTTGGAATAGCCAACAAATTGATATAATCATGAACGAGGGTTCAATTTCTTTGGGTTTGTCAGCAGCACGTGTGCCAGACAACCTAAAATCCAGAAGTCTTGTAAACTCGGTTTACGCCCCTTCAAAAATTCAAAAGGTGTTTCGGAAACACTCTTTGAAGGAACAGTGTTCAAGATTTGAACTGCAATATCTACTGCGTATCCCCAAAACGAGGCAAGCAATTGAGCATAGCTCATTATAGATCGAAACATGTCTAACAAAGTTCTATTTCTCCTTTCTGACACACCATTTTGCTATGGTGTATTAGGTGTAGAGAGTTGAGATTTAATTCTATGTACTATCAAATAGTCCTGGAATCTCAAATCCATATACTCTCCACCTCGATCGGATCAAATTGTTTTAATTGTTTTTCCGAATGGCTTCTCTACTTCAGCCTTTTACTCTTTGAACGTTTCAAGAGGCTAAGACTTATGATGGATTAGGTATAGATAACCATGTTAGGATGTTTGTCCTAATCTCATTTAGTTTGTAAATATACATTTGAAAATAATAAAGGTTATTTATTTCATCATTTTGTGTCTCACATTTATTACAAACTTTGTCCAATAAACTAAGCTCCAGGGTCATTGAATATATAAGAGAACTAGAACTTGAACGGTGTGTAATGGACACACAGGGAGGATCGTGTTCGAGTAAATGATCCGAACGGTCTACAATATATGGATGGGGTTGGAGACCTAATCCTGGATACTCTGTGGATGCGACCCGCTTTGTATTAAGATACAAACGAGGTGATCTGACTCGTTCATGTGGTTGACATGCAATTGGGGGCAACGTGTACAATGAGATTGTACAACACCGAACCGTGAATTATTAGACCTACTGATGTAACACCGTTAACAGTATGGACTAATAACTTCGTAGATGACCATTAGTAACTCGACCTGAATCCTGAGCGTGTTACGGACCACTGTCTGCGGGGGTCTGTCCTTTGACTAGGACGGGTGAGGGTGGTCACAGTAACTCACCCAATATACCTATCTTCTTATGGACAGGACCAAGTAGGGAGCTTGGAACTTAACTATGTGAGATGGAATTCGCTCGTTCCCGCCTTTAGGAAAACTAGAGGGGTTGTTCCCTTAAGTGCTGTCTCCAGGACTTCGACAACGGGCGCCCACCCTCTCACTGGCACGAGAGGGGTGTTGTGTATGGTTGGACCATTTCAATGTTGTTGTTCATTAGAGGAGTAGTGGGTACTTAAGGAGCAAGAAGTAAACACAGGGGTAAAATGATAATTTGACACAACAGTGTCTACGAACAACCTGTGAAAGGTCGACCCATGGGCATTGGTTATATCAGTGGACACATATTATCTTACATTGACGGGAGTGCCGCTACGGACTTTAGTAGAGTGTTACCGTAGCTAATGAATGTTGATTAACCAGGTCAAAGAGTTTGATAGGTTAATCTCGAATCATTGGAGCTTGTCACTATAGGTCCATAAGGTCCCTCGAATGGCTCAAACTTGATTAAAAGAAGGTTTACTGTTTTGGTGTGAATTGAAGTGTTCAAGTTCACTAAAGGGCATTTATGTCATTTCTATGAGATATAAATGATATAATATATAGTTTAATGTAAATGAGATTCATAATAAACTATAAGTTAGCCTAATTGTTTAATTAGGGCTAATTTTGAGAAATTAGGTTGAGAGGTATTAAATTGGATGTGATTTAATTTAAAAATCCACAATATTGAAAATGTGATTTGTAAATATGAGATATGAGATATCTTATAATATGTGGTTATGCAAATATGATTTGCATAACCTATACTTGTGGTAAAATGGTAAATAGGTGGAGATTTCAACTCCACCTATTACCATTATAAAAACCCCTTTGCAAGAAGGGTTCATTATGCAAAACTCTCATTTTTGGAATTCTCACCATAAGAAGAGTTATCTTCTCTCTCAAATTCTCCCAAAAACTTCTCCTCCCAAACTAAAGAAGAATCCCACAATCCTCCTTCTTCTCAAAGAAGAACAATCGAGAAACCAAGTGGTGGTGTTCGGTCGGTGTTCGTGAGAAGAGTACGAGATCATTGAGATCGAGGAAAGCACGAAGAGTTCATTAATGAAGAAAGGAATCTCGAAGAAAGTCTTCAACAAGTAAGTACCATCTTCATCTTGCTGATTTCTTTCTTAGAAAGTATGCTTTGCCTAAATTATGTGATATTTACTTTTAACTTAATTAAGTAGCACAACTTCACCACGATGATTCGATCGTCTTCCGATGCGCTGTGACTCTCATTCCCGTCAATTGGTATCAGAGCCAATCGTTGGTTCTTGTTGTTGTAATTAATTTTGTTAAAATTAGGTGGGTATTTGCTATAATTTATGAGATAAATTGTGGTTTGCTAATGGGCGTTTTCGGTTTTGGCATTGTTTTATATTTTCATTTTATGTTGATTTGAACAATGTAAGGGCCCGTGTTTTAGAAAAATTTTAATGTAAATTGAGTCTGTAAGTCCGAGTCGTTCGTGGCATGGGATGCTATGAAGAAATCGGAGGAAATGAGCGAGAAACGACGAAGAACAACAATAGAAGCTTGTTGTGCTGTCGCCAACGTTGAGACACTATTCATCGGCGTCTCAACGCTCCAATTTTTGGAGCATGGCGCGTTGCAGGACAACGTTGCAACGCTGTTGGCGTTGGGAACGCTAGCACAACGCTGAACGCTGCAGTGCAATGGTTGGCAGTTCGCGAGGCTAATGCGCTGAACGTGGGTAGGTTGTGAAGGAGTCATCTGTGGGAGTTTTGCATTTTGTTTTTAATTTTATTTAAATGTAAAATGTGTTTTGATTTTTTTTCATTTTTATTTAATTTATTTTATTAAATAATATTAATATAATTGTTATATTAATGTTATTTAATTAAATAAATGCCCCTAAGTTTCAAAATCGGTCCATTTTTGCTATTTAATTATTTTTATGCATGAGATGTATGATTTAATTAAATTCTATGTGCATAATGTATGTCGTATAGATTTAAAATCCCACCTTAGGTGAAACATTTTCATGCATCATTTAGATTATAAGTGTTATAATATATAGTTTGCATGATAGGTTATATTATAAGTGTTATAATATAATTAAATGCATGTTTTAATGTGCAAATTTTCTAAAAAGATAAATCTATCTCTAAAAAACAGATTGGCATCTTCCACTACACGAGCTGAGACGATGTCTCCCGTTCCGACCCTGAGCGTCATCTCACCCTCTTCAAGCTCCTTGAAGGAACTAGTTTCCTGTAAAGAAGAGCAAACGTGATTAGTGATTCCTGAATTAAGAACCCAAGTAAAATCATCATTTTCCACTAATCAAGTTTCAAGAACAAGTAAATCGAATTTACCTTTGTTTTCTTTGAGCTCAGCAAGGTACTTTGGGCAGTTTCGCTTGGAGTGTCCGTCCATGTTGCATTGGAAACACTTTCCTTTGTCTGCAACCTTGGCCTTTCCCTTGCTCTTATCAGCAACAGGTGCCTTCCCTTTCCCTCATATCTTCTTCTTTTGGGTCTTCTTAAGCCAAGAAAATGGACCACAAGACTTAGTTCCAAAGGACGAACCCTTCTGGAACCTTCTAGAATGGGCAAAAATATTCACCTCTCCATCAGCCTGTCCCTTATTCTTCATAAGAGACATGAAAGTCTGCAGAATTATATATTTTCCTAAATGACAATCAATAAGAAAAATAGCTGTAAAATCGGACAATTTGGCCCCTAAACTGGAAAATAATAAAATTACACTAATCTTATTACAAAACCAGTCCAAAACTCCTTGAACCGGGCTCAAATCGCTCGAACTGGACCAAAACCGAACCGAACCGCCCAAAAGAGATCTGCTTCTTCAGGTTGGCGTCACGGCGTTACCAGCGGCTGGGGAGCGCGCAACGCCACTTCATTTGCGCGCGCGGTTGGCATCGGGTAGCGCGTTAACGCCGAGGGGCGCGTTGCAAAGCTGCTGGCCCTGGAACTTCCGCATCGCTAGGGAGCCTCGATGTTGCGACGCCGTTCCTCAACGTTGCAAGGCTGATGAACGGTGTTGTAACGCTTGCAACGCTGGTGGTAGCGTTGCAACGTTATTACTTCAGCAACAACAATTTCCTTTGAATACAGTAGCTTCAAGTCCCCAACGACTCATAACTCGATTAGGGACTCGATTATGGACTTAATTGCCCAAAACGCAGGGCCTTTACATTTAATTTGATCAAATCAAAGCAAACTAAGGCCAATATTTGACTAAACAACTTTACAGCAAACCAAAATGCAGTTCCCACCTATCCAATGCAAATTTGTTTGAACCAAAACACAACAAGTATTGCTTTGGTATCAATTGATGGAGACCTGATCTCCTTGAGCAGCGAAAACGTGATTTGAAATCGTAATTGCTTCTTTAACTTGATTAAACACAAATACCAGAACATTAGGAAAAATACAGAGAATAAGCATACATTTCCCAATCTAATTAGGCATGGAACTAATCATGCAAACATGCTCTATAAAACATTAAACTAAAAGGGAATTAGAAATATTACCTTTGTAGTTTTTCAACAACAACTCTTGCTCCAATTGGACAACAACACAGCAACAAGAAGTCTTCTCTGCTTTTTTACCGAACACCAACACTTCGAAAACCTCTTATATCTCTTAGTTCTTTTCATCCGGACACGTTCCCTTAATTAATTTAATAATAATATAAATTAATTAATTTAATTAATAATTAAATCATATTTAATTATAAATTAATATTAATTTTAATTAAATCACATTTAGCCAAAATTAAATTAAATATCATATATTTAATTATGATTAAATCATATTTAATCAATTTTTTCCTCTAACCTATAGTTTTAATGTCCATCTTATTCACATTAAATTATAACCTATAGTTTTAAAATATGAATCACATTCACATTTAAATTTAATATTTAAACTCTTTCAACTTTAACATTTGAAAATGTAGACCTTGGCTTTATCATTGACCTTGATCCAGCGGTCGTACGCATCCTTAACAGATTGAGGAGCGTTTCGAGAAGGGACCTGAGGACATTCCTTAGTCAGTCCAATCGGAGGTCGTTAACAACGAGAATCGTATTCAGGTTGGACTTCCACGTAGTATAATTTTCGCCAGTTAAATGTTCGCTTTTAAGTAAGGCTATTATAGACGACGACATGCTGAAATTTAAAAAATAGTTCTAATTAGTTATACCTTTAACCCATTACAACCCAATCAAATTTAGCAAAATTATTAAACAACCCTTTTGTTTAAATTAAACCTTTAATTTTACAACGATACTTCAAGGGTTTAGAACAAAAGCCATCGTCGGGTGGTTAGTTACTCCTCCCCTAAATTGAGACTATCTCAGTTAATTCTCATTACCGGAACATCTCATGTCCCAATGATTCTTAGCTACCAGTTGTTTGGTCAAGGACTTGTTAACTTATCCCGTAAATGTGACCCTACCATATTCAGATCCAATAGGTACGAGCCAACAGACTACTATTAAGAAAGACAACTGTTGGCAAATTTCCTAAGAGACCCTATCTATTTCTGGAGTTTGCGGTGTTTCGACCCCTATAATCAGACCCTCTGCCACACCCCTCCCGAACTACCTGCTAACTTAGCCCGGCAGACGGCTTGAAGCCAACAAACATCGTTCACCACTCTAACGATACCTATTGACCCTGTCTTACCTGATAAACATATTATGTTCGCATATAGAACACTTTAACATAACACAGCGGAGCTTGACAACTACTAAACATACATAAGGATAAACACTTCTTATGTCTCTCTTGAAAACTAAACAGGCAGAAGCATCAGAACCACAAACAAGCCAAACCATTAATAACACAACTACAACCTCTAAAGCACATACAACTATAACTACATAGTCCCCTCAAACATTACTACAACACATAAGGACTTGCTATACAATACCACCCACGTACGAAATATCAAGCTCGTGGAGCTTCTAGTAGACTATGAAAGGATGTCAGGCACTGGGAGCTCGATCTCTACCTGAAAAGTGGGAAACCACTGAAAGAATGAGCTATGAAGCTCAGTGAGTGACTTGAGTTTAAAAGAAAACTATTAACTCGTAAATCATATAACCTGATCATCTATGAGCATATGCATCTGTAATCAAACGTTAAAAGTAATTGTGTAATCATAATAACTTTTCAGAAAACCAGCAAGTATGTCGTTAAAATCTCGTAAGGCATATGAATGATAGAAATCATTTTAAAACCTGTCACAATCCATGTTGTGTAGGGCACGCCCAGTACAACCAACGCTTACTCTACGATGTAGTGGGGCCAGCCCAGCACTCCCATCGTCTTTGTCGTAGTGGGACCCGCCCAACACTCACGACAACATTATTGTCACGGAGTACACTCAATGTCGACAACAGAATATGACCTATGTGCACACGGTACCATAAAGCCTCGGGCTCAATATCTCAGAAAACATCATAAAAATGCTGAAACATGCCTGCTTATCTTTTCTTCTATAAAACTCAAGCTTACTCAGCTTGTTCATAAAACTGAAAAATCTTTAAATCATACTTGCTCGAAAACATAACATTTCCATAAATTTCAACAATGAATAGACATATGCTCATGTAAGAATTTCATCAAGACATTTAGGGTCAAAATGAATACTTGAAACCATATCTTGGAGAATATTTATACTCTTCAACATATGTTCAAAAACAAAACTTAAAGCATTGAAATCTTTCATTCTAGCAAAACTTGCATTTCTTAAAGCATTTTTCAAGCATATAGTTCATTTTCGAAGTTTGTTTTGTGACTCATAGTGTTAAAACTAGAACTTTGGCCCGTTCACTCGATCTATCTCCTCTTGGCCTGTCAAACAAACTATATCCATGTATTAGAACCTTTAGTTCATTAATTTTTACCTTAAAATTACAAAAAGCACACCATCCAATTTTCAAGCATTTTACAGATTTTATACTCTATCTTCAAATAGTCATAACATCTTCATTACTTATCCAAAAAGAATGTAATTTATACCCAATTATTTCTTTTTGAACCCTCTAAAAATCATATGAAGACATGAAATAGAGATTCCCAATGGATTGGTTCGAAAATACCTCGAACGCGTTTTCCCTAAAAACAACTTCCTGCTGTTCCAGATTTGATTTCCTACTGCAACCCGAAACTTGACCTGATATTTACAACATCTTCCAATAATTTTCTATTCTCGATTTCTTCACGAAAGTTGTAGTACATTCTATAAGCTTTCTAACCATACCTATTAGAGCTTCTAACTCTAACTCTATAGATCAGGACAACCAAAACACCAGAGGCTTCTCGGATTTGGCAGCAAATTTCTGTCTTTTGCTTTCCTATTCATAAAACAGCAACTTATGGTCAATATTGGCTCGAGTATCATTCACGAACTTTGTTCAAAAATGAATTAGCTTTCGAGAAAACCAAACCTCAACTCTTACCTCTTCTTGTGGAGATCGAGATGAAAAGAAAAGTAGAACAGGGTTGAGTTGATCTCCTTGCTGCTATACAATCAAGCTTTGAGTTCTCCTTCGTTCTTCTGCAACTCTAACTCACGAAAATCTCCTTATTCTTATTCCTTTCTCCTTCTCCCACAAAACCCTCAGCTCCTCTTTGTTGAAATAAGAAGAAAATCGATGGAATGAGTTGTTTAAAAAGAAAACAAAGGTGGGGGTCCCACCTTCCACTTTCCCTTTTTCATTCTTTTCCTTTTCCTTTCTTTTCTTTTATTTTCTTTTAAAAACAAATCCAACCATAATATATTAACATTTTCTTTCTTGAATTCCAAAAAATGATCTCGGGTTTACACCCTTCGTATGGATTGGGTGTTCAAGGACAACCTAGCAGGCGGACTATAGAAATTTCACAGTGCGACATAATGGAGGAGACCGTATGATACATTGACACACGTACTGCTCACATTTACTATGGATAATTCCCTCATTCACCTTGTTATTGATTATTGCAAACTGTTACCATAGGGAGAAGCCCTATTGACGCAACGTAGTCGAGCATGGAACTCACAATGTGAATTCTTTAGGACATGAGAGTAAACTCGATGCGAACATCTCGTTTTCTCACACTGAAGTTCCTAAGATTAGGGTGTAGGTTTAACTTAGTTGGATTATGGCTAAAAGAATCTATCTAAGTCTATGCCTATTATAACTAGGTCTTTTAACATTTATGTCTAGGTGAATAAACATTTTAATTACATAGATATAAAACAAGACTATGGTTAATTCAACTCAAGTTCCAGGTCAGTTCCTAGGTAGGAGGTGTTTCGTTAACCGTCAACTTAAGTACCCCCAACCTTAGACAGAGCTTCACCGGTAGAGTTCCCTTATAACCAATGTCATATTGTTAGACATGGTTCGATCTATAATGAGCTATGCTCAATTGCCTGCCTCGTTTTTGGGTTACATAGTATAGACTGCAATTCAAATATTGAACACCATTCCATTAAAAAGTGTTTTAGAAACACCTTTTGAGTTGTGGAAAGGGCATAAACCTACTTTACAAAACTTCAGGATTTGGGGTTGTCCCGCAACGTGCTGGGGACGAACCTAAAGAAACTGTAATCTCGTTCAAGATTATGTCAATTTGTTGGCTACCCCAAAGAAAAGAGAGGTGGTCTTTTCTACAACCCACAAGAAAATAAGGTGATTGTATCGACAAACGTCACTTTCTTGGAGGAAGATCGCATGAGGAACCATAAACCGCATAGTAAGTTAGTATTAAATGAAGCTACCGATGAGTCAACAAAAGTTGTTGATCAAGCTGGGCCTTTATCAAGAGTTGGAGAAGAAGCCGATTCATCGAGTCAATCTCGTCCTTCTCAAACGTTTGGAATGTCTCGACGCAGTTGGAGGGTTGTTTTCCATCCTAACCGCTTGTTGGGTTTAGCTGAAACTCAAGTTGTCATACCGATGACGGTGTAGAGGATCCATTGTCTTATAAATAGGCAATGAATGGCATAGATAAGAACCAATGGATCAAAGCCATGGACCTTGAAATGGAGTCAATGTACTTCAATTCAGTTTGGGAACCTGTACACCAGCTTGAAGGGGTGAGACCCATAGGGTGGAAATGGATGTATAAGAGAAAGAGAGATACTGCCAGAAATGTACATACCTTTAAGGCTAGACTTTTAGCAAAGGGTTTTACCCAAAGGGAAGGAGTTGATTATGAGGAAACCTTTTTCCCTGTTGCTATGCTTAAGTCTATTAGGATACTCTTGTCTATAGCTGAATTTTATGATTATGAGATTTGGCAAATGGACGTTAAGACTGTCTTTTTGAAGGTAAACTTGACGAGAGCATCTATATGACACAGCCTGAAAGGTTCATAACCCAAGGGCAGGAGAAAAACGTTTTCAAGTTGAATCGATCTATTTATGGGTTGAAATAAGCATCCAGATCGTGGAACATAAGATTTGATATTGCGATCAAGTCTTATGGTATTGACCAAAACGTTGATGAGCCTTGTGTTTACAAGACCATCAACAATAAAGTAGCTTCCTTAGTACTTTATGTGGGTGAGATCTTCCTAATTGGGAATGATGTAGCATACCTAACTGACATAAAGAAACGGTTAACGACCCAATTCAAAATGAAAGATTTGGAAGAGGCCCAATATGTTATTGGGATTCAAATTTTTAGGAATCGCAAGAACGAAACGCTAGCTTTGTCTCAAGCATCTTATATCGAAAAAATGTTGGCCCGATATTTGATGGAGAATTCCAAGAGGGGTTTATTAACCTTCAGGCATGGAGTTCATCTATCTAAGGAACAGTGTCCTAAGACCCCTCAAGTGGTTGAGGATATGAGACGTATTCTCTATGCGTCTACAGTAGGTAGCTTAATGTATGTTATGTTGTGCATGAGCCCAGACATTGGTTATGTAGTGAGAATAGTCAGTAGGTACAAGACCAATCCAGGGTCAGACCACTGGACCGCAGTGAAAAATATCCTCAAGTATCTTAGAAGAATGAGGGACTATACGCTTGTGTATATGACTAAGGTTTGATCCTTACTAGATACACTGATTCTAATTTTAAGAACGATAAGGATTCGAGGAAATCCATATGGGGATTAGTTTTCACTGTTATCGGGGGAGCTATAGTATGGCGAAGCATCAAGCAGGGATGCATCGCTGACTCCACGATGGACGCTGAGTATGTCGCTACTTGTGAAGCATTTAAAGAGACTGTTTGGCTAAGGAAATTCCTTACTGATTTTGAACTTGTTCCAAATATTGAATTCTCCATCACCTTATACGAGAAGTAGTGCAACGAGAAGATGCGACAGTCACGAACATCGCTTCGCAGCACAACATTGTTGATTCGTTTACAACGACCCTCACAGCTAAAGTGTTTGAGGGTCATCTGGAAAGTCTAGGTCTGCGAGATATGTACATAGGCTAATCTAGGGCAAGTGGAAGATATGTAATGGGCATATGGATGCCCCAGTTTATTGTATTTGTATCTCTGTAACCATTGTTTTCGATTGTAATGTATCCCACTAGAGTTTTAGTTCAAGTCGGAGTTTGTTGGGGTTTGTGCCCTAAAACTCGTAGTTTGTAAATTTTGTTCTAATTAATGTAATAAAGTGTTGTTATTTTCAATAAAGAGATATTGTTCGTTATTTACGCTATTTCCCTTGTTTTAACCCTAAATCATATAAATTAACATCCAAGGCGGTAAAATGTCTCTTGAAGTGAATGTAGGGTACATATTAAGGATCTCGGTTCGAGATACAACCTAAAGGGTCTATAGTAAGGGGATAAAGTTTGGGTACCTTACCCTGGTAATACTACGGATATGATTGTCTTTGTATATGATACAAACATTGTGATCCTAAACGTGTTCGTGTAGATGACATATGAATGGGCATATCCTATGCAATGAGATTACATAAGACCAGACCGCGAAATAGTAACCGCTAGATGTAACTCCGTTGACTAGTTAGGCTTCTATTTCACTATAATGACCTATGCAACTTGATCTCAATCCTTAGAAGGTTACTAACTCCTGTTTGCGAGGGATTGTCCCTTGACTAGTATGGGTGGGAGTGGCCAGATTCGCTGACTCAATATGGCTACCTTCTTGGGGACAAGACCGAGTGAGTGGCTGGGGACTTAATTTAGGAAAATGAAATTCACTCCTTCCCACCTACTAGGGCAAGGAGATGAATGTTTCCTTAAGTGGTGTCTCCGGAACTTGAACAAAGGGCCCGACCCTCTCATTGGCCCTAGAGGGACTTCTGTTTGTCGGTAGGACCACAAACAAATTGTTCATTAGAGGAGCAATGGTACTTAAGGTACAAGATGTAACCAAGGGGTAAAATGGTAATTTCACCTAGCTAGTGTTACGAACATTCGTGAAGGATTGACTTGCTCTTATTGGTCAATATCCGTAGACACAGAAATATATCTGCAGTGAGAAGAGTGTTGCTGAGGGACATTAGTGCAGTGTTCTCGCAGTTAACCAATGGTGATTAGGAGGTTAATGAGATTAACCGAATGATTTCGTATCGTTAGAGCTTCTGATCTTTAGGTCCATTAGATCCACCTTGTAGCTCGTAAATGGTTCTTAAATCGTTTGAATTTGAAATGATCAAATTCAACTATGGAATAAATTTAATGTATATAGATACGTTATAATATAAAGTTTTGTAACTTTATATTATAAATTTAATGTAAATATTATTCATATTAAATTATATGTGAGAATTAAATATTTGAAAGAGTTCAAATATTAATTTAAATGTGAATGACATTCATATTTATAATTATAGGTTAAAATTTAATGTGCATAAGATGTACATTAAAACTATAGGATAAAAACGGAAGTTGATTAAATGAGATTTAATCATAAATAAATATAACTCAAATATAAGATTTGATTAATTGATTTAAGAATCAATTAATTGTTTTAATATGGTTTCATTAAATAAATTTATATATTTATATAATTAAATTTGTTTAATTATATTAATTAATTTAATTAATTAATCTGATTAACCGATTAAATAAATAAATAAAAAAAGGGGGAGTGTGTCAAAGTGACACGTTCCCCACGTCTATCCCTTCTCCCCAACGATAGGGAGTGGGGAAGTTTCCTTCTCGCTTTATCTTCTCACAGTTAGAAGAAGATTGATGATCGATCAATTGAATTCATTGTGAAATTTCTTCTCTCTAAAAAATTCCCGGATCTACCAAAGTGTTGGAGGTTTTCAACCAAACCTAGACCTAAGTGGAATCTAGAGGATAAGAGGTTTTCAAAGTGGTTGGTGTCCTGTTGGAAAAAGAAGAACATAGTAGTTTAACTTGATGTATTGTTGTGCAATCTTGGAGCAAGGAGTTGTTGTGTTGCAAATTTAATCTACAAATGTAATATTTCGAATTCCCTTTTTGTTTAGTTATTTTACAGCATATGTTTGCATGTTTTAATTTCCATGCTCTATTTAGATTAGGATTGCTTATTCTCTGTAATTTTACCAATGGAAAAGTATTTCTAGAAAGCAAAAACAAACGAGCAATTCGATCTTAAAAATACGTTTCCGCTGTTCGCGGGGATTAGATTCCCGTTCACTCAACACTTAAAGTTAATCGAGATTGAACTAGATAATCGACTAATATTTACCTAAGTCTACCAATATAACACTTGTATTGGATTAGCCTATGTCTATAATAACATTATTAACTTAGGTCCATATGAGTGACTTAATCAACTTTTAATTAAACACCAGTCACGAGAATAAAACCTATGAATCTCTGGACCATATTAACTCCCAGGTCAGTTCTCAGGTAGGGGTATTCTGCATAGCGTCAGCTTAAATACCCAAGCCTTAGACAGAACATTCCTCAAACAAAGTTACTAATTAGTCTCCATTCATAAGTCATATTTGATTTCATAATTCTAATCTTATTAGAACTAGAAAATCTAAGTCTAATATTCAAGTTATAAACCATTTAAAACTAATAATTAACTTAGGTTACATGCATTGCTATATAATATACACACATCACATGTATTAATGCATGTCAACACTTATATTAATTAAATTAAAAACATATATTATATTATAACTCTTATAATATAATCCTCTCATGCATAATATGTATTATAACTCTTATAATATAAATATGATGCATGAAATGTTTAACCTAGGGTAGGATTTTAATATATATGACATGCATTATGCGCATAGAAAAATATAAAATTTCATACATCACATGCATACAATTAAATAAATAGTAATATTGGATCGATTTTGGCACCCTATTAAATTAATTAACATTAATATAACATTAATTAATAAAATTGATAATAAAACATATTTTACAAAAGGTAAATGGAATAAAATAGAAGAAAAATCGTCCATCAATTGAAAACTGCCCCCATAAGCCACTCGTGCGTGCTTTCCTCGCGAACTGATGCCCACTACGCAGCAGCGTTGCAACGATGCAGCGCCCAGCGTCAAGCCTCGCGCACCCAACGACCCAACATTGCAACGTTACATCCAGCGTTGCAACGCAGTCCTACAGCAAGCCTTGATCCGCTCGGACGATGTTGAGACGCCGAATAACAACGTCTCAACGTCATCGACAGAACAACAAACAATTTTGCTGTTCTTCGTCGTTTTCACCCATTTCCAATCTGATTTCTTCACAATAATTCTTGCCACGATCGACACGGACTTACAGATACGATCTACATACAATTTTTCAAAAACAACGGACCCTTACATTGATCTCATAAACGAAAAATGTAAAACTAAATTAAGTGGCAGGAACTGAAACCATCCAATACGAACACAACAATTTCCATCTCATGAATTTGAAGCTACCCACCTAATTTTAAGAAAAACAAATTGCACAACGAATGACTCTGATACCAAATGAAGCTACCCACCCATTTTCCAACAACGTGTTTTACAAAAAATTTTACAGCACCTACTAAAAAAATTTAACTCCGAGGTTTCACCTCATTTTCCAACTCCTACTTTAATAATTACATAATAATCACCTTTTTAAAACACCAAAACAAGTAAGTAAATCAACCTAAATCATTTAGCCAACTTTACCTAAGTTTATGAGAAATAAAAACATTTCATTCAATACATAATGCGCCCAAAGTTTACCCATTTTCTAGTGATCTTAACTTACTTCAATTCAGCTTTTAATATGCTTATTTCAATGACTTATCTATCTCCTTATGAAGCTTTAAACGCATTATAGTCCCCAATTCAATGGATTCTCAAATCCGATCACCACATCCTCTACTGCAACCTATATCATATTGCATATGTCAAAACATCATGTATAAGTGCAGAATGATAAAAAAAAAAAACGGAGTTTAGGGCTTACAATTTACTACCCCCTTAAGAGGAATTTCGCCCTCGAAATTCATCACGAGCAAAGTTGTGGGTACTTTTGATAGCATGCAAATATACTATCTTATTTCTATATTTTAGCTAGTTTTTATACTTAAAACATAAACTTTCATGGCATTTTATACTTAATTCCAGGAAACTGAGCTTGAGAAGCAAGAATTGAGTGTTTTGAGGGTATATTGGTATACTTTGTAACATGTGTATGCTTAATTGAAGACCCAAGAAAATTCTAGATGTATTTTGATTATAAAAAATATATTGAGAGATTTTACATCGAATAGTGATTTCAACGCATCAAATCGGAGGTCATTTGGACACCCGAGCGAAAAGATATGACAAAATTGGTCGCAGTGCGCTGGTTGGCAGCAAGCACAACGTTGAAACGCCATGACCAGCGTTGCAACGCCAGGCCGAAAGTTCTTATAAATATAATATGTTGTTTTCATTCCAAGGGGAGCCGAATTTGGTTGCTTTTAACCCTAATTTCGAAATACACTTTGTAAGAAGAGAGAAAATAGTGATTTTGGGAGCCAAAGCATTCGTGGAGGTTCGAGATCGAAGACGGGAGCTCGGAGACGAAGGACCGACATCAACACCTAAGTTTAATTTTCTTTTCTTTCAATTTGTAATAGCGTTCTAAGACGTTTTCTACTTGTTTAGTTTGATTTTCATGTGATTTAGAGTAGCTAAACATTGTAGTAAGGATTTGATTTGCTTGTTATGACTTTATTACAATGTAGTGAAGCATGTTTTGTCCTTATTTTTCACAATTCGTTCTTGACTTCTTAATTTGTTGATTTAAGTGAACTCGAGAGATAAAGCTTGAATTAGAGCAAAATTCTCAAAACCCTTAGAATTCTGGCATGAGAATGACTTAGAAATCTTAGGGAAACACATAAATAAGTTGCTTAATGCCATGCATGTTGTAGGTTCATATGGAGACTGAATTTATTGCATGTGTTAGTCTCACTAAGAATCGAGAGATTTTTATGAGTATTTTACTTCTTGTTTATAATTTCATCTCATTGGTTTAATGCATGTGTTAATTGAGTCATTAACTTGTAAAATCACTTCCCACAATTCTATCAATTCATGTCTCCACATGTTCGTTTGTTTGCTTGTTTTTTACTTTCAATTCAACTATCCATGTAATGTTTCTTTAGCTAAAATTGAGAATTAGTACCTTAGTAATTAATTAATCTAGAAACCCATTCCCGAGGACGATACTTGACTCATAAATCACTATACTAAAACTTGACTCGTACACTGCGGTATTGCAATATCATAAAATATCTGTTGGGATTTTTGTCCTAATCTCGTGTTTGTAATATATTGTTTGAAATCAATAAGAGTTATTTATTTCATCACTTTGTGTCTCGCAATATTTATAAACTTTTCCAATAAACTAGGCTACAGGGTCATTGAATTTATGAGAGAACCAACTTGAACGGTGTGTAGTGGACACACAGGGAGGATCACGTTCGAGTTAATGACCCGAACGGTCTAGAGTCTATGGATAGGGTTGGAGACCTAATCCTAGATACACTGTGGATGCGACCCGTTTTGTATTAGATACAAACGAGGTGATGTGACTCGTTCATGTGGTTGACATGCTACTGGCATCCTGTGCAATGAGATTGTACAAGACCGGACCGTGAATTATTAGACCTACTGATGTAACACCGTTGACAGTAAGGACTAATATCTTCATAGATGACTATTAGTGACTCGACCTGAATCCTGAGCGGGTTACGGACTTCTGTCTGCGAGTGTCTGTTCTTTGACTGGTACGGGTGAGGGTGGTCACAGTTACTCGCCCAATATGCCTATCTTCTCAGGGACAGAACCAAGTAAGGAGCTGGGAGCTTAACTACGCGAGATGGAATTCACTCGTTCCCGCCTTTAGGAAAACTAGAGAGGTTGTTCCCTTAAGTGCTTTCTACAGTGCTTGGACAACGGGCGCCCACCTTCTCACTGGCCCGAGAAGGGTGTTGTGTATGGTTGGACCATCACAATATGTTGTTCATTAGAGGAGGAGTGGGGACTTAAGGAACAAGAGGTAGACACATGGGTAAAACAGTAATTTGACCCAGCCGTGTCTACGAATAACCTATGAAGGGTCGACTCATGGGTATTGGTTATATCAGTGGACACGTTATATTCTGCACTGACGGTTGTGCAGCTACGGGCCATAGTTGAGTGTTACCGTAGCTAATGAATGTTGGTTAACCGTGTCAAAGAGTTTGACAGGTTAATCTCGGATCATTGAAGCCCATCACTGTAGGTCCATTAGGTCCCTCAGTTGGCTCCATCTGGATTTAAGAAAGGATAAAGTTCTGGTATGAAATTGAAGTGTTCAATTTCACTTTAAGGGCATTTATGTCATTTATATGAGATATGAATGATATAATGTATAGTTTAATGTGAATGAGATTCATAATAAACTATAGGTTAGCCTAAATGTTGAATTAGGGCTAATTGGAGGAATTGATTGAGAGAAATTAAATTGGATGTGATTCAATTTAATTAATCCACAATTAATGCAAATGAGATTTGCAATATGAGATATGAGATATCTTATATTATGTGGTTATGCAAATGAGATTTGCATAACCTATGGTTGTGGTAAAGTGGTAATTAAGTGGACATTTTAACTCCATCAATTCTACTATATAAACCCTTCTTGCAAGAAGGATGTAAGGAACTTCTCTCATTTTTTAGATTTTCAAAAAGAAGAGAAGAGAAATTCTCTCAACTCTCTCTCAATTCTGCTCACTCTCCAAAACCAAAAGTTTCCCACAAACCTCATTTCTCCAAAAGAGAACAATCGAGAAGGCGTTTTGGTGGTGTTCAATAACTTTTGTTGGAGGCGTTCGTTGCGTACGAAGAGCACGAAGAGTTCGTGATTTTGAAGAAGAAACCTTGAAGAAAGTCTTCAACAAGTAAGTAAAATTCTTCTTGCTGTAAATTTCTTCTTCTTTAATCATGTTTAGCTTAGATCTAAGTGTTAGATCAATTTTAATAAACACGGTTTTCATAATTGATACATTGACGATTCAATCGTCTTCTGCTGCACGGGATTCTCATTTCCTTCGAATGGTATCCGAGCCATCTCGATGGTTCTTCATTTTATGCACTGTTTTATTAAAATCTTGTGGGTTTTTACCATGATTTATGTGATAAATTGTTGGTTTGCATAATGGATGTTTCGGTTTTTTGCACTTTTAGATTTATTTTCTATTTGATGAGATCAAATGTAAAGGGCACGTATTTTTGGGCATTTTTTAGAAAATAAATCGAGTCTTTAAGTCCGTGTCGTTCGTGGCAAGTGTTGTTGTGAAGAAATCGGAGCGGAAACAGTCGTAAATCGACGAAGAACAACAAAGGTGTTTCTTGTTCTATCAATGGCGTTGAGACGCTGCCCAACGACGTTTCAACGCTATCCTTGCGGATTGAGGCCCTGCAGCTGAACAACGTTGCAACGCCGTTGGCGTTGAGAACGCAACTTGACGCTAGAGGCGACAGCGTTGCAACGCTGCCCACGGCGATGCAACGCTGCACGCGTTGAGGAGCAGTTCGCGGCAGTTACACGAGAACGTGGGTTCAAGGCTCAAGTTGGGTAGTTTTTACACGTTTTATTTATTTTTTTTAATAAAATGTAATATTATTTATTTTATTTTTTATTTTATTAAATAATATTAATATAAATGTTATATTAATGTTATTTAATTAAATAATTGCCCCTAGGTGTAAAAATTGGTCCATTTTTGCTATTTTATTATTTTATGCATGAGATGTATATTTTAATTAATTTCTACGTGCATATTGTATGTCATATAGATTTAAAATCCCACCTTAGGTTAAACATTTCATGCATCATTTTTATACTATAAGAGTTATAATATATAGTATGCATGATAGGATTATATTATAAGAGTTATAATATAATGTTTTCATGTTTTAATTTATTAAATATAAGTTTTAAATTTTTAAATTAAAAGCATGCTCATGCATTTAATACATGTGATGAATTATATTATGTTATAGTATGTATTAATATTCATGTGATGGATGATCAAGCACTATAACATAGAAATGCATGCAACCTAAGTTAATTATTAGTTTTAAAGTGTTTAAAACTTGAATAATTAGACTTAGGTTTTCTAATTTTCTAATGAGATTAGAAATTTAGGAAATCAATTATAATCTTTGAATGGAGACTAATAAGTAACTCTGTCTAAGGAAGGTTTTGTCTAAGACTGGGGTATTTAAGTTGACGCTTGCGGAACACCCTTACCTGGAAACCGACCTGGAAGTGTATTCGGTCCGGAGATTCTCAGGTTATATTCTCGTGAGTGCCGTTAATTGAGTGTTAATTAATTTACTCACATAGACCTAAGTTAATAATGTGATTATAAACTTAGGTTAATACCATATAAGAGTTATATTGGTAGACTTAGGTAAATTTTAGCCAAACTTATCTAGGTCAATCCCTAATAAAATTAAAGTCTTGAGTGGGAGGAAATAAAGTGTATGAGATACATTTGAATTTCCAACCACAAATCTCCTAAAGTCCGCATACCGTGAGATCTATACTCGGCCTCGTGGCGCAAATGGGGCGCCCCCTTGGATGGCATTTGTATAGATCAATATCATCGTGAATGGAGAGAGTACTTATAGTGAGTGGGAGCGATTTTGTGAAAACGAGACCCACGGTCTCTTCTTTCGATTCACACCAAGACACCTATGATCCGCTCGCTAGTTTGGCTTTGACTGCACAATCCCTTCCGGAGGGCTTGATCATGGGAGTCGAACACCGTGAATTTCCGAAAGGGATACAGTTTCCTGGTTGGTTTTCCTTCTTGGTTCACCCTTCGGTGGCTATAGTTTGGACGGATACTTGGAAACTTAAATATTGAGGGTGACACTCACAGAATTCGTTAAGTGTTAATGAATTCGACCGAACAATGGTAATTGGACGCCTAATGGAATAAGAGTTATTCTGGGATTAGATTCTGATCGAGAAAGTCTCGTCCTAGAGGAGGAGTGTTCTGTTCACCCTTCGGTGGCGGTCATTCTAAACCTTTAGGGTATCATTGCAAAATTTTGAGTGACCAAGGGATCATCAAACAATTTTTCTAAAACTTGATTGGTTATCAAAAGTTTTTTGCGAGACTAAAACAAAGGTTTTTCTTGTTTTTGCGCTAAAAATTTCTACCGCAATAATAGCTTTGCTCGCTTCCGATAAATTAGTGGGAGATAATTACAAAAGTTTGAAAAACAACATCAATACAATTTTTGTGAATGACGACCAAGAGTTCGCGCTCACTTAGGAGGGTCCTTAGGTGCACGGTTCAACAGTCCTATCCAACGATCTACAAACCTTCCAGTCCTTGGTGCAAACTAGGGGACAGGAAGCTGAGGCAAGTGTTGCCTTAAGATCTTTTCACAGGAGTTTGACCTTTTGGATAATGTTTGTAGACTCTTCAGGCCCTAAGGGGAAGAAGAAGAAGTTGAAGGAAGTTAACGTTGACCGCGCTGCCACCCTAAAAGGGAAAGAAATCAAGGATGTTGCCAGAAAGTATTTCTACAGCAACGGGGACGGACACCTGAAAAGGAGTTGTTCCAAGTTCCTTGATGAAAAGAAGATGACAAGTAAATGTGATTTACTAGTCACAAAAACTTGTTTAGTGGAGAGTAATGACTCTGCTTGGATATTGGATTCAGCTGCCACTAACCATGTTTGCTCTTATTTTCAAGGATTAAGTTCTGGCGGCAATGATCGCAAGAGGGTGAGATAACACTCGTGGTTGGATCCTAGAAGTTGTCTCGATTGCAAAGAATAGGCACGTGAAGTTTGTTCTTTGGCGGAAGTACTAATTATTGGATAATATGTACATAGTTCCTGGGTTTACGAGAAACCTAGTTTCTATTTCCTGCCTATTAGAACAAAATATTTATGTTTCATTCAAGAGTAATAAAGCGTTTATTTCTCGAAATGAAAATTTGATTTGTTCTGCTTCGTTTGAGAGCAATTTATATGTTTTGAACCCAAATTCGGTCAAAAGTGTTTTGAACACCGAATTGTTTAAAACAGCTGAAACGCGAACTAAGAAAGCAAAAGTTTCTCCAAAAGAAAATGTCCATCTTTGGCATCTTCGATTAGGCCACATTAATCTCAATAGGATTGAGAAACTATTGAAGAGTGGACTTCTAAACGAGTTGGAAGAAAACTCTTTACCGGTGTGTGAGTCATGCCTTGAGGGCAAAATGACCAAACGTCCTTTTAGTGGAAAAGGATATAGAGCCAAAGAGCCTCTTGTGTTAGTGCATTCTGACCTCTGTGGTTCGATGAATGTTAAAGCTCGGGGCAGTTATGAGTACTTTGTGTCTTTCAAAGATGACTACTCTAGATATGGGTATATTTACCTAATGCATAAGAAGTCTGAAACTCTTGAAAAGTTCAAGGAGTACAAGACTGAGCTTGAGAACCTTTTAGGTAAATCGCTTAAAACACTTCGATCGGATCCAGGTGGAAAGTACATGGACACTGAATTCAAGGGTTATATGATTGAACACGGAATCACGTCCCAACTCTCAGCGCCTGGTATGCCACAGCAGAATGGTGTATCGGAGAGGAGAAACAGAACCTTGTTATACATGGTTCGGTCGATGATGAGTTATGCTCGTCTCCCTGATTCTTTTTGGGGGTACGCAGTGAAGACTGCGGTTTATATTTTGAACAACGTTCCCTCGAAGAGTGTTTGTGAAACACCTTTCGAGCTCTGGAGTGGACATAAAGGAAGTTTACATCACTTTAGGATTTGGGGATGCCCGGCCATATGTTGGAGTCAAACCCGAAAAAGTTGGAACCCCGTTCGAAATTGTGCCTATTTATAGGTTACCCTAAAGAGACTAGGTGTAACACCCCAAAAAAATGCAACTATACTACTAGGGGTGATACTTCAAATTATGTCGCTCACACAAAATTTCTATGACATAGATAACGGCATAACTAGGGTGATCCAAAAATTTTCTGTCACTGGATAAGCTAAACACTTCTAAAACACGACCTCACGGGGTACCAGCCTCCACCGAACTACAATAAACACACAGGCTGGGTTCCAGATCCCCGGAGTCCACAAACAACCACGCTTACTTAAAACATGCTTTCTAGTTTAGTTGACAAAAACCAGACAGTCATTCTCAATTATACTTAAAGGCATGAACAGAACAACACATGCAAGTTTAACTCAATAATTTAAACGATCCAACAAAAGAACAACATAGTAAAAACCAACGGCGAACCCTTAAAACAAGAGAACAACCCTAACTAAGCCTAACGCGTCCATCCATAGCCTTGCAAAGCCTCGCCAACACCCTGGTCATCTCAGTGTTTCACCTTACCTGCAAATAAAACACACAAACGAGGAGGTGAGTATAAAATACTCAGTAAGTAGCCCACTTCGTCCAACGTATAACAGTACAAAGAAAAGCAAGGTCGAGTCCCTGACTCAGGAAGTACATGACTCGTTCTGTCCTACAGATTCTCAGTTTCCCGCTGACCCTGGATTACTTAGTTTCTAACTCTGTCCTACCCTTGGCTTCTGGACTAAGTTGGCAACAATAGCGATGCTACCGCCCACAAACTCACGACCACGGGGCTCTCCCGGGTCTCATCTAGGGTGAAGGAACGTGTCCAACCCCTCTACAACTCTGGGAATCACTCCCTGAGCCTGAATCCAGGACGAAGAGCGTGTCCAACGTCCCCTACATCTCGGGAATCACTCCCTGAACCACGAACTTAGGGCAAGGAACGTATCCACTACCCCCTGCACACTGGGAATCACTCCCCAAGCTTTTCTATTAGATGGAGGGCAAACCCCACATCCCATGTCAACTTGCCAACCTAGAGTCACAGCCTGCTAAGGGTTATACAAAGACTTCGGTCTGTAACGCGTCTGGATGTGTTAACCTAACCTAGGGTACACAACGTCTCCTCGGCCATCACCGAACTAAACATATGTCTACCCACGCCCATGCTTGAGGATACACACATTCACAATCATCATGCTTATAATTTGCCACGAGGTCTACATCAAACATAAAATGATATTTCGAGTTCCGTCATATGGGAATAAGCAAGCAAGACATGAATTTCTACAAGGCCTAGAGCCGAACTACGTCTATGGTCTAACATTCAATTATCAAGATCACAGTCATACACAAACCACGAAAATCGTGACATATACATACTGAAATCCCTAAGCCCTACACTTATGGGTGGGATAGTCCAATGACTACTTACCTGAACTCCAACAATTGAGCGAAAAGAGGAAAACGACGTGTGCACCAAGGTACTTCCTATTCCAAATAGTCCCTAACGCAGAAACACACACAGATTAGTAACTCGAAACACAAATGATACCTTAAACGCTTTCGAGGGGCAAAAACTTACCCAACGGAGACCCGAAACGAACTAAGGAATGAGCCGAGGCGACTGCACGGAAGGGTACAGCCGCGGACCTGCAGACGGCGGCGCGTGGGACGACGGCGGCGGCGCGTGGGATCGCCGACGGCTGCGAAAAACTAGATCTGGCCTCCTCGAAGCCCGATCTACCCAAAACCGGCTTCGGTTCGTCAAAAACCCGCCAAGAACCGCCTGAACCGGATGGAAGAAGCTCGCGGGTCTCGCGGATCCGCCGCGTCGACTTTGGGTGTGGACGGGCGCCACGGCTTCACCTGCAGGAGAAGGGGAGGCGTCGGCGACTCCTTGCTTGCTCGGGTAGGTCATGAGAGAGAGAGAGAGAGAGAGAGAGAGAGAGAGCCGAATGTGAGAGGCAGAAAAACGGAGAGGAAGGAGAAGAAGGAAAAAGGAAAGCCGAGAGGGAGAGGGAGAGAGAGAAAGAGAGAGAGAGAGAGAGAGAGAGAGAGGCGGGGGAGGGGGGTGCTCGCGCGCCTGCTGGGGCTGGCCGGCAATGGCCAGTTCAGCTACTGAGAGCACGCGAGGAGAAGACGATTTCCCTTTTTTTTTTTTTTTTTTTTTTTTTTTTTTTTTTTTTTTTTTTTTAAAGGCACTAATCGTTCTTCTTCTACTCACCTTAGGAGCTTTCGTCCTCGAAAGTTGCTAAGTTGCGAACAGGTCTGGATAACTCGTTCGCATATCGTCCTCACGTTCCCAGGTTGCTTCTTTGAGATGGTGGTTTTGCCATAGGACTTTGACCAGCTTAATCTCCCTGTTCCTCAGTACCTTACTGTCTCGAGCGAGAATTTGCACAGGCTTCTCCTCGTAACTCATGTCACTGTCTACCTGCAAGGGCTCAAAGTCGATCACATGCGAGGCATCTGGCACATACCCTCGCAACATAGATACATGAAACACATCATGAACGGAGGCTACTAGGCTAATCGATAGGCTACTGGGCCGATGCGCTCCAAAATCTCGAACGGTCCAATAAACCTAGGGCTTAGCTTTCCTTTTTTACCAAATCTCAGGACACCTTTCATGGGTGCAACCTTCAGAAATGCATAGTGTCCAACAGCAAATTCCAAATCCCTTCGCCTCACGTCAGCGTAACTCTTTTGCCTACTTTGAGCTGTTAACATTCTTGCCCTGATTCTCTCCACGGCCTCGTTTGTCACCTGGATCAATTCAGGCCCTAATAACTTTCGCTCACCAACCTCTCCCCAATACACTGGGGTTCTGCATCTTCTTCCGTACAGAGCTTCGAAAGGGGCTAAGCCGATCTTTGCCTGATAGCTATTATTATACGCAAACTCCATTAGGTGGAGGTGTGAATCCCAACTCCCTGAGAAGTCTAATGCGCAAGCTCGAAGCATATCTTCTAAGATCTTATTCAGCCTTTCTGTCTGACCGTCGGTTTGAGGGTGGAACGCCGTACTGAAATTACACTCAGTTCCCAAGGCATTCTGGAAGCTTACCCAAAAGTTCGAGGTGAACTCGGGGTCCCCGCTTGGATACTATCTTTCTTTGGAACTCCGTGTAATCTTACTATTTCTTCCATGAATAGACGTGCCCACTTCTCAACCGTATAAGTTGGCTTCCTGGGCAAGAAATGGGCTGACTTAGTGAGTCTATCCACGATCACCCAAATCACAGAGAATCCCTTGGCCGTTCGGGGCAATCCAGAAATGAAATCCATGGACACTTCTTCCCATTTCCACTGAGGTACGTCCAAGGGTTGCAATAACCCTGCGGGTTTCTGCCTCGGGGCTTTGACCTGCTGGCATACCAAGCACTTACTGACAAACTCTGCCACTTCCTTCTTCATTCCACGCCACCAATAGAACTGTTTCAGATCTTGGTACATCTTGGTGCTCCCCGGATGTACTGAGAAAGGGGAGCTATGGGCATCCACCAAGATCTCCTCCCTGAGATCACTCCTTGTGGGTACGCACAACCGTCCCCTAATAGAAGTCCACCATCCATTGCCACAGTAAACTCACCTTCCTGGTTAGTTCTTGTTTGTCTCCAAAAGTCCTCGAGGCTCGGGTCTCCCTGCTGAGCCTCCACTACTCGATGTCTCAGGGTCGGTCGTAAAGACAACTGATTCAGTTGGGCTGTAACTCGATCTAGAACCACCGCTATCCCTGTGCGTTCCATCTTAGAACGCAACCTGGCTTGTCTCGTAACCAAAGCTGAGGTATGGGTCACCTTCCTGCTAAGGGCATCGGCGACCACATTCGCCTTGCCTGGGTGGTACAATATCTCAATCTCGTAGTCTTTCACCAACTCTAGCCACCTGCGTTGTCTCATGTTCAACTCCTTCTGAGTGAAAAGGTACTTGAGACTCTTATGATCTGTGAACATCTGAATTTTCTCTCCGTACAAATAATGTCTCCACATTTTCAGGGCAAAAACCACGGCAGCCAACTCTAAGTCATGAGTTGGATAATTGCGCTCATAGTCTTTCAACTGACGAGAAGCATAGGCGATCACCTTCCCGTTCTGCATTAACACACATCCTAGCCCTTTCTTGGAAGCATCACTGTAGACCACAAAGTTTCCTGAGCCATCCGGGACTGCAAGCACAGGAGCTGAGACCAGCCTATGTTTGAGATCCTGAAAGCTTGCCTCGCAAGCATCACTCCACAAGAAGGCATTACCCTTTCGGGTCAACTGAGTCAAAGGTGCGGCTATTTTTGAGAAGTCCTTAACAAAACGTCTATAATAGCCTGCCAGACCCAAGAAACTTCGCACCTCTGTGACTGTCTTAGGGCGAGGCCAATCCGTGACTGCCTCTATCTTGGCGGGATCCACTGCCACACCGTCTTTAGACACCACGTGTCCTAGGAATGCTACTTGCTGCAACCAGAACTCACACTTAGAGAATTTCGCATACAACTGGTTGGTCCTCAAAGCTGACAACACCTTCGCCAAGTGGAGCTCATGCTCTTCTGTCGTCTTAGAATACACCAAAATATAGTCGATGAAGACGATCACAAATGTGTCAAAGAACTCCTTGAACACCCTGTTCATTAAGTCCATAAAAGCGGCTGGGGCATTAGTCAATCCAAAGGACATTACCGTGAACTCGTAATGACCATACCTGGACCTGAAAGCAGTCTTCGGAATATCCTCGTCTTTGATGCGCAACTGATGGTACCCCGATCGCAGGTCGATCTTAGAAAACACCGTTGCCCCTTGCAATTGGTCAAACAGGTCGTCGATTCTGGGAAGGGGGTACTTATTCTTTATTGTTACCTTATTTAACTCTCGGTAGTCAATGCACAATCGCATCGATCCATCCTTCTTCTTTACGAATAGAACTGGCGCACCCCACGGTGAAACGCTAGGGCGGATGAAACCTCTATCCAGGAGTTCCTGTAACTGGGTCTTAAGCTCCTTCAACTCAGCTGGAGCCATTCTGAAGGGAGCCTTAGATAACGGAGTCGTTCCAGGCTCGAGCTCAATGCTAAAGTCAACCTCTCGAACTGGAGGTAATCCGGGCAACTCCTCTGGGAACACATCGGTAAACTCTCTAACAACAGGGACCGAGGTCACCTCAGGTCCCTTACCTTTCGTATCTGAAACACTAGCCAAGAAGGTCCACGCTCCTTTACTTACCAACCTCCTTGCCTTCAGAGCGGACATCATCTTCGGGATTTCTCCAGCCTCAATTCCCCTGAACTTGAAACTAGACTCAGTCGGAGGTCGGAACACCACCTCTCGCTGATAACAGTCGATGTTGGCATGGTTCGCAGACAGCCAATCCATGCCTAAGATTACATCGAAGTCGTCCATGTCTAGAACCATGAGCATCACATCTATCACACGATTCGCCACAACTACCTGCCCAGACTTAACCTTTTCCCGAACAACTAATTCCATGCCTCACCGGGTGGCAACGTGATTCAAAATCTAGCGGTTCTACCTCTAACCGAGCTTGACCCACAAACACAAAGCAGAAATAAACGAGTGGGTACTACCCGAATCATACAAAACAAAGGCAAGGTGGCCTAGAACGGGTAGCGTACCTGTCACCACTGAGCCAGACCCTCCTGCATTCCTGTTCGCGGTTGCATAGACTCCGCTCTTCTGACGGTCCCCCTGGTTCGCTTCATCCTTTTTCACCGTGCGAGCCCAAGCGAGGTGCCCCGGTTTTACCACACTTATACCGCATCCTCGATCTCTCGATCCCTAACGCACACGCATTTACAAGTGGCCCACCTTTCCGCAGCTTGTTGCATGTCTTATTAGTTGCGTGGATGAGCTCCAGCAGTGTCCTCCTCCTCGCACCAGTAATACGAACCTCTTCCCGGTCTGCTTCAACTGTTGACCACGCACCCGGGTCTGGACAGTCCCCAGCGAAAGCTGTTTCAAACCTCCTCTTACGCCCTACCCCGAACTCCGGCGGGCGGGCTCGGCGCTGACTAGCACTCGCTCCGCCGTCTTTGGAGTACAAGCGTCCAACGGGAGAGGCCACTCGGATGGTCGCAGCGGCGTAAGTCTTTGGTTCATGGGCAACCACACACCTGATATCATCATGCGCAACCCCGCCAGAATCGATCAACCTTCTTCTTTTTCTCAGATCGACCAAATCGGCGGCAAAGCGGGACAACATGGTAAATTCATGCTCATACTCTTCCCACCGGTTGACCAACCCTGCTTCAATCGAATGAACTCGCATCATTTTACGAGCCTAGCCACGGCCGGGTAGTATTTCTCGAAAAATACCTCCTGGAACTTCACCCAAGTCACTGGTCCGGTACTGACATCAATGGACCGAACTGCAGCTTGCCACCACAAAAGAGCACGACCTCTGAGCGCGTAAATAGCACACTGCACCCTCTGGTGTTCGGGGCAGCACATGCGCTCAAATACTGATTCGACCGCTGCAAACCACGCCTCTGCAGCCATGGGATCTACACTTTGGCCATCGAACAGGGGTGGGTCGTACTTCTTAAAGTCCCTGAGGTACCTTGCCTCCTCAGTCGTCGCCCCATGGGTCTGGGCTGATGCGACTCCCTGGTTTTGAACAGCTGCTAGCCCCTCATTCTGGCTTGTTATAACTCCGAGGGCTTGGGTGAGCAAAGCTGACTGCCCTGCCAGAGTCGTCTGGATGAGCTCCTGGAGGTTGGCTAAGAATACATTGGTCATCGGTGGAGCTTGCTCGCCCCCTTGCTCACGTACTCCTTCATTTTGCCCCACCGACTCCGCGACGGTCGGAGAATCCTGATTTGGCCCCTCCTGATGCTCGGAGCGCTCGTCAGCTGGTGCCTCCACGGTCGGGTTTTGACCTCGGGCCCCTCGGCCTCGGCCTCTACGTCCACCACGGCGACCTCGTCCGCCAGTGGTTGACCTACCACGTCCTCTAGCACGTGTCATAATCTGATTTACAATTTATCAAAGGTCAACTTCGTAACCCAAATAGGCATTTCGACAATAACTCATACAACACAATAACAACCCAAACAAAGCAATATCCTTTACTAGATAATAAAAAGCAAACTCGATGATGACCAAGTAGTCCCTTGCAGAAGGCTATGGAGGACAAACACCTACGACGTAGGCAGTATACAGAACCTAAAACCGCGCTCTGATACCAACTGTAACACCCCAAAAAAATGCAACTATACTACTAGGGGTGATACTCCAAATTATGTCGCTCGCGCCAAAATTTCGGCAGCATAACGGCATAACTAGGACTGATCCAAAAATTTTCCTGTCACCTGGATAAGCTAAACACTTCTAAAACACGACCTCACGGGGTACCAGCCTCCACCGAACTACAATAAACACACAGGCTGGGTTCCAGATCCCCGGAGTTCACAAACAACCACGCTTACTTAAAACATGCTTTCTAGTTTAGTTGACAAAAACCAGACAGTCATTCTCAATTATACTTAAAGGCATGAACAGAACAACACATGCAAGTTTAACTCAATAATTTAAACGATCCAACAAAAGAACAACATAGTAAAAAGCAACGGCGAACCCTTAAAACAAGAGAACAACCCTAACTAAGCCTAACGCGTCCATCCATAGCCTTGCGAAGCCTCGCCAACACCCTGGTCATCTCAGTGTTTCACCTTACCTGCAAATAAAACACACAAACGAGGAGGTGAGTATAAAATACTCAGTAAGTAGCCCACTTCGTCCAACAGTACAAAGAAAAGCAAGGTCGAGTCCCTGACTCAGGAAGTACATGACTCGTTCTGTCCTACAGATTCTCAGTTTCCCGCTGACCCTGTCTTACTTAGTTTATAACTCTGTCCTACCCTTGGCTTCTGGACTAAGTTGGCAACAATAGCGGTGCTACCGCCCACAAACTCACGACCACGGGGCTCTCCCGGGTCTCATCTAGGGTGAAGGAACGTGTCCAACCCCTCTACAACTCGGGAATCACTCCTCGAGCACAATCCAGGGACGAAGAGCGTGTCCAACGTCCCCTACATCTCGGAATCACTCCCGAACCACGAACTTAGGGCAAGGAACGTATCCACTACCCCCTGCACACTGGGAATCACTCCCCAAGCTTTTCTATTAGATGGAGGGCAAACCCCACATCCCATGTCAACTTGCCAACCTAGAGTCACAGCCTGCTAAGGGTTATACAAAGACTTCTGGTGCATGTATGCGTGTCTGGATGTGTTAACCTAACCTAGGGTACACAACGTCTCCTCGGCCATCACCGAACTAAACATATGTCTACCCACGCCCATGCTTGAGGATACACACATTCACAATCATCATGCTTATAATTTGCCACGAGGTCTACATCAAACATAAAATGATATTTCGAGTTCCGTCATATGGGAATAAGCAAGCAAGACATGAATTTCTACAAGGCCTAGAGCTGAACTACGTCTATGGTCTAACATTCAATTATCAAGATCACAGTCATACACAAACCACGAAAATCGTGACATATACATACTGAAATCCCTAAGCCCTACACTTATGGGTGGGATAGTCCAATGACTACTTACCTGAACTCCAACAATCGAGCGAAAAGAGGAAAACGACGTGTGCACCAAGGTACTTCCTATTCCAAATAGTCCCTAACGTAGAAACACACACAGATTAGTAACTCGAAACACAAATGATACCTTAAACGCTTTCGAGGGGCAGAAACTTACCCAACGGAGACCCGAAACGAACTAAGGAATGAGCCGAGGCGATCGCGACGGAAGGGTATGCGCCGCGGACTCAGACAGCGGCGCGCGCGGTGGGGCGGCAGCGCGCGCGATGGGGCGCGCGGCGGCGCGTGGGGATCGCCGGCGGCGCGAAAAACTAGATCCGCCTCCTCGGCCCGATCTACCCAAACCGGCTTCGGTTCGTCAAAAACCCGCCAAGAACCGCCTGAACCGGATGGAAGAAGCTCGCGGGTCTCGCGGATCTGGCCGGCGTCGACTTTGGCTGTGACGGGGCGCCGACGGCTTCACTGCAGGAGAAGGGAGGCGTCGGCGACTCCTTGCTTGCTCGGAGTTGGCTGCGAGAGAGAGAGAGAGAGAGAGAGAGAGAGAGCCGAACGTGAGAGGCAGAAAAATGGAGAGGAAGGAGAAGAAGGAAAAAGGAAAGCCGAGAGGGAGAGGGAGAGAGGAAAAAGAGAGAGAGAGAGAGAGAGAGAGAGGGGAGGGGTGCTCGCGCGCTGCTTGGCACGAAAGCGGCGGCGGCGCTTCAGTGCAGCACGCGGGGGAGAAGACGACAAACGCAACTTTCCTAGAGGAAGACCACGTCAGGGATCATTTACCAAGGAGTAAAATTGTATTAAATGAAATGGACAGTACATCAACAAGAGTTGCTGATGGGGCTAGTACGTCAACAAGTGTTGTTGATCCTAGCACGTCTAGTCAAATCTGTTCCCAAGAGTTGGGAATGCCTCGACGTAGTGGGAGGGCTGTGAGACAGCCTAATCGCTACATGGGTTTAGTTGAAACCTTAGTTGTCGCTCCTGATGATGACTGTGAGGATCCATTGACATATGATGAGCAATGGTTGATGTTGATAAAGACGAGTGGATTAAAGCTATGGACGAGGAAATGGAGTCTATGTACTTCAATTATGTATGGGAGCTTGTGGATCAACTGGATGGGGTAAAACCTATTGGTTGCAAATTAATCTACAAGCGTAAACATGGCGTAGATGAGAAGGTGCAGACCTTCAAAGCCCGACTTGTGGCAAAGGGTTTTACCCAGGTTGAAGGGGTTGACTATGAGAAGACCTTTTCTCCTGTTGCCATGGTAAAGTCGATCATGAACCTTCTGGCCATTGCCGCGTATTATGACTACGAGGTATGGCAGATGGACGTCAAGACAACCTTTCTGAATGGCAAACTTGATGAAACCATCTACATGGACCAGCCCAAAGGGTTCATTGCCCAAGGCCAAGAGCAAAAAGTTTGCCGGCTTCATTGGTCCATTTATGGACTGAAAAAGGCTTCGAGGTCTTGGAATATAAGGTTTGATGAGGCGATCAAATCTTATGGCTTTGATCAAAATGTCGACGAGCCTTGTGTCTACAAGAATATCGTTGACAAAACTGTCGCATTTTTGGTGTTGTACGTGGACGATATTCTTCTCATTGGGAATGAGGTAGAATTTCTAACTGACGTTAAGAAGTGGCTAGCTTCGCAATTCCAAATGAAGGATTTGGGAGAAGCTCCGTATGTTCTAGGTATCCAGATAGTCCGGAACCGGAAGAACAGAACGCTAGCCTTGTCTCAGGCGTCTTATATTGACAAGATGTTGTCTAGATATAAGATGCAGAACTCCAAGAAGGGCTTGTTGCCTTTCAGGCATAGGGTTCACTTGTCTAAGGATCAGTGTCCTAAGACTCCTTAAGATGTTGAGGATATGAGACGGATTCCATATGCTTCAGCTGTAGGGAGCCTGATGTATGCCATGTTGTGTACTAGGCCCGACATCTATTATGCAATAGAAATTGTCAGTAGATATCAGTCCAATCCAGGAATAGATCACTGGACAGCCGTAAAGACAATCCTCAAGTATCGTAGGAGAACAAGGAACTACAACTTAGTGTATGGTAGTGGGGATTTAATTCTTACGGGATACACAGATTCTTATTTTAAGACCGATAAGGATTCTAGGAAATCCACCTCGGGGTCAACCTTCATTTTGAATGGAGGAGCATCAAGCAGGGATGCATCGCTGATTCCACTATGGAAGCGGAGTATGTTGCGGCTTGTGAAGCTGCAAAGGAAGCTGTTTGGCTAAGAAAGTTCATGACAGATTTGGAAGTTGTTCCTAACATGAACTTGCCCATCACACTGTTCTGTGATAAGAGTGGTGCAGTAGCCAACTCACGTGAGCCTCGGAGCCATAAGAGAGGCAAACACATTGAGCGCAAGTATCATCGATCACGGGAGATTGTGCACCGCGAGACGTGGCCACGCCACGCGAGATAGCGTCGGAGCACAACATATCTGATCCATTTACAAAGCCCCTCACGGCTAACGTGTTTGAGGGTCACCTAGAGAGTCTAGGTCTTCGAGAGATTCCTGACTAGGGACAGTGGGAGATGTGTAAACGGGTATTCAATGCCCTAGTTTATTGTATTACTTCGTTGTAATTTATGTACATTTCAGAAATGTATTTTCTCCACTAGCTTAGTCCAAGTGGGAGTTTGTTGGGATTTTTGTCCTAATCTCGTGTTTGTAATATATTGTTTGAAATCAATAAGAGTTATTTATTTCATCACTTTGTGTCTCGCAATAATTATAAACTTTTCCAATAAACTAAGCTCCATGATCATTGAATTTATGAGAGAACTGGAACTTGAACGGTGTGTAGTGGACACATAGGGAGGATCACGTTCGAGTTAATGACTCGAACGATCTACAGTATATGGATAGGGTTGGAGACCTAATCCTGGATACACTGTGGATGCGACCCGCTTTGTATTAGATGCAAACGAGGTGATCTGACTCGTTCATGTGGTTGACATGCGAGTGGGGGCATCCTGTGCAATAAGATTGTACAAGATCCGGATCAGTGAATTATTAGACCCACTTGATGTAACATCGTTGTGATGAGACTAATAACTTCGTAGATGACCATTAGTGACTCGACCTTAATCTTGAGCGGGTTACGAACTCCTGTCTGCGAGGGTCTGTTCTTTGACTGGTACGGGTGAGGGTGATCACATTTACTCGCCCAATATGCCTATCTTCTCAGTGATAGAACGAAGTAGGGAGTTGGGAACTTAACTACGGGAGATGGAATTCACTCGTTCCCGCCATTAGGGAAACTAGGGGGGTTGTTCCCTTAAGTGCTGTCTCCAGGGCTTGGACAACGGGCGCCCACCATCTCACTCGCCCGAGAAGGGTGTTGTGTATGGTTGGACCATCACAATATGTTGTTCATTAGAGGAGCAGTGGGGACTTAAGGAACAAGAGGTAGACACAGAGGTAAAACGGTAATTTGACCCAGTCGTGTCTACGAACAACCTGTGAAGGGTCGAGTCATGGGTATTTGTTATATCAGTGGACACGTAATATTCTGCACCGACAGGAGTGCAACTACGGGCTATAGTGGAGTGTTACCGTAGCTAATGAATGTTGGTTAACCGTGTCAAAAAGTTTGACAGGTTAATCTCGGATCATTGGAGCCCGTCACTAAAGGTCCATTAGGTCCCTCGGTTGGCTCCATCTGTATTTAAGAAAGGATAAAGTTTTTGTATGAAATTGAAGAGTTCAATTTCACTTTAAGGGCATTTATGTCATTAATATGAGATATGAATGATATAATGTATAGTTTAATGTGAATGAGATTCATAATAAACTATAGGTTAGCCTAATTGTTGAATTAGGGCTAATTGGAGAAATTGATTGAGAGAAATTAAATTGGATGTGTTTCAATTTAATTAATCCACAATTAATGCAAATGAGATTTGGAATATGAGATATGAGATATCTTATATTATGTGGTTATGGTTGTGGTAAAGTGGTAATTAAGTGGACATTTTAACTCCATCAATTCCACTATATAAACCCTTCTTGCAAGAAGGATGTAAGGGACTTCTCTCATTTTTTAGATTTTCAGAAAGAAGAGAAGAGAAATTCTCTCAACTCTCTCGCAATTCTCCTCCCTCTCCAAAACCAAAAGGTTCCCACAAAGCTCATTTCTCCAAAAAAGAACAATCGAGAAGGGGTTTTGGTGGTGTTCAATCACTTTCGTTGGAGGCGTTCATTGTGTACGAGGAGCACGAAGAGTTCGTGATTTTGAAGAAGAAACCTTGAAGAAAGTCTTCAACAAGTAAGTCAAATTCTTCTTGCTGTAAATTTCTTCTTCTTTAAGCATGTTTAGCCTAGATCTAAGTGTCAGATCAATTTTAATAAACACGATTTGCATAAGGTATGATTTTTCATGACCATAATTCTTCACCAATGTATTATACTTCTCAGGATCCTAGGTATGTGAATCATGATCTTTATGGATACCAAATGTCTAACTCTTACCATTATGAATCCATGTTTTATGAAAATTCTTTTGATGGTAATCATATAGGCATTTGGAACCAAAATTTTTCCTACCCCAACCAATCTATAGAAAACTTTTCTCATGTGGATTTATTAATGGAATATACTTTTGAGTTGAGGATAAAAAATTTAGTTCATGTTGAATTAGAAAGGTTGGATAGGTTAGAAGCTAAAGTGGTAGAACTTGGGGCAATAATACATGGAAGAGCTAATCATCTTAATCAATTGGTGGAATCCCTTAAGGCCCTATAAGAGAAAATTCTTTATCTTGCCACTGAGAAGCAACAACCTAGGAGGACTTATTCATATGATAGTAAGGATGAGTTGGAGGAGACTAAAACACACCAGAAACAGGTTTGTGAGGTAGAAAATGGTAACACAGTTACTTCCACGGAGGAAATTCAGGTGATAGAGTTTGAGGCTAAAAAGTCATTTCCCCCTTTATCTCCAAAAGATTCATTTAATCTTGATAACCATTTGTTCTGTACTAAATAGTCTTGTTTTGAATTTTGTTCTTTTATTTTGATAAACCAAAATACCAAAAATAATTTTCTTTCAAGTGCTCAGGAAAAACAAGATAGCCTTTCAGACATAGAAAGCTATATCGATTAAAGCAAGAAGGGCCCGAAGAAATACGAGCAATTTTATGTACCCTGAAGCCGACCAAGAGCTTGACAGTCTAGCTAAAGACGTTAAAGAAAGCGCTTTTTGGGAGAAAACCCAAGCTTTACATTTCTGTTATTTTCTTTTTATGCTTTTAGTTTATTTTATTTGTTTGTTCTTTGTTTATTGTGTTTGTTTTGTTTTGTTAGGCTGTTGTTGATGCTACCCCTCGTTGAAACCCATGCTTCCGTTCTGTGGAACTTCAACACACGTGTCTTGGCTATCCAAGGAATCTAAAAAAATGAAGATCTCCATTACTCAGGACAGTATTGTTCACTCTTACTTTTTTAACTTGATTTGAGCTTATTTTGCAAACATTGGGGGACAATGTTTAGTTTAAGTTTCTGGGGGTGGGAAGTTGTGGTTCTTTTGTGACTGTTCTAAGTATATACCGAATTATTAATTGATCTTTTGCATAAATATGATCATGATAGCCTAGGATGAGAATTAATTGAAACTTTTTGTGATTTTGCTGAAACTTGAGAGCATGATATGAATTTGAGTTAATTTAAAATTTTTCTTGAGTTTTTTCTGCATTATTATGCACATAGCCTATGTTCCTATAGTTTTGAAATGCTTAAAACAAAGTTATTAGGTTTAGATGTTTGATGTCACCTCGATAGGTCTAAAAACTTATTTGAGAGTTAAACTATAGGATAGGGTGAATGACAATATATAGTGCATGATCTGTATAATATTAATATGTGCATTATGTGAATTTTTTTTTGTTTGTTTGTTAAAAAAAATCGTGAGGAAAAAAAGCGCTACATTCACTATGATCAGTTAGGCCACTCATTGAGCTAGTGCTCTGGGTAATGGTCCCTGCAGTGGATGTGTGAAATCTAGTGTCCTTGCACAAAAAAAAGAAGAAAATAGAAAAAGTGGCATCAAAAGAGTGATTAAGTGTTGAGTAAAGTTGTTTATTTCAGGAATGTGGGGAGACTCAAGGATTAGAAAATATGACCAGTATAGGAAAAAGTTGAATGGAGAACCTAATAAAGTTGTTCTGGGCTTAGTAGAGATTAAAGGAAAGGAGGCTAATCACACACACACGTAGAAACACTTAGAAAAAGATTTAAATTGCTTGTTGAAGAATCATGTTTGATTGTCACTCATGATTACTTAAATTTCATTTTAAATCTTTGAGACTTGAGTCCGATATATGCATAAGAAAGATCTTATAATTTAATTTTGTTTTGCTCGGGTCTAGCAAAAACTTAAGTGTAGGGGTATTTGATAGCATGCAAATATACTATCTTATTTCTATATTTTAGCTAGTTTTTATACTTAAAAACATAAACTTTCATGGCATTTAATGGTTAATTTGAGGAAACTGAGCTTGAGAAGCAAGAATTGAGTGTTTTGAGGTTATTTTGGTATACTTTGGAACATGTGTATGCTTAATTGAAGACCCAAGAAAACTCTAGATGTATTTTGAATGTAAAAAATATACAAAGAGATTCTACATCGAATAATGATTCCAACGCATCAAACCGATGTCATTTGGACAGCCGATCGAAAAGAGATGAAAAAATTGGTCGCAGTGCGCTGGCTTGCATCAAGCACAGCGTTGCAACGTCATGCCGAAAGTTTCTATAAGTATAACATGTTTTTTCATTCCAAGGGGAGTCGAATTTGGTTGTTTTTAGCCCTAATTTCGAAATACACTTTGTAAGAAGAGAGAAAATAGTGATTTTGGGAGCCAAAGCTTTCGTGGAGGTTCGAGATCGAAGATGGGAGCTCGGAGACGAAGGACCGACATCAACACCTAAGTTTAATTTCCTTTTCTTTCCATTTGTAATAGCGTTCTAAGACGATTTCTACTTGTTTAGTTTCATTTTCATGTGATTTAGAGTAGCTAAACAATTTAGTTAGGATTTGATTTGCTTGTTATGACTTTATTACAATGTATTGAAGCATGTTTTGTCCTTATTTTTGACAATTCGTTCTTGACTTCTTAATTTGTTGATTTAAGTGGACTCGAGAGATAAAGCTTTAATTAGAGCAAAATTGTCAAAACCCTTAGAATTCTGGCATGAGAATGACTTAGAAATCTTAGGGAAACACATAAAGAAGTTGCTTAATGCCATGCATGTTGTAGGTTCATATGGAGACTATGAATTTATTGCATGTGTGAGGCTCACTAAGAATCGAGATATTTTCTTGAGTATTTTACTTCTTGTTTATAATTTCA
Source organism: Trichosanthes cucumerina (assembly GCA_036507285.1). Taxonomy (NCBI): domain Eukaryota; kingdom Viridiplantae; phylum Streptophyta; class Magnoliopsida; order Cucurbitales; family Cucurbitaceae; genus Trichosanthes; species Trichosanthes cucumerina. The sequence goes on along the minus strand of CM071843.1, from coordinate 21,948,168 downwards.
TCTCATTGGTTTAATGCATGTGTTAATTGAGTCATTAACTTGTAAAATCACTTCCCACAATTCTATCAATTCGTGTCTTCACATGTTCGTTTGTTTGCTTGTTTTTTACTTTCAATTCAACTATCCATGTTATGTTTCTTTAGCTAAAATGGAGAATTAGTACCTTAGTAATTAATTAATCTAGAAACCCATTCTCGAGGACGATACTTGGACTCACAAATAACTATACTAAAACTTGACCCGTACACTACGGTATTGCAATATCATAAAATATCAACCAACAAGTTTTTGTTTTCTTTCATTTGATCTTCGCTCTCCCATGTTGCTTCCTCGACGTCAGGATTTCTCCACAATACCTTTACCAATGGTATTGACTTGTTCCTAAGTACTTGTTCTTTCCGATCCAGTACTTGTAGAGGTTCTTCCTCATAGGATAGATTCTCCTTAAGTTGTATTTGTTCTTCTTCATCACATGTGATGGGTCAGACATGTATTTCTTCAACATTGATACATGGAAAACATTATGTACCCGAGACAATTCTATCGGTAAAGCTAATTTGTAAGCTAATGGGCCTACACGTTCCAGAGTCTCGCAAGGCCCTATATATCTCGGGCTCAGTCTCCCTTTCCTTTCGAATTCTAAATCTCTTCTTCGTTTGTCAGAGTAGCTGTTTTGTCTATCTTCTGTTGTCTTTAGTCCTTCCCATATAAACTTAACATTCTCCGAGGTAACTTAGACCAACTCTGGTCCTATCAGGTTTCTTTCTCCTACCTACCCATAACAAATAGGGGTTATACATTTCCTTTCATATAATGCTTCGTACGGTGTCATTCTGATGCTAGAATGATAACTATTATTGTATGCAAACTCTATAAACGAGAGGTGTGTCTCCCAACTTCCTTTTGTTGGGATGTATGTCCTAATCTCGTTTAGTTTGTAAATTACCATTTGAAATTAATAAGAGTTATTGATTTCATCATTTTGTGTCTCACAATTTTTACAAACTTTGTCCAATAAACTAAGGTTCAGGGTCATTGAATATATGAGAAAACTAGAACTTAAACGGTGTGCAGTGGACACACAGGGAGGATTACGTTCGAGCTAATGACCCGAATGGTCTATAGTATATGGATAGGGTTGGAGACCTAATCCTGGATACGTTGTGGATGGGGTCCGCTTTGTATTAGATACAAACGAGGTGATTTTGACTTGTTCATGTGGTTGACATGCGAGTGGGGGCATCCTCTACAATGAGATTGTACAAGACCAGACCGTGTATTGTTAGACCTACTGATGTAACACCGTTAATAGTATGGACTAATAACTTTGTAGATGACCATTAGTGACTCGACCTGAATCCTGAGCGTGTTACGAACTCCTATCTACGGGGGTCTGTCCTTTGACTAGTACGGGTGAGGGTGGTCACAGTTACTGGCCCAATATGCCTATCTTCTTAGAGACAGGACCAAGTAGGGAGCTTGGAACATAACTACGCGAGATGGAATTCACTCGTTCCCGCCTTTAGGGAACCTAGAGGGATTGTTCTTTTAAGTGTTGTCTCCAGGGCTTGGACAACGGACGCCCACCCTCTCAGTGGCACGAGATGGATGTTGTGTATGGTTGGACTATTACAATGTTGTTGTTCATTAGAGGAGCACTGGGACTTAAGGAGCAAGAAGTAGACAAAGGGGTAAAATGGTAATTTGACTCAGGAGTGTCTACGAACAACCTCTTAAGGGTCGACTCATAGGCATTGGTTATATCAGTGGACACATCTTGTCTTACACTGACCAGAGTGCAACTACGGCTATAGTGGAGTGTTACCGTAGCTAATGAATGTTGATTAACCGGGTCAAAGAGTTTGATAGGTTAATCTCGGATCATTGAAGCTCGCCATTGTAGGTCCATAAGGTCACTCGATTGGCTCAAACTGAATTATTAGAAGGTTTACATTTTTGGTGTGAATTTGAAGTGTTGAAGTTCACTAGAAGGGTAATTATGTCCTTTATATAAGGTATGAATGATATATTATATAGTTTAATGTGAATGAGATTCATAATAAACTATAGGTTAGCCTAATTATTTAATTAGGTCTAACTTGGAGAAATTAGATTGAGAGAAATTAAATTGAATGTGATTCAATTTAAAAATCCACAATAATACGAATGTGATTTGTAAAATGAGATACAAGATATCTTATTATATGTGGTTATGCAAATATGATTTACATAACCTATGGTTGTGGTACAATGGTAAATAGGTGGAGATTTCAACTCCACCTATACCCATCATATAAATCCCTTTGCAAGAAGGGTTCACGATGCTATTGCTCATTTTTGGAAATCTTACCAAAAGAAACAACAATTCTCTCTCAAAGAACTCTCTCAAACTTCTCCTCCCTAAACCCAAAATGATATCACCATTCTCCTTCTACCTAAGGTAGAACAACCGAGAACCAAGTGGAGGTGTTTGGTTAGTTGTTCGTGTGAGGAGATCGAGATCGTTGAGAGCGAGTACACGAAGAGTTCGTGATCTACGGAAGGAAAGGTAGAAGAGCGTATTCAACAAGTAAGTAACTATAACTTGCTAGTTTTTCTTTCTTAGGATGCATGTTTAACATATAATATGTGATAGTTCAATTGCAACAAAATTAAATTGCACAATGATACCACGACGATTCGATCGTCTTTTGCAGCATGGAGATTCTCATTCCCTTCAATTGGTATCAGAGCCAATCGTTGGCTTTCTTGTTGTGTATTTAATTTTGTTAAAATTAGGTGGGTAGATGCTTTAATTCATGTGATGAATTTTTTGTTTGCGAAATGGATGTTTTCGATTTTGACATTGTTTTTAGATTTACATTTATGTTGATGTGATCAACGTAAGGGCCTGTGTTTTGGGTAATTTTTAAAGTAAATCGAGTTTGTAAGTCCGTGTCCTTCGTGGCATGAGATGCTGTGAAGAAATCACAATAGAAACGGGAGAGAAACGACGAAGAACATCAAGAGTAGCTTGCTTTTCTTTCAACGACGTTGAGACGTTGTTCATTGGCGTCTTAACGCTGCAATTGGGGGAGCAAGGCGTGCTGCAGGTGAAGGGAATGAAAATCTCCGCGCAACGGAACACGATCGAATCGTCAAGGTATCGTTACGCTACTAGAAGTTTGTTAAAACGATCTAACGCTTAGATCTAAGTTAAACAAGTATAACTATGGAAGAAAACAACAAGAAGAACACACTTACTTGTTGTAGATTGTTCTTCAAATTTTCTTCCTTGGTCACGAACACGTCGTGCTTCTCGATCTCAACCTACGTTTCTCTCGAACGAAACCCGAATACCACCAACAACCTTCTCGGTTGTTCTTCTTTGGAAGAAGGAAAGTGGTGGCACTTTTGGTTTTGGAGAGGAAGGAGAATTGAGAGAAAAATGTTAAGAGAACGAATCTCTTCTCTTTGGTGAAATCCAAAAAAATGAGAGATTGGCTTACAATCGTTCTTGCAAGAACGGTTTAAATTGTGGAATAACCATGGAGTTAAAATCTTCACATTATTACCATTTTACCACAACCATATGTTATGCAAATTATATTTGCATAACCATATAATATAAGATATCTCATATCTCATATTCCAAATCACATTTGCAATAATTGTGGATTAATTAAATTGAATCACATCCAATTTAAGTTCTCTAAATTGATTTCTCCAATTAGCCCTAATTAAACAATTAGGCTAACCTATAGTTTATTATGAATCTCATTCACATTAAACTATATATTATAGGGCATTTCTGTCAATTATATGAGATATGAATGACATAAATGCCCTTTAAGTGAAATTAAACACTTCAATTTTATACCAAAACATTAACCCTTCTTTTAACCCAAATTGAGCCAACCGAGGGACCTACTGGACATACAGTGACGTGCTCCAATGATCCGAGATTAACCTATAAAACTATTTGACCTGGTTAATCAACATTCATTAGCTACGGTAAAACTCTACTATAGCCCGTAGATGCACTCCCGTCAATGTAGAATATTACGTGTCCAACTGATATAAACAATGCCCATGAGTCGACCCTTCACAGGTTTTTCGTAGACACGACTGGGTCAAATTACCGTGTTACCCCTGTGTCTGCCTCCTGTTCCTTAACTTCCCACTGCTTCTCTAACGAACAACACATCGTGATGGTCCAACCATACACAACACCCTTCTCGGGCCAGTGAGAAGGTGGGTGCCCGTTGTCCAAGCCCTGGAGACATCACTTAAGGGGACAACCCCTCTAGTTTCCCTAAAGGCGGGAACTAGTGAATTCCATCTCGCGTAGTTAAGTTCCCAGCACCCTACTTCGTCCTGTCCAAGAGAAGATAGGCATATTGGGTGAGTAACTGTGACCACCCTCACCCGTACTAGTCAAAGGATAGACCCGCGCAGACAGGAGTCCGTAACACGCTCAGGATTAAGGTCGAGTCACTAATGGTCATCTATGAAGTTTTTAGTCCTTACTGTCAACGGTGTTACACCAGTAGGTCTAATAATTCACGGTCCAACCTTGTACAATCTCATTGCACAGGATGCCCCCACTCGCATGTCAACCACATGAACGAGTCAGATCACCTCGTTTGTATCTAATACAAACCGGGCCGCATCCATAGTGTATCCGGTGATTAGGTCTCCAACTCTATCCATATATCAGTAGGCCGCTCGTGTCATTAACTCGAACGTGATCCTCCCTGTGTGTCCACTACACACCGTTTAAGTTCTAGTTCTCTCATAAATTCAATGACCCTGGACCTTAGTTTATTGGAAAAGTTTGACAATATTGCGACACACAAAGTAATGAAATAAATAACTCTTATTAATTTCAAACAATAATTTTCAAACACGAGATTAGGACAAAAATCCCAACAAACTCCCACTTGGACTAAGCTAGTGGAGAAAATACATTTCTGAAATGTACAAAAATTACAATGAAATAATATAATAAACTAGGGCATTGAATACCCGTTGAAAATAATATAATAATATACTCGGCCTCGTGGCGGAAATGGGAGCATCCCCCTTCGGGTGATATTTGTATAGGTCAATACCATAGTGGATGAAGAGAGTACTTATAGTGAGTGGGAGCGGGAGTTGTGAAAACGAGACCCACGGTCTCTTCTTTCGATTCACACCGTGAGACGCCTATGATCCGCCTCCTAGTTTGGGCTGGACCACACAATCCCTTCAGAGGGCCTTATCATGGGAGTCAGAACACCGTGAATTCCCGAAAGGGATACAATTTCCTGGTTGGTTTTCTTACATGGTTCACCGTTTGGTGGCTATTGTTTGGACTGATGCTTGGAAACTTAAAGATTGAGGGTGACACTCACAGAATTCGTTAAGTGTTAATGAAATCGACCGAACAATGGTAATTGGACGCCTAATGGAATAAGAGTTGTTTCGGGATTAGGGTTTAATCGAAAAAGTCTCGTCCTAGAGGAGGAGTGTTCTGTTCACCCTTCGGTTGCGGTCATTCTAAACCTTTAGGGTATCATTGAAAAATTTTGAATGACCTAGGGATCATGAAATATTTTGCTAAAACTTGATTGGATTTCAAAAGGTTTTTGCGAGACTAACACAAAGTTTTCTTAATTTTTTCAGCTTAAAACATGTATAGCGCAATAATAGCTCTACTCGCGTCCGATAAATTAGTGGAAGATAATTACCAAACTTGGAAAAACAACATTAACACAATTTTGGTAACTGACGACATTTAGTTCGTGCTTCTGAGGAGTGTCCTCAGATGCCGGGCTCGACTGCATCGCGAAGTATTCGCGATGCATACGATCAATGAATCAGGGCCAATGAAAAGGCCAAGGTCTAGATCATTGCCAGCATGTCTGATGTTTTGGCAAAGAAGCATGAGCTGATGGTCACCCCGAAGGAGATCATGGAGTCCTTGCAGGAATTGTTTGGACAACAGTCCTTTCAGGTCCGGCATGACTCGCTCAAATACGTCTTCAACGCACGGATGAAAGAGGGGTCGTCTGTCCGTAAACATGTTCTAGACGTGATAACCCACTTTAATCTGGCTGAGATGCACGGGGCATCGATCGACGAGTCAAGCCAAGTCAGTTTTATTTTAGAGACTCTTCCGAAGAGTTTCCTTCAGTTTCGTAGCAATGCTGTTATGAACAAAATTAGCTACACTCTGACTACCCTCCTCAATGAGCTACAAAATTTCCAATTCTTGAATAGGGTCTGGCCATCGGAATCTGAGGCCAATGTTGCCTACATGTCTTATCACTGGGGTTCGACCTCTGGGACGAAACCTGTTGCTCCTTCACGACCGAAAGGGAAGAAGAGGATGAAGAGGGGTAAAACTGACCGAGCTGCTGCCCACAACGGCAAGAAGGTCAAAGACGTTGCCGAGAAAGGAAAGTGTTTCCACTGCAATGGGGGCGGACACTGGAAGAGGAACTGTCCAAAATTCCTCGCCGAGAGGAAGAATAAGGGTAAATGTGATTTACTTGTGACAGAAACTTGTTTAGTGGAGAGTAGTGACTCTGCCTGGATATTGTATTCGGGCGCCACTAACCACGTTTGTTCTTCTTTTCAGGGGATTGATTCCTGGCAATTGCTGCCTGAGGGTGACTCTACGGGTTGGATCCGGGGAGCTTGTCCCTGCTACAGCGATCGGTTCGGTGAAGCTACACTCTGGCGGGAAGTACTTATTATTAGATAATTTGTACATTGTACCAGGGTTCACTAGAAACCTTGTTTCCATTTCCTGCCTAATTGAACAGTCTATTTGTGTTTCTTTTGAATTAAATAAAGCGTTTATTTCTTTCAAAGGCAATGTTATTTGTTCAGCTTCACTCGAGGATGATCTGTATGTTGTGAAACCTAATTCGGTCAAAAGTGTTTTGAATACAGAATTGTTTAAAACTGTAGAAACACGAACTAAGAAAGCGAAATTTATCCTAAGAAAAATGCCCATCTTTGGCATCTACGGTTAGACCACATTAATCTGAATAGGATTGAGAAACTAGTGAAGAGTGGACTTCTAAACGAGTTGGAAGAAAACTCTTTGTCGGTGTGTGAGTCATGCCTTGAGTGCAAGATGACCAAACGTCCTCTTAGTGGAAAAGGATATAGAGCGAATGAGCCTCTTGAGTTAGTACTTTCTGACCTCTTTGGTCTGATGAATGTTAAAGCTCGGGGCGTTTATGAGTACTTTGTGTCTTTCATAGACGACTACTCGAGGTATGGGTATATTTACCTAATGCACAGGAAGTCTGAAACTCTTGAACAGTTCAAGGAGTACAAGACTGCGGTTGAGAACCTCTTAGGTAAATCGCTTAAAACACTTCGATCGGATCGAGGTGGAGAGTACATGGACACTGAATTCAAGGACTTTATGATAGAACATGGAATTACTTCCCAACTCTCAGCACCTGGTATGCCACAACAGAATGGTGTATCGGAGAGGAGAAACAAAACCTTGTTGGACATGGTTCGGTCGATGATGAGCTATGCTCATCTCATAGATTCTTTGTGGGGTTACGCAGTGGAGACTGCGGTTTGTATTTTGAACAACGTTACCTCGAAGAGTGTTTGTGAAACGCCTTTCGAGCTCTAGAGTGGACGTAAAGGCAGTTTACATCACTTTAGAATTTGGGGATGTCCGACCCACGTGTTGGTGTCAAACTCGAAAAAGTTGAAATCCCGTTCGAAATTGTGTCTATTCGTAGGTTACTCTAAAGAGTCTAGGGGTGGTCTATTTTACGATCCTAAAGAAAATAGGGTGCTTGTGTCGACAAACGCCACTTTTCTAGAGGAAGACCACATCAGGGATCATTTACCAATGAGTAAAATTGTGTTAAATGAAATGGACAGTACATCAGCAAGAGTTGCTGATGGGGCTAGTACATCAACAAGTGTTGTTGATCGTAGCACGTCTAGTCAAATCCGTTCCCAAGAGTTGGGAATGCCTCGACGTAGTGGGAGGGCTGTGAGACAGCCTCATCGCTACATGGGTTTAGCTGAAACCCCAATTGTCGCTCCTGATGATGAATGTGAGGATCCATTGACCTATGATCTAGCAATGGTTGATGTTGACAAAAACGAATGGATTAAAGCTATGGACCAGGAAATGGAGTCTATATACTTCAATTCTATCTGGGAGCTTGTGGATCAACCGGATGGGGTAAAGCTTATTGGTTGCAAATGGATCAATAAGCGTAAACGTGGCGTAGATGGGAAGGTGCAGACCTTCAAAGCCCGACTAGTGGCAAAGGGTTTTACCAAGGTTGAAAGGGTTGACTATGAGGAGACCTTTTCACCTGTTGCCATGGTAAAGTCGATCAGGATCCTTCTTGCCATTGTCGCGTATTATGACTACGAGGTATGGCAGAAGGACATCAAGACAACTTTTCTGAATGGCAAACTTGATGAGACCATCTACATGGACCAGCCCAAAAGGTTCATTGCCTAAGGCCAAGAGCAAAAGGTTTGTCGGCTTCATAGGTCCATTTATGGGTTGAAACAAGATTCGAGGTCTTGGAACATAAGGTTTGATGAGGCAATCAAATCTTATGGCTTTGATCAAAATGTCGACGAGCCTTGTGACTACAAGAAAATCGTTGACAAAACTTTCGCATTTTTGGTGTTGTATGTGCACGATATTCTTCTCATTGGGAATGAGGTAGAATTTCTTACTGACGTTAAAAAGTGGCTAGCGTCGCAATTCCAAATGAAAGATTTGGGAGAAGCTTAGTATGTTATAGGCATCCAGATTGTTCGGAACCGGAAGAACAGAACGCTAGATATAAGATGCAGAACTCCAAGAAGGGATTGTTGCCTTTCAGGCATGGGGTTCACTTGTCTAAGGATCAGTGTCCTAAGACTCCTCAAGATGTTGTGGATACGAGACGGATTCCATATGCTTCGGCTTTAGGGAGCGTGATGTATGCCATGTTGTGTACTAGGCCCGACATCTGTTATGCAGTAGGTATTGTCAGTAGATATTAGTCCAACCTAGGATTAGATCATTGGACAGCCGTGACGGCAATCCTCAAGTATCTTAGGAGAACGAGGAACTATAGCTTAGTGTATGGCAGTGGGGATTTGATCCTTACGGGATAAACGGATTCTAACGTTCATACCGATTAGGCTTCTAGGAAATCCACTTTGGGGTCAACCTTCATTCTCAATGGAGGAGCTGTAGTATGGCGAAGCACCAAGCAGGGATGCATCGCTGATTCCACTATGGAAGCAGAGTATGTTGCGGCTTATGAAGCTGCAAAGGAAGCTGTTTGGCTTAGAAAGTTCATGTTGGATTTGGAAGTTGTTCCAAATATGAACTTGGCAATCACACTGTTATGTGATAACAGTGGTGCAGTAGCCAACTCTCGTCAGCTTCGGAGCCATAAGAGAGGCAAACACATTGAGCGCAAGTATCATCTGATACGGGAGATTGTGCACCTCGGAGACGTGAAAGTCACGCAGATAGCGTCGGAGCACAACATAGCTGATCCATTTACAAAGCCCCTCACGGTTAAGGTTTTTGAGGGTCACCTAAAGAGTCTAGGTCTTCGAGAGCTTCCTGACTAGGGCAAGTGAGAGATGTGTAAACGGGTATTCAATGCCCTAGTTTATTGTATTACTTCATTGTAATTTATGTACATTTCAGAAATGTATTTTCTCCACTAGCTTAGTCAAAGTGGGAGTTTGTTGGGATTTTTGTCCTAATCTCGTGTTTGTAAATTACTTTTTGAAATTAATAAGAGTTATTTATTCTATTACTTTGTGTCTCGAAATATTTATAAACTTTTCCAATAAACTAAGCTCCATGGTCATTGAATTTATGAGAGAACTAGAACTTGAACGGTGTGTGGTGGACACACAGAGAGGATCATGTGCAATTTAATGACCCGAACGGTCTACAGTATATGGATAGGGTTGGAGACCTAATCCTAGATACACTATGGATGTGGGCCGCTTTGTATTAGATTCGAACGAGGTGATCTGACTCGTTCATGTGGTTGACATGCGAGTGGGGGCATCCTATGCAATAAGATTGTACAAGACCGGATCGTGAATTATTAGACCTACTGGTGTAACACCGTTGACAGTAAGGACTAATAACTTCGTAGATAACCATTAGTGACTCGACCTGAATCGTGATCGTGTTATGGACTCCTGTCTGCGGGGGTCTGTCCTTTGACTAGTACGGGTGAGGGTGCTCAAAGTTACTCGCCCAATATGCCTATCTTCTCAAGGACAGGACCAAGTAGGGAACTTGAATCTTAACTACGCGAGATGGAATTCACTCGTTCCCGCCTTTAGGGAAACTAGAGGGGTTGTTCCCTTAAGTGTTGTCTCTAGGATTTGCACAACGGGCACCAACCTTCTCATTGGCCCGAGAAGGGAGTTGTATATGGTTGGACCATTACAATATGTTGTTCATTTGAGGAGCAGTGGGGACTTAAGGAACAAGAGGTAGAAACAGGGGTAAAACATTAATTTGACCAACCGTGTCTCACTGAACAACCCGTGAAGGGTCGACTCATGGGCATTGGTTATATCGGTGGACACGTAATATTCTCGCAGACTTGTGGGAGTGCAAACTACGGGCTATAGTGGAGTGTTACCGTAGCTAATGAATGTTGATTAATCGGGTCAAAGAGTTTGACAGGTTAATCTCGGATCATTGGAGCCCGTCACTATAGGTCCATTAGGTTCCTCGGTTGGCTCAATCTGGGTTAAGAGAAGGGTTAATGTTTTGGTATGAAATTGAAGTGTTCAATTTCACTTTAAGGGCATTTATGTCATTTATATGAGATATGGCTGATATAATGTATAGTTTAATGTGAATGAGATTCATAATAAACTATAGGTTAGCCTAATTGTTGAATTAGGGTTAATTGGAGAAATTGATTGAGAGAAATTAAATTGGGTGTGATTCAATTTAATTAAACCACAATTATTGCAAATGTGATTTGCAATATGAGATATTAGATATCATATATTATGTGGTTATGCAAATGAGATTTGCATAACCTATGGTTTTGGTAAAGTGGTAATAATGTGGAGATTTTAACTTCATCATTTCCACTATTTAAACCCTTCGCAAAAAAGGATTGGTAAGCATTCTCTCATTTTTTTGATTTTGATCAAAGAGAAAAGATCAAAATTCTCTCTACTCTCTCAACTCTCCTCCCTCTCCAAAACTCTAGAATCCCACCATTCTCCTTCTTTTCAAAAGGAGAACAACCGAGACTCCAAGTGGTAGTGTTCGGATTCTGTTCGTGGGTAGTGTTCGTTGACATCGAGAAACACGAACTGTTCGTGATATTTGGAAGAAATATTGAAGAGAGTCTTCAACAAGTAAGTATAATTTATCTTGCTGTTTTTTTCCTCATTTGCATGTTTAGCCTAGATTTAATAGGTTAGATCATTTTGAAAAAAATTCAAGTACCGTAATAATACCATGACGATTCGATCGTCTTCCGCTGCGCGAGGATTTTCATTCACTTCAACCTCACCGTCTCCCAACGGCTGCAAGGAATCAATCCCCTGAAAAGAAGAACAAACATGGTTAGTGGCGCCCGAATCTAATATCGAGGAAGAGTCACTACTCTCCACTACACACGTATCTGTCACAAGTAAATCACATTTACCTTGATTCCTCCTCTCGTCTAGGAATTTCGGAGAGTTTCTCTTCCAGTGATCGCCCCCATTGCAGTGGAAACACTTTCCTTTTTCTGCAACTTTCTTGACCTTCTTGCCATTCTGGGCGGCAGCTCGGCCAGTTTTACCCCTCTTCATCCTCTTTTTCCCTTTCGGGCGTGAAGGAGCAACAGGTTTCGTCCCAGAGGTCGAACCCCTGTGACTCTAATTTTGTTCATAATTTTGTTCATAACAACATTTGCCTCTTATTCCAGTACCCTGACTCTATTTAAGGACTGGAAATTCTGTAGCTCATTGAGGAGTGTATTAAGAGTGTAGCTAATTTTGTTCATAACAACATTGCTACAAAACTAAATGAAATTACCCTCATTAAGGAAGGTAGTCAGAGTGTAGCTAATTTTGTTCATAACAGCATAGTTATTTTCCCATCACCTTGTACTGTGAAAACAATGGTGCGGTAGCCAATTCGATGGAACATCACAACCATAAGCGAGGCAAGCACATCGAAAGGAAGTATCACATAATATGAGAAATAGTGCAGCGAGGAGATGTGAATGTCACGAAGATCGCTTCGGAGCACAACATTGTTCATCCGTTTACAAAGACTCTCATGGCTAAAGTGTTCGAGGGTCATCTGGAAAGTCGAGGTCTACATAGGCTAATCTAGGGCATGTGGGAGATATGTAATGGGTATATGGATGCCCAAGTTAATTGTATTTGTATCTTTGTAACCACTGTTTTAGATTATGATGTACCCCACTAGAGTTTTAGTTCAAGTGCGAGTTTGTTGGGGTTTGTGCCCTAAAACTCGTACTTTGTAATTTTTGATCTAATTATTGTAATAAAGTGTTATTATTTAAATAAAGAGTTATTGCTCGTTATTTAAGAGATTGCCCTTGTTTTAACCCTAAATCAAATAAACTAAATATTCAAGACTGTAAAATGTATCTTGAACTGAATGTAGTGTACATATAAACGATCTCGGTTGGAGATACAGTCTAAAGGGTCTATAGTAATGGGATAATATTTTGGTACCTTACCCTGGTAACACTATGGATGTGGCCCACTTTGTATATGATACAAACACTTTGATCCTAACGTGTTCATGTAGATGACATGTGAGTGGGGATATCTTATGTAATGAGATTACATAATACCGGATCGTGAAATAGTAACCACAAGATGTAACTCCGTTGACTAGATAGGTTTCTATTCTAGTAGGATGATCTAGGCAACTTGATCTCTATCTTGAGCAGGTTATGAACAATATGCCTACCTTCTTGGGGATAAGAATAAGTGAGCAGCTAGGGACTTAGCCTAAAAAGATGGAATTCACTCCTTCACGCCTACTAGGGTAAGAAGATGAATATTCCCTTAAGTTGTGATTCCCGGACTTGAACAAAGGGCCCGACCCTCTCATTGGCCCAAGAGGGACTTCTATTTGTTTCTAGGACAACAAACAAATTGTTCATTAGAGCAGCACTTGTAGTTAAGGTACACGATGTAACCTAGGGGTAAACGGTAATTTGACCCAGCTATTGTTACATACATTCGTGAAGGATTGACTTGTTGTTATTGATCAATATTTGTCGATGTAGAAATATATCTGCAGTGAGAAGAGTGGAGCTGCGGGACTTTAGTGAAGTGTTCATGCAGTTAAGGAATGTTGATCAGGAGGTTAATGACATTAAACGAGTAATCTTGTATGGTTGGGGCTTTTGATCTTTAGGTCCATTAGGTCCACCTTCTACTCGTAGAGGGTTCTTAAATCGTTTGAATTTGAAATGTTCAAATTCATTAGGAAATAAATTTAAAGTATATACATACATTATAATATAATGTTTTGGAACTATATATTATAAATTTAATTTGAATATGATTCATATTAAATTATATGAGAGAATTAAATATTTGAAAGAGTTCAAATATTATTTTAAAGGGTAAAATGATTAAATGTGATTTAATCATTAATTAGTTAATGTGATATTTTAAATCAAATATGATTTAATTTAATTTAATTTAATTAATAGTTAATTAATTATTATTTTTAATTAATTAATAGGTAACGTGTCAAGATGACACGTTCCCACCACCCCCCAATTCCCTCTCGATTGAGAGTGTTGAGTTACACAGAGAACTTCTTCTTGTCTTGGTGATAAGGGAAATGTTTAATCGATCAATTAAAGAGAAATTAGTAAATTGTTGTAATAAAAATTTTCTCTCTCAAATCTTTCCCTTTCTTAAGGGAACAACAAGAACTTCTCCTTCTCAGGCTAGTGAGAGGGTGGGCGCCCGTTGTCGAAGCCCTAGAGACAAGACTTAAGGGAACAACCCCTCTAGTTTCCCTGATTCGGAAACGAGTGAATTCCATCTTGTGTAGTCAACTTCTCAGCTCCCCACGTGGTCCTATCCCTGAGAAGATAGACATATTAGGTGAGTAACTCTAACCACCCTCACCCGTAAGAGTCAAGGGGCAGACCCCCGCATACATGAGTCCGTAACACACTGAAGATTAAGGTGGACTCACTAATGGGCATGTACGAAGTTATTAGTCCTATACTGTTAACAGTGTTACATTAGTAGGTCTAATAATTTACTGTCGGATGTTGTACAATCTCATTGCAAAGGATGCCCCCACTCGCATGTCAACCACATGAACGAGTTGGATGACCTTGTTTGTATCTAATACAAAGTGGGTTGCATCCACAGTGCATCCATAATTAAGTCTCCAACCCTATCCATATATTGTAGACCGTTCAGGTCATAAAGTCGAACGTGACCCTCCCTATCTGTCCACTACACACCCTTCAAGTTCTAGTTATCTCATAATTCAATGACCCTGTAGCTTAGTTAATTGGATAAAGTTTTTAAATATGCGAGACACAAAATGATGAAAAAATACCTGTGATTTATTTCAATAAGTAATTATACAAACATATACGAGATTAGGACATACATCCCAACATTCTGTTGACTAATTAGATTTTTATTTCAATAGGATGACATAGGCAACATGATCTTGTTCCTTAGCACGTTACGAACTTCTGTTTGCGAGGGATTTTCCTTTGACTAGTATGAACGAGTGTGGCCCGATACGCCGACTCAATATTCCTACCTTATTGGAGACAAGACCAGGCAGGCAGCTAGGGACTTAACCTATCAAGATGAAATTCACTCCTTCCCGCCTATTATAGTAAGTAGATGAATGTTCCCTTAAGTTGTGTCTTCGTGACTTCGTCAAAGGGCCTGTAACACCTCATAACTTTTATGAACTCACTTCCTATGAACGTTACTACTCATCCATGCATTTTTAGGCCATTAAAAATGATTAAAATAATTTACTTCAAAACACAGTTGAAAATTTTCTTTTAGTGATCCCAAACAACAAAATCCAAACTTTTAAAATATGTAGTTAACCTGTGGCCTTAGTTTAAAACATAAAAACGATACAAGCGGAAAGAAACAGTTAATGTCAAAATAACTAAATTTAATCAAATGTGGGAACATGACTTATTAACTTCCAATTACTTTTGTAACTCGTCCTGTCACTCGCCCTGTATGTCTTTGCCTGTAACTCGTCCAGTCACTCGCTTTATTCCAGTTTCCCTTCAATCTATTTAACAATCAAACCCCTAAATCAAATTCGCTAATTCCTTATTTAAATCTTCCATACCTAGCTTATTTTTTAAATCCACCCATAAATAAATCGAATTACCACTAACGGGCTGAAGACGAACTGGAGGAAGTGAAACTAATGGAATCAAACCAAGTCCGGTAAAAAGTGGCGCGTTGGAGTATATCTTTGGAAAGCTTCTGGTCGGATCTACTTGGAACCGGTCCTAAAACTCCAAAAATAAGTTACAAAATGACCCCAAAACTCGAACCAAACCGTGAACCGACGACTGAGGTGCTCGAATCTTGAGATGGTTGTTCGACGATGAGGGTACTTTAGCTTCACCGTTTGGCGGCGCGAACGAATCACCAGAGGAGTGGCAGTATGTGATGGCTTCGAATCATAGCATAAAGGAGGTTGTTGAAGGGATGGTTGCAACTAGCGTTTATGCATATCGATGAGTTGTTGAAGGCATGCGACTTCCGATGACAGAACAACGATGAAGATGAGATCGGCGACTAATAGAGCTTGCGTGTGCGGCGGAATGACGTTCACAGCTTCAAGCTCTGTTGGTGTGATTCACGCCGGCTGAGGAAAGCAAAGAAGAAGGATGGTTGTTGGTCGAAGAAAGAGGAAGGAGTTCGGGAAGAATATCCTCGATCTTTGTGCCTATAATAAGAAAAAATAGGGTATCTTACAAAACACTAATTCCCCTTTTTTTTTATCTTTTCCAACTTTGCCCTTCTACTTCTTTCAAACTTCCCAATTGCCCTTGCACTTACATAATTACTCTCAATAAATTATTTCGTTTTAGTGGCGATACGTTTAAAATAAATTATGAAATCCCAAAGCCCAAGTAAGACAATTTCTATTATAAAAACCCAAAACATAAATAAGAAGATTACTTGGAGCTTAAGGGCATTACACAACCCGACCCTCTCATTGGCCTGAGAGGGAATTATGTTTATTGGTAGGACAATAAACAGGTTGTTCATTAGAGGATCATTGAGACTTAAGGTAAAAGATGTAACCCAGGGGTAAAACGATAATTTTACCCAACTGGCGTTACAAACATTCGTGAAGGATTAACATATTGTTATTGATCGATGTCCATGGACACAAAAATATATCCGCAGTGAGAAGAGTGCTACTGCGAGACTTTAATGGAGTGTTCCCGCAGTTAACGAATGTTGATTAAGAGGTTAATGGGATTAATTGAACAATCATATCGTTAGAGTTTCTGATCTGTAAGTCCATTAGGTCCACTTCCTACCTTGTAAAGAGTTCTTGGATCATTTAAATTTCAAACGTTCAACTTCAAATAGGGAATAAGCATGATGTATATAGATACATTATAATATAAAGTTTTTACGTGCATTAAAATTGTATATTATAAATTTAATTTGAATATGATTCATATTAAATTAATTGAGAGGATTAAATATTTGAAAGAGTTCAAATAATTTTTAAATGTGAATGAGATTCAAATTTAAAACTATAGGTTAAAATTAAAGGTGCATGAGATGAACATTAAAACTATTGATTAAAAGAGAAGTTGATTAAATATGGTTTAATCATATGTATATAATTCAAATATGAGATATTTGATTTAGTTAAATGTGATTTAATTAAATTAAGTTAAATATATATATATATATATATATAATTAAATTAGTTTCATTATATTAATTTTATTTGATTAATTTAATTAATGATTTAATTAAATTACCAGTTTTAATTTAATGAACTGAATAAAAATAATAAAAAAAGAGAACGTGTGGGTGACACGTTCCCCACGACTTTCCCATCCTTTTTTTATCGACAGATACACAAGGGAGGGGTATAGTTGAAGTTTGAGAGATTTTTATCATTAGTTAATTTTTAGTTGAACTTTGAGAAATTGACAAATACTCTCTTTCATAAAATCTCCCCCAGCCCAAAAAAAAAAAAAAAATCAATTTGTTTGAATCTTCCCACAAGGGTTGGATCTAGGGAATTCAGAGGATAAGAAGCTTTTTCTCGTGGTACTGTCCTTGTGTAGAAGAGAAATTAAGTATTGTTATGTTGTGCAATTTTTAGAGAAGAAGCAAGGAGATGTCATATTTTGGAACTACAAAGGTAATTTCAGGTTCCTTTTAGTTTATATAACTACAACATGTTTATTCAGGAAAATCCAACCTTTTATATGTTTATCTTTGTTTATTCCAAATGTACTGATTTTTTAAATAAATCAAAATAAAACAAGTACTTACGATTTATTACACGATTCTACTGCTCAACGGAATTCGATTACTTTCAATTATTGATTGAAATTAATTTTGAATAGCATTTTGTAAAACACAATTATATTGTCTTATTTACATCTGTACCATTTGTTTTAAATGTTATTTCCATCGATAATATTTTAATGGGAATAAACAATCAAAATTATTATTAATTATGAGGTTTTAGTGCATAAATCCCAACAATCCAACTTGTACTAGAGTCGCCCTGTAATGTATCCATGGGCATACTCTATAACTAGCATATTGTCCCCCTACCTTAACAAAGATGACATCATATCCTTCGAAGAAACGAAAAGTACCAAAAAGTTTGAGTTCACACCTAATAACAATAATTCATTTCGCATTGACATAATAGGAATATTTCGTCTATTAAGGAGGATTCTCCGAATAACTAAAATAAGGATGATCATAGAAAATGTTAAATATTTGATAGGATTCATTTCAGGAAAATAGAATGTCAGGATATTCAAATGTTTCAAAATCATAGACATTTCAGTTGACCCTTACGACACAATCTTTTATATATGTTCAAACACTTATAATTAAATATACAACTCGACAATATGATTTCCTATACATCGATGTTTTCTAATTTAATTTATATTAGTCTTTTCACCACTACATAATTAAATAGACTATACTAAATAAAGAGTTTGAATACCTTTTAGATCTTTAACGAACGATTATCGTTTTACAAGTAAGTTCGTTCCTTCAGATCAGTAAAATATTAAACTTGTATACCATATTCCACAACATATGACATAATTTATCGTAACCTAGATTTTTCTAAATAACTTTAAGGTCTAGTGAATCTTGTAAACATCAAATCTTTAATTCCAAAACTTTCACACTATAAACATATAAATTGAGAATGTTTTATTTATTTTTTTCCATTCAATGTTCATACCATTCGTTTAATCGTTATAGCCTAACAAACTGTATATTACCTGTTAAGTACAATTTGTGAGACTTGATTTCTTTAATTATCTTGTCTCGTTTAGGGTGTTTCTGGCGTGTTTGATCATTTAGGTCCCTAATTAAGTGTCTTTTTGTTTGTTTGTTTGGCTAAGCTTGCCTTACGTGTTTATTACTTGCTTATGTGTTTCCTTCCGTCACTATGTCGGTCTTTGTCAAAGGCTTGCTTGCACAAATGATACCAGTCAAATGATTTTGTAATACCCATAATTTAAGACTCCATTTCTAGGAACGTTACTACTCATACATGCATTTTTAGGCCATTAAAATAAAGTAAAATAAATGAACTCAAATCACAGTTCAAAATTAACCTTTAGGTAACCAAAAAAGAAAGTCAAAACATTTAAATAACATAAATAATGATTGACCTCATTTTAAAAATCTTTATGCTACTTCAGTGGAAAACAAATTATTTAAAAGATTACTAATTCAGAACATGTGGAAAACATGATTGTGTGGTCTCCATGGCCTTCGTAACGTATCCCATCATTCGCCTCGTATGCCCTTACCTTTTACCTGAAAAATATTTTAAAAACAAAGGGTGGGTATTAAAAAATAATACACAGTAAGTGACATCCCTACTGAGGTTTGGGATATGCATACACATACAATCATGACTTTAAACATTCATGTGTGGGACCTATCTTTCTCATAAACTATTCGTATTATTTCTCTTAGCTTTTTGTGGTCAATTAAGTTCTCATGACTGCATGTTGAGTCCGAAGACTCCAGTCATATGGAGACCTTCTTAATCCCAAGAGCATTTGGACTCCAAAAACTCCTTTCATATTGGGTCCTGTCAAATCTCCGGGAGGATGTTAGGTCCGAGGACCACTATCATATGTGGGGTCCTCTGAAACCCCTACAGTCATTTGGAGAATAATTGTCACAACAACTCACAAACTATATCATGTACATACAATGATGCATGAGGTCCCTGATAGGATCGAATCATACAGCGGAAGCGAATTGAATCGCGTGTTCTCGAAACATGTTACATAAACAAAATCAAGAACATTGTTCAATCTGAGATTAAACCTATCAAGAGAAAACGTGCACAACGTTATACCTTTGTAGATCAAATTCTCCTAGTTCTCCTCCTCCTTGGTGATGACAACGGTCTCACTTTCTCTACGAGCCTCGAACCAATTCGACACACTTGATCTTCAATCACCGCCGTTAGATCTTCTCTTTTGTAACTATAGGAGAGGGAGGAAGCTTTGATTTCTCTTTTTGAGTTAGGAGACAATTAGAGAAATGAGAGAGGTTATGTTTTTGAAACCTTTCCAACAACAAGATGAGCACAAGGGTTTCTTTAGAATATCATTCTCACAAAAGTGCATCCAATGCATCTATTTATATGGAAATAGGAAGGAAATTACCATCATATCCCTATTGTTCAATATAGTGCTCAAAATATGTATATGCAAATCATACTTGTATATTCTCATATAAATGATATTTATACAATATGTATAAATTGAATAAATGTTCAATTTTCATATCTCTCATATATATAGTTTATTATGAACCAAAATCACATTAGACTATATATTATATCAATTATATCACATATAACAGATATATCTCCTCATGTGTGAAATTGAACACTTCAACTTCACTCCAAACTTTATACCCTCAATATCCATGTTGATAAAACATAGGGACTTAATGGAGCTACACATCATGAGCTCTAATGATACGAGGTTAACCGACAAACACTATGATCTAATTAATCAACATGCATTAACTACGAGTCACTTCACTAAAGACTCGCAGTTGCACTCTCCTCATTGTAGATTGTTATCCAATATTAGGTCTCCAACCCTATTCGTATATTTTAGACCATTTGGTTTCCATCCACAGTGTATCAAGGATTAGGTCTCCAAACCTATTCGTATATTGTAGACCATTCGGGTACTTAACTCGAACATGATCCTCTCTCTATGTCGCCTACACACCATTCAAGTTCTGGTTGCCTCATAATTCAATGACCCTGGAGCTTAGTTTATTGGAATAAGTTTATAAATATGCGAGAAACAAACTGATTAAAAAATAACTCTTATTTATTTCAATTTTGTATATTACAAACTTACACGAGATTAGGACATACATCCAAACAAATTTCCACATGAACTAAGCTAGTGGAATGCAAAATACATTTCTCAAGTGTACAGTAATAATACAATAAACTAGGGAATTGAATACAATTTACAATGCTCCCACTTGCCCTAGTCAAGAAGCACTCGAAGACATAGACTCTCTAGGTGACCCTCAAACACCTTAGTCGTGAGTGCCTTTGTAAATCGATCAACAATGTTGTGCTCCAACGCTATCAACATGTCTGTCACGTATCTGCGTTGCACAATCTCCCGTATCAGGTGATACTTGCGCTCAATATTCTTGCCGCTCTTATGACTTTGAGGTTCGCTCGAGTTGGGCACTGCACCATTGTTGTCACAAACACAGGGTAATTGCCAAGCTCATATTTGGAACAACTTCAAAATCCATCGTGCACTTCCTAAACCAAACAGCTTACTTCGCAACTTTACAAACCGCAACATACTCTGCTTCACTCGTGAAATCTCCGATGCATCCCTACTTGATGATTCATCACATTAAAACTCCTTCATTCAAAATGATGGCTGACCCCGAAGTGGATTTCCTAGAATCCTTATCGGTCTGAGAATCAGAATCTGTGTATCCCGTAAGGATCAAATCCCCACTTCCATACAAAAGGATGTACTTCCTCATTATCTCAGGATACTTGAGGATTTCCTTTATGACTGTCCTGTGATCTAGTCTTGTACTGTATTAATACCTACTGACAATCCCAACGACATAACAGATGTCGCGCCTAGTACATAGCACGACATACATGAGGCTCCCTACAGATGAAACATAGGGGATTCGTCTCATATCCTCAACCTCCTGACGCGTCTTAGGACATTGATCGTTAGACATGTTAACCCCATGCCTGAAAGGCAACAACCCCTTCTTGGAGTTCTGCATCCTATATTTAGACAACATCCTGTCAATATAAGACGCCTGAGACATGACTAGTGTTCTGTTCTTTCGGTTCTAGACTATCTAGATACCTAGAACATGATTGGCTTGTCCCAAATCTTTCATTTGGAATTGCAAAGCAACCCATTCTTTCATGTCAGTAAGAAATCCTACCTCATTGCCAATGAGCAGGATATCATCCGCATACAATATTAGAAATGCGACAGTGTTATTGATGATTTTCTTGTAGACACAAGGCTCATCAACATTCTGATTAAAACCATAAGATTTGATTACATCATCAAATCTTATATTCCAAGACCTTGAGGATTGTTTCAACCCATAAACAGACCTTTGAACCGGACAAACATTTCGCTCTTGGCCTTGGGTAATGAACCCTTTTGGATGGTCAATAGTTGGTTTCATCAAGATTGTCATTCAGAAATGTTGTCTTGACATCCATCTGCCATACCTCATAGTTATAATATGCAACAATGACCAGAAGGATCCTGATAGACTTTACCACGGCAGAAGGAGAAAAGGTTTTCTCATAGTCAACCCCTTCAACCTGTGTAAAATCCTTCGCCACTAGTCTGGCTTTGAAGGTGTGTGCCTTCCCATCTACGCAACGTTTACGCTTGTAGATCCACATGCAACCAATAGGTTTAACCCTTTCCGGTTTGTCCAAAAGTCGCAGACATAATTCAAGCATATCGAATCCATTTCCTGGTCCACAGCTTTAATCCATTCGTCTATGTCAACGTCGGCCTGTTGGGATGTATGTCCTAATTGTAGGGTATTATGTCCTAAAACTCGTGGGTTTGTAAGCAGACTGTATATTCTATTTTGCAATAAAGATGTTATTAAAAAAATTTTAATTGTATATATTTTGAAACCCTAATCCAATAAAAAACCAATGGTTATACGATGTATACTTGAACTTTATGTGTGACATAAAAGTGGATCAGGTTCAAGTTATAGCTGAACGGTATATAGTATGGGATAGGGTTGGGTACCTTATCCTGGGGACATTATGGACGCGACCAAGTTTGTAGAGTACAAACGATGTGATCCTTAATCGTTCATGTGGAGACATGCGAGTGGGAGTTTTCTATGCAATGAGTTTGCATAAGACTGGACCGAGAAATTGTCACTTAGACTTTATAACTCCGTTTTCTGTCTTAATTGACAATATTCATACGATGACCTAGGTAACTCGATCTTAATCCTGAGTGTGCCATGAACTCTTGTTTATTCGGATTATCATTAGATTTGCATGGGTGAGAGTGACATGAGATTGTCGACTCAATAAGCCTCCCATTTAAGAGATAAGACCGGGTACATAGCTGGTAACATAGTTCTGCAAGATGGAATTCACTCCTACCCGCTTTAGGGATTAGTAGAGAGGTTGTTCCCTTAAGTGTTGACTCCGGGTCTTGAAGAAAGAGCCCACCTCTCTCATATGTCTGAGAGGGATTCAGTTTGTTGTTTGAACCACAAAGCAATTGTTCATTAGAGGATTAGTGGGACTTAAGGAACAAGAAATAATTATAGGGGTAAAATGGTAATTTTGACCATGTTGTAATTACGAACGACCTGTGAAAGATCAACTTACTACTCATGGTTATATCGAGTGTACAAAAATATATGCACAGTGAGAATAGTGCAGCCATTAGGCTTTAGTGAACTGTCCTAGTGGTTAATGAATGTTGATTAGCTAGACTAAAGAGTTTGGTCAGTTAATCTCGTATCGTTGGAGCTCATGATCTATAGGTACATTAAGTCTCCTTACTAGCTCGGAGTAAGTCTTGTAACATTTTGAGAGAAAAGAATTTGAATTGTTTAAATTCGATTTCGGGAGAAAACGTTAATTATATGTGTTATGCTTAATGTGTCACAGTTTAATTATGAATTAAACTATAATAAAGAAGTGGCGGAAATGTTTAAATATGATTTAAATATTTGTTCGGTTTATAACATGAATAGTCATTCATGTTCGAATGGTTGAGTTAAGAAATTGGGATTGATCCAATTATTTAATCTGATATTTCATATTCAATTAAATATTTTTTTCAAATTAAGTAATTAAATTAATAAATTGATTTTAATTTAAAATTAATTTTATATTAAGGATAACATCTTTATTACAAAATAGAGTATACATTCAGTTGACAAACCCACGAGTTTTAGGATATAAAACCCAACAAACGTCGGTGGAGTCAAACATGATGAGAAAGAAAACTTTCCTACTGTACAACCCGTAGTCCTAGACACTCTAGGTGTCCCTCAAACACTTTAGTCGTGAGGGGCTTTGTAAATGGATCAACAATGTTGTGCTCCGAAGCAATCTTCGTGACGATCACGTCTCCACGTTGCACAATCTCCCTAATGAGATGATATTTGCTCTCTATATGCTTTCCGCGCTTATGGCTTCTAGGTTCTTTAGAATTTGCCACAACACAACCTTAAAAGTAAGCTTGTGTTGTGGCAAATTCTAAAGAACCTAGAAGCCATACAGCCTCCTTCGCTATTTCGGATGTTGCGACATACTCAGCTTCCATGGTGGAGTTATCAATACAACCTTACTTTATATTCCTCCATACTATCACTCCTCCGTTAAGAGTGAACATTGATCCTGATGTGTATTTTCTTGAATCTTGGTCGGGTTGTCGAAGCCCTCCAAAATATTTACTGGTTTTCTAGATCTAACTTGTAGAAATAGTGGACCAGGTCGAATACCAAGGGAACCAATCAAATTAATTTCTCAAAGTTAAAAATAATAATGATAACAAAAATAAAGGGGGGGGGGTTGAATTGTCGAACAAAAAATGAAATTAAAAAAAAAGGTAAAAAGATAATTTTATGCAACTTCCAATTCAAGTATGTAAATTTCATCCAATTGTAATCTTGATCATAGGCTTCAAAAGGAAAAAAAAGAAATCAATTTTAATTTTGCTAATTCAAGAGCTTAGTCAATTTACTCGGAAAAGTCGCAATAAATATAAACTCTCCTAATTTAATTGATCTTAACCAAGCATCAAAATCAAAACTTATAATTTAATCCATTGGGTACGATAGCGTTCCATATTGATTAAATAATAGCATTAAAAGCAATGAGAGGACTAAACCAAAATTAACTAATTGAGGTAACTACAAGTTAATTAATTTTGTTTCTTTGTTTCCCTAGAGTCTATTATGCAAGCTATGTAAAATGGAAAAGCCATTAATTACACACACATAAGCCAACCCCTTGCTACATTTTTTTCAATCATCTGTGACAATTACGGATCACAAAATCATGGATAGCAATAAATTGATTGAAACTAAATTAAGGCGTCAATTTAATTAGCAACGATCAATCATAAAAATAAAACAAGAAACAAAGAATTCTTGAATTAGGAACAAAGTTTCAATTAGGTCTCAAGCCTCACAAAATTACAATTGGAAATGAAATGACCCTTGAATCAGAAATTAAAGCTTAGCCACACATGGTGGAAAAGCAAGAATAACTGTAAAGGAGAGAAAACATAAAATAAAAATTATAAAAACAGAGAACTAAAACACTCTCTAAACTTTTGTTTTTCTAGAGAACACTCAAACTCTACACACTCTTTGCTCAATGCATTGCCCTCCTTTTATACTTGAAAATGACCAAAAATAGGTCCCTTAAATGTGCCATTTCTTGCTCCACAATGTGTGCCAAGCCACAAAAGAATTTCTCCCTTGCATTTCTCATGGAAGACTCCATGCATGCATGCCACCTACACAAAGAAAAAAATAAACAAAAGAAAAAATTAGGAAATAAACTTTCATCTTTTTTTTCCTTTTCATTTTTTATGTTATTTTTTTCTCAATTTCTTTAATTAGTTTTTTTTTTTTATTTTCAATTCTCCCATTCTTTTGTTTTCTAATTTTTCAATTTTTATTTTAATTTACGAATTTGAACTGAAGTATGCTTCTTAAACTAGTTTCACTAAATAATGATAATTTATCACCTAAACTAAATTGGACACAATTTCAACAATTAAACATTTTATTCACTTAGAATGTAAGGAAATTAGATATAATTAATATAATTAATTTCCACTCATCAAATCTACATCAGTCTGAAAATTAGAGTCAGTGTATCCTGCAAGGATCAAATCCTTCGCGTCGTACATAAGCATATAGTCCCTCGTTCTCCTTAGATACTTGAGGATATTCTAAACGGTCGTCCAATGATCATATCCAAGAATTGACTAATACCTGCTGACAATTCCAACTGCATAGCATGTGTCAGGTCTAGTACATAATATGGCATACACCAGACTACCGACAGTTGATGCATAGGGAATACGTCTCATATCCTTAACTACAGACAGTTAACCATTCTTGGAATTCTGCATCTTATATCTAATCAACATCTTGTCAATATAAGATGCCTAAGACAGCGCTAGGTTTTAGTTTTTGCGATTCTGAAAAATTTGGATTCCAAGGAAAAACTGAGCCTCTCCACAATCTCTCATTTGGAATTGTGTTGCTAGCCATTGCTTAACGTTAGTTAGGTCTCCCACATCATTCCCAATGACTAAGATATCGTCTATGTATAGAACTAAGAAATCTACAATAATATTGACCATTTTCTTGGAGACACAAGGCTCGTCAATATTTTGTTCAAAGCCATAAGATTTGATCGCAGTATCAAATCTTATATTCCAGGATCTAGATGCTTGTTTCAAATCATAGATTGATCGTTTCAGCATGACAACCTTTTGCTCTTGACCCTGAATTATGAACCCCTCTAGTTGATCCATATGGATACTCTCTTCATGATTGTCATTCAGAAAGGCTGTCTTGACACCCATTTGCCATAGTTCATAATCATAAAATGTGGCAATGGACAATAGTATTCTAATGGACTTAAGCATGACAACAAGGGAGAAGGTTTCTTCATAATCCACCCCTTCTCGATGTGTAAACCCGAGATCATTCTTCGGAATTCAAGAAGGAAAAGGTTAATGTATTATGGTTGGATTTGTTTTGTTTAGAAAAGAAAAGAAAAGAAAGAAAGAGATAAAGGAGAGTTTAAAAAAAAAAGAAAAATATAAGAAAAAGCAAAAGCAAAAAGGGAAAAAGACAAGTTTTGCCTCACCATTTGTTTTTTTTTTTAAAAAAACCATTTTAAGTTCTTTTAAAATCATTTCTTTCTCATTTTCCACAAAACAAAAAGTCTAGCTTCGAGGGGGAGAGATGAGGAGAGAAGAAGAAGGAGAAAAGCTCTGGTTTTGGGATTAAAGAAGAAGAGAGAAGAATTACTCAAGTTCTATGGAATTATGTGATCAACTCAACCATGTTCTTCTATTTTGTTCATTTCGAGCTCAAAAAAAAGTGGTAAGGGTTGAGGTTTGGTTTTCTCGAAAGCTAATTCATTTTTGAACAAAGTTCGTGAAGGGAGCTCGAGCAAATTCTGAAGTTAACTTACTGTTTTGTGAAGAGGAAGGCAGATGAAAGATTTTGCTGTCAAATTCGAGAAGCCTCTGATGTTTTGGTTGTTCTGATCTGTCGAGTTGGAATCAGAAGCTCTAATAGGTATGGATGGAACGCTTATAGAATTTCCTACAACTTTCATGAAGAAAACGTGAATAGAAAATGATTGAAAGATGTTGTAAATATCAGGTCAAGTTTCGGGTTGCAGCAGGAAATCGAATCTGGAATAGCAGAAGATAGTTCCTGGGGAAGAAGATTTCGAGGTATTCTCGAACCAATCCGTTGGGTATCTCTATTTCATGTCTTCATATGATTTTTAGAAGGTTCAAAAAGGAAGAATTTTGTATAAGGTACATCTTTTTGGCTAAGTAATGAAGAAGTTATGAGTGTTTGAATACAGGGTATAAAATCTGTGAAGTGCTGGAAAATTGGATGGTGTGGTATTTGTAATTTTAAGGTTAAAATTCATTAGCTTGAGGTTCTAATACATGTATTGGGTTTGTTTGAAAGGCCAAGAGGAGATAGGTCGAGTGTACGGGCCAAAGTTCTAGTTCTAAAACTTTGAGTGACAAAACGAACCTCGAAAATGGTTTATATGCTTGTATTATGCTTATGAAAATGCAAAGTTTTGCTAAAACGAAATGGTTTCAATGTTTTTTGTTTTCCTTGATACACATGTTTATGACTATTCATATTTTCTAGGAAATGATTTCAAGTGCTTGTTGTGAGCCTAAATGTCTTGATGAAATTTATATCTGAGCATATGTTCTTGATTGTCGAAATTTATTGAAATGTAATGATTTCAAGCAAGTATGTACTAGGAAGTATGATTTAAAGATTTTCAGTTTTATGAACAAGCTGAGTAAGCTTGAGTTTTATGAAAGAAAAGATAAGCAGACATGTTCAAATATTTTTATGATGTTTTTTTTGAGATATTGAGCCCGAGGCTATAGGGTACCGTGTGCAAACAGGTCATTTTCTGTTGTCGACGTTGAGTGTACTCCGTGACAACAATGCTGTCGTGAGTGCTGGGCGAGCCCCACTACGACAAAGACGATGGGAGTGCTGGGCGGACTCCACTACATCGTAGAGTAAACGTTGGTTGTACTGGGCGTGCCCTACACAACGTGGATTGTGACATGTTTTAAAAAGGATTTATATCATTCATATGCTTTACGAGATTTAACGACATACTTGCTGATTTTCCTGAAAAGATATTATGATTACATAGTTACTTTTAACATTTGATTACAGATACATATGCTCATAGATGGCCAGGTGATATGATTTACGAGTTAATAGTTTTCTTTAAAACACAAGTCACTCACTGAGCTTTATAGCTCATTCTTTTAGTGTTTTTCCCACTTTTCAGGTAGAGAACAAGTTCCCAGTGCCTGATAACCTGCCATAGTCTGCTGGAAGCTCCACAAGTTTGATATGTTGTACGGGGGTGGAGTTGTATAGAAAGTCTCTATGTATAGAAGAAGGACTATGAAGTTATGTTTATGTGTACATTCTAGGTTGTGGTTGTGTAAACCATGGTTGGGTATGTTTTTGGTTGTGATGTTCACATACGTTTCAGTTTTCCAGAGAGTCTTAAGTAGGGTTACTTCTTACGTAGGTTACGTAATTGTCAATATTCCGCTGTGTTATATTTAAAGTGTTTCTTATATAAGTATAGTATGCTCATCAGGTAAAGAAGGGTCAACAGGTATCGTTAAAGAGGTGAACGATGACTGTTTGCTTGACGCCGTCTCCCGGGCTAAGTTATCAGGTAGTTCGGGAGGGGATGTGACAACTTGGTATCAGAGCAATTAGCTCCATGGGGAATAAGACAGAGCAAGTTAATTCTAGAAGAAACTAAAAAGTAAATAGCAAGTTATTGAGTTAGTTCAATAAAACTAGCAGGGCATGATCCAAGTAAGGATAATAGTAAGTCCAGTCAGGACTAGAATTTGAACACGAGACTAGAATTGTCCATTTGAGTTAAGTGTTCATTACATGTCTTGTATGTTGATATGTTATAGAAGTGATGCCACCACGTACTAGCAGACGATGCAGGCAGGATCAAAACGGGACGCAGGATCCTACCAAAGATCAATCCCAGTGGGGATCTAGTGCCCCGAGAGTCCAGATAGGGGACATAATTAAGCAACATGTTAATTCCTCACAGGAGGTAGGTAAGCCATAGGGAACAGGGCTAAGTAATCCAGACAAGACAAATAGAATAGATCACCTAAAAGAATTAGGAGCCACAATGTTTCAGGGTTCCAAAGATTTAGCTGAAGTTGAGGTTTGGATGAATAAGCTTGATAAATGTTTTGATGTGATGAGTTGTTCTTAGGAGCGAAATGTTAAGTTGGCCACATTCTTGCTGCTAAAGAAGGCAGAAGGATGATGGAAATCCATGTTAGCCAGTTGTAGTGATGCACGTACTTTAGACTGGCAAACTTTCAGAAGTATATTTGAAGATAAATATTACCCTAGAACGTACCGAGAGGCAAAGAGAGATGAATTTTTAGAACTGAAGCAAGGGACACTTTTAGTGGCTGAGTATGAGAGAAGGTATACCGAGTTGTCGCGGTATGTTGATGTGATTATGGCATCTGAGATTGACAGGTGTTGAAAGTTTAAAAGAGAATTATGTCCTGAGATATGTACCCAGTTACATTTATTTCTAAGTGGAGAGATAATTCTCAACTAATAAAGCCTGCTCTACGTGTTGAGCAGAGTATAACAGAGATAAAATTAGTAGTGGAGCCTAGTTATCGGCCTTCGACAACAAACAGTTTCTAAGGTCGTGAACAGAGGAGGTTCACACCTAAAGTAAATGTTCTAAGTCGTCAGGACTTAAAGAATCAATGAGATCACTGTCTTGTTTGTGTTGATGTGTGTTACCGGTGCGGACACCCAGGACATGTCAAGAGGGATTGTCCCCAACTGTTGACAGCCGCATAGAGGGACTAGGGAGTTGAGTCCCAAACAGTTGAGCAACCGAGAGTTCCAGTAGCTGCAAGAGTGGGCACCAGTGGTGTTAGACTAAAGAGAGTTGTAGGGAGACCTAGGAAACACGGAAAGCTCTACCCTATGACTCAACAAGAATAAGAAGATGCACAAGATGTCATTACTGGTACAATTTCTATATGTAATCTACTTGCACGTGTGTTAATAGATCAAGATGCTACACATTTCGTTGTTTTTAGTATGTTCTTAACTAAGTTAAATGAGAAGCTAGAACCATTATGTAAAAGGTTAGTTTTATATACTCTAGTTGGTGATGTGTTACTAGTCAATGCGGTGTTGCAGAACTATGAGGTCTTAGTAAAAGGTCTCAATATGTTAGTGGATCTTCTTCCACTAGAGTTGCAGGTGTTAGATGCAATCTTAGGGATGGATTTCTTATTGACTCATTATGCTTCCATGGATTGCCATAGGAAGGAAGTTGTTTTCAGGAAACCAGGATTAGCTGAAGTGGTTTTTCAGGGATGAAAGAAAGATTATCCCTACGAGTTTGATTTAAGAAATAAAAGCCAAAAAGTTGATGAGGAAAGGTTGCACGACGTTTCTTGCACATGTAGTGGAGGTGCAGGAGGAAAAGCTAAAACAAAAAAATGTTATTGTTGTGAACGAATTTCTTGATGTTTTCCCAGCAGATCTGTCAGGGTTGCCATCTGATGGGGAAGTTGAGTTCACTATTGAATTGCTACCAGGAACAGCACCTATTACGCAAGCGCCGTATAGAATGGGTCCAAGTGAACTCAGGGAGCTGGAAATACAATTACAAGAACTAGTTGAGAAGGGATACATCAGACCTAGTGTATCGCCTTGGAGAGCTCCAGTGTTATTTGTGAAGAAGAAAAATGGTACCCTTAGATTATGCATTGATTATAGACAGTTAAACAAAGTCACGATATGTAACAAGTATCCTTTGCCCCATATAGATGACTTGTCTGACCAGTTAAGAGGAGCATCAGTGTTTTCTAAGATTGAATTAAGATCAGGATACAGTTAAAGGTAAGGGAATCAGATATTTCTAAGACAACATTCAGAATGAGGTACGGGCATTATGAGTTTTTAATAATGCCATTCGGTTGGACTAATGCACCAGCAGTTTTCATGGACTTTATGTTCAGGATTTTCCATTAGTATTTTGATAAGTTTGAGATAGTATTTATTTATGACATGTTAGTTTACTCAGTTGACAATAAAGTCCATGAGGAACACATAAGGATTTTTTTACAAACACTACGTGATAAACAGTTGTACGCTAAATTCACCAAATGTGAGTTTTGGTTGAATCAGGTAGTGTTTGGGGTAAGTTGTTTTAGCAAATGGAGTTGGTCGGGATCCGCATAAAGTAAAAGCTATGGTCAACTTAGAGAGACCAACTAATGCGACAAGGGTACGTAGTTTCCTAAGCTTGGCAGGATACTACTGATGATTTGTTGAGAATTTTCTCACGATTAGCATTACCTTTACCGCTTTAACAAGGAAGAATGCAAAGTTTGAATGATCAGATAAGTGTAAGCATAGTTTTCAGGAGTTGAAAAAGAGATTCGTTACAACACCTATTCTAACACACCCTGTAACGGGAAAAGAGTATGTGATTTACTGTGACGCTTCAAGGCAAGGTTTAGGGTGTGTGCTCATGCAAGAGGGAAAAGTAATAGCTTATGCGTCAAGTCAATTGAAAAAGCACGAATGTAATTACCCTACCCATGATCTGGAGCTAGCGGCCGATGTTTTAGCATTGAAGATATGGAGGCATTACTTGTTTGGTGAGAGTTGTCACATTTTTACAGATCATAAGACTCTGGAATATATCTTTGATCGGAGGGAGTTGAATATGAGACAGAGAAGATGGTTAGAACTGATTAAAGATTATGATTGTACCATAGAATACCATCCTGGTAAGGCGAATTTGGTAGCAGATGCATTAAGCAGGAAGTCAAGACTTCCTAGGGATGCCTTGTGTGGTATTCGAGCAACATTTTTAAGTACTCTAAGGGATTTTAAGGCAGTAGTGACTGCAAAGAGTTCAGGGAGTCTTTTAGCTCAATTACAAGTCAAGTCTTCGCTCGTAGAAGAGGTTGTGAGAAGACAACCAGAGAATAGTAACTTGCAGAAAATGTTTGGAATGTCCAAACAGGGCCCAGAGGTATAATCTAGAATGAGAACAAATGAAACCATAGTTAAGAAAAGAAGACTATGTATCTCGAGTATTAGTGAGCTTAAAGATGTTATTGTAGAGAAAGCTCACAATTCAGCTTACGCTATGCATCCAGGAAGCACCAAGATGTATAAAACCTTGAATGGGACTTATTGGTGGCCTGGGATGAAGCGGGAGATAGTTGATTATGTTGATAGATGTTTAATCTGTCTGCAAGTTAAACCAGTTAGACAGAGACCAGGAGGACTCCTTATTCCACTACCTGTGTCGGAATTGAAATGAGAGCATTATCACTATGGATTTCCTGTTGTTTATGCATCATACTCCAAGTGGACATGATGGTATATGGTAATGGTCGATAGACTCACTAAGACAACAAGGTTTATACCGATTAAAATCGATGTCTACCCTTGAGCAGCTTGTTAAGCTATACGTCGATAAGATTGTGAGTCAATACGGAGTGCCAGTGTCCATAGTTTATGATAGGGACCCGAGATTTACTTCTATGTTTTGTCCTAGCTTACAAAAAACTATGGGGACAAAGCTGAGTTTTAGTACAAATGTTTCATTCTCGTGATGATGGTCACTGTCGAGAGAGCACCATCCGCACTTCTAGAGGACATGTTGAGAGCATGTGTCCTTCAAGTTAAGGGAAGTTGGAATACACACCTATCACTTATGGAGTTCGCTTATAATAACAGCTATCAGTCGAGTATTGGCATGGCACCATTTGAGGCTTTATATGGAAGATCGTGTAAAACGCTCGTATGTTGGAACGAACTAGGAGAGCAGAAGTTAATTGGTCCTGAGTTAGTACATGTTACTACGGACAATATTAAAGTAATCAGGGTGAATTTGAAGATAGCGCAAGACCGTTAGAAGAGTTACGAATATAAGCGACGAAAGGACTCAGAATTCCAAGTCGGAGATCAAGTTTTCTTGAAGTTATCTCCGTGGAGAGGTGTCCTTCGGTTTAGCAAAAAAGGAAAGTTAAGCCCTAGGTATATTGGTCCTTATCAAATAACGGGACGAGTTGGGCCAGCAGCCTACAAACTAGAGTTGCCAGCAGAACTATCTCGAGTACATGATGTTTTTCATGTGTCCATGTTGAGAACGTATATTCCAGATCCGACACATGTGCTGCAAGCACAACCCGTTGAGCTGAAAGAAGACATGAGTTACGTAGAGGATGTAGTTTAAATCCTCGACAGGAAAGAACAAGTTTTAAGAAACAAGACGTTCCCACTCGTGA
Organism: Trichosanthes cucumerina; assembly: GCA_036507285.1. NCBI lineage: Eukaryota > Viridiplantae > Streptophyta > Magnoliopsida > Cucurbitales > Cucurbitaceae > Trichosanthes > Trichosanthes cucumerina. The sequence goes on along the minus strand of CM071843.1, from coordinate 21,914,722 downwards.
AGGTTCGTTGGAGGCATCACGGAGTGGACGAGGCAACCTGGGAGTTAGAGGACCAAATAAGGAGGAAGTAACCGACGATTTTCACTTAAAGACAGCTAAATTTCGAGGACGAAATTTCTTAAATGGAGGTAAGTTGTAAACCTGAGATCATTCTTCGGAATTTAAGAAAGAAAAGGTTAATGTATTATGGTTGGATTTGTTTTGTTTAGAAATGAAAAGAAAAGAAAGAAACAGATAAACGAGAGTTTTCAAAAAAAAGAAAAATGAAAAGAAAAAGCAAAAGCAAAAAGGGAAAAAGACAAGTTTTGCCTCACCGTTTGTTTTTTTTAAAAAAAACCATTTTAAGTTCCTTGTAAACTAATTTCTTTCTCAATTTCCAAAAAACCAAAAGTCTAGCTTCGAGAGGGAGAACTGGAGAGAGAAGAAGAAGGAGAAAAGCTCTGGTTTTGGGATTGAAGAAGAAGAGAGAAGAATTACTCAAGTTCTATAGAATTATGTGATCAACTCAACCATGTTCTGCTATTTTGTTCATTTCGAGCTCAACAAGAAGAGGTAAGGGTTGAGGTTTGGTTTTCTCTAAAGCTAATTCATTTTTGAACAAAGTTCGTGAAGGGAGCTCGAGCAAATTCTGAAGTTAACTTACTGTTATTTGAACAGGTCATTTTCTGTTGTCGACGTTGAGTGTACTCCGTGACAACAATGCTGTCGTGAGTGTTGGGCGAGCCGCACTACGACAAAGACGATGGGAGTGTTGGGCCGGCCCTACACAACGTGGATTGTGACATGTTTTAAAAAGGATTTATATCATTCATATGCTTAACGAGATTTAACGACATGCTTGCTGGTTTTCCTAAAAAGCTATTATGATTACACAGTTACTTTTAACATTTGATTACAGATGCATATGCTCATAGATGGCCAGGTGATATGATTTTCGAGTTAATAGTTTTTATTAAAACTCAAGTCACTCACTGAGCTTCATAGCTCATTCTTTCAGTGTTTTTCCTACTTTTCAGGTAGAGATCGAGCTCCTAGTGCCTGATAACCTGCCATAGTCTACTAGAAGCTCCACAAGTTTGATATGTTGTACGTGGGTGGAGTTGTATAGAAAGTCTCTATGTATAGAAGAAGGACTATGAAGTTATGTTTATGTGTATATTCTAGGTTGTGGTTGTGTAAACCATGGTTGGGTATGTTTTTGGTTGTGATGTTCACATACGTTTCAGTTTTCCAGAGAGTCTTAAGTAGGGTTACTCCTTACGTAGGTTACGTAACTGTCAATATTCCGTTGTATTATGTTTAAAGTGTTTCTTATACAAGATAGTATGCACATCAGGTAAAACAGGGTCAACAAGTATCATTAGAGAGGTGAACGATGACTGTTGTTTTCACTCTGTCTGCCGGGCTAAGTTAGCAGGTAGTTCGGGAGGGGGTGTGACACGCTGGGTATAACCGTTTGCCACAAGTCGAGCCTTAAAGGTTTAAACCTTACTGGCTTGGTCTCGCTTTCTCTTGTAGATCCACTTGCAACCGATAGGTCTTTCACTATCTGGTTGATCTACAAGTTCTCAGACTTAATTGAAGTACATTAACACCATTTCGAGGTCGATGACATTAATCCAGTAGTCCCTATCTATATAATTTTTTGCCTGTTTATAGGTTAATGGACCCTCAATGACATCATCAGGTATGACGACCTGGGTTTCAGTCAAACCCATGTAACGGTCAGGTTGTCTAACATTCCTCCCACTACGTCGAGGCACTCTTAACTCTTGAGAAGGACCAGCTTGATCAACAACTTTTGTTGATTTATCTGTAGCTTCATTGGAAATTTCGCTCAAGTCAAGTCTGGTACGAGGTTGATGATCTTTCACGTAGTCTTCCTCTAAGAACGTGGTGTTTGTCGACACAAGCACCTTATCCTCTTTAGGATCATAAAGCATACAACCTTTCGTTTCTTTAGAGTATCCTACGAATGGACATAATTTTGAACGATGTTCCAGTTTATTTGGACTGGACACTAGCACATGTGCTGGACATCCCCAAATCTGGTGACGTAAACAACCTTTACGCCCTTTCCATAACTTATAGGGTGTTTCTGAAACACTCATAGAGGGAACAATGTTCAAAATATATGCAACAACTTCTACTGCATATCCCCAAAACGAACTAGGCAGCTGAGCGTTGCTCATCATAGATCGAACCATGTCTAACAGGGTTCTATTTCTCCTTTCAGATAAACTATTCTGTTGAGTTTTACCGGGCGCCGAGAGTTGGGATACGATTCCATATTCTATCATATTGTCTTGGAATCTCAAATCCATATACTCTCCACCTCGATCTGATCGAAGTGTTTTAATCGTTTTACCTAAGGAGTTCTCAACCTCTGGCTTATACTCCTTGAACTTTTCAACGGTTCCGGACTTATAATGCATTAGGTAAAGATACCCATACCTAGAATAATCATCAATGAAACTGATGAAATATTAATACCCTCCCTGTGCATTAACATTCATTTGACCACAGAGATCCGAATGTATGAGTTCCAAGGGTTCTTTGGTCGTCTAACCTTATTTCATAAAAAGGCCGTTTATTTATTTTTCCCTCAAGACATGACTCACATGGTGGTAAGGAGTTGTCCTCTAACTGACTTAGGAGACCACTGTTAACCAATCTCCAATCCTATTGAGGTTAATGTGACATAGTCTCAAGTGCCAAAGATAGGTACTAGGAGAAAGCTTCTGCCTTTTATTTTGAGTATCGGTTGTTTTAAACATCTCGGTGTTCAAAATAGCTTTTATCTCTGTTGGTCTTAACACATATAAGTTGTTTTCAAGTTTAGCATAACATATCCTTATACCTCTTTTGCAAGTGAACACTTCATTACAATCAAAAGATACTTTATACATATGTTCAAGTAAAAAAGAGATAAATACTAGATTTCTTTTGATTCCAGGAACCAAAAGTACATTTTCTAATAAAACGAATCTCTAAATAACAAATTCACTGCTCTCACTGCTCTAGCATAGAAATCCTCTCTTGTTCCAACCCTGAGAATTTTCTCACTATCATCAAGCTGCCTGCATGAACTAGTTTCCTGAAAAGTAGAACACACATGATTAGTGGCTCCTGAATCTTGTATCCTGGCGGAATCATCATGTTCCACTAAACATATTTCAACAACGAGTAAATCAAATTTACCTCATTTTTCTTTTTCATCTTTCTTTTCCACAAGGTACTTCGGGCAGTTCCACTTCCAGTGCCCGTCTTCACCACAATTGAAACATTTTTCTGTGGTCGTAACAATGCGTACGGGAGTTTTTCCTTCCCTTTATCATTCTTCTTCTTCTTAATACCCTTTATTCGTAGAAAAATAAGGACCAGACTTAGTCCCTAAAAATGATCCTCTTAGAAACTTCTTCGATGTGACAACGTTTGTCTCCTTCTCTTTTCCCTTTGATTTCATCAGGGACTCGAATGTTTGGAGCTCGTTATGTAGAGTAGTCACAGGATTTCTCTTCTCCCTTTGATTTCATAAGGGACTCGAAATTCTCGAAAGGGATAAAATTTCCTTGTATGTTTCCTTCGTGGATCACCCTTCGGTGGCTATTGTTTGGACGAATACTTGGAAATTTAAAGATTGAGGGTCAACTCATGGGTATTGGTTATATCGATGACACAACTTGTCCTACAGTGATGAAAGTGCAGCTAGGGCTTTAGTGGAGTGTTACCGTAGCTAATGAATGTTGAATAACTGGGTCAACGAGTTTGACAGGTTAGTCTCGGATCATTGGAGCTCGTCACGTGTAGGTCCATTAGGTCCCTCGGTTAGCTCAAATTTGACAAATTGAAGGTTTACAGATTGGTGTGAATTTGAAGTGTTCAAATTCATTATTTGGGTATTTATGTCATTTATTTGAGATATAGATGACATAATATAGTTTAATGTGAATGAGATTCATAATAAACTATAGTATTTCCGAATTTATTAATTAGTGCTAATTTGAGAAATTTTATTATGAGAACAATTAAATTGAATGTGATTGAATTTCAAATTCAACATTTATGCAAATGAGATTTGTATAATAAGGAATGAGATACCTTATATTATGTGATATACAAATATGATTTGTATATCATATAGTTGGGGTAAAATGGTGAATTGGCGTAGATTTTAACTCCACCACACACCATTCAAAGGCGTCTCATAAGGATTTTGCCATTTTTTTGGATTTTCATCCAAAGAGAGCAAAAGGTTTTCTATCAAATTCTCTCTCAATTCTCTAAGAATTCTCCTCACCCAAAATTCCAAGGGAGTCCCACCTACTCTCTCTCAACCTACCGAGAACAACTGAGAACATATTTTTGAAGTGTCTTGCACTATTGTTCGAGGATCGAGTTCGAGGAGTTCATCTGTTCAACAGAGATCGTGACCGGAGGAGGAAAGCGTTGAAGAAGAGTTTTTCAACATGTAATTAACATAACCTTACTGTTTTTCTTCTTCTTTGCATGTTTAACATACAATTAAAGTTGTTTAGTTCAATTTTAAGATAAGTATTACACAACGGATGAACGACGTTTTACAACGTATTCGCTGCGAGAATTCCCAATCCCTTCAATTAGAATCAGAGCCTGGTTGTTTCTCTTCGTTGTGTATTCTGTGAATTCTTAGAATTAGGTGGGTAGCATTAATTTTCATGAGATGAATGTTAATGGTTTGCATTTTGGATGTTTTCGGTTTTTTGGCACTAGTTTAGATTTACATTCAAAGTTGATAAGATAAATGTAAGGCCCCGGTGTTTGGGCATTTTTTGATGTTAATCGAGTCTGAAAGTCCATGTCGTTCGTGGCATGAGATGTCGTGAAGAAATCGGAGCGGAAACGGGCGAAAAACGACGAAGAAGAAGCAAAGTGTTTGTTGTTCTGTCGACGGCGTTGAGACGTTGTTCATCGGCATCTCAACGATGTCCATGCTGATCAAGGCGCTGTTGCAGGTCACCGTTCAAACGTTGAGGTGTTCTGCACATGAGATGCAACATTGCAACAATGGCGCGTAGGGGGTGGTTCCAGCGGTTAGATCGTGCGTGTAGTGGTAGTAAAGGGGCATGAGGGAGGCGTTTCGAGACGTGAATGATGCAACTGTCGTTTTTTTATTATTTCGTTTATTTTCTTTGTAAAATTGTATTTATTAAATTATTTTAATTCATTATTTTAATTAATATTAATATAAATGTTATATTAATGTTAATTAATTTAATTTTATGTCCTTAGGGTGCCAAAAGTGGGCACAATAATGATATTTATTTATTTTATGCATGAGATGTATGAAATATTTTTCTATGTGCAAAATGTATGTCATGTAGATTTAACATCCCATCTTAGGTTAAACATTCGTGCATCATATTTATATTATAAGAGTTATAATATATAGTATGCATGATAGGATTATATTATAAAAAATCTAATATAAAGTATGCATGTTTTAATTTATTTAAATATAAGTGTTATATGTTTAGATTAAAAGCATGCTCATGCATTTAATTCATGTGAAGAATGAATGTTATAGTATAGTATTATTCACGTGATAAATGATCAAGCACTATAACATAGAAATGAATGTAACCTAGGTTAATTATTAGTTTTAAAATGTTTTGAACTTGAATAATTAGACTCAAGTTTTCTAGTTCTAATAAGATTAGAATTAGGAAACGAAATATGACCTTTAAATGGAGACTGATAAGTAACTCTGTATAAGGAAGGTTTTGTCTAAGGTTGGGATATTTAAACTAACGCTTTGCGGAACACTCTTACATGGGAACCGACCTGGGAGTGAATTCGGTCTGGAGATTCTTAGGTTATATTCTCGTGAGTGCCGTTAATTAAGTGTTAACTAATTTACTCACATAGACCTAAGTTAATAATGTGATACATTTAATTTTCAATCCACAAATCTCCGTTAAGTTCACACCGTGAGATCTATACTCAGCCTCGTGGCGCAAATGGGAGCGTCCCTCTACGGGTGGCATTTGGATGGGTCAATATTTAACGTTAATGGAGAGAGTACTTATAGTGAGTGCGAACGGGACCTGTGAAAACGGGACACACGGTCTCTTCTTTCGATTCACACCGTGAGGCGCCAATGTTTGGCCTGCTAGTTTGGCTTTACCAGACAATCCCTAAGGAGGGCCTTATCATGGGAGTTGAAACACCGTGAATTTTCGAAATGGATACGATTTCCTTGTTGGTTTTCCTTCTTATTCCCCCCTATGACGGCTATTGTTTGGACGGATACTTGGAAATTTAAAGATTGAGGGTGACACTCACAGGATTTGTTAAGAGTTAATGAATTCAGACAGAAAAATTGTAACTGGATGCCTAATGGAATAAGAGTTATTCTGCGATTAGGATCTAGTCGAGAAAGTCTCGTCCTCGAGGACGAGTGGATTTGTCTACCCTATGGTGCCGGTCATTCTAAACCTTTTTGGTATCATTGCAAATCTTAAATGACGTAGGGATCAGAGGATAAAAATTTGCTAAAACCTGATTGAATTTTCAAAAGTTTTTGCGACACGAATACAAAGTTTTTCATTTTTCAGCAACAAAATTTCAAACGCTTTTAATGCTCCTTTAGCTTCGGTTAAGTTAGTCGGCGATTTTTTTTCATGGAAAAATAATATTGACACGATTTTGGTAAATGACGACGAATAGTTTGCGCTCACTAAGGAGGGTCCTCAGGTGCTCGATCCAACAATCCTATTCAACAATCTACAAACCTTCCAGTCCTTGGAGCAAATCAAAGGATAGGAAGCTGAGGCGAGTGTACATATTATCCAATAATAGGTACTTCCCGCCAAAGAATAGTTTCACCGTGCCAATTGTTGCAGCTGAGACAACTTCTCCGGATCCAACCCTGAGTGTTATCTCACCCTCTTGCAACCGCTGCCAAGAACTTAATCCTTGAATCCAATATCCAGAGTGAGTCTCTATTCTCCACTAAAAAAGTTTTTGTGACAAGTAAATCGCATTTACCTGTCATCATCTTTTCATCAAGGATCTTGGACAACTCCTTTTCTGGTGTCCCTCCCCGTTACACTAGAACACTTTCTCGATACTTCCTTGATTTCTTTGCCTATAGGGCGACAACGTGGTCAACTCTATCCTCTTTAAACTCCCCTTTCTTCCCTTTAGGGCCTGAATAGCGTACAAACTTTATCTCAGAGGTCAAATCCCTGTGAAAAGGTCTTAAGGAAACCCTTGCCTCAGCTTCCTATCCCTTGGTTTGCACCAAGGACTGGAATGTTTGTCGATCGTTGAATATGACTGTTGAACCGGGCACCAGAGGGCCCTACTCAGTGAGCGCGAACTCTTGGTCGTCATTTACCAAAATCGTGTTAATATTGTTTTTCCACGAAATATTATCTTCGACTAAGTTTACAGAAGCTTAAGAAGCGTTAAAAGCGTTTGACATTTTGTTGCTGAAAAAATGAAAAATTTTGTATTAGTCTTGCAAAAATTTTTAAAATCCAATCAGGTTTAAGAAATTTTTTCCTATCATCCCTAGGTCATTCAAAATTTACAACGATAGCCCAAAGGTTTAGAATGACCGCGACCATAGGGTAGACAAGCCAACTCCTCCTCTTATTCCATTTGGCATCCAATAAACATTTTTCAGTCTGAATTCATTAACTCTTATAGAATCCTATGAGTGTCACCCACAATCTTTAGATTCCCATGTATCCGTCCAAACAATTGCAACCGTAGGGAGGACTAAGAAGGAAAACCAACAAGGAAATCGTTTCCCTTTCAGGAATTAACGGTGTTCCGACTCCCATGATCAAGGCCCTCCGTATGGATTGCTAGTCCAGGCCAAACTAGTAGGCGGATCATAGGCGTTTCACGGTGTGAATAGAAAGAAGAGACCGTAGGTCCTGTTTTCAAAAGTCCCGCTCTCACTCACTATAAGTACTCTCTCCATTAACGTTCAATATTGACCTATACAAATGCCACCCGTAGAGGGACGCTCCCATTTGCACCACGAGGTTGAGTATAGTTCTCACGGTGCGAACTTAATGGAGATTTATGGATTGGAAATTAAATGTATCTCATACACTTTATTTCCTCCCACTCAGATCTTTAAATTAAACGGGATTGACGTAGGTAAACCGGCTAAAATTTACCTAAGTCTTCTAATATAACTCTTATATTTGATTAACCGAAGTCTATAATCACATTATTAACTTAGGTCTATGTGAGTAAATTAATTAACTCTTAATTAACGACACTTGCGAGAATATAACCTATGAATATCCGGACCTATTTCAGTCCTAGGTCATTTTCAAGGTAGGGTGTTCCGCAAAGCGTCAGCTTAAGTACCCCAGCCTTAGACAAAACCTTTCGTAGACACAGTTACTTATCAGTCTCCATTCAAAGGTCATATTTGATTTCCTAATTCTAATCCTATTAGAACTAGAAAACCTAAGTCTAATTAAATAGGACTAGAAAACCTAAGTCTAATTATTCAAGTTCTAAACATTTTAAAACTAATAATTAACTTAGGTTACATGCATTTCTATGTTATAGTGTTTGATCATTCATCACATGAATAATACTAAACTATAACATACATTCATCACATGAATTAAATGCATGAGCATGCTTTTAATCTAAGAAATATAACACTTATATTAAATAAATTAAAAAATGCATACTTTATCTTATAACTCTTATAATATAAACCGATCATGCATACTATATATTATAACTCTTATAATATAAATGATGCATGAAATGTGTAACCTAAGGTGGGATTTTAATCTATATTACATACATTATGCACATAGAAAAATATTTCATACATCTCATGCATAAAATAAATAAATAGCATTACTGGACCGATGGACATAAAATTAAATTAATTAATATTAACATAACAATTATATTAATATTAATTAAAATAATTAATTAAATACATTTAATAAAACAATTTTACAAAGAAAAAAAAATTAAAATAAATAACTGTTGCTTCTGGGGGTTCGAAACCGCTCCCTCCATGTCCCTTAATGCGACTATCCACGCACGTCCCGCACAACCGCTTGAAACTGCTGACTACGCGGTAGGGTTCTAACGCCCTGGCCAGCGTTGCAACGCTGTTGCGTTTAATGCATTCTCAACGCTCGTGCGTTGCAACGCCGCGCCTGGCGTCACAATGCTATGCCTGCAGCGCGCCTCAATCAGCATGGATGGCATCGCAACGCTGAAGAACAGCGTCGCGATGCTGATGAATTTCCAGCAAACTTCTGTTGTTTTTCACCAAAATCGCCCGTTTTCGCTCCGTTTTCTTCACAGAAACTCTTGTCACGAACGACACATACTTACAGACTCGATTTACATTAAAAAAATGTCCAAAACACTGGCCATTACAATGATCTCATCAACATTAATGCAAATCTAAACTAAGTGCCAAAAACTGAAAACATCAAAAATTGCACACCATTAACATTCATTTCATGAAAATTAATGCTAACCACCTAATTTTAAGAATTCACAGAATACATAACGAAGAGCAACTTTGCTCTAAGACCAATTGAAGGGATTTGGAATTCCCGCAGCGGAAAACGTTGTGAAACGTCATTGCGTTGTGTAATTCTATGTTAAAATCGAACCTATCTCATAGATCCTAGGCTAAACATGCAATAAAGAAGAGGAAAAATAGTAAGGAATCTCGGTACTTACTTGCTGAAGAACACTTCTTCAAAGCTTTCCTCCACCGGTCACGATCTCTCTCGAACACGAACCTCGATCCGAACCGTAAGACACCTTCGCAGGGTCTTTTGGTTGTTCTTGGGAGAGTAAGTGGGGCTCCCTTTTGTTTTGGGTGAGGAGCGATTGTGAGAGATGAGAGATTCTAGAGAGAAAACCTTTCGTTCTCTTTGGATGAACATCCAAAAAATGGCAATTGGTTCACTAAAATCTTCTTGCAAAGCCTTCATATACTATTGTGTGATGGAGTTAATATCTCCACCAAATCACAATAATACCACAACTATATGATATACAATCATATTTGCATATCACATAATATAAGGTATCTCATACCTTATTATGCAAATCTCATTTGCATAAATGTGGAATTTTTAATTGAATGACATTCAATTTAATTTCTCTCAATTCAATTTCTCCAAATAGCACTAATTACTCAATTAGGCTATACTATAGTTTATTATGAATCTCATTCACATCAAACTATATACTATGTCATCTATATATCATATAATCAACATAAATACCCAAATAATGAATTTGAACACTTTAAATTCAAACCAAACTGTAAACCCTCAATTTCTCAAATTTGAGCCAACCGAGGGACTTAATGGACCTACACGTGACGAGCTCCAATGATCTGAGACTAACCTATGAAACCCTTTAACCAGGTTATTCAACATTCATTAGCTATGGTAACACTCCACTAAAGCCCGTAGCTGCACTCTCATCATTGTGGGACAAGTTGTGTCCATAGATATAACCAATACCCGTGAGTCGACCCTTAACTGGTTGTTCGTAGACATTGTTGGGTCAAATTACCGTTTTACCCCAGTGTCTACCTCTTGCTCCTTAAGTTTCACTGCTTCTTTAATGATCAACTACGTAGCATGGTCCAACCATAAACAACAACCCTCTCAGGCCAATGAGAGAGTGGGGCCCCGTTGTTCAAGCCCTAGAAAAAACACTTATGGGAACAACCCCTCTAGCTTCCCTAAGTCCGGAACGAGTGAATTCCTTCTTGCGTAGTCAAGTTCCCAGCTCTCCACGTGGTCCTGTACCTGAGAAGATAGACATATTGGACGAGCATCTGTGGCCACCCTCACCCATACTAGTCAAAGGACAGACCCCCGCTTACATGAGTCCGTCACATGCTCAGGAAGCGATTGATCACTAATGGGGCATCTTCGAAATTATTAGCCCTATACTATTAACGGTGTTACATCAGTAAGTCTAATAATTCACGGTCCGGTCTTGTACAATCTCATTGCACAGGATGCCCCCACTCCCATGTAAACCACATGAACGAGTAAGAACATCCTAATTGTATCTTAATACAAAGCGGGTCACATCCACAACGTATCCATGATTAGGTCTCCAACCCTATTAATATACTGTATACCGTTCGGGTCTTTAACTCGAACGTGATCCTCTCTTTGTGTCCACTACACACCGTTCAAGTTCTAGTTCTCTCATTAATACAATGACCCTGAAGCTTACTTTGTTTGATTAAGTTTATAAAATATGCACGACATAAAGTTCAAATAAATAACTCTTATTTATATCACAAGGCTCAAATAAATAACTCTTATTTATTTAAAACTTGGAATATTACAAACTACATGAGATGAGGACATAAATCCCAACAGTCAACGATCTCTTCTTCTCTATAATCGAATTCACGAACACAACAAAATGACTTCTTAGTTCTTATGTAGTTAAGGGAGAGAGGTGGGATCTTCTTTTTTATTAGGAAAGTTTGTAGAGATTTTTTTGGAGAGAACTCTTGTGTTTTCCTAAGATGTAAAACCACACAAATGATTCAAGTGTTACAAAATTCATCCAAAAGGATGTTTCTATAGGCAATGTAAGTGGACAAAAATTCTCCACTCATTTGCCACTAATTCAACATATTATGAACAAACGCATAATATAAGCTGTCAAACACCTTATTATATCAATCATATTCACATAATGTGGAGAAATTGGATTTAATCATAATTCTATAATTAAGTATGTCGTAATTCCATAATTAGACACAATTAAGTTCAATATGAAATATATTCACATTGAACTATATATTATATCAATCATATCATATATAATTGATATAATCCCTCAATATAAACTTGAACATTTAAACTTTGTTCCCTCTATTAATTCCATGTTGAGCCAATCGATGGACCTCATGCACCAACAGATCATGCGCTCCAACGATACGAGATTAACTAATAAAACTCATTGATCCCGTCAATAAACATTCGTTAAGTATGAGTCACTCCACTAAAGACTCGTAGTTGCCCTCTCCTCACTATAGAAAAAGTTGTGTCCATTGATTTTACCAATGCCCGTGAATCAACCCTTCACAGGTCGTTCGTAGTCACAAATGGCTAAAATTAGCGTTTTACCCTAGTGACTACTTCTTGCACCTTAAGCACCACTAATCCTCTAATCAACAACAAGTTTATGGTCCGACCATAAACATTAACTCTCTCGAGCCATCAAGAGAGATGGGGCCCGATGTTTCAAGATCTGGATTCAACGCTTAAGGGAACAACCTATCTAGTTGCCATTGAACATGAGTGAGTGAATTCTTTATTGTGAAGTTGATTCCTCGACTCCTTACAAGGTTTCATCTCAAAGAAGGTAGGCATACTGAGTGGGCAAGCCTGGCCACTCTCACCCGTACTAGTCAGCGGACAATTCGTGGAAGACAAGAGTTCACAACTCGCTCAAGATTCAGGTTGAATGACTATTGGACATCGTTTTAATTATTTGCCCTAACATATTAACAGTGTTACTAGATTAGTTTAAGCATGTTTCAACACAAAGCTAATCAAATTTACACTTGAAGACAATCCTCAGTGAGTACGAAATTCAGGTCGTCCACAAATAAAATCATATTAATGTTATTTTTCCATGTTTGGTTATTGTTTCCAATGAGTTTTTCGGCAGCCAAAAGAGAAATAATTGAACTCGACATATTTGCGTAAATATAAGAAAAAAACCTTGTATTATTTTCTCGCATTAAACCTATGTATAATTCAATCATGGTTTAACAAAATTAATCTATGATCCCTAGGTCACTTAATTTGCAATGATACCCCACAAGTTTAGAATGACCGCCACCGAAGGATAGTCGAATCACTCCTCCTGTGGGACGGTACAATCTCGACAAGACCTCATTATCAGAATAACTCTTATTCCTTATAAGTTATAGCTACCATTTTTTGTCTGGATCAATTAACTATTAATGTATCCCGTGAGTGTCACGATCTAACTTTAGATCCAAGAGTCCCGATCCAACAAAATCCGACGAAGGGAGGAGTAAGTTGGAAAACAAACTAAGGTAACCCTATCCCTTTCGGGAGTTCGCTGTGTTTCGACTCCTATGATAATGTCCTCCGAAGGGATTGTCTAGTCCAGGCCAAAGTAGCAAGCAGATCATAAGAATCTCACGGTGGAAATCATTAGAAAAGACTGTGGGACCGGTTTGCACAAGTCTCGCTCCCACTCACTATAAGTACTCTCTCCATTCACCTTGCTTTTGACCCATACAAACACCATCCGAACTCACATTTGCGCCACGAGGCCAAGTATGGATCGCACGGTGTGAACTTAATGGAGATGCGTAGGTGGAAATTAATGTATCATATACACACATTTTCACCCACAAAGTACTTTAGAATTAATGTGATGACCTGGATAAATCCGGCTATAATTTACCTAAGTTTACCAATATAAGATTTATATTGGAATTACTTAAGTCTATAAACAATTTATTGAAACTTATGTCTATAGTTTATTAACATTTTAATAAACATCGCTCACGTAAACATAACCTATGAATGTCTGGAGGAAATTATGTCCCAAGTAGGTTCTAGGTAGGGGTGTTCCGTTTCCGTCAACTTAATACCTCAGCCTAGCCAGAACCTTCCTTAGACAGAGTTACATATCGGTCACCATTCATAAGTCATATTATATTGCGTAATTCTAATCTTATTAGAACTAGATAACCTAAGTCTAATTAATAATAGATGCTAAAACAAATTTAAAACTAGTTAATTAATACTTAGGTGACATGCATTTCTATGTTATAGTGTCTGATCATTCATCACATGAATAAATTAAAACATATAATATAAATCATCACATGAAATAAATGCATGAAGATGTTTTCAAAATAATCAACATAACTCTTATAGTAATTAAATGTGCATACTGTATAGTATAATAACTTATATTATAAAATGATGCATGAATATGCTTAACCTAAGGTGGAGTTTTAATCTAAATGGCATACATTATGCACGTAGATTATAAAAAATAATTGCATAATTAAAATAGCGAAATTGGACCATGATTTGGCATCCTAAACATTATTTAATATTAATATAATGAAATTATATCAATAAAAATTAATTAAAATTAAATAAATAAAAATAAATAAAAAGGGAAAATATGCCCATCATCGCCATTTCCCACGAGCCACACGCACGCATATCGCTGTAAACGCAATAAATACAGTAACGTTACAGGCGTGGTGGCGGCGTTACGCTACTACCACCCTTAACGCCTGTCTTGCGTCTTTACGTTGAGCAACGTTACAACGTTGCTCCTTGCGTTGCAACGTTGCCACTGCATAAGGTGTTCATTCGCATCCCAGGCATTGCAATGATGACGAACAGCGTTGCAACGCCATCATCTTGACAACAAAAACAATCCTTGTTTTTCGCCCAATTTCGGTCCATTTCTTCACAGCAACGTTTTTTCCCGAACAACACGGACTTACAGACTCGATTTACAATACATTTTGCCTTAAACACCGGACCCTTACATTGAACTTTTCAATTGAATTGGAAGTCTAAATGCCAAATCATGCAAATATCTAACTTTTCAAAACCACGTGCAATTTCTCTAAATTCAATGTTGTAACCACTTAATCGTTTAGCAATTTATAACACAATTAAGAGCAAGATTATGCTCTAATACAGATTGAAGAGAATTGAATTGCATGAGGAAGCGATTGATCGCATTTGCCCTCATTTGTGTGACAAGAAAATACCAAAAAAATAGAAAATCTATCGCTAAACATGCATCTTGAACGCATAAAATGAATTAGTGTTTTACCTTTAAAGACCAATTTTTCGCGTTGTTCCACGTCGTCATTGATCTCTTCTTCTCTACAATCGAATTCATGAACAACCCCAAAAGGACTTCTTAGTTGTTCTCTAGGAGAGGGAGAGAGGTGGGATCTCCTTTTTTATTAGGGATGTTTGTAGAGATTTTTTGGAGACAACTCTTGTGTTTGCCTAATATGCAAAACCTCACAAATTGTTCAAGTGTTACAAAATGCATCCAAAATGATGCATTTATAGGCAATGTGGGTGGAGACAAATTCTCCACTCATTTTGCCACTAATTCCACATATAATGCATAAATACATAATATAAGGTGTCAAACACCTTATTATATGAATCATATTCACATAATGTGGAGAAATTAGATTGAATCAAATCAAATTTCATCTGTAGAAAATTCTATCATTAATTATGCCCTTGTCCCATAATTAGACACAATTAAGTTCAATATGAGTCATATTCACATTGAAATATATATTATATCAATCATATTATATTTAATTGATATAATCCCTAAATATGAACTTGAACATTTCAAATTCATTCCATGACTTTATACCCTCTATTAGTTCCATTTTGAGCGAACCGAGTGACGTAATGGACCTACAGATCATGAGCATCAACGATACGAGATTGACTAATCAAACTCATTGATCCCGTCAATCAACATTCGTTAACTACGAGTCACTCCACTAATGACTCGTAGCTGCACTCTCCTTACTGTATGACAAGTTAGGTCCATTGATTAATTCAATGCCCGTAAATCAACCCTGCACAGGTTGTTCGTAGTCACAGTTGGACAAATTACCATTTTACTCCTGTGACTACTTCTTGAGCCTTAATCACCACTGCTCCTCAAATGAAAAACAAGTTTATGGTCTGACCATAAACATTATCACTCTCAGGCAAGAAAGAGGGATGGGGCCCCATTGTTCAAGACCTGGATTCAGCTCTTAAGCGAAAAACCTATCTATTTACCCTAGAACGAGAACGAGTGAATTCCTACTTGTGAAATTTAGTCACCAACGCCCTACAAGGTTTCATCCCTCAGAAGCTAGGCATATTGAGTCAACATCTCTGGCAACTCTCACCCGTACTAGTCAAAGGACAATCCCCGACAGACAAGAGTTTGCAACTCGCTAAGGATTTAGGTTGAACTACTATTGGTCATCGTTTTAATTAATAGCCCTAACCTCTCAACGGTGTTACAGGATTAGTTTAACAGTTTTTGGTCCAGTCTTGTACAAACTATTTCCACATGATGCCCCCACTCGCATGTGAACTACATGAACGAGTTCGATCGCCTCGTTTTTATCAAATACAAACTGGGAGGTATCCATATTCTTAACTTCAAAAGGTTCCCAACCTTATCCATCTACTCTAGACCATTCGGGCGACATTCTAAATATGCCCGTAGAGCTTAGTTTATTGGATTAATGTTTGTAATTACGAGAATACAAGTTTAATGAAAAAATAATAACTTTATTCATTTCCTAAACTAATTACAAATACACAAGTTTAGGGCATAAATCCCAACAGATCTATCCAAATTTGGTCTTTACACTTTGAAAACCGATCAAAACTCCCTCCAAAAGCTTGAACCAAGGCCCAAACCGACGCTTTCCCAAACATGACTCCCGTAACTCAATCCATAGCCGTGGCGTAGCTCGATCCATGACTCAAGTAACTCCAGTAACTCGATCTAAAAGTTCGAACCAAGGCCCAAACCGGCGATGGCATGATGGCTTTGGACTGGCAAGGACAACGGAAGCGACAACTCGATAAGATCCGACAGTTTGCGACTTTTGTAGAGCACAAAGGAGTTTCGACCCACGACGACTCTTACGTTCGACTTCACTCCGACGAGGCGAGAGGTTCTTGTCGCATAATACACAACTGGTGACGAGGAGTCTTGTTAGATGAGGTTTGGGCATTGAAGCTCCTTCAATGGTGTTGGGTAACCAAAAGGTGGGGAGGATGAGGAAGTAGATGAGCCCAAATTTTGTGCACAATAAGATAATAGGGTTTTCAAAACCTAACTAACCCTTCTTTCCCCAAATTGCCTCCTCGTTTCAAATAAAACCACACTTATTCTCCCAAACTAATTTAAATGTTCTAAAAAATGTCTTTAGTTACATAATGTTCTTAATTTACATAGTATTTCATTAAATTACAAAGCCCTAATGGCCATTAAATTTAATTTCTAATATATTAACCGAAAGTACAACCTAAAAGGTACTTTGGGTTAATATATTAATCCAAGATTGAACATGTAACATATTGGGAATGAAGTTCAAAACACTGAGAAACTCTTTGAAGCCTAATGGCACATCATGAAATTTTATAAGCCTAACACGTTTGTATAAACTCTAATTGACACCGAAGATAAGAAGGGGTACATGAATAGGACGTTGAAGCCTACAAACCTTTTGTTCCTTACCTCCTACAATGAACCCTTTTGAGTGTTGCAAATTTAAAAATTTCATTATTTAAAAGTGCTTTAGTTTCGATTGGTCTTAACACATATAAATTGTTTTCACATTTAGCCAAATAAATATGGACACCATTTTTACTAATGAGTGTTTCATTCATATCAAAGGAAATAGAGTAACCTTGTTCAATTACAAGGCTTCTCTTAATTTTAGGAACTATATACATGTTTCTAAAAACATAAATCTTTCTTTACAAAATAATTTAATAGCTCTCATTGCTCGAGTTGAGACGACGTCTCTCGTTCCTCCCATGAGTGTCATGTCACCCTCTTTGAGCTTGTTGAAGGAACTAATTCCCTATAAAGAGGAACAAATATGATTAGTGGGCTCTTAAAAAAAATTTAGGTGGAATTATCATTTTCTAGTAAACAAGTTTCTAGAACAAGCAAATCTAATTTAGCTTTATTCTCTTTGAGCTCGACTAGGTACTTTGGGAAATTGCGCTTCCAATGCCCATATACGTTGTAATGGAAACATTTTCATTTGTATGCAACTTTTAAATTCCCTTTGTCATATTAAGGTTGGACTTCAACGTAAAGTATTTATCCCAGTTAGTTTTTCGTTAGCAAGCAATGCAATAATTGAGGACGACATGCTGAAAACAAAAAAAATTGTTCTAATTCGTCATTCATGCCTTAAACCCGTTACAAACCCATCAATTTAGCAAAATTCTCATAAATAACCCCAGTGTTGAAACTTAAACTTTTAAATTTTTAATGATACTTCGGGGGTTTAGAATGAACGATACCGTCGGGTGGTCAATCACTCGTCCCTTAAATTGAGACGATGTTAGGGAATTACGATTCCCATAATATCTAATTATCCAATGATCTTTAGCTACCATTATTTTGTCAAATAATCGTGAACTAGTTTAACTCATCCCATAAATCACTGCAACTTTCAGATCCAATAGATCCAAACCAACAGGCAACCATTATGGAAGACAACTGTTGGCAAATTACTTAAAAGACCTTATCCATTTCTTGAGTTTGTGGCGTTCTGATCTCTATGGTGAATCCCTCCTTACGGGTGGTTGCTCCCAGGCCAACGCACCGGCAAACCATAGAAATCTCACGGTGTGACCTAGTGGAGGAGATCGTAGGATACGTTTAGGTTAAACATACAATCTAGGTTAAGCATGCAAAAAACGAGCAGAAAACAAAAAGGTTTTCAATTGTAACCTCTTGAAGAACCGCCCTTCGTGTTTCCTCCTCTAATAATGATCTCACGATCTCAGGTTCTCTCGAACCTTGAACCTACAAAGAACGGATAAATCGGAAACTTCCACTTGATCTTCTTGGTTGTACTCTCGAGGATGAGGGAGAGTTGTGAGACTCCCTTTGAATTTTGGGGTGGGTAGAATCGTAGAGAATTGAGAGAGAGTTTAGAGAGAATTTCTTGCACTTTGGCATGGAATTCCAAAAAATTGCAAAAATGCTTACCAAATGATTCTTTCAACACCTATTTATGAAGGTGTGTGGTGGAGTTAAAATCTCCACCAAATTACAATTTAACCAAAACTATATAATATGCAAATCATATTTGTATTTTATATAATATATGCTATCTCATGTCTTATTATACAAATAACATTTGTATAATTGTGGAATTTTAAATTGAATGAAATTCCTTTGACTAGTACGTGTGAGGGTGGTATGTGTTACACGCCCAATATGCCAACCTTCTTTGTACAAAACCACGTGTGGAGTTGGGAACTTAACTACGCAATATGGAATTCACTCATTCTCGAGCTAGAGAAATTAAAGGGGTTGTTCCTTTAAGTGCTATCTCCAGGGCTTGAACAATGGGGTCCCGCTCTTTTACTGGCCCGAGAGGGATGTTGTTTATTGTAGGACTATGCAACAAAGTTGCTAATTAGAGGAGTAGTAGGACTTAAAGAACAAGAGGTATACACAGGGGTAAAACGTTATTTGACCTGTTTTGACTACAAAAAACCTATGAAAGGTCGACTCACGGACTTTGGTTGTATCGATGGACATAACTTGTCCTCCAATGAAGAGAGTGCAACTACGGGGCTATAGTTGAGCGTCCCCATACTTAATGAATGTTCATAATCGGATCAAAGAGTTTGATCGGTTAATCTCGAATCATTGGAGCTCATGCTCTATAGGTCTGTTAGGTCCCTCGGTTGGCTCAATTTGGACTAAATGAGGGTATACAGTTTGGAGTGGATTTGAAGTGTTCAAAATAATGAAAATTGTATTTATGTCATTTATATGAGATATGATTGACATAATATATAGTTTTATGCGAATCAGATTCATAAATTATAGTATAACCTTATTATTTAATTAAGGCTCAATAGGAGAAATCGATATGAGATAAATTAAATTGAATGTGATTCAATTTTAAATTCCTCATTATACAAATGAGATTTATAGAATAAGGTATGTGATACCTTATTTTATATGATATGCAAATATGATTTTCATATTATATAATTGTGGTATAATGGTAGATTGGTAGAGATTTTAACTCCACCACAAACCATTATAAATAGGTGCTTGGAGAAGCACTTCTTACTCATTCTTGCCAATTTTTTGGAATTTTCTCCGAAAAGAGAACTCATCTTCTCTCAACTCTCTATGGAGAACTCTCTCTAAATTTCTCCAAAATCTATACAAAGAGAGTCCCACATGCTCTTCCTCACCTGTAAGAGAACACCAGAGAAGATAATATGAGATGCCCTTTTGATCGGGATTCGAATCGTGATTTAATTGGAGAGATCGTTGACAATGTTCTTGACAAGGGAAGGAAAACACAGAGAATTGTTCTTGAAGAGGTAGATTACTCTAAAATTGTTGTATTTTTCTCTCTCCAAAGCATGTTTATCCTAGAAACATATGAGATACTTTCACTTCCGCTGTGAGATATCCATTCCCTTCATGCTTCATGTTTTATTTTGCAAGTAAAGGTGTTATTGCTTCGTTGAGAATGAATTAGAAGAAAAATAGTTATAATTATTGGTTTAGTTTAGGCTAGTTTTGTTACCGTTTTATGTGTTTTTCATGTATTTTTATGTTTAATTCTTTAAAACCGACCATTTAATGTAAAACTAAAACATTGTGAATAATTAAGGTGAGTTTTAAGCATAATTTAGCTATATTAGAGTATTTGAGAGTTACAAAAGGAGAACAAGGCTTTTGAACTTCAGAGTACATTGTTGGAACACTAGATAAGCAACCCTTCAAACAACAAGTGTTACACTGCAACATGAATTTAAGACATGATGTCAACCATTACTATGAATAGATAGAACCTAAAATGAGTAAGAACGAAGTATAATGAAGATGCTAATGCATTGCAATTAGCTTCTCTCCATCTTGCAGGTAGTCCAACCATAACCTTTATATAATGGGTAGTCTTTTGTTGACCATTGATCACATGTCTTTCAGTTGTTACATTTTTCCCATATACAATTCAACATGGGGTTCAGTGGTAGTTGTGATCTCTTTATGGTATGGTCAGTCAAAAAGTTCATTTTGCACAATTAAGGATTGAAAATTGCTGTCATAAGACATGTGGCATTAAGCATCAACTTCGTATGACTATATTCTTTGTTTGTTCACTATGTCAAGCCTTCAGCTTGAATGATTTTAATTTTCATGCCATAAACACATGTCAAGAGTTACACATTGATAACAAATACTAAATATTGAATAAATGGCTTAAGCATGAAATGTGTCCACCACACACACTCATATAATTTATGATTTTTCTCACAACATCGATGTAAAATTTAGAAAAATTAAACCACAAAAATAACTTGTTTTACAAGTAAACGATTGGCCCCTTGTTTCTTTTCGAATACAAAACCAGAAGAATTTATTTATTTTCATTGTTTTCCCCATTTATTTTCAGCTAATTAAAATCATGATATTATGGTCATTTAATAATCAAGTAGCTGCATCCCCATCTTATAATTGAGTTAGTAATGATGGACACACTCTTAAAGGAAAGAATCAATAAATTGAATTTTCTTTTTTAATTGTAGAAGAAATCTCGTATGAGGCAAACTGATACATAGAAAATATGTATTTTTTTTAACCTTTCTTGGTTTCCAACCTTTTTAATTTTACCTAACCTTTTATGGCCAATAAGTTTTTTCACGTGGTGAAAGAAAAAACAATGGATGAAAATTTAGCGAAAACATGGGAGTGTGCATCACGGCGCAATAGGTGTTGTGATGTCTACTTGCGTTTGAACAACACATTGCACATCCAAAAGTTGAATGCTATTGAGAAACCATGAATTTATAATTCTAGATTTTAACTTGGTAGCTGGCTTATTTTCAACTGTAGGTGCCTTCCCCAAATTCTTTAATTTATTTCTTCGGTATTAGCAAAATCTATCAATTTATTCGAACAGTTTAACATCTTGTTCTTGCCCACTTATATATGTGCTTATTTCCTCACATTTTGTCCAAATTAAGAATGTAATAAAATAGTTCGCGAATCTTTAAGACTCCATTTTGTTGGTTTCTTTACCCCCTTCATTATATCTATTTGACTTCATTTTTAAATGTGTGTAAATCATACTAAAAAAATGTTAGTACCTAAAAATAATGATATGTAATTAACACTAAAGTCATTTACCTTAAATTAATAATCTTACTAGGGGAAAAAAAAGAAATAAAATTAAATCGTAAATGGACAGAGATGCATAATATTCAAGAGTAACAGTGGAAGAACAACACTAAAAAAAATTTAACCAACCTCAAACATAAATGTTGTTGTAAATAAATGACATTTGTGTAATTTAGTTATTGGAAAAGACCATTTGGCATAATTTTTGTTATTCATATATATATCAAATTATTGAGTTATATTTAAATGTTTATCTTAAATGTCTAGTTTTTTATTCTTAACTTTTATATTTAGAACTAATAAATTGAATATAAGAATTAAAATTATTTAATAGAGCTAGAAATCAATTAAACTTTTTCGTTTTCCATGTTCAGAGGAATAAAGAAGAAAAACGAAGAATGCAAACCACAAAAATTGTATAATTAAACAAATAAATTATTTGTGGAGCAAGGAACATCAGACAAATTATACTTGGTCATCAACATGAAATTGGTAGCTCTCAAAAGATCCGCCTACATTTCATCCTCAATTATCAATTAGGGAAATTGATGTGGAGTTTATCTGCAAAATGAACATAACGATAATTAAAATACACAAAAGAGAATGAAAATTAGTCAAGAAATCAAAAAGGGGAAAAAACCATTTTATTTTATATATAGGTATCGATTATTACTCAAAACATTCCATATAAGGCAAATTATTTTATTTTCAGTTTGTAGTAATGTAAAATATAAAACCAACAAAAAACATACTTAACTTGAATAATAAAAGCCATGTTAAGTTTAAAATTAGACTTTCCCATATACAATCGACTATGGAATTACTCTTCAACAATTAACAAATAATAAAAATAATAAATGTATAGACACCATCCATTTTGTCGAAATAGAAAACTAACAATAAATTTTCATAACAAAATTGATACATTTTATCATGTATACAGTTAAAAAGTAATTTTTCTCATGAGAGAAGAGAAAGTACCAGCAACTTCCTTTTTCCCGCAATATTCATCACATTTCGAATGACAGGAGCTGTAGTCATTCCCTTTACCCATGCATCCTCCTCACACGTTTTACAACAAGACTTGAATTTTGCCTCCACGCTACCTAAGTCACCAAAGAACGACTTGAATTTTGCCTCCATGTCGGTCGTCCTATCAGCAGTGGAAATTTCAGTGTGGCCACCACCACAACGATCGTTAGAAACACAACCATCTTCTTACTTGTCATTTCCTTTTATTTGTTCCCTTTACTTAAAGAACCTGTTTTAGACTTTTTATGCCTTTTAAAATTGTTTTTAAACAAATTTGCGAGGGATAGTTGTTTGAGAAATAGAGAAAACCCCTTTATAGGAGTGTTGTTTATTAATTAGTTTAGATAATTGAGTGAAAACTATATTTTTACTACCTATTTCAAGTAAATGGACTTGGTTTGTTTTCTACATCCATGTCTTTTTCCTTTTTTTGAGCCAAATAATGAATGGTGCAATTTTACTATTTTCCATTTTTGTATTCAATTTGCACCATTTATCGTTTTTTATTTTTTCATCAACTTTTGTGGATCGTTTATTTTATTGAGTAGTAGCAGTGATTGAAAATAGTAAAATTGTAGGGCTCGTAAACTGATTTCTTTTGAACCTTAGAGGGTCACATTTCCGAATTTTAGATATCTTTGAAGAATATTTACAATAAAAGTATCTTGCAAAGTAAATAAAATCAAACTACCCTTAAACTTATGACCAATAAGAGTTAGATTATTTTTTCTCTTCACAAAGCCATTCAAAGTTAATGAACCATCACATTCAATATTGAGGATTGATGAGTTTAACACGGCGAGTAAAACAAAGAATAAATATTACATTTAAAACAAAATGGTGATGTGAATTTGTTCTATTTTTCTATCAAAGAGCATGAACTAATAACATATGACAAAAGAAAGTGAGATTCAATATCATATGAATCATATTAGTGTCATTCAGCTAAATCCATGAAGAGTAATTAAATAAGCTTTTCAATAGTATGAGGTTAATAAGTATTCAATAAGATAAATTACTCAATATGCGAGTCATCGCTAAAGCAACCCTGTGCTTTATGCTCATTTTGGCTCCTATTATGTTTTTCCACACACCGTTACTCTTTAGGTTCAAAACGCATGCTACTACTTCTTATTTATTGGGTAAACTAGCAAAAGAAATATACACAAAGTACCCTGAAGAAGAAGACTTGTAAAAAATATACTTCATTACATAATAAATCTATTGAGATTCGACTGACAATATATTGATCAATTGTGAAACCCTACATTTCAAAATAGTGTAAATTTTATTATTGATAAAACTAATTTAAATATTACTTGGTTAATTAGGTTGCTACTTTCAATCTCCATGTTTTTCTTAAAAGTTTTCAATTGCCATTAGCAAGCATATAGTAACGATGCTAGGTGGAAGCCTAAGAAACGTTAAAGTGATTACATAAATTGTCGTTAAAGTTGTATTACTCCACAAATTTGCATTTGAAGACAACTAATTACTACAACCTTATGCTATGATATAATTCTTTTAATCCAATTATAATACTTGTTATCGAAAGGTTTGAAGTTCGTCTATTATTTAACATGAATTATTTTCCCAAACATTTTAACTACAACAAGAAAAATAGGGAAGATGTATACAATCAATGCAAACAATTTATGTTTGTTGAAACTAGTCATATAGATTTTGCATAAAATGTTGAGCCAATACTAAAAAGGTTGGGTACTTTGTACAAGAAAAGTAACATACACAACATCAAACAAACGTTATCATAGATCATCGATATCGTTTTTGAAAAACAATCATAGTCGATCTTATTGAAAGTCTCTTATATTTCAAAACATCTTTCACCACTATCATATGTGGAGTCCTCTCAACCCCTTTAGTCATATGGAGAATAATTGTCACAACCTCTCACAAACTATATCATGTACATACAAATATGCATGAGGTCCCATCAATCCTTCACATATTCAAATATGTATTCATAATGATGCAAATATTTATGGCAGGCATGTATTCATAATCATAGCGTAACTTTCATAACTTTTAAGCTTAAATCAATCAATCATAAATCAAGCCCAACGTTCATAACTTTCCATTTAAAACATTTTAAGACGTAATACTTTTGAAATATCAAATTATAAAACTTTAATGAAAACTATAACTTTTATCCCATTTTGAATAGGTTCGGCATGAGGTCACTTACCTTAGCTTTAAATTGAAGCTCCTAAAGTTTTGTTCCTATTCCACTTTCCCTTTAATCTGATCAACAATCGAACCCCTAAATAAAATTTGTTAATTTTTTAATGAAATCCTCCATAACTAGCATATTTTTGAAATCCAACCATAAATAAGTTGAATTACTAATAACTGGGCTCAAGACGAACTCATGGAAGAGAAACTGATTGAATCGAACAAAGTTTGGTGAGCGGTAACACGTGCGGCGACAGGTGGAGGCACGTCTCGGAGCATGGACTATATCTTTTGAAGGGTCGTGGCCCTATCTACTTGGAACTTGCCCTAAAATTCCAACAACTGGTTGAAAAATAACCCAAAAACTCAAACAAAATCGTGAACCGACGGTTGAGGTGCTTGAATCTTGCGATGGTTGTTCGACGGGGAGGGACTTCAGCTTCATCGTTTGGCAGCACGAACGAACCACCAGAAAAGCGACAGTACGTTAAGGCTTCGAATCAGGGTGTTAAGGAGGTTGCTGAACGGAGGGTTGCAACTCTCGTGGATGCGGATCGATGAGTGGTTGAAGGCGTGTGTCTTCCTATGACAGAACAACGACGAAGATGAGATCGATGACGAGCAGACCTTGCATGTGTGGCAAAATGGCGTTCACATCTTTAAGCTTTGTTTGGTGAGGTTCACGGTGGCTGCAGAAAGCAGATAAGGAGAAAGATTGGTGGTCGAATAAAGAGGAAGGAGTTAAGGAAAAAGATCCTCGATCATTGTGCCTATAATAAGACAAAATAACGTATGTTACAAAACCCTAATTCCCTTTTCCTATTCTTTTCTTTTCCAGCTTTGCCCTTTTTCTACTTTCAATTATCCTAATTGCCCTCGCACTTAAATAATTACTCCTAATCATTTATTTCCTTTAGTTTGTGTTAAGTTTAAAATAAATTATGAAATCCCAAAGCCCCACTAAGACAATTTCTAGTATAAATACACAAAACATAAATAAAAAGAATACTTGGTGCTCAGTGGCATTACAGGGTTCGACCAGCCCATAGGCTTGAGACAGACTTTTGTTTATTGGTAGGACTATAAATGTAACGCCCCTACTTTTATAACATAAGTTCCTAGGGATATTACTACTCATGTATGCATTCGAGTCCTTAAATAAGTACAAATTGATAATTAAAATCAATTTAATTTGGGATCCCATAAATACAAAACATTTACAACTAACTTTGGCCCTCAATTTAAAATCGTTATACTACATAGGCGGAACTAAAATCATTTAAAGATACTTTCTAAATCATGTATGCGGAAAATCTTGACTTGGTTCCCATGACATAACGAGAGGGAGGCTTCAACGGCGTGCGGCAGGCCCGAAACTCCTGGACGGCGCGCGACGGGGGTTAAGTTCTACTGTTGGACGACGTGTGATGCGAACGACGGTGAAGCATCGGTTGGGATGTTTGGCGAATAGGTTCTGCTTGTCGGTTGGCCGCTGCTGTTGGTCGGAGGTCCCAGTTGCCCCATGTTTAGGTGGAGGGAGAGGAAGGAGAAGATGCCTCGTAGGTTGTGCCCAACAAGAGACAAAAAAAATGTAAACCCGAGAATCATTCTTTGGAATTTTCTTTTAAAGAAAGAAAACAAAAGAAAAGAAGAAATGAATGCTTACAACTTGGTTTTCCTTGTTTTAAAAAGAAAAGAAATGAAGTGAAAGATAAAAAGAAAACAAGGAAGGAAAAACATAAACCATTTTGGTTTGGTTTGCTCTAAGAGTAATGAAGGAAAGAAAATGTAAACTATGGTTATTATGTTATGTTATGTTTAGAAAAGAAAAGGAAAGAAAAGGAAAGAAAAGAAAAGAAAGGAAAAGAAAAGAAAAGGAAAAAGAAAAAAAAAAACAAAGAAAGGATGGTGGATGGTGGGACCCCACCTAAGTTTCTTCTTAAAAACAAAGTTTTCATCGATCTTCTTCTTCATTTATCAAAAGAACGGTAAGGGTTTCGTGGGAGAAGCTTAAAGGAAGAGGAAGAAGGTGGTTTTGGTGCTGGAATTGCAGAAGAGAGGGAGGTGAACTCAAAGTTTGATTATATAGCAGCAAGGTGATCAACTCCAATCCTATTCTGGTTTTCTGTTCATCTCGAGCTCCACAGGAAGAGGTAAGATTTGAGGTTTTGTTTCGTGAAAGTTAACTCATATTGGAACAAAATTCGTGAAGGAAGCTCGAGCAAATTCGGATCTTAAGTTACTGATTTGTGAAGAGGAAGACAGAAGACAGAATTTGCTGTCAAATCCGAGAAGTCTCTGGTGTTTTGGTTGTACTGGTCTGTAGAGTTGGAATCAGAAGCTCTATTAGGTATGGTTGGAAAGCTTATTGAATTTCCTACAACTTTTGTGAAGCAATCGTGAATAGAAAATGATTGGAAGATATTTTAAATAGTAGGTCAAGTTTCGGGTTGCAGCAGAAAATCGAATTTGGAATAGCAGAAGTTAGTTCTTGGGAAAGAAGCTTTCGAGGTATTTCTGAACAAATCTATTGGGAATCTCATTTTTATGTCCTCATAAGAGTTTTAGAGGGTTCTAAAAGGAAGAGTTTGGTATAAAGTACATTCTTTTTGGATAAGTAATGAAGAAGTTATGGCTGTCTGAAAATAGGACAGAAAATCTGAAAATGCTGGAATTTTTGAAAGTGTGTTTTCTTGTAGTTTTAAGGTTAAAAACCATGAGCTCGAGATTCTAATACATGAATTTGGTTTGTTTGACAGGCCAAGAGGAGATAGGTCTAGTGTACGGGCCAAGGTTCTAGTTCTAACACGGTGAGTGACAAAACGAACTTCGAAAGTGAACCAAATGCTTGAAATATGCTTATATGCTTTAAGAAATGCAAGTTTTGCTAGAATGAATTGTTTCAAAGCTTTGTGTTTTATTTTTGAACACATGTTTATGAGTATTCATGTTTTCCTAGAAATGTTTCAAGTGTTCATTGTGACCCTAAAAGTCTTTATGAAATTTATACATGAGCATATGTCCAATGGTTGCCAAAACTTATGGAAATGTTATGATTTCAAGCAAGCATGTACT
Source organism: Trichosanthes cucumerina (assembly GCA_036507285.1). NCBI lineage: Eukaryota > Viridiplantae > Streptophyta > Magnoliopsida > Cucurbitales > Cucurbitaceae > Trichosanthes > Trichosanthes cucumerina. The sequence goes on along the minus strand of CM071843.1, from coordinate 21,886,423 downwards.
AGCAAGTATGTTTTAAAGATTTTCAGTTTTATGAACAAGCTGAGTAAGCTTGAGTTTATGAAAGAAAAGATAAGCAGGAATGTTCAAATGTTTTCATGTGATTTTCCGAGATATTGAGCCCGAGGCTTTATGGTACCATGTGCACACAGGTCTTATTCTGTTGTCGACGTTGAGTGTACTTCGTGACAACAGCTACTGTTGTCGTGAGTCTTTGGCGTGCCCCACTCGACAAAGGACGATGGGAGTCTTTGGCGGGCCCCACTACATCGTAGAATAAACGTTGGTGTATCTTTGGCGTGCCTCTACACAACGTAGTTTTGTGACATGTTTTTAAAAGAGTTTATATCATTTACATGCCTTACGAGATTTTAACGGTATACTTGCTGGTTTTCATAAAAAGCTAATATGATTACACAGCTACTTTTAATATTTGATTACGATGCATATGCTCATAGATGGCCAGTGATATGATTTCTGAGTTAATAGCTTTCTTTTAAACTCAAGTCACTCACCGAGCTTCATAGCTCATTCTTTCATGTTTTTTCTCACTTTTCGTAGAGATCGAGCTCCGGCCTCAAAAACCTGCCATAATCTCTTTGAAGCTTAACATGTTTGATATTTTGTGTGTGGGTGGTGTTGTATAGCAAGTCCATATGTTTTGTAAATTATTTTGAGAGAACTATGTAGTTATAGTCGTATGTGCTTTAGAGGTTGTGGTTGTGTAATTAGTGGTTTGAATTGCTTTGTGGTTCCGATGTTCTTGGTCGTTTAGTTTCCAAGAGAGACTTAAGAAGAGTTTCTCCTCATGTACGTCTTATAGATGTCCAGCTTCATTGTGTTAAGTTTAAAGTGTTCCATATGCGAACATAGTTTGTTTTCGTGTAAAGTAGTGTCGTGTAGGGAGTATTGTTAAGAGGTAACAATGTCTGCTGGCTTCATGCCGCCTCCCGCTAAGTTAGCAAGTGGTTCGGGAGGGGGTGTGACAAAAAAGTTGTCTTTCCAAAACCCTAGATTACCTCCTTGTACCAAAATGTCCTTCCTTTTCCTCAAAACCACAAGAATGCCATTGAACCTAATTTCTTCAAAATTATTTGACTCTTTCTTAAGTAGCTTACAACTTTAATTAAATTTTGCTTTCAAGGCTCAAAATAAATATGTTCCATTAGCTTAAATCCCAAGCACAACCTAAAGGTACTTGAAAATTCTGGGACATTACAATCTTCCCTCCTTAAGAACGTTCGTCCATGAAAGTTTTCAATCTTGTAATAAATCTGGATAGTTCGCTCGCACCTTCCCCCTTGAAGAGTCCTTCGATCCCTACGTGAGAATTAATTCTAGTTGTTTCTCAAGTGACTTATGTCGATGTATACTCAATACCCAACGACTTTATAATTTTAACTTAAATTACTTCTCCTCGATGAGGTATTTCCTATGCAAGCCTACATATCCGGTATTCCTGACTCGTATCCCAAATCTTGAAGGTTCTAAATCAAAATCCTTAACTTGCTCGGGATATTTAACTCGTGATTTCTTCTCTTGCCCCCACTCAGTTTGTTATGTCCTGTGATTCTAGAATGAGGTTTGTCACACCCCCTCCCGAACCACATGCTAACTTAGCCCGGGAGACGGCATGAAGCCAACAGACATTGTTACCTCTTAACAATACCTGCTGACATTACTTTACCTGGAAACAAACTATGTTCGCATATGGAACACTTTAAACTTAACACAATGGAATCGGACATCTATAAGACGTGACATGAGGAGAAACTCTTCTTAAGTCTCTCTTGGAAACTAAGATGAGCAAGAACATCGTAACCACAAACAAATCCAAACCACTAATTAAGCAACCACAACCTCTAAAGCACATACTACTATAACTACATAGTTCTCTCAAAATAATTTACGACATATGGACTTGCTAAACCACACCAACCACGTACAACATATCAAACATGAGAAGCTTCCAGAGACTATGGCAGTTATCGTGCACCGGAGCTCGATCTCTACCGAAAAGTGGAAAAAACATCGGAAGAATGAGCTATGAAGCTCAATGAGTGACTTGAGTTTAAAAGAAAGCTATTAATTCGTAAATCATATCACCCCTCGCCATCTATGAGCATATGCATCAGAATCAAGCGTTAAAAGTAATCGTGTAATCATTCTAGCTTTTCATGAAAACTAGCAAGACACCGTTAAAATCTCGTAAGGCATGTAAATGATATAAACTCTTTTTTTAAAACATGTCACAATCTACTTTGTTCTACGATGTAGTGGGGCCCGCCAAAGACTCCCATCGTCTTTGTCGTAGTGGGGCCCGCCCAAAGACTCACGACGACATGACGTTGTCACGGAGTACACTCAACGTCGACAACGAGATAAAGACCTGTGTGCACACTGCACTACATAGCCTCGGGCTCAATATCTCGAATATCACATGAAAACATTTGAACATGCCACCTTTTATCTTTTTCTTTCATAAAACTCAAGCTTACTTAGCTTGTTCATAAAACCGAAATCTTTAAAACATACTTGCTAGTACATGCTTGTTTGAAATCATCACATTTTCATAAGTTTTGGCAACCATTGGACATATGCTCATGTATAAACTTTATAAAGACTTTTAGGCTCATCATGAACACTTTAAAACATTTCTAAGAAATCATGAATGCTCATAAACAAGTGTTCAAGAAAACAATAAACATCTAAACCATTTCGTTTTAGCAAAACCTTGTATTTCATAAGCATAATACAAGCCTATAAACCATTTTCAAGGTTCGTTTTGTCACTCACAGTGTTAGAACTAAAGTCTTCACCCGTACACTCGACCTTTTGTTCTTGGCCTGTCAAACAAACCAAAACCATGTTTTAGAACCTCGAGCTCATGGTTTTAACTTTAAAATTACAAGAAAACACTCCAACAAAAATTCCAGCATTTAACAGATTTTATGCCCTGTATTCAGATGCTCATAACTTTTTCATTACTTATCCAAAAATAATGTACTTTATACCAAACTCTTCCTTTTTGAACCCTCTAAAACTCTTATGAAGACATGAAAATGAGATTCCCAATAGATTGGTTCCGAAATACCTCGAAGGCTTCTTTCCCCGGAACCAACTTCTGCTATTCCAGATTCTGAATTTCTGCTGCAACCCGAAACTTGACCTGCTATTTACAACATCTTCCAATCATTTTCTAATCACGAATTCTTCACGAAGGTTGTAGGAAATTCAATAAGCTTTCCAACCATACCTAATAGAGCTTCTGATTCCAATTCTACAGGTCAGTACAACCAAAACATCAGAGACTTCTCGGATTTGACAGCAAATTCTGTCTTCTGTCTTCCTCTTCACAAAACAGCAACTTAACATCAGAATTGGCTCGAGCTTCCTTCACGACTTTTGTTCCAATATGAGTTAACTTTCATGAAACAAAATTTCAGCTCTTACCTCTTTCTGTGGAGCTCGTGATGAACAAAATAGCAGAACATGGCAGAGTGATTACCTTGCTGTCAAAAAGAATCCTCTTGAGTTCTCTCCCTCTCTTCTGCAAATCCAGCTCCAAAACGACCTTCTTCTTCTTCCTTAAAGCTTCTCCCATCGAAACCCTTGTCTTTACTTCATAAAATGAGGAGATATCGATGGGGAAAGCCTTTTTAAAAAGAGAGAAACAAGGTGGGGTCCCACCATCCACCATCCATTCTTTCCTTTCCTTTCTTTTCTTTTCTTTTCTTTTTCCTTCCTTTATCTTTTCATTTCTTATCTTTTCTTTGCAAAACAAGGCAAACTTAGTATATTAAACATTGTTTCATTTCCTTTTCTTCTTTTGTCTTAAAAGCAATCCAAACCAAAATGGTTTAAACTTTCCTTCCTTGTTTTCCTTTTGCCTTTCACTTCATTTCTTTCCTTTTTAAAACAAGGAAAACCAAGTTTTAAGCATTCATTTCTTCCTTTCTTTTGTTGTTTGATAATAAGGAGGTTCCAAAGAAAGATCTCGGGTTTACAAGGTTCCTTACTAAACTGATTCCTTCTTGGTTGAACCTCAAAATTCCTTCTTAAGGTTTACTACACTATCTACTAGCATTTACTTCAAGGCATGACTCAATCGTTTCGTTTGATCGACGCTTCCGTAACCTTACCACCTTCCTAAGAGATGTGACTTCACTAAGGATAGAGTTAACAACTTTATTCGGTTGTTCAAGACTCCTTACATTATTGGTTTTCTCATTGTTAGACAATTGTGTGATTATTTTCGTGCTGCTATTTATAAATCTCTTGATTAGTGAAAGCATGTTCAACTTAAAGATGTGCAATTTGACCTAAAGCATGAGCTAAAATTCTTCTAGGCACAGGTTAGGTTGTTCTTCAATGTATAAATTATAATAAATTAATGGTTGATGCCATAGTTGGATTTATGAGATTTTAATGTTTGCAATGATGCATGAGGGTTAAAATTTTGCCACTTTAACTTCTCTTAAAATTCACGAACTTGGAAAAGATAGTGAATTAGGAAATTAAAATTTTATTCTAGGATCTTGAGTTAATTAGAGATAATTAACTCACCTAGAACCTTAAAATCATGAGCGTAATTTATGTCTCAATTGGGAAATTTTTAGTTTTAAAATTTAATGATTTTGGAAAAATTCACTTGATCACATGTATAGGTAAATTCAAGGCATCAACCACATATTTATTATTCTAATTATACATGAAACTTCAACTTAACCCTAGCCTATCTCTTAATCTAAAAGCCTCAGTTTTCTCTCATTTAGTTTATGTTTAATGTTTTCACATATTTTGATTTATTGCATTAGTCTTAATTATATTTCACTCATTCAAACAACAAAACAATCGAATTCCTATTATTGCATTCATTTATTCCTAACAAAAACTTGCATGCCCATGCATTGCACCAAAAAATGAGGAGAAAAATTTCTAGGACACTTATTGGTCAAGATTCTACTAGTCCTCGTGGGATCGATACTTTTCTTATCACTTGCTGCACTTGACCGTGTATACTTGCACGTCACAGAAGAGTCAGAGTATCATCCTAATTTGCATTAGTTCAGGGCACTGATATTTTCGCACCAAGTTTTTTGCGCCGTTGCCGGGGACTAGTTTTTGTTCTTATCTTGTTTGAGTTAGTTTTAGTGAATTTTATCCTTGTTTTTTTTTGTTGGGTGTGTCGTGTTATCTTTGTTTCGTGTTTTTATATTTGTTGAGTCTTGGTTATTCTTTCTGGTTGTGTTGGTGCATATTGTGTTTGTTGAGCCTGTTATAATTGATTCATTACTTTATTATGGCTTATGATAACTTTGGGTGGTCTTCTGTGCCCAATGAGCAACCACAATATAGTTCTTTTTCCTATGATAATCCATGTCCCAATTTAGAGTCTTCTAGTGAGGGGTATGGATCTTATGGCTACCAAATGCCTAATTACTATCATAGTAACCCTATGACTTATGGGGATCACATGTATGATAATAATCAGAGCAATTGGGCCTATGAACCATATCCTAGGGGTTTTGAGCCATATCCTTCCCAAATCCAAGAACCTCAGGTAGAAGATGAATCTTCCCTTAAAACTTTGTTATTAGAATATATGAGAACATCAGATGAGAGGAATAGACAAATAGGAGAGTCAATTGAACGCCTAACAGATACACTTGTCTCCCTTAGAGAACAAATGTATTTAGACTCATCTGAGGTTGAACATCCTAGGGAAGAGAGTGAAGGACGACCCACACCCATAGATAGTTCGGTGAGTCACTTGATCACTGACCCGCTGATAGACCTTCAGGATCCTAGCCCTTCAAATTTTTCTAAGTATGGGAAAATAGAGGATTGTGCTTTAGATGTAAAAGAACTAGAACCTTGTAGTACACACCAGGATGGAGTCAACCCTTTATCACCCATTTTGAGATTGTTTATGGGTTTAACCCTTTATCACCCATTGATTTATTACCTTTGCCTTCTAACGAGGTTGTGAATCTTCAAGCTGACAACAAGGTGGTTGCCATTCGAGAGTTACATAAGGAGGTTAAAGAGAGAATTGAGAAGCAAAATACTAAGGTAGCTGCAAAAATCAACCAACATCGAAAGCCTATGATCTTTGAAGAGGGAGATTGGGTTTGGGTACACCTGCGAAAGGAAAGATTTCCACACCAACGAGATTCAAAATTAAACCTAAGGGGAGATGGACCTTTCCAAGTCTTGAAGAAAATCAATGACAATGCCTACCAAATAGATCTAAAAGGTAAGTATGGTGTGAGTGATACTTTTAATGTTTCTGACTTAACTCCTTTTGATGTAGGTGACGACTTTGATTCGAGGAGGAATCCTTCAAAAGGGCGAGAGGATGATATGAACAAAGATGCACTTGTTTTACCTCCAGGGCCAATCACACGTGCAAGGGCCAAGCAACTACAATTTGTTTTCAACTCTCACATACAAGCAATGGGGAATTCAATTAACGAAGGTCAAGGCAGGGAAAAGGAACAACAACTCTATATGTGTTGTCAGATGATGTTACAATAACAAATAGACTGTTTCTAGTTTTTATATAATTCTATTATTTTCCAATTTTATCATTTTTATGATATTTTAAGTAGGGGTATTTTTGTCATTTGTCATTATATGGCATTTAGGGTTTTGGGAAGGTATTTAAAGCTTGGCCATTAGGTTGTACAAGACAGTTTCTTTTGGATGAATGAAATTTGTGTGATTTGATGCAACAGCCACCATCACCTTTGCAATTCTTGAGTTTAGGGTTGCAAGCCAGGAACATTCAAGTAGGTTTGATCAACTTGTTCGTGGAGTGTTCCATCCTTGAGTGAGGAACTAGTTTCCTTACCTCTTGGTCTTCGATTATAAGGTAATCCACATCTAATCCTTCCCTTGGGATTGAGATTGAATTTATTTGGGGGTTTTAGTGTTTGAGAATTAGGGGTTCACATAACCAAAGGGTTCCTAATTCCAATTCGCTAGAGTTTTCTTATCATTTGGTATCATAGCTTTAGCTCTAGATCGGATCTATCATTCTTCTTTTTTTTTCTCTCATCTATATTCTGAATTTTTGTTTCCAAAATTTTTTTCTCGTTTATTAAAAAAAAAAAAATTACTTGCAATTTGATCCATGCGCTTCATCTTCCTAGACAAATAATTATTTATGATCTATTCATGCATAATCTTTTGAAGCAATCTTTTGAAGGAATCTACTCTCTGAATTTTGAATAAAAAGGCTTATGTTTAAAATTTTCTCCAAATACTATCAAATAAAATATAATTGCTTCAAAAGATTATGCATGAATAGATCATAAATAATTATTTGCATGAATAGATCATAAAAAATTACTTGCAATTTGATCCATGCGCTTCATCTTCCTACACAAATAATTATTTATGATCTATTCACTCCCTTACATGTTTCACTCGATAGATGGAAATCACTCGTGTGTTACTCTGTTTAATGTAAGCTCTCTCTCACAAAAATATTCAATTTCTCTCAAGGATAGGGTGATGAGCAAAAACATTGCAACAAAGATAAGAGAAGCAAGCTAGAAACAAACCAAGCAAGAATGATTGTAAAGTGTCAAACTCAAGCAAAGAATAGTAGAATATAAAAAAAAATGAAAACTAGAAATCAAGAACCTAATGTTCAACATCCAACAAACTAAGAAAGGAAATAACAAAAACAAGATATCTAGAATCAAGAATTTAAGATTGAAGATTGAAGAAATTATGTATGATGAACAAAAAAAAAAGCAAACAAGTAAACAATTTTTTTTTTAAAAGTACTGAACTACTTGCAAGTGTTTGGAATTAAGATAAGCGCAGAAAACAAGCAAGAGTTTATGTACAAATTCACAAAGTAACCCTCATTAGCAAAAAATATATTCTTTGATCACAATGTCAAAAACTATAGGGACTATGGTTTATGACAGGGGTAGATTGGTAAACTTGGTAAAAATAGTTAGGGCTCTTTAAATTAAGTGAAATTTAATAAACTAAAAGCTAAATGTATCAAAATAACTTGAACAAAAATTGGGCTTAAAAGAAATAATTTTTTATAGCAAAAAGCTAAGAAAGAAAAGCTGCTGCAGAAAAGAAATTGGGCTGGTGTAGAATCGAATTGGCTTGACCGGTTCAGTATCTTTCGGTCCGGTTCTTTGAGCGAACATTTTTGAGATTTTATTTTACCCACAAAGGAACGAGTATAAAAAATTTGGGCTTAAAATATGATCGTTTGGTCTAAGTAAAAATTATTCAAATAAGATAGATAAGATTTTCCAGATTTTCCAGATTTGAACAGTATGAACACAAACGATTTTTTCTTCTATTTTACTTCGACCTTTTCCAGAATCGATATTTTTTCTTCAAACTTAAGTCGATTTGATTCACTTTAGGCACTGGAATCAATCGATTTGGAGTCTGGAACACTAAACTAAAAATTGGCCAAATGAGAACAATTCTGTAGATGTGCAGCAGAAAAAATTTCAAAGAACAAATTTCTAAGAAAATAGGTATGCTTTTGGAATCTACTCTCTGAATTTTGAATAAAAAGGCTTATGTTTAAAATTTTCTCCAAATACTATCAAATAAAATATAATTGCTTCAACATACATATTTTTTCTTAAAAAATATAATTGCCTTAAGCCACAGACATTAAGCTTAAGGCCAGGCAGTCAGTGATAAAACTAAAGAGAAGGGAGCGTCCTCATCAAACACAAAACCAAGAACTGATGCACCCACAATAAGAAATAGGGATCTTACGTGTTGGAAATGTCAAGGGGTGGGGCATATAAGTAGAGAGTGCACCTAATAGAAGAGCAATGATTATTCTGGAAGGAGAAATAATCACAGATGTGAGTGAAGGAGATGAAGTGACTAGTGACCATGGGGGAGATGAAGAAGTGGAGGATACTGCCTACTTATCCTTAAGGCAATTATAAAATATAATTGCCTTAAGCCACACACATTAAGCTTAAGGCCAAGGCAGTCAGTGATAAAACTAAAGAGAAGGGAGCGTCCTCATCAAACACAAAACCAAGAACTGATGCACCCACAATAAGAAATAGGGATCTTAAGTGTTGGAAATGTCAAGGGGTGGGGCATATAAGTAGAGAGTGCACCTAATAGAAGAGCAATGATTATTCGGGAAGGAGAAATAATCACAGATGTGAGTGAAGGAGATGAAGTGACTAGTGACCATGGGGGAGATGAAGAAGTGGAGGATACTGCCTACTTATCCTTAATAAGTAGGAGGGCATTGAGTACATACATGAAAGAGGATGACTTGGAGAATCAAAGAGAGAATCTTTTTCATACTCGTTGCCTTGTGCAAACCTTACCCTGTTGCGTAGTGATTGATAGTGGCAGTTGTACAAATGCTGTGAGCTCTAGTTTGGTCTCACGATTGAGTTTAGAGACTATGCCTCATCCACGACCCTACAAACTAGAGTGGCTTAATGATTGTGGAGAGCTCAAGGTGGCTAAGCAAGTGAAGGTTCCTTTTACAATTGGGAGGTACAGGGATGAAGTGTTATGTGATGTAGTACCAATGCATGCGGGTGATGTACTTCTTGGGAGGCCTTGGCAGTTTGATAGAAAGGTTCTTTTCGATGGTTTTCTTAACCATTACACCTTCACATATATGGTAAGAAAACTATACTTGTACCCCTTTCACCTAAAGAAGTACTTATTGATCAAGAAAAATTAGAAAAAAGAAAAGAAGAGGTTGCAGCAAAAGCAAAAGGAAAGGAAAAAGAGAGTTTGGGAGAAAATGAGGGTGTGAGAGAAAAACAAGAGAGTAGCTCGCAACCTAGAGAGAAAAGAGAGAGAAAATTAGCAAGCTGGAGTGCTAGATCCTGTGAGGTTAGGAAAGCTATGTTTTAAAAAAGAACTATACTCATGGTTAAATTTAAAGAAGCTTACCTACTAACTTAGGAACTTGAATCCTCTTTGCCTAGTGTTTTTGTGTCTCTTTTGCAGAAATTTCAAGAAGTCTTTCCTGAGGAATTGCCTATGGAATTACCACCTTTGAGAGGCATAGAACACAAGATTGACTTCATCCCAGGAGCACAAATTCCAAATCGACCAGCCTATAGTACCAATCCACAAGAGGCCAAAGAGATTCAAAGGTAGGTCGATGAGCTGCTTGCTCAAGGGTATGTACGTGAGAGTTTAAGTCCTTGTAGTGTTCCTGTATTACTTGTCCCTAAGAAAGATGGGTCTTGGAGAATGTGTGTAGATTGTAGGGCTATAAATAAAATTACAATTAAGTATAGACAACCTATACCTAGGTTGGATGACATGCTTGATGAATTATATGGATGTAGCCTATTTACAAAAATAGATTTAAAATCTGGGTACCATCAAATTAGGATGAATGTTGGGGATGAATGGAAGACCTCTTTCAAAACTAAACATAGTTTATATGAATGGCTAGTTATGTCATTTGGCTTGACTAACGCCCCTAGTACTTTTATGAGACTCATGACCCATGTGTTGCGTGAATTTTTAGGAAAGTTTGTAGTGGTTTATTTTGATGACATCCTAATATATTCTAGGACATTGAAGGATCATGTTATGCATGTTAGGTGTGTTTTGGTTGCACTTAGAAAAGAAAGGCTTTATGCCAATCTTAAAAAATGTAGTTTTTGCATGGAAAGGATAAACTTCCTAGGATTTGTAGTGTCTAAACAAGAAGTGGAAGTCGATACTAAAAAGGTTAGGGCTATTAGGGAGTGGCCAACACCTAAAAATGCTAGTGAGATTAGGAGTTTTCATGGACTAGCTGGTTTCTATAAAATGTTCATTAGAGACTTTAGTTCTATTGCTGCGCCACTTAATGAACTCATAAAGAACAATGTGAAATTTGAGTGGGATAAAGCTCAAGAACGTGCCTTCAGCGATTTGAAAGATAAGTTATGTAATGCACCTTTGCTTGCTTTGCCTAATTTTGAGCTAACATTTGAAATTGAGTGTGATGCCAAGTGGAATAGGGATTGAGCCATTTAATGCAGGATCGAAAGCCATTAATGTACTTTAGTGAGAAGTCAATGGTGCAACCCCGAGGTATCCTACATATGACAAGGAGCTTTATGCCTTGGTCAGGACGCTACAAGTATGGCAGCACTATTTGTGGCCAAAGGAATTTGTTATTCACTCATATCATCAAAGTTTGCAACATTTGAGAGGCCAAAACAAGTTGAATAGGAGACATGCTAAATGGTTGGAATTCATTGAAACCTTTCCATATGTGATAAGGTACAAAAAAGGTAAAGAAAATGTGGTGGCTGATGCACTATCTAGGAGGTATGTTTTGCTAAACTCTCTTCACACTAAATTACTTGGCTTTGAACACATTAAGACGTTGTATTAACAGGACATTTTTTTTTCACCTATTATTGAAGCTTTTATGCACAAACGTGTGGTTCCTGATTATATGTTTTTTGATGGGTTCTTGTATAGAAAGAATAAGCTTTGCATTCCCATTTGTTCTATTCGTGAGTTATTAGTTAAGGAAGCACATGGTGGAGGTCTAATGGGACATTTTGGGATAGCTAAGACATATGACATGTTAGACGAACATTTCTATTGGCCTAAAATGCGATATGATGTACGTAAGGAGTGTGAATGATGCATTTCATGTAGGGAGGCTAAATCTAGGACAAAACAACATGGACTTTATTTGCCTTTGCCTACTCCTAACGGTCCGTGGCAAGATATTTCAATGGATTTTGTGCTTGGTTTGCCTCGAACAAAAATTGGAAGGGATAGCATTTTTGTGGTAGTTGACAGGTTTAGCAAAATGGCTCATTTCATTGCATGTAATAAAACTAATGATGCTAAACATGTTGCTGACTTGTTCTTCAAGAGTGTGGTTAAATTGCATGGAATTCCTAGGAGTATTGTTAGTGATAGAGATGTGAAATTTCTAAGTCATTTTTGGAGAGTACTTTGGGGAAAACTTGGTACTAAGTTACTTTACTCTACTACTTGTCATCCCCAAACTGATGGGCAAACCGAAGTAGTCAATAGAACATTGGTGACTATGCTTAGGGCTATAATAGAGAAGAATACCAAAACATGGGTGGAATGTCTACCATTTATAGAATTTGCATATAATAGGGCTGCCCATAGTGTCACTAAATGTACTCCATTTGAGATTGTTTATGGGTTTAACCTTTATCACCCATTGATTTATTACCTTTGCCTTCTAACGAGGTTGTGAATCTTCAAGCTGACAACAAGGTGGTTGCCATTCGAGAGTTACATAAGGAGGTTAAAGAGAGAATTGAGAAGCAAAATACTAAGGTAGCTGCAAAAATCAACCAACATCGAATGCCTATGATCTTTGAAGAGGGAGATTGGGTTTGGGTACACCTGCGAAAGGAAAGATTTCCACACCAACGAGATTCAAAATTAAACCCAAGGGGAGATGGACCTTTGCAAGTCTTGAAGAAAATCAATGACTACCAAATAGATCTAAAAGGTAAGTATGGTGTGAGTGATACTTTTAATGTTTCTGACTTAACTCCTTTTGATGTAGGTGACGACTTTGATTCGAGGACGAATTCTTCAAAAGGGGGAGAGGATGATATGAACCAAGATGCACTTGTTTTACCTCCAGGGCCAATCACACGTGCAAGGGCCAAGCAACTACAATTTGTTTTCAACTCTCACATACAAGCAATGAGGAATTCAATTAACGAAGGTCAAGGCAGGGAAAAGGAACAACAACTCTATATGTGTTGTTAGATGATGTTACAATAACAAATAGAGCTTTGTTTCTAGTTTTTATATAATTCTATTATTTTCCAATTTTATCCTTTTTATGATATTTTAAGTAGGGGTATTTTTGTCATTTGTCATGATATGGCATTTAGGGTTTTGGGAAGCTATTTAACACTTGGCCATTAGGTTGTACAAGACAGTTTTTTTTGGATGAATGAAATTTGTGTGATTTGATGCAAGAGCCACCATCGCCTTTGCAATTCTTGAGTTTAGGGTTGCAAGTCAGGAACATTCAAGTAGGTTTGATCAACTTGCTTGTGGAGTGTTCCATCCTTGAGTGAGGAACTAGTTTCCTTACCTCTTGGTCTTTGATCATAAGGTAATCCACATCTAATCCTTCCCTTGGGATTGAGATTGAATTGATTTGGGGGGTTTTAGTGTTTGAGAATTAGGGGTTCACATAACCAAAGGGTTCCTAATTCTAATTCGCTAGGGTTTTCTTATCAGTGTTGCTTTTGAAACTCTACACCAATCTTATTTTTAGTAACACATAAGTGTCTCATTTCTACAAACATCCTTTAGGTATCAACCTTTTTAACTTAGCTCTTTCTTTTCCACCACTAATAGTAGGAATCACGTGTAAACTCTTTTTTTTTCAACATAGAATCACGTCATTTTCATAACATATCTACATGTCACATACACATAACTTATAAAGCTTCACATATGGGCATTTTCCCTATTTACCCACGTAGTAGAAAAACACATATTTCTATCCTTTCGAGCTCAGAAATAACTTATGCTCAAATTCATACACCTATAACTTTACATTAAAAAAAATACATAATTTGCCTTTCATAAACGAAACAAACTTTATTTCGAAGGCATACCTGGAGATGACTGGGAGTTGCTACTTAGCCATGGGATGCTTGTTGCTTACTCTGTAAGCGAGTCTACAAGACCTATGACCTTGGGCTCTGATACCAACTTTCACGCCCCTACTTTTATAACATAAGTTCCTAGGGACATTACTACTCATGTATGCATCCGAGGCCTTAAATAACTTTAAATAAGTACAAATTGATAATTAAAATAAGTTTAATTTGGGATACCATAAATACAAAACATTTACAACTAACTTTGGCCTCAATTTAAAATCGTTATACTACATAGGCGGAACTAAAATCATTTAAAGATACTTTCTAAATCATGTATGCGGAAAATCTTGACTTTGTTCCCATGACTTCTGTAGTGCATCCCTGTCACTAGCCTGGTATGCTCTCGCCTTTACCTAAAACCGTTTTTAAAACTGAGAAAACACAACAAAGGTAGAGGGATGAGTATTATAAAATACCCAGTAAGTGGGGGTGGGGAAATGCAAACAGATGCAACATGACATTCTTTTAAACATGACTTTTATACATGACTGTGATTTGTGACTTTTGAGATCATAAAACTTTCTGTTGTGGGACCTATTACTCTGTTCATAACATCATGACTTTTCTCTTTGGCTATGCGTGGTCAATTGAGTCTACCTGAGTCTTTTCATAATGAGTCCCTCACAGACCCCTATAGGTTTTAGTCCCTCAAAGACCCCTATAAGATTTGAGTCCCTCACAAACCCCTATAAGTTTGAGTCCCTCACAGACCCCTATAAGTTTGAGTCCCTCACAGACCCCTATAAGTTTGAGTCCCTCACAGACCCCTATAAGTTTGACCCATAGGGTCTCTGATGCATGTTTTACCATGCATAAATTCTCAGGAGACCAATTGCCAAAGCCTACATGACATGTTCATATACATACAATATGCATGAGGTCCCATTCTTCAAACACATATACTTATTCATTCAGAAGGATGCAACAATCACATAAAACATAAGATCATGGCATAACTTTCATAACTTTAATCTAGAGTCAATCAATCATAAGTGATAAGTACGTTTATAATTTAAGGTACATAATTGGCACAATGACATAACTGAAAATCTCAATATACATAACTATACATAAATGTGTCAGGGTTCGTTTCGAAATACTTTGAAATCATTTCTGTTCAAATCCTCCCTAAACCCTTAAATCATTCAAGCTCCTTTCTAAATCGTTTGAAAACCTATCATTTACTCATGATCCTTTAAACCTATGAAATATTACTTTTCTAAAGTCATGAGCGTATGTCTTGGAATTTCACCCTTTTGAACTAAGTCCTCGAATTTCACCCTTTAAAATAAATCTTTCAAGAAAACATATTCATTCCCTTTTTTAAGATCATTTGTAGAAATCCCTTACCTCAACCTTAGCTTAAAACTCCTCGAGCTTCGTTCCTAACTCAGTGTTCATCACAATCGTGTTTAATAGGTCAGATCCCCAACCGGAGGGTGAAAACGAACTCGAGGGATCAAAACAGTGGGCCGGAAAACGACTCGGCGAAAGGCGGCGCGTGGCCAAGCAAGGCGCGGCGTGGGCGGCGCCTTCGCGACCAACGGCGACGCGTGGTGGCAGCTCGACAATGTGTCTCAAAGCGTTGAAAATAACGTCGGGAAGCTCGTAGTCCGATCTATCCAAACCCGCTTTCCAATCTCTAAAAACCGGTCAGAAATTACCCCAAAACTCGAACCAAACCTATGAACCAGTTGCCGACGGTGGCACGTGGAGGCGAGACGGCGGCGCGTCTCGGAGCGTGGGAGTCAGATCCAAGAAGCTCAGTGAGCCGATCCATTCGAAAGCGGTCTTATCCCGAGAAAAACAGACCGAAAGCTCCTCCAAAAGCTCGAACCACAAACGGCGGTTCGACTTGCTCCTCGCTCCGACGAAGGGACTGTCATAGCAACTAGCTTCATCCAAAAGTTGCGGTAACCTGAGGCAGTCGCAGCTTCGTCTTGAGGCTCGGGTTTGGGTGTGACGGTGTTCGACGAGAGGGAGGCTTCAACGGCGTGCGGCAGGCCCGAAACTCCTGGACGGCGCACGACGGAGGTTATGTTCTACAGTTGGACGGCGTGTGATGCGAACGATGATGAAGCATCGGTTAGGATGTTTGGCGAATAGGTGCTGCTTGTCGGCTGGCCGCAGCTGCTGGTCGGAGGTCCCAGTTGTCGCACGTTTAGGTGGAGGGAGAGGAAGGAGAAGATGCCTCGTAGGTTGTGCCCAACAAGAGACAAAAAAAAAGTTGTCTTTCCAAAACCCTAGATTACCTCCTTGAACCAAAATGTCCTTCCTTTTCCTCAAAACCACAAGAATGCCATTGATCCTAATTTCTTCAAAATGATTTGACTCTTTCTTAAGTTGCTTAAAACTTTAATTAAATTTTGCTTTCAAGGCCCAAAATATATATGTTCCACTAGCTTAAATCCCAAGCACAACCTAAAGGTACTTTGAAATTCTGGGACGTTACAATAAATTGTTTGTTCATTAGAGGAACACTGAGACTTAAGGTAAAAGATGAAACCTAGGGGTAAAACGATAATTTTACCCAGCTGGCGTAACGAACATTCTGGAAGGATTGAGTTGTTGTTATTGGTCGATATCCATGGAAATAAAAATATATCTACAGTGAGAAGAGTTGAACTGTGGGATTTTAATGGAGTGTTCCCATAGTTAACGAACGTTGATTAAGAGGTTAATGAGATTAACTTAATAATCTTGTATTGTTGGAGCTTCTGATCTGTAGGACAATTAGGTCCTCTTTGTAAGTCGTAAAGGGTTCTTGGATCATTTGAATTTGAGTTTAATTAGGCATAAAGCATGATGCATATAGATACATTATAATATAAAGCACCACTGAGAAATTATAATAATGGTGTGAAGGGATCGAATCGCACAGCGGAAGCGATTGTGAATCACATGTTCCTGATTTAGTTACATGCATCTAAAACAAGAACTATACAACAAAGATTAAGCATGCTCTACTACTTAGGACACCAAGAATTTACCCTTGAAGAAAACTTTCTTCACGAGTTCCTCCTTCAACGATTATGATCTCATAAACGAACCCGAACCATGTGAAGATCCACCACTCGATCTTTTCTGTTGTACTCTGGGTGAGGGAGGAAGGTGGGTTCCTCTTAGGATGAGATGAGGTGATCTTTTAAAAATGTGTATGGAACTCTTTCCAACATAAAAGAGAGAACTCTAGGGTTATGTGTGAAAATCATACTCAAAGTTGCATCTTATGCAACTATTTATTGAGAAATGGGATAGAAATTACAATCCTATCCCTCCTTCATTCTCTAATTAGTATATAATTAATTTATGGATCTTATTAACATTAAAACTATATATTATATCAATTATATCACATATATTTGATATAACACCTCATATATGAAATTGAACACTTCAATTTCATTCCTAACTTTATACACTCAAAGTTACCATGTTGAGTCAACGATGGGATCTAATGGACATAAAGTTCATGAGCTCCAATGATTGTGAGATTAACTGATCAAACTCTTTGATTTGGTTAATCAATATTCATTAACTCAAGTCACTCCGCTATAGACATGCAACTGCACTCTCATCACTGTAGATTATATTGAGTTCATTGATATAATCATTACCCATGTGTCGACCCTTCACAGGTTGTTCGTAATCATAGTTTGATCAAATTACAGTTTTACCCATGTGATTACCTCTTTGTGAAAGGATTTGGAATTCCCGCAGAAAAAGACATTATGAAACTTTGTTGATCCGTTGTGTAAATGATATCTTAAAATCGAACTAAACTACTTTAATTCTAGGTTAAACATGCAAATAAGAAGAACAAAAAAGTAAGGAAGATAAGTTACTTACTTGTTGAAAAACTCTTATTCAACGCTTTCCTCTTCCGGTTACGATCTCTCTCGAACCAACAACCTCCTCGAATTGAACCTCGAACAACGTTGCAAGACACTTCCAAAACGTCTTCATTGTTGTTCTCATGAGGTTGAGGGAGAGTATGTGGGACTACCATTGGATTTTGGGTGAGGAGAATTTTTAGAGAATTGAAAGAGAATTTGAGAGAAAACCTTTTGCTCTCTTTGGATGAAAATCCAAAAAATAGAAAAAAGCCTATGAGATACCTTTGAATCCACCTATTTTTAATGGTGTGTGATGGAGTTAAAATCTTCACCAATTCACCATTTTACCACAACTATATGATATACAAATCATATTTGCATAACACATAAAATAAGGTATTTCATACCATATTATACATATCTCATTTGTATAAATGTAGAATTTTAAATTGAATCACATTCAATTTAATTTCTCTCAATTCAATTTCTCCAAATAGCAATAATAAATCAATTAAGCTTGTTTGGATTTGTGCCCTAAAACTCGTAGTTTGTAATTATGTTCTAATTAATGTCATAAAGTGTTATTATTTCAATAAAGTGTTATTGTTCGTTATCTACGAGTTTGCCTTTATTTAAACCTTAAATCCAATAAACTAAACATCCAAGGTTGTTAAATGAATCTCTAACTGAATGTAATGTACATGAAAAGGATCTCGATTCGAGATACAGCCTAAAGGGTCTATAGTTAGGGGATAAGGTTTGGGTACCTTACCCTTGTTAAACTATGGATGTGGCCCACTTTGTATTTGATACAAACACAGTGATCCTAACGTGTTCGTGTAGATGACATGTGAGTGGAGATATCCTATGTAATGAGATTACATAAGACCGAACAACGAAATTGTAACGTCTAGTTGTAACTCCATTGACTAGTTAGGTTTCTATTTCTCTAGGATGACCTAGGCAACTTGATCTCAATCCTTAGCAGGTTACGAACTCTTATTCGCGAGAGATTATCCTTTGACTAGTATGGGAGAGAGTGGCCAGATTCGCCGACTTAATATTGTTGGGATGTATGTCCTCATCTCGTGTAGTTTGTAATATTACAAGTTGTAAATGAATAAGAGTTATTTATTTCAACATTGTGTAATAAATAAGAGTTATTTATTTAAACTTTGCGTCTCACATTTTTCATAAACTTAATCCAATAAACTAAGCTCCAGGGTCATTGCATTATGAGAGAAGTAAGAACTTGAACGGTGTGTAGTGGACACATATGGAGGATCACGTTCGAGTTAATGACCCGAACGGTCTACAGTATATGGATATGGTTGGAGACCTAATCCTGGATACACTGTGGATGTGGCCCGCTTTGTATTAGAAACAAACGAGGTGATTTGACTCGTTCATGTGGTTGACATGCAAGTGGGTGCATGCTGTGCAATGAGATTGTACAAGACCGGACCGTTAATTATTATACTTACTGATGTAACACCGTTAACAGTATAGAGCTAATAAATTCGTAGATGACCATTAGTGACTCGACCTTAATCCTGAGCGTGTCACAGACTCCTGTTTGTGGGGGTCTGTCCTTTGACTAGTACGGGTGAGGGTAGCAACTATTGCTCGCCCAATATACCTATCTTCTTAGGGGCAGGACCACATGGGGAGCTGGGAACTTGACTACACAAGAAGGAATTCACTCGTTTCCGACTTTAGGGAAACTAGAGTGGTTGTTCCCTTAAGTGCTGTCTCCAGGGCTTGAACAACGGGGCCCCACTCTCTCATTGGCCTGAGAGGGTTGTTGTTCATGGTTGGACCATGCAACGTAATTGTTCATTAGAGGATCAAGAGGTAGACACAAAGGTAAAACGGTAATTTGACCCAACTTTGACTACGAACAACCTTTGAATGGTCGACTCATGGGTATTTGTTATATCGATGGACACAACTTGTCCTACAGATATGAGAGTGCAGCTACGGGGTTTAGTGGAGTGTTACCGTAGCTAATGAATGTTGAATAACCGGGTCAAAGAGTTTGACAGGTTAGTCTCAGATCATTGGAGCTCGCCACATGTAGGTCCATTAGGTCCCTCGGTTGGCTCAAATTGGACTAATTGAGGGTTTACTGTTTTGTGTGAATTTCAAGTTTTCAAATTCATTATTTGGGTATTTATGTCGTTTATATGAAATATAGATGACATAATATATAGTTTGATGTGAATGAGATTTAAAATAAACTATAGTATAGCCTAATTGATTAATTTGAGCTATTTTGAGAAATTGAATTGAGAGAAATTAAATTGAATGTGATTCAATTTATTATACAACATTTATGCAAATAAGATTTGTATAATAAGGTATGAGATACCTTATATTATATAATATGCAAATGTGATTTGTAGTATATTATATAGTTGTGGTAAAATTGAGATTTGGTGAAGGTTTTAACTCCATCACACAATAGTATTTAAAGGTTTTGCAAGAAGCCTTTGGTGTGCCATTTGCCATTTTTTGGATTTTCATCCGAAGAGAGCAAGTGTTTTCTCTCTAAGAACTCTCTCAATTCTCTCTAACATTTCTCCTCACCCAAAACCAAAGGGAGCCCCACCTACTCTCCCTCAACCTCGCGAGAACAACCGAGAAGACCGTTTGGAGGTTTCTCCCAGTTCGGATCGTGGTTCGTGTTCGAGGAGAACGTTGGATCGAGAGAGATCGTGACCGGAGGAGAAGAGGATTGAAGAAGTGTTCTTCAACAAGTAAGTCTTATTTTTCCTTACTATTTTCTTCTCCTATTTGCATGTTTAGCCTAGGATCTATGAGATAGATTCAATTTTAAGACACGTTTTCTTCAACGGATCAACGACGTTTCACAACGTCTTCCGCTGCGGGAATTCAAAATCCCTTCAAATATGCCTACCTTCTTGGGGAGAAGGCCGAGTGAGCAGCTGGGAACTTAACTTAGCAAGATGGAATTCACTCTTTCTAGCCTACTAGCGTAAGTAGAGAATATTCCCTTAAGTGGTGTCTCCGGGACTTGACAACAGGCCCGACCCTCTCATTGGCCCGAGAGGGACTCTGTTTGTTTGTAGGACCACAAACAAATTGTTCATTAGAGTAGCACTGGTACTTAAGGCACAAGATGTAAACCAGGGGTAAAAAATTAATTTGACCAAGCTGGTGTTACAAACATTCGTGAAGGATTGACTTTTTGTTATTTGTCAATATCCATGGACACAGAAATATATCTGCAGTGAGAAGAGTGCAGCTGTGGGACTTCAGTGGAGAGTTCCCGCAGTTAACGAATATTGATTGGGAGGTTAATGAGATTTACCGAGCAATCTCGTATCGTTGGAGCCTCTGATCTGTAGGTCCATTAGGTCGACCTTCTAGCTCATAAAGGGTTCTTAGATCATTTGAATTTAAAGGTTCAAATTCATTAGGGAATATATTTAACGTATTTAGATACGATAAAATATATAGTTTTGGAACTATATATTATAAATTTAATGTGAATATGATTCATATTAAATTATATGAGAGAATTGAATATTTGAAAGAGTTCAAATAATATATTAAATGTGAATATGATTCACATTTGAAAACTATAGGATAAAATTTAAGGTACACTGGATGTACATTAAAACTATAGGTTAAAGGGGTAATATGATTAAATGAGATTTAATCAAAATTAAATATATGATATTTAATTTGTATTATTTAAATATGATTTAAATGAATAATTAAATTTGATTTAATTATATTATTATTATTATTATTATTATTATTTTAACAATAAATGAGGGAACGTGTCATCTAGACACGTTCCCCACTACCCCTCCCCTTCTCCCAATCGACGGTTTAACAAGGAGAAAGGGATTGCTCAACCGATCGATCGATTAATTTTCAATTGACAGAAGGCAAAAATCTCTCTCTCTCTCAATTATAGAATTCTCAAAACCTTCCAATTGTTGGAATCCTTCCCACAAAAGATTTTGTTCTAAGAACTCAGAGATATAGAAGGTTTTCTCTGTTGGTGGTGTCCTGATTGGAAATAAAGAGGAGTGCCTGTGTTGCTGCTTTGTTGATTACTCTAGGAGCAAGGAGTTGTTGTTCTGCGAATCTACAAAGGTATTCTTCTTCTTTCTAGTTTAATTGTTAAACTTAACAAGTATGCATGTATGCAATTAATCCATGTGTAATAGGATTAGAATTTCCATGCTTGTTCTGTATTTTTGGTCAATGTACTGGTTTTTGTTTTAAGCAAAACAATCAAGCACATTAACGATCCCAAACACGTTTCCGTCGCTCAAGGAGATTAGATCTCCAACAATTGGTATCAGAGCAAGGCTTGATTTGTTTTGTTTTGAAACAAAATTGCATTGATTTTGTGGGATATGCATTTGGTTTGCTGTAAAACTTGTTTAGGTATTTTTTGGCCTTAGTTTACTTTGATTTTTATCAATTAGTATGTAAAGGCCCCTACGTTTTTGGGCATAAAGTTCAAAATTGAGTATGTGATTGAGTTACGTGTTGTTCGGGACCAGTTTCATGAAATTTGGTTGAGAATCGAAGGAGAAATTTAAGAACGAAGTTGTTGTGTTCGCGAGTTTCAGCTTTTGCCGAAGCAGCAGCGTTTCAACGTCGTTTATCAGTGTTGCAAGGGTGAGGAACGGCGTCGCAATGCCAACGTTCCCTATCGACGCGAGCGTTCAAGGGGTCAGCGGCGTTGCAACGCTGCCCCTCAGCGTTGCAACGATATACCGATACCAGGCGCACAAGACGACCAAGCGGGCGTTGCAACGCTGCTTCAAATTACAACGTCGTGGGGCTTTTCAGCAGTTGTAGACCGGTTCGGTTGATTCAATTGATTTTGGTCTGGTTCGAGCGGTTCAAGGCTGGTTCAGGGTGTATTTGGACCGGTTTCATCAAATAAAATTAATGTAATTTTCTATGAATGTCATTTAGATTTTTCCCACCTTAGGATGAGCATGATCATGCATTTTATTTATATAATTGTTATATGATATGGATGAAAATGCATGATTAATTTATTTTTCATGAGTAATTAATTATAATTGTTATAATTAGATTATATAGAAAATAAATTACATGGAGCATGAAATTAGTTAGCTTAAAATAAATGTTATTTTGTTTAAGTAATTTTATAATTCAATTAGTTGAATTTCCTTTTATAATTCCAATTTGAATAATGATTGTTGGATTTATAATATAGCTTATTTATCATAGGTTAATTATTAAATTTATAAAAGTTATAAATTAAAAGGGTTTTAGAAACCATAACCTATAATAAAGAAATGCATGCAAACATAGGAACTTGGGGTAAAATTTAATAAGTTTTAAATCGTTTAAAATTAATTTAGACCTAAGTTTCAATTTCTAATAGGATTAGAAATTAGTCTTACGTAGTATTTTAAATAGTTTAAACTATAGTAGGACATTAGAACTTTGGTTATAAGGATACTCTACCGTAAAAGTTCTCAAAAAGGTCAGGGGTACTTAAGGTGACTAGTTAGCAGGAACACCCTACACTGGCCCACCTTTAACTGAGTTGAATTAACCTTAGTTCTGTTTTATTTCTAGGTAATTAAAATGTTTATTCACCTAGACATAAGGTTTTAAGACCTAGTTATAATAGTTATAATAGGCATAGACTTAGATAGATTCTTTTAGCTAGAATCCAACTAAGCTAAACCTATACCCTAATGTGTTAGGACCTTTAGTGGGAGAAACCGAGATGTTTGCATCGAGTTTACTCTCACGTCCTCAAGAATTCACACCGTGAGTTCCATGCTTGGCTAATTGGCGTCAATAGGGCGTCCTCCTATGTCACACCCCGTCCCAGCTTACTTGCCTAACCTAGGAAGAGATGCAAAGACAAAGATAACCAAACCTCTTGTTGGCTTTCCTTGACTAACCCAAGACTTAACTTAAAACAAACGTAACACAACATGTTTGAACAAGCAAAATTAAGCACTGATATACACTTATATATGAAACACATTCACTTCCTTTACTATGTTCTTTAGATAATCATAAAGTTTCCATGTTTATTACAACCCATCTAATATGTTCTCACTACAAACCATATACAAAAGAAAGTGTATATACAAGGAGCTAAATGGTGTGGTGGCAAATAGGTCTTGTGAAGGCTAAGCACTGGAAACTCGTCTGCTACCTGGGAAGAGTAGACATAAAGAAAACGTGAGCTAGGAAGCTTAATGAGTGTCTATTATAAGTTCACAAGTGAAGCATATAAAAGAATTGTCTCGGGTACATAATGTTTTCCATGTATCAATGTTGAGGAAATACATTTCTGATCCATCACATGTGCTCAAGGTAGAACCAATACAACTTAAGGAGAATCTATCATATGAGGAAGAACCTCTACAAGTACTCGATCGAAAGGAACAAGTGCTTAGGAACAAGTCAATACCACTGGTAAAGGTGTTGTGGAGAAATCACGACGTCCAGGAAGCAACATGGGAGAGCGAAGAGCAAATGAAAGAAAAGTACCCACAACTTTTCTCGTGCTGAATTTCGAGGGCGAAATTCCTCTTAAGGGGGTAGTGAATTGTAAGCCCTAAACTCTATTTTCTTTTATCATTATGCACTCGTTCATGATGTTTTGAAATATGCAAAATCGTATAGGTTGCACTAAATGATGTCGTGACCGGATTTGGGAATCTATTGAATTTGGAGCTACAATGTGTCTAAACTTCATAAGGGGATAGGTAAATCATTGAAATAAGCATATTAAAAGTTTCATTGAAGTAAGTTCAAATCATTAGCAAATTGGAGAAGTTTTAGGTGCATCAAGTATTGAATGGAAGATCATATGTCTCACAAACTTAGGATAAGTTGGCTAAATTCTTAGGGTTTATTTACACACCTATTTTGTTGTTTTAAAAAGGTGATTATGATGTAAATACTGAAGGAGGAGCTGGCAAAGGGAGGTGAAGCCTCGGAGTTAAACAAGGCAAGTAGGTGCTGTCAAATTCGCAGAAAAACAGCAAGCAGCTGGAAAAAAGGGTCATCTTCAATCGACCATATCTCTCTGTCTACTAAACCAAATTCGATGATTATTGTGTCTAAATCTCACAAATTGAGTGTAGAATACGAAACTGGTCGGCTTTGCAGAAAACACCAAGAGGACAAAGGAGAACAGTACAGAACAGTGAAGGGTGTTCAAGTTTCTCGGGTAGCAGAACAGTATGAGGAGATCAGTCTGTTTTGAGGTCTTGAGGAGGAATTAGAAGCTGCCATTTTGAGGTAAGTAAGCTAAGATGTTGTCCTTGAGGTTTATCAAAAAATATTTTGTGGTTGTGTTGATAAATTTAGAGGAACCCAAGCTGAAAGTTGAACCTGTAATTTTAGGTGAAAGGGAAAAAC
This sequence comes from Trichosanthes cucumerina, assembly GCA_036507285.1. NCBI lineage: Eukaryota > Viridiplantae > Streptophyta > Magnoliopsida > Cucurbitales > Cucurbitaceae > Trichosanthes > Trichosanthes cucumerina. The sequence goes on along the minus strand of CM071843.1, from coordinate 21,861,498 downwards.
TTCTAGCAAGAGATTGAAGGAGATTCTCTTCCATTTCTATATACCTTACAACCAATTGTGTGTATGGCTATTCTGAATTGAGTTATGAGACTGAATTAGACATGTTTCTTAGGTGCATAAGCAAATGAATTGATGTTACTGTTTTGTTAAGAGGAAGGCAGAAGACAGAAGTATGCTGTCAAATCCGAGGAGTCTCTGATATTTTGGTTGTTCTGATCTGCATATTTGGGGTTAGAAGCTCTAATTGGTATGGTTCGAAAGCTTATTGAATTTCCTACAACTTTCGTGAAGAAATCGTGAGTAGAAAATGTCTAGAAGATGTCTAAAATATCATATTAAATTTGTTGTGCAGCAGGAAATCCGAATTTGAAAACAGCAGAAGTCTATTTTGAGAAAAGTAGCTTTCGAGGTATTTCTGAACAAATTCGTTTGGAATTTAAATTTCATGTCTTTATATGATTTTTAGAGTGTTCAATAAGGAAGAGTTTGATATAAATTACATTATTTTTGGATAAGTAATGAAGAAGTTATGGTTGTATGAAAACAGGGCAGAAAATCTGAAAATGCTGGAAAATTTAAAAGTGTATTTTTATGCAAGTTTTAAGGTTAAAAATCATGAGCTCGAGGTTCTAATGTTTGAGTTGGTTTGTTTGACAGGCTAAGAGCAAATAGGTCAAGTTTACAAGCCAAGGTTCTAATTCTAATACTGTGAGTGACTCTATCTTAGAACTATGTTTGGCCTATGTTTTTCTTCAAAAACATATTTGTTGATCATTGAATCTTGTTTGAACTATTTATGTATAGCTTCCTGAAGTTTCTAACATAAGGTTCATGATGGAACCTAAGCATGCTTTAAATTAGTTGTAACTACAAATTCAAGTATGGAAACTAAATTATGAAGTATGCTTTCTTTTAGAGAATGTTTTGTGTAAATCCACTTGGGAACATGTTTAGATGATAATATGAAAATGTCAAGAAATTATTGTATGTGTTATAAAGACATGATTTCCATGGTAAACAAGTTTGCCCTTGATCATGGTTAACCCCTAATACTGAAGGACATTCGATAAGGTATTTAGGGGGGGGAATGAATCATAATTTCCCGATACTGAAGGACAATGAGAAGGTATTCGTGTAGTAAATGGTCTTACCTTAATACTGAAGGACATAGAGAAGGTATTAAGGAAAACCAAAGGGCCAAAGGTATTTCACGTGCACGTGAGAGAGAGGTATGAACCTTATTGGTACAAATGTAACTCTACCACCTCTATGGTTCAAAAGTGGTATCATGCCATGTGTTTTATTGTTATAAGCTTCTACATTATTAATCTAACTACCCTCAATTTAATACTACTTTATGAGTTGTGTGTTATGCATAAGTGGTGACTTTAACCTGTAAATTGGAAGCATGGTTTGTTTATGTTAAACTATTTTCTACTTATAGTCTGCCATTCTTTTATATGCTTCACCTGTGAACATATAATAGACACTCACTGAGCTTCCTACCTCACGTTTTCTTTATGTCTACTCTTCCCAGGTAGCAGACGAGTTTCCAGTGCTTAGCCTTCAGAAGACCTATTTGCCACCACGCCATTTAGCTCCTTGTATATACACTTTCTTTTGTATATGGTTTGTAGTGAGAACATATTAGATGGGTTGTAATAAACATGGAAACTTTATGATTATCTAAAGAACATAGTAAAGGAAGTGAATGTGTTTCATATATAAGTGTATATCAGTGCTCTATTTTGCTTGTTCAAACATGTTGTGTTACGTTTGTTTTAAGTTAAGTCTTGGGTTAGTCAAGGAAAGCCAACAAGAGCTTTGGTTATCTTTGTCTTTGCATCACTTCCTAGGTTAGGCAAGTAAGCTGGGACGGGGTGTGACATAGGAGGATGCCCTATTGACGCCACATAGCCAAGCATGGAACTCACGGTGTGAATTCTTGAGGACGTGAGAGTAAACTCGATGCAAACATCTCGTTTTCTCCCACTAAAGGTTCTAAAACATTAGGGTATAAGTTTAACTTAGCTGGATTCTAGCTAAAAGAATCTATCTAAGTCTATGTCTATTATAACTATTATAACTAGGTCTTAAAACCTTATGTCTAGGTGAATAAACATTTTAATTACCTAGAGATAAAACAGAACTAAGGTTAATTCAACTCAGGTTCCGGGTCAGTTTCCAGGCAAGTAAGCTGGGACGGGGTGTGACATCCTACGGTGTATGTTTGCACGGTTCAATACCAAGATAAATGAGGGAAGTATCCATAGTAAATGGGAGCAGGACACGTGTCAACATATCCTACGGTCTCCTCCATTAGGTCGCACCGTGAGATTTCTATAGTCCGCCTGCTAGTTTGTCCTGGAACAGCCAAACCCTACGGAGGGCAAGACTATAGGGATCGAAACATCGCGAACTCCAGAAATGGATAGAGTCTCTTAGGTTGTTTGCCATCAATTGTATTTCTTAATAGTAGCCTGTTGGCTCGGGCCTATTGGATCTTAAAATGGTAGGGTCACATTTACATGATGAGTTAAGCTAGTTAACAAGTCCTTAACCAAACAAACAGTAGCTAAGGACCATTGGGACATGAGATGTTCTTGTAGTCGGAATAGGCTGAGGAAGTCTCAATTAAAGGGAGGAATGACTGACCGCCTGATGGAGGCTTTTATTCTAAGCCTTTTAAGTATCGTTGCAAAATTAAACGTTTAATTTAAACATTGAGTTTAGTTTAAACACTAGGGTTCTTTAATAATTTTGCTAAATATGATTGGTTTTACAATGGGTTAAAAGGCATATCTAATTAAAACTATTTTTTTTTCAGCATGTCTCAATAATAGCCTTACTTAAAAGCGACCGTTTAACTGGTGAGAATTTTACTACGTGGAAATCCAACCTCAATACGATTCTTGTTGTTGATGACCTACGGTTTGTACTGTCTGAGGAATGTCCTCAAATCACTACTCGTAACGCTCCTCAATAAGTTAAGGAAGCGTACGACCGCTGGATCAATGCTATTGATAAGGCCAAGGTCTACATTTTGGCTAGTGTTTCTGAAGTTTTGGCAAAAAAGCACGAGGGCATGGTCTCAGCTCGTGAGATCATGAGTTCGCTGCAGGAAATGTTTGGACAGCCGTCTAGACAGATTCGACACGAATTCCTCAAATAGGTTTATAACACCCGTATGAAGGAGGGGTCATCGGTGAGAGAGCACGTTCTTGATCTGATTGTCCACTTCAACGTGGCTGAGATGAACGGAGCGGTCATTGACGAGCAAAGTCAGGTATTGTTCATCCTGGAAACTCTTCCGAAGAGTTTCCTGCAATTCCGCAGCAATGCGGTGATGAACAAGATAGAGTATAACCTGACTACTCTCCTTAATGAACTACAAACTTTCCAGTCTCTTATGAAGAATAAGGGACAGGCTGATGGAGAGCCAAATGTGTTTGCCCATTCCAGAAGGTTCCAGAAGGGTTAATCCTCTGGAACTAAGTCTTGTAGCTAATCTTCTGGGCTTAAGAAGCCCAAAAAGAAGAAAATAGGAGGGAAAGGGAAGACATCTACTGCTAACAAAGGCAAGGGAAAAGCCAAGATTGCATATAAAGGAAATCTGTTTCCACTTGCAACATGGATGGATCTTTGGAAGCGAAATCGCCAAAATACCTTGCTGAGCTCAAAGAGAAGAAAGGTAAATCGAATTTACTTGTTCTTGAAACTTGTTTAGTGGAAAATAATGATTTTACCTTGATACTTGATTCAGGTGCCATTAATCATGTTTGCTATTCATTTCAGGAAACTAATTCCTTCAAAAAGCTCGAAGAGGGTGAGATGACGCTCAGGGTCAGAACGGGAGACGTCATCTCAGCTCGTGAAGTGGAAGATGTCCAGCTATTTTTCAGAGATAGATTTCTTTTATTAAAAAATCTTTATGTAGTTCCTAAGCTTAAAAGGAACTTAATTTCTATCTATTTTTTAATAGAACTTGGTTATTGTATTTCTTTTTCAATTAATAAAGCGTTAATTTTGAAAGAGGGTGTCAATATTTGTTCTGCTACATTTAAATCATGAGATGTTTAAATATGCTAACACTCAAAATAAAAGGCAAAGAATCTCTCCAGATAATAATACCTATCTATGGCATCTTACACTTGGTCATATTAATCTCAACCAGATTGAGAGACTTTCTAAGAATGGACTTCTAAATAAGTTAGAAGATGATTCTTTACCGCCTTGCGAGTCTTGCTTGGAAGGTAAAATGACCAAGCGACCTTTTACAGGAAAAGGTTACAGAGCCATAAAACCCTTAGAACTTGTACATTCGGATCTTTGTGGTCCGGTGAATGTCAAAGCTCGAGGAGGGTATGAATATTTTATCTCTTTCATAGATGATTATTCGAGGTATGGTTATCTATACCTAATGCATCACAAGTTTGAAGCTTTTGAAAAGTTCAAAAAGTATATGGCTGAAGTAGAAAATGCATTAGGGAAAACCATTAAAACACTTCGATCTGATCGAGGTGGAGAGTATATAGATTTAAGATTCCAGGACTATATGATAGAACGTGGAATTAAATCTCACCTCTTTGCACCTAATACACCACAACAAAATGGTGTATCAAAAAGAAGAAATAGAACCTTGTTAGACATGGTTCGTTCTATGATGAGCTATGCTCAGTTGCCTGCATTGTTTTCGGGATACGCAGTAGAGACTGAAGTTCAAATCTTGAACAGTGTTCCATCAAAAAGTATTTCAGAAACACCTTTTAAACTTTGGAAGGGGTGTAAACCTAGTTTACAACACTTCAGGATTTGGGGTTGTCTGGCAGACGTGCTTGTGACAAACCCAAAGAAACTGGAACCTCGTTCAAGATTGTGCCAATTTAGTGGCTATCCCAAAGAAACGAAAGGCGGTCTTTTCTACGACCCACAAGAAAACAAGGTGATTGTATCGACAAACGCCACGTTCTTGGAGGAAGATCACATGGGGAACCACAAACCGCGTACTAAATTAGTACTAAATGAAGCTACACATGAACCACCAAGAGTTGTTGATCAAGCTTAACCTTCATCAAGAGTTGATGGGAGAGCCAACACCTATAGTCAGTCTCGTCCTTCTCAATCGTTGGCAATGCCTCGACGCAGTGGGAGGGTTGTTTCCCAACCTGACCCCTACTTGGGTTTAGCTGAAACTTAAGTTGTCATACATGATGACTGCGTAGAAGATCCATTGTCTTATAAATAGCCAATGAATGACGTCGAAAAGGACCAATGGATCAAAGCCATGGACCTTGAAATAGAGTAAATGGACTTCAATTCAGTATGGTAGCTTGTAGACCAACCTGAAGGGGCTAGACCCATAGGGTGTAAATGGATCTTTAAGAGATAGAGAGATGCAGCCGAAAAGGTACAAACCTTTAAGGCTAGACTTGTAGCAAAGGGTTTTACCCAAAGGGAAGGAGTTGACTATGAAGAAACTTTTTCCCCTGTTGCTATGCTGAAGTCTATAAGGATACTCTTGTCCATAGCAGCGTTTTTTGATTATGAAATTTGGCAAATGGACGTTAAGACTGCCTTTTTGAATGGTAATCTTGACGAGAGCATCCATATGTCTCAGCCCGAAGGGTTCATAGCCCAAGGTCAGGAAAAAAAGATTTGCAAGCTTAATCGATCAATTTATAGATTGAAACAAGCATCATGATCTTGGAATATAAGATTTGATACTGCGATGATGTCTTACGGTTTTGACCAAAACGTTAATGAGCCTTGTGTTTACAAGAGGGTCATCAACGACAAAGTAGCTTTGTTAGTACTTTATGTCGATAATATCCTACTCACTGGGAATGATATTGGATACCTTACTGACATAAAGAATTGGTTGTGAACAATTCCAAATGAAAGATTTGGGAGTGGCACAAAATGTTCTTGGGATTTATATCCTCAGGAATCGCAAGAATATAACGCTAGCACTGTCTCAAGCGTCTTATATCGACAAAATGGATATTCGATGCAAAATTCCAAGAGGGGTTTATTGCCCTTCAGGCATGGAGTTCATCTGTCTAGGAAATAGTGTCCCAAGAAGTTGAGGATATGAGACATATTCTCTATGTCTCTGCAGTAGGTAGCTTAATGTATGCTATGCAATGCACGAGGCAGGACATTTGTTATGCAGTGAGAATAGTCAGTAGGTACAAGTCCAATCCAGGGTTAGACCACTGGACAGCAGTTAAAAATATCCTCAAGTATCTAAGAAGAACGAGGGACTATATGCTTGTGTATGGATCTAAGGATTTGATCCTTACTAGATACACTGATTCTGATTTTCAGACCGATAAGGATTCTCGGAATACACATCTGGATCAGTTTTCACCCTTAACTGGGGAGCTATAGTATGGCGAAGCATCAAGTAAGGATGCATCGCTTACTCCACGATGGAGGTTGAGTATGTCGCTGCTTGTAAAGCAGCTAAAGAGTTTGTTTGCCTAAGGAAATTCCTTACTGATTTGGAGATTGTTCCAAATATGGAATCTCCCATCACTTTATACTGTGACAACAATGGTGCGGTAGCCAATTCGAAGGAACTTCGCAGTCATAAGCGCGGTAAGCACATCGAGAGGAAGTATCACCTGATACGAGAAATGGTGCAACGAGGAGATGTGACAATCACGAAGATCGCTTCAGAGCACAATATTGCTTATCCGTTTACAAAGACTCTCATGGCTAAAGTGTTCGAGGGTCATCTGGAAAGTCTGGGTCTACGAGATATGTACATAGGCTAAATCTAGGGCAAATGCGAGATATGTAATGGGGTATATGAATGCCCTAGTTTATTGAATTTATATCTCTATATCCACTGTTATAGATTTTGTTGTACCCCCCTAGAGTTTTAGTTCAAGTGGGAGTTTGTTGGGATTTGTGCCCTAAAACTCATACTTTGTAATTATGTTCTAATTAATGTAATAAAGTGTTATTATTGCAATAAAGTGTTATTGTTCGTTATCTACGAGTTTGCCTTTATTTAAACCCTAAATCTAATAAACTAAACATCCAAGGCTGTTAAATGAATCTTTAACTGAAAGTAATGTACATAAAAAGGATCTCGGTTCGAGATACATCCTAAAGTGTCTATAGTTAGGGGATAAGGTTTGGGTACCTTACCCTGGTTAAACTATGGATGTGGCCCACTTTGAATTTGATACAAAAACAGTGATCCTAACGTGTTCGTGTAGATGAAATGTACGTGGGGATATCCTATGCAATGAGATTACATAATACCGGACCACGAAATAGTAACCTCGAGCTGTAACTCCGTTGACTAGTTAGGTTTCTATTTCACTCGGATGACCTAGGCACTAGATCTCAATCCTAAGCAGGTTACGAACAGTTGTTCGCAAGGAATTGTCTTTTCACTAGTATGGGTGAGAGGTGCAAGATTCACCTACTCAACATGCCTACCTTCTTGGGGACAAGACCAAGTGTGCGGCTGGAAACTTAAGTTAGCAAGATGAAATCCACTCCTTCCCGCCTACTAGGGTAAGTAGAGGAATGTTCCCTTAAGTGGTGTCTCCGACCCGTGAACAACGGGCCCGACCCTCTCATTGGCCCGAAAGGTACTCTGTTTGTTGGTTGGACCACAAACAAATTGTTCATTAGAGGAGCACTGGTACTTAAGGCACAAGATGTAAACCAGGGGCAAAACGATAATTTCACCCAGCTGGTGTTACGAACATTCGTGAAGGATTGACTTGTTGTAATTGGTCAATATCCATGGACACAGAAATATATCTGCAGTGAGAAGAGTGCAGTTATGGGACTTTAGTGGAGTGTTCCCGCAGTTAACGAATGTTGATTGGGAGGTTAATGAGATTAACTGAGCAATCTCGTTTCGTTGGAGCTTCTAATCTGTAGGTCCATTAGGTCCACCTTCTAGCTCGTAAAGGGTTCTTAGATCATTTGAATTTGAAATGTTCAAATTCATTAGAGAATATATTTAATGTATTTAGATACGATATAATATATAGTTTTGGAACTATATATTATAAATTTAATGTGAATATGATTCATATTAAATTATATGAGAGAATTGAATATTTGAAAGAGTTAAAATATTACATTAAATGTGAATATGATTCACATTTGAAAACTATAGGATAAAATTTAATGTGCAGTGGATGTACATTAAAACTATAGGTTAAAGGGATAATATGATTATATGAGATTTAATCTAAATTAAATATATGATATTTAATTTATATTATTTAAATATGATTTAAATGAATAATTAAATTTGATTTAATTATATTATTATTATTATTATTATTATTATTATTTTAATAATAAATGAGGGAACGTGTCATCAGAACACGTTCCCCACTACCCCTCCCCTTTTCCCTCTCGATAGTTTAACAGGGAGAAGGGGGTTGCTCAACCGATCGATCGATTGATTTTCAATTGACGGAAGGCAAAAATCTCTCTCTCTCTCAATTCTAGAATTCTCTAAACCTTCCAATTGTTGGAATCCTTCCCACAAAGGATTTTGTTCTAAGAACTCAGGGATATAGAAGGTTTTCTCTGTTGGTGGTGTCCTGCTTGGAAATAAAGAGGAGTGCCCCTGTTGCTGATTTGTTGATTACTCTAGGAGCAAGGCGTTGTTGTTCTGCGAATCTACAAAGATATTCTTCTTCCTTTTAGTTTAATTGTTAAACTTAACATGTTTGCATGTATGCAATTAATCCATGTCTAATTGGATTAGAATTTCCATGCTTGTTCTGTATTGTTGGTCAATGTACTGGTTTTTGTTTTAAGCAAAACAATCAAGCACATTAATGATCCCAAACACGTTTCAACTGCTCAAGGAGATTCGATCTCCATCAAGGATATACCATAGTTTATTATGAATCTCATTCACATGAAACTATATATTATGTCATCTATATCTCATATAAATGACATAAATACCCAAATAATGAATTTGAACAATTCAAATTTACACCAAACTGTAAAGCCTCAATTTATCCAATTTGAGCCAATCGGGGGACCTAATGGACATACACGTGACGAACTCCAATGATCCGAGACTAACCTATCAAACTCTTTGACCCGGTTATTCAACATTCATTAGATACGGTAACAATCACCAAAGCCCGTAGCTGCACTCTCATCAGTGTGGGACAAGTTATGTCCATCGATGTAACGAATACCTATGAGTCGACCCTTCATTGGTTGTTCGTAGACAATGCTGGGTCAAGTTATAATTTTACCCCAGTGTCTACCTATTGGTCCTCAAGTCCTACTTCTCATGTAATGAACAACAACGTTGCATGGTCCAACCATAAACAACAACCCTCTAAGGCAAGTGAGAGAGTGGGGCCCCGTTGTTCAAGGCCTAGAGACAACACTTAAGCGAACAACCCCTCTAGTTTCCCTAAGTCGGGAAGGAGTGAATTCCTTCTTGCGTAGTCAAGTTGCCAGCTCCCCCAGTAGACATGTCCATGAGAAGATAGGCATATTGGTCGAGCAACAATGGTCACCCTCACCTGTACTAGTCAAAGGACAGAACCCCGCAGACAGGAGTCCGTAACACGCTCAGGAATAAGGTCAAGTCACTAATTGTCATCTACGAAATTATTAGCCCTATACTGTTAGTGGTGTTACATCAGTAAGTCTAATAACTCACGGTCCGGTCTTCTACAATCCCATTGCACAGGATGCCCCCACTACCATGTCAACAACATGAACGAATCAGATCACCTCGTTTGTATCCAATACAAAGCACGTCGCATCCATAATGTATCCAGGATTAGGTCTCCAACCCTATCCATATACTTTAGACCGTTAAGGTCATAAACTCGAACGTGATCCTCCCTGTGTGTTCACTACAGACCGTTTAAGTTCTATTTCTCTCATAATGCAATGACCCTGGAGCTTAGTTTATTGGATTATGTTTATGAAATATGCTAGACACGATGTTGAAATAAATAACTCTTATTTATTACAAAAAACTCAAATAAATAACTCTTATTTATTTACAATTTCGAATATTACAAACTACAAGAGATGAGGACATACATCCCAATAAAGTCCCACTTGGACTAAGCTAATGGAGTATATGATACATTTCTCGAATGTACAGTAGAGTAATACAATAAAGTAGTACAATAAACTAGGGCATTGAATATCACTTTACAATACTCCCACTTGCCCTAGTAAGGAAGCACTCGAAGACCTATACTCTCTAGGTTATCCTCAAACACCTTACCGTGAGGGCCTTTGTAAATGGATCAGCAACGTTGTGCTCCGAAGCTATCTGCGTGACCGTCATGTCTCCGCGGTGCACAATTTCTCGTATCAGTTAATACTTATGCTCAATATGCTTGCCCCTTATATGACTCTGAGGTTCTCTCGAATTGGCTCCTACACCACTATTGTCACAAAACAACGAGATAGACCAGTACATATTTAGAACAATTTCCAAATCTAGCATGAACTTCATAAGCCAAACAGCTTCCTTTGTAGCTTCACAAGCAGCAACATACTCGGCTTCCATCGTGGAATCAGCGCTGCATCCCTGCTTGATGCTTCGCTACACTACAACTCCTCCATTAAGAATGAAGGTTGACCCCAAAGTTGATTTCCTATAATCCTTATTGGTCTTAAAGTCAGAGTATGTGTATCCCGTAAGGATTAAATCCCCACTCCCATACACAAGGTTGTTGTTTCTCGTTATCCGAAGATACTTGAGGATTGCCTTTACGACTGTCCTATGATCTAATCCTTGATTGGATTCATACCTACTGACAATCCCAACTGCATAACAGATGTTAGACCTAGGAAACTACATGGCATACATCAGGGTCCCTACAACTTAAGCATAGGGGATTTGTCTCATCTTCTCAACCTCTTGAGGAGTCTCAGGACATTGATCCTTAGACAAGTGAACCCCATGCCAAAAGGCAGCAAGCCCTTCTTGGAGTTCTGCATCTTATATCTAGACAACATCTTGTCATATAAGATGCCTGAAACATGGCTAACGTTATGTTCTTCCGGTTCCGGACAATCTTGATACGTCGAACATACTGTGTCTCTCCCAAATCTTTCATTTGAAATTGCGAAGCTAATCATTCCTTAATGTCAATAAGAAATCCTACCTCATTCCAAATGAGAAGGATATCATCCACATACAATATTAGAATGCGAAAGTACTATTAACGATTTTCTGTAGACACAAGGCTCGTCAACATTTTAATTAATGCCATAAGATTTGATCGCCTCATCAAACCTTATATTCCAAGACCACGAGGCTTGTTTCAGTCCATAAATAAACGTTTGAAGCCGACAAACTCTTTGCTCTTAGCCTTGGGCAATGAACCCGTTGGGCTAGTCCATGTAGATGGTCTCGTCATGGTTGCCATTCAGAAAGGCGATCTTGACATTCATCTACCATACCTCATAGTCATAATATGTGCAATTGCTAGAAGAATTTTAATCGACTTTACCATGGCAACAGGTGAAAAGGTTTCCTCATAGTTAACCCCTTCCACCTGGGTAAAACCCTTTGCCACTAGTCTAGATTTGAAGGTCTACCTTCCCATCTACGCCACGTTTACGGTTGTAGATCCACTTGCAACCAATAGGCTTAACCCCATCCGGTTGGTCCACAAGCTCCCAGATGGAATTAAATTACATCGACTCCATTTCCTTGTCCATAGCTTTAATCCATTCGTCCTTGTCAACGCCTGTCATTGCATGATCATAGGTCAATGGATCCTCACTGAGTTTCAATGAAATCCATGTAATGTTCAAGCTGTCTCACAACCCTGCCACTACGCTGAGGCAATCAAGACTATTGGGAACAAACTTCACTAGACGAGCTAGGATCAACAACACTTATTGACGTACTAGCACCATCATGAACTCTTGCTGATAAACTCCCAATTTAATTCAACACAATCTTACTCCTTGGTAAGTGAACCATGATGTGGTCTTCCTCAAGGAATGTTGATTTGTCGACAAAAGCACCCTATTATCCTTAGGATCGTTAAAGAAACCACCCCTAGTCTCTTTTGGGTAACCTACAAAGAGGCACAACTTTGAACGGGGTTCCAACTTTTTTGGGTTTGACACCAACACATAGGTCGGGCATCCCCAAATTTTGAATGACGTAAACTCGTTTTACAACCATGTTGAGTTTGAAAGGTTTTTCACAAACCTTTTTCGACGAAACTGTGTTCAAAATGTATACCGCAGTCTCCTCTACGTAATCCTAAAAACAATTAGAGAGACGAGCATAGCTCATCATTGTCTGAATCATATTGAACAGGGTTCTGTTTCTCCTCTCCGATAAACCATTATGTTGTGTCATACCAGGTGCTGAGAGTTGAGACGTAATTCCATGTTTTAGCGTATAGTCCTTGAATTCAGTGTTCATATGCTCTTCACCTCGATCCGATCGAAGTGTTTTTATAGTTTTACGTAACAGGTTCTCAACCTCAGTCTTGAACTCCTTGTACTTTCGAATAGTTTCAGACTTCCTATATATTAGGTAAACGTACCCATACCTCGAATCCTAATCTATGAAAGATACAAAGTATTCGTAACCATCTCGTGCTTTAACATTTATCGGACCATAGAGGTCAGAATGTATAAGCTCAAGCGGCTCTTTGGCTCTATATCCTTTTCCACTAAAAGGGCGTTTGGTCATTTTGCCTTCAAGGAATGACTCACAAACCGGTAAAGAGTTTTCTTCCAACTCGCTAGAAGTCAACTCTTCACTCGTCTCTCAATCCTATTGAGATTTATGTGGCCTATCCTTAGATGCCAAAGATGGACACTATCTTTTGGAGAATCTTTTAATCTCTTAGTTCGCGTTTCAACCGTTTTAAACAATTCGGTATTCAAAACACTTTTGACTGAATTACGGTTCAAAACATATAAATTGTTCTCAAAGGAATCTGAACAAATAAAATTTTCATTTCGAGAAATAAACGCTTTATTACTGTTAAATGAAACAAAAATATTTTATTCTAATGGGCAGGAAATCGAAACTAGGTTTCTAGTAAACCCAGGAACTATGTACATATTATCCAATAAGAGGTACTTTTCGCCAAAGAACAACTTCAACGTGCCAATTGCTGCAGCTGAGACAACTTCTCTGGATCCAACCAAGAGTGTTATCTCACCCTATTGCAGCCGCTGCCAAGAACTTAATCCTTGAAAAGAAGAGCAAATATTGGTAGTGTCGCATGAATCCAATATCCAGACAGAGTCTCTACTCTTCACTAAACAAGTTTCTGTGACAAGTAAATCACATTTACCTGTCATCTTCTTCACGTCAAGGAACTTGGGACAACTCCTTTTCAGATATCCGTCCCCGTTGCAGTATAAACACGTTCTGGCATATTCCTTCATCTCTTTTTTGCTTTGGGGCGGCAGCACGATCAACAATAATCTCCTTCAACTTCTCCTTCTTCCCTTTCGGGCCTGAAGAGTCTACAAACTTTGTCACAGGGGTCAAACCCCTATGGAATGGACTAAAGGAAACACTTGACTCAGCTTCTTGTCCCCTAGTTTGCACCAAGGATTGGAAGGTTTGTAGATCGTTGAATAGGAGTGTTGAAACATCCTCAGTGAGCGCAAACTCTCGGTCGTCATTTAGCAAAATCGTGTTAATATTATTTTTCCATGAAAAATTATGGCCGACTAACTTAACGGAAGCTACAGTAGCGTTAAAAGCATTTGACATTTTGTTGCTGAAAAAATGAAAAACTTTGTATCAGTCTCGCAAAAAAACTTTTTGAAAAATCTAATAAGGTTTTACCAAATTTTTTATCCTATGATCCCTATGTCGTTAAAAATTTGCAATGATACACCAAAGGTTAAGAATGACCGCCACGTAGTGTAGACAAACCCACTCCTCCTTTGGGTCGAGACTTTCTCGACCAGACCCTAATCCCATTATAACTCTTATTCCATTAGGCATCCAGTTACCATTTTTCGGTCTGAATTCATTAACTCTTAATCTCTTGTCTCCGCGTGGGGTGTGTACTTTAACTATTACGGGTGAGGGTGACCACCGTTGCTCGCCCAATATGCCTATCTTCTCATGGATAGGACCACCTGGGGAGCTGGGAACTTGACTACGCAAGAAGGAATTCACTCGTTTCCGAATTAGGGAAACTAGAGGGGTTGTTCCCTTTAATGTTGTCTTGTGGCTTGAACAACGGGGGTTCCACTCTCTCACTAGCCTTAGACCGTTGTGGTTTATGGTTGGACCATGCAATGAAGGTGTTCATTAGAGGAGCATTGGGACTTAAGGAGCAAGAGGTAGACATGGGGGTAAAACGGTAGTTTTACCCAACAGCATCTACGAACAACTAGTGAAGGGTCGACTCGCAAGTATTGCTTACATCGATGGACACAACTTGTCCTACAGTGATCAGAGTGGAACTACGGGTTTTAGTGGAGTGTTATCGTAGCTAATTAATGTTGAATAACCGAGTCAAAGAGTTTGACAGGTTAGTTTTGTATCATTGGAGCGCGTCCCGTGTAGGTCCATTAGGTCCCTCGGTTGGCTCAAATTTGACAATTTGAGGGTTTATAGTTTTGTGGGAATTTTAAGTGTTCAAATTCATTATTTGGGTATTTATGTAATTTATATGAGATATAGATGACATAATATATAGTTTAACGTGAATGAGATTCATAATAAACTATAGTATAGCCTAATTGATTAATTAGAGCTAATTGGAGAAATTGAATTGAGAGAAATTAAATTGAATGTGATTCAATTTAAAATTCCACATTTATGCAAATGAGATTTGTATAATAATGTATGAGATACCTCATAGTATGTGATATGCAATCATGATTTGTATATCATATAGTTGTGGTAAAATGGTCAATTGGTGGAGATTTTAACTCCACCAAACACCGTTATAAATAGGTGCATTCAAAGGTACCTCATAGGCCTTATGCCATTTTTTGGATTTTCATCCAAAAAGAGTAAAAGGTTTTCTCTCAAATTCTCTCTCAATTCTCTAAGAATTATCCTCTCCCAAAATCCAAAGGGAGTCACACATACTCTCCCTCACCCTCTAGAGACCAACCGAGAAGACGTTTTAGAAGTGTCTTGCAACATTGTTCGGGGTTCGATTCGAGGAGATCCTTGGTTCGAGAGAGATCGTGACCAGAGGAGGAAAGCGTTGAAAAATTACACAACGGATCAACGACGTTTCACAATGTCTACCGCTACTGGAATTCCAAATCCCTTCAATTAGGATGAGAGCCAATCGTTACTCTTCGTTGTGTATTCTACGAAATCTTACAATTAGGTGGGTAGCATTAATTTTCATGAGATAAAAGTTAATGGTTTTCATTTTGGATGTGTTCGGTTTTTTGCACTAGTTTAGATTTACATTAAAAGTTGATGAAATCAATGTAAAGGCCCTGTGTTTTGGCCACTTTTTGATGTAAATCGAGTTTGTAAGTCTGTGTCGTTCGTGGCATAAGATGTCGTAAAGAAATTGGAGTGGAAATGAGCAGAAAAACGATGAAGAACAACCAAAGAGTTTGTTGTTCTATCGACGACGTTGCGACGCCAAGCGCGACATCTCAACACTATCCATGCTAATTGAGACGCGCTCCAGGCACAACGTTGCGATGCCAGGCGCGACGTTGCAACGCTCGGGCGTTGTAAACACGTTGTGTAATGCTGAAAGCAGCAGTGTTGCAACGCTAGCCACGGCGTTACAATGCTATCACGTAGTGGGTGGTTTCCAACAGTTGTGTGATATCGTGCGGGAAGTGGCATAAAGGGACAGGTAGTGCGGCGATTCGAGTTCCAGCAGTTGCACATGTTTTGTTTTAATTTTATTTTCTTGTAATATGTATTTTATAAATGTATTTTTTTAATTATTTTAATTAATATTAATATAAATGTTATATTATTGTTAATTAATTAAATTTTATGTCCCGAGGGTGCCAAAAATCGGTCCAATAATGCTATTTATTTATTTTATGCATGAGATGTATGAAATCTTTTTCTATCTGCATAATGTATATCATATAGATTTACCCTCACTCGTATTAATGCGACCTAACTGTAGATGCAAAAGGTGGGCACTTTCTTTTGGAGAAACTTTTACTCTCTTAGTTCTCGTTTCTGCAGTTTTAATCAATTTGGTATTCAAAACACTTTTGACGGAATTAGGGTTCAAAACATATAAATTGCTCTCAAGCGAAGCATAACAAATCAAATTTCCATTTGGAGAAACAAACGCTTTATTACCCTTGAATGAAACATAAATATTTTGTTCTAATTGGCACGAAATAGAAACTAGGTTTCTCGTAAACCAAGGAACTATGTACATATTATCCAACAATAAGTACTTCCCGCCAAAAAGCAACTTCACCGTGCCTATTGGTGCAGTTGACAATTTCTCCGGATCCAACCCCGAGTGTTATCTCACCCTCTTGCAGCTGCTGCAAGAAACTTAATCCTTGAAAATAAGAACAAACGTGGTTAGTGGCGCCTGAATCCAATATCCAGATAGAGTCTCTACTCTCTACTAAACATGTTTCTATGACAAGTAAATAACATTTACCTGTCATTTTCTTTTCATAAAGGAACTTGGGACAACTCCTTTTCAGGTGTCCGTCCCCATTGCAATAGAAACACTTTCTCGCAACTTCCTAGATTTATTTGCCTTCTGGGCGGCAGCACGGTCAACATTATCCTCTTTCAACTTCTCCTTCTTCCCTTTATGGCCTAAAGAGCCTACAAACTTTATCCCAGAGGTCAAATCCTTGTGAAAAGGTCTTAAGGCAACACTTGACTCAGCTTCCTTTCTCCTGATTTGCACCAAAGACTGGAAGTTTTGTAGATCGTTGAATAGGATTGTTGAACCGAGCACCTGAGGACCTATCCTTAGTGAGCGCGAACTCTTGGTCGTCATTTACCAAAATCGTGTTAATATGATTTTTCCATGAAATATTATCGTCGACTAACTTAACAGAAGGTAAAGGAGCGTTAATAGTGTTTGACATTTTGTTGATGAAAAAATTAAAAACTTTGTATTAGTCTCGCAAAAAGTTTTGAAAATCCAATAAGGTTTTAGAAAATATTTATCCTATGATCCATAGGTCATTCAATATTTGCAATGATACCCCAAAGGTTTCGAATGACGGCCACCGTAGGGTAGACAAACCCACTCCTCCTCTGTAACGAGACTATCTCAACCAGACACTAATCCCATAATAACTCTTATTCCATAAGTCATGCAGTTACAATTTTTGATATGAATTCATTAACTCTAAACGAATTCTGTGAGTGTCACCCTCAGTCTTTAAATTTCCAAGTATCCGTCCAAACAATAGGCGACGTAGGGATGACTAAGAAGGAAAACTAACAAGAAAATCGTATTCCTTTCGGGAATTCATGGTGTTCCGACTCCAATGATCAAGGCCCTCGGTAGGAATTGTCTTGTTCACGCCAAACTAGCAGGCGGATCATAGGCGTCTCGTGGGGTGAATCGAAAGAAGAGACTGTGGGTCTCGTTTTCACAGGTTTCGCTCGAACTAACAATAAGTACTCTCTCCATTCACGTTGAATATTGACCCATACAAATGCCACCCATAGAGGAACGCTCCCATTTGCGCCACGAGGCCGAGTATGGATCTCACGGTGCGAATTTAACGGAGATTTGTGGATGGAAAATTACATGTATCTCATACACTTTATTTGCTCCGACTCAACACTTTAAATCAACTGGGATTCACCTAGATAAACCCGCTAAAATTTACCTAACTCTACCAATATAACTCTTATATTGGGTTAGCCTAAGTCTATAATCACATTATTAACTTAGGTCTATGTGAGTAAATTAATTAAATCTTAATTAACGAAAATCTCGAGAATATAACCAAAGAATCTCTAGACGGAATTCACTCCCAGGTTTGTTCCCAGGTAGGGGTGTTGCGCAAAGCGTCAGCTTAAATACCCAGCCTTGGACAGAACCTTCGTTAGACAGAGTTACTATTTAGTCTCCATTCAAAGGTCATATTTGATTTCCTAATTCTAATCTTATTAGAAGTACAAAACCTAAGTCTAATTATTCAAGTTCTAAACATTTTAAAACTAAAAATTAAGTTAGGTTACATGTATTTCATAACACTTATACTAAATAAATTAAATCATGCAAACATTATATTATAACTCTTATAGCATAATCCTATCATGCATACTATATATTATAACTCTTATAATATAAATATGATGCATGAAACTTTTAACCTAAGGTGGGATTTTAATCTATATGACATACATTATGCACATGTAATAAATATTTCATACATCTCATGCATAGAATAAATAAATAGCATTATTGGACCGATTTTTTGCACCCTAGGGACATAAATATAAATGAATTAACATTAATATAACAATTACAATAATATTAATTAATAATAATAATTACAAAATCCATTTTACAAAATAAATTTATTAATTAAATAAAAAAATTGGAGAAAATCGTCCACCAGTTGGAAAAACTGCTCCATATGCCACATCTGCGAAATTCCCTCGCCCCAACCGCCCACCAACGCTTTAGCGTTTCAACGCTGCAACGCTCAGTGTCAAGCTGGTGTGCTCAATGCGCACAGCGTCGCAACGCCGCGCCTGGCGTCGCAACGCTTTGTTTGCAGCGCGCGCCCTTCTGCTTACTTAGCGTTGGAACGCCAAGGAACAAAGTTGATCCTCCGGTCACAATCACGATGCTTTCCTCAAATGCTTTCCTCCTCCGACAATGATCTCTATCGAATCAACGATCTTCTCAAATCGAACCTCGAAAAATGTTGCAAGAAACTTCCAAAACGTATTCTCGGTTGTTCTCGGGAGGTTGAGGGAGAATATGTGGGACTCCTTTTTGTTTTGGGTGAGGAGAATCTTAGAGAAAATTGAAAGAGCTCTAGAGAGAATGTTTTGCTCTCTTTGGATCAAAATCCAAAAAATGGCAAAAGCTTCATCAAAACCTTCTTGCAAAGCCTTTAAATACTATTGTGTGATGAAGTATCTCATACCTTATTATTCAAATCTCATTTGCATAATTGTGGACTTTTAAATTGAATTACATTCAATTTAATTTCTCTTAATTCAATTTATCCAATTAGCACTAATTAATCAATTAGATTATATTATAGTTTATTATGAATCTTCACATTAAACTATATATTATGTTATCTATATCCCAAATAAATGACACAAATACTCAAATAATGAATTTGAACACTTCAAATTCACACCAAACTATAAACCCTCAATTTGTCCAATTTGAGCTAACTAAGGGACCTAATGGACCTACACGTGACAAACTCCAATGATCTAAGACTAACCTATCAAACTCTTTGACCCGGTTATTAAACATTCATTGGCTACGATAACACTTCACAAAAGGCCGTATCTGCACTCTCAACACTGTAGGACAAGTTATGTCCATCGATATAACCAATACCCATGAGTCGACATTCACAGATTGTTCGTGGACACT
The DNA here is from genome assembly GCA_036507285.1 of Trichosanthes cucumerina. Lineage (NCBI taxonomy): Eukaryota > Viridiplantae > Streptophyta > Magnoliopsida > Cucurbitales > Cucurbitaceae > Trichosanthes > Trichosanthes cucumerina. Next base: position 21,841,957 of record CM071843.1, on the reverse strand, counting down.
GCTGGGTCAAATTACCATTTTACCACTATGTCTACCTCTTGCTCCTCAAGTCCCACTGCTTCTCTAATGAATAACTATGTTGCATGGTCCAACCATAAGCAAAAACCCTCTTAGGGCAATGAGAGAGTGGAGCCCCGTTGTTCAAGCCCTAGAGACAACACTTAAGGGAACAACCCCTCTAGTTTCCCTAAGTCGGGAACGAGTGAATTCCTTCTTGCGTAGTTAAGTTCCCAGCTCCCCACGTTGTCTTGTCCCTGAGAAGATAGGCATATTGGGCGAACAATAGTTTCCACCCTAACCCGTAATAGTTAAAGGACAGACTCCCACAGACAGGAGTCCGTACCACGCTTGGGATTCAGAACGAGTCACTAATGGTCATCTACGAAATTATTAGCCCAATACTTTTAACCGTGTTACATCAGTAAGTCTAATAATTCACGGTCTGGTCTTGTACAATCTCATTGCAAAGGACGCCACCACTCGCATGTCAACCACATGAACTAGTCAGATCACCTCGTTTGTATTTTAATACAAAGCGGGTCGCATCCACAGTGTATCTAGGATTAGGTCTCCAACCCTATCCATATACTGTAGACCGTTCGGGTCAATAACTCGAACGTGATCCTCCCTATGTGTCCACTACACACCGTTCAAGTTCTAGTTCTCTTATTAATACAATTACCCTGAAGCATAGTTTATTGTATTAAGTTTATGAAAAATGCGAGACATTAATTTCAAATAAATAAGTCTTATTTATATCACAAGGCTCAAATAAATAACTCATATTTATTTAAAACTTTGAATATTACAAACTACACGAGATGAGAACATAAATCCCAACAAGACTAACTTTTCAAACTCTTTAACCTGGTAAAACTCCAATAAAGCTACGGTAACACTCCAATAATGCTGCACTCCCGTCTTTGTAAGATAAGTTGTGTCCACTAATATAACCAATGCTCGTGAGTCGACCCTTCATAGGTTGTTCGTAGACACTGATGGGTCAAAATATCGTTTTACCTCTATGTCTACTTCTTACTCCTTAAGTACCCTCTACTACTCTAATGAACAACAACGTTTTAATGGTCCAACCATACACAACACCCCTCTCGGGCAAGTGAGAGGGTGGGTGCCCGTTGTCCAAGCCCTGGAAATAGTACTTAATGGAACAACCCCTCTAGTTTCCTTAAAGTCGGAATTAATGAATTCTATCTCGCGTAGTTAAGTTACCGACTCCCACGTGGTCCCGTGCACGAGAATATAGGCATATCATGCGAGTAACTCACCCACCCTCACCCATACTAATCAAAGCGCGGACCATGCAGATGTGAACTGCAACACGCTCGGGGGTTAAGGTTGAGTAACTAATGGTCATCTACGAAGTTATTAGTCCGATACTATTAACGGTATTACATCAGTATGTCTAATAATTCACGGTCCGGTCTTGTACAATCTCATTGCATAGGATGCCCCCACTCGTTGTCAACCACATAAACGAGTAAGATGACCTCGTTTGTATCTAATACAAAGCGGGTCGCATCTACAACGTATACAGGATTAGGTCTCCAACCCTATTCATATACTGTAGACCGTTTGGGTTATTATCTCGAATGTGATCCTCCCTTTGTGTCTACTATACGTCGTTCAACTTCTAGTTCTCTCATATATTCAGTGACCCTAGAGCTTAGTTTATTGGACAAAATTTGTAAAATTGCGAGACACAAAGCGGTGAAAGAAACAACTCTTATTTATTTCTAATGGAAAAATTACAAATAAAACGAGATTAGGACATACATCCCAACAGTCATGGCTTTTGTCTTCGGCTTTATGTGGTCAATTGAATCTACTAGAGTCTTTTCATGCTGAGTCCCTCACAGACCCTTGTAGGTTTGAGTCTCTTACAGACCCATATAAGTTTGAGTCCCTCACAGACTCCTATAAGTTTGACCCATAGGGTCTCTGATGCATGTTTGATCATCGATAAGTCCTCAGGAGATCAATTTCCAGAACCTTCATAAACATGTTCATATATATACAATATCCATGAGGTCCCATTCGTCAATAGAATGTACATATGAAGTCATAATGATGCAACAATCATATAATCATTGCATGACTTTCATAAATACATTTACACTTTCAAATACGTATTCATCATAATGGCATGACTGAAAATCTCAATATACGTAAATATACATAACTATGTCAAAACTCATATTCATATACTTGGGAATCATTTCTATTCGGGTTCTCTCAAAGCTTTAAATCATATGAAATTCTCTTAAAAATTAAATCATGCATTCAAGGTCCTCTCAAACCCTTTTGAATAATAAATCTTGGGGAAATCATTCTTGAAATAAATCATTGACCTTCCACTTTTGGCATAAATCTTTGAAATTCATCATTTTAAACTTAAGTCCTTCAAAACATATATATACTTCCCTTTTTAAATAATTGGTAGAAAATCCCTTACCTTAGCGTAGCTTGAAACTCCTATAGTTTCGCTTTTAACTAAAAGTTCCTCTCAATCGTTCTTACTACTCAAATCCCCTAAATCAATTTCATCAATTCCTTAATTAAATCACATAGTCATAAACTAATTTTCGAATCCAATCATAGTTTGGCTAAATTACCCGAACAGATGCTTAAAAATGGACTCGAAAAATGAAGCTGATCGAATCGGACTAACTCCAGCGAGCGGTGGTCGGTGGCAGCGCGTGGTTGTGGCTCTCGGAGCGTAGAGGCCAGTTCTGCAAGCTCGTGAGCTGATCTATTTCGAACCGGTCACCATTCACTTCAAATCCGTCTGAAAAATAGCGTACCAGTCGAGCCAAACGACGGTTCAGTTTACGTTAGTGCGGCGGTTCAAGCCGCTTCCGGTAGCTTCAGACAACCAACAGTGCAACCCCTCGAGTGACATAACTCCAACGACTTACCACGGCGCGACTGCATCGGTTTCAACTCGGATTTGAACATGTGGCGGACGCAGTTGGTTGACGATTGGTCGAGAGGGTTGAATAACTTCACTGCTGACTTGTTGGAGATGCATAGTAGCACATCGACAGCAAACTAACCGCGAAAAGGGGGTGGCGATAACGTCTAGCTTTGTGCGGCGAGTGTACATCACACGGGGGTTCCACGGTGCGAGAGCTTTCGGTGAGGCATCGATGACCCATTTGTGGTTTGACGGCGGGGAAAGCAGTTGGTGGTTACGGTTGGGCTTTTCGATGCCTCGCGAGCGTTCAACGTTGAGGACTGACGATAGTTGGTTGATGCGTGATTGTTGTTGCAGATCGACGACTAAACCATGAGGGCATGGAGTTACGGCTACCGACAACTAATGGAAGAAGAAGAATCTCCCCTCCAATCACGTGTAATTGAAAAATTAAACCCTAAGTCCCTCTTCTTAAATGAAAATTACGAAAATGCCCTTTCTTTTACTCTTAACTACAAAATTTCCCATTAGGTTCATTTAATTGCTTTAAAAACACTTTTAATCAAGCAAATATCTAAACTAATACAAACCCACCTTCATTTAACAAACTTCTAAGCCAAAAAAATTTAATTTCCATTAAATTAATCCAAGTACAGTCTAAAGGTGCTTGAAAATTGTACAGCGTTACAATATACCCTCATTAAGAACTTTCGTCCTCCAAAGTTTCCAATCTTGTAATAATTCAGAATAGCTAGCTCGCACCTTCCCCACTCGGATACGAAGAGTCTTTCGGTCCCTAAGCGAGAATTAGTACTAGTTAATTAATTCTCAAGTGCCACATCTTAGCGTACAACTCAATACTCAACGACTTCGTAACTTTAAGTCCAGTTCGTTGTCCTCTTTGGGGTCTTTCTATTAAGGCCGACATAACTGACATTCCTAACTCGAATTCCAAATCTTGAAAGTTCCAAATTGAAATCCTTAAATAGCTCGGGATAATTAGCTCGTGATTTCTTCTTTTGCCCCTAGGTAGTCTCTTTTGTATCGTTGTTCCAGAGTGGCTTGCTTTAGTAAATTGATTCCTTTTTTGTTGAACATCCAAAACACCCTTAAGGTTTATTGTACCAACTACTAGTATTTACTTCGAGGCATGACTCGATCGTTTCATTTGATCATCTATTCCATAACCTTATCACCCTTTCAAGAGACGTGACTTCACTCAAGATAGATTTAGCAACCTTGCAAGGCAGTTCAAGGTTAAAATCTCAGATAATTCTTTCCAACTTATACAAATAACATAACATTGGAATTAGTGGTAAGTTCATAGGGTTGAACCTAAAAGGACTAGTGCACACAAATGACACTGCAAAAGTCAAACTATTCAAGTATCTGAATTTCAAGTATTTTAACCCCTTTATACTCAAAACTAAAATTTAGGTTTTACTTTTCCACTTCGTGTTTGTCTTTGTTAAGGTCATTTACCTTATGGTGCCACCCTTAAAACTTTAAACAAAACCTACCCTCATTAACATATTACTTGCCTATATTCGCAATACCCACAACGCTAAGATCGGAGTGTTTCAAGTATCTTGAAATTAACTCAAAACCGAAAACCACCTTTATTTTTCGCTCTGCACTCTCAAGATCTTATTTCCCAACTACTCTAGTTTCCTTTATCATGTATTGAATAAATGAACCTTTTAAGGAAAGTTCTTCGAATACAACTATGGCATAGGAAAGTTCTATTTTTAACCTTTCCTATGCCTATGGCACTGACACAAACATCATTTATATTACCTCTTTAAAAGTCTCACCCAAAAGACCTAAAATTGTATATCAAATATCCCTTTTGAAAATAATTTCCATCTTTGATAACTCTCATTTTCCTTATTTTCATCTCTTTAAATACTAAGTTCATGCATTCACTTGGAAGCGAAAGAGCTCCTCTTTATCACTTCAAAGGTTAAGTGCTTCATCATAGCTTACACACTACACTTCAAAACTTTTCCATTTCTTTGGTCTTAAAATTATAACATTCCAACTTTGATCACGAATACTTAACTGAGCACAACCAGACTTTCAACTTTTCAAATACTCCTAGTATCCAGTTTCAAGGTTTTACTTAAGGAACTTAGTTGCATAATGTTTCTTGTAAGACTTTCACCTCGTAAGATCTACTCTTCCTCTCATTTGTCCAAATGTACTCTTTTAATAAAGCGTAAGTAAATGTCTCATCTTGACAAAGCATCCCTTAACTCTTAACATTATTAATTCATACATTTCCTTTCTACCAGCCACCACATATTCCTTTCCATTCTTTTTTTTTTTTTTAAGCTTACCAAAATGCATCAAGCTCACCCTTCAGAGTTTACTTGGGAACTTAACTCCTTAGCGACCTTTCGTTCGCCTTCACCTCTTATGACCTACTCTTCCCTCCTTTTATCTGAATCAATCCTTCCAATAAAACACAAGTGTCTTACATTTACAAGACTCCCTTTAGGTATCAACCTTTTTAACTCAACTCTTTATTCTGTACCACTAACAGTAGGAACCACGTGTATTCTTTTTCCTCAGCGTAAAAGCACCTTATTTTCAAAACCTATCTACATATAACTTCACACATAAACATTTTCTTTCTATAAACCAGCAGTCAGGATCACATATTTTCATTCTTTCATAGCTTACAAATACATTTTGCTCAAATCTCATACACATATAACGTTACATATAAAACATACATAATTTTCTTTTCATACAGAAAATAGAACTTTATTTCAAAAGGCATACCCCACGATGACTTGGAATTGCTACTTAGCCATAAGATACTAGTGCTTACGATTTATACACTCTCTTTCTAAGGGTCATTACTATCATGCATGCATTTGAGACCCTAAATGACTTTTAATAGATAAAACTTGATAATTAAATTCAATTTATTTTGGGATCCCATAAAATTACAAAACATTTAAAAACATAAATAAGTTCGGCCTCTGGTTTCAACCCTCTGTAATACATAAGCCGAAAACGATAATCTTTTAAAATTTCTTTCTAAAACATGTATGCGGAAAACTATGACTTGGTTCCCATGGCTTTTGTAGTGCATCCCCGTCACTCGCCTGGTATGCCCTCACTATTGATGGAGATCGGATCCCCTTAAGCAACAAAAACGTGGTTTGGAATCGTAATTGCAAGTTCGTTTTGGTTGAAAAATAAAAACCAGTACATTTGATAAATAATACATAACAAGCATACATTTCATAATCTAATTAGGCATGAAACTAATCATACAAACACATGCTTTAGAATTTAAACTAAACTAAAAAGGAATTCAAAATTCACATTTATAGTTTCACAACAACTCCTTGTCCCAAGTGTGCACAGCAACACAACGACCAAAATTTCTTCTCTGTTTTCTCCAACAGGACAACACCACTTGAAAAACCTTCTATCCTCTTAGTATTCACTTAGATAATCTTAGGTGGGAAGGGATCCAACTTTTTGGAAGAAGAGGGGATTTGAGAGAGAAGAGATTTTTTCCTTTTTTTGACAGAGAAATTCTAAAATTGCATAGCTTAGAATTGATTCCTCGATCCCTTCTTACAACGAGAAGAAAAGCTGTTAGAGGGAATTCTTCCCCCACTCCTTATCGATGGAGAGTTGGTGGGGAAGATGGGATCTTGTTCTCCTGACACGTTCTCATTAATTAGTTTAATTAAAATTAACTAATATAAAATTCATTAAATCAAATTTAATTAATAAATTAATAAAATATCATATAATTAATTAAGATCAAATCATATTTAATCTTTTTCTCCTCTAACCTATAGTTTTAATGCACATCCTATGCACATTAAATTTTAACCTATAGTTTTCAAATATGAATCACATTCACGTTTGAATTTAATATTTGAACTCTTTCAAATATTTAATTCTCTCAAGCAACTTAATATGAATCATATTCACATTAAATTTATAATATATAATTTTAAAACTATATATTATATTGTATATATATACATTAAATTTATTTCCTAATAAATTTTAGTATTTCAAATTCAAACGATCTAATAACTCTTTACGAGCTAGAAGGTGGACCTACTGGACCTACAGATCAGAAACTCTAACGATACGAGATTACTCGGTTCATCTCATTAACCTCATAATCAACATTCGTTAACTGCGGGAACACTCTACTAAAGTCCCGCAGTTGCACTCTTCTCACTACAGATATATGTTTGTGTTCACGGATATCGACCAATAAAAGCAAGTCACTCCTTCACGAATGTTGGTAACACCACCTGGGTCAAATTACCATTTTCCCCCTGGGTTACATCTTGTACACCAGTGCTCTTCTAATAAACAATTTGTTTGTGGTCCTACCAACAAACAGAAGTCCCTCTCGAGCCAATGAGAGGGTCGGGCGCTTTGTTCAAGTCCAAGAGGCACCTCTTAAGGGAACATTCCTCTACTTACCATAATGGTCGGAAGGAGAGAATTACATCTTGCTAGGCTATGTCCTCAACTGCTCACTTGGTCTTGTCCCCAAGAAGTTAGGCATATTGAGTCGACGAATCTGGCCACTCTCACCCATACTAGTCAAAGGACAATCTCTCGCACGTAGTTAACGGAGTTACATCTAATGGTTGCTATTTCGCGGTCAGGTCTTATGTAACCTCATTACATAGGATATCCCCACTCACATGTCATCTACTCGAACACGTTAGGATCATCGTGTTTGTATCATATACAAAGTGGGCCTCATCAATAGTTTTACTAGGGAAAGGTACCCAAACCTTATCCCCTTACTATAGACCCTTTAGGTTGTATCTCAAACCGAGATCCTTTAAATTTACACTACATTTAGTTAAAGATACATTTTACAGCCTTGGATGTTTAGTTTATTGGATTTAGGTTAAAAACTATGGCAATATCGTAAATTACGAACAATAACACTTCATTGAATTAATAATGCTTTATTACAATAATTAGAACAACAATTACAAACTACGAGTTTTAGGGCACAAACACCAAAAAACTCCCACTTGAACTAAAACTCTAGTGGGGTACATCATCAACTAAAAGAATGGTTACAAGAGAGAGAAATACAATAAACTAGGGCATCCATATACCCCATTACATATCTCTCACTGCCTTAGATTAGCCTATGTACATATCTCGTAGACCTAGACTCTCCAGATGTCCCTCTAACACTTTAGCCGTGAGTGTCTTTGTAAACGGATCAACAATGTTGTGCTCAATCGATCTTCGTGGATCATCACATCTCCTCGTTGCACTACTTCTCATATCGGTGATACGCCCTCTCGATGTGATTTCCTCTCTTATGGCATCGAGGTTCTTTCAATTGGCTACCGCACCACCGCTTGTCAAAGTATAAGATGATGGAAATTCCATATTTGGAAAAACTTCCAAATTAGTAAGGAATTTTCTTAGCCAAACTACCTTTTTAGTCAGCTCACAACCACCGACATACTCAACCTCCATCGTGGAGTCAGCGATGCACCATTGCTTGATGGTTCGCCATACTATAGCTCCCCCGTTAAGGGTGAAAACTGATCACGATGTGGACTTCCTACAATCCTTATCGGCCTGAAAATTAGAATCGCATATCTAGTGAGGATCAAATCCTTAGTCTATACACAAGCGTATAGTTTAACCCTTGACTGGATTGGTACCTAATGACTATTCCAACTGCATAGCAAATGTCTGCCCTCGTGCACAACATAGCATACATTAAGCTACCTACTTGAGAGGCATAGGAATATGTCTCATATCCACAACCTCATGAAGATGTCTTAGGACATTGTTACTTAGACAGATGAAGTCCATGCCTGAAGGGTAATAAGCCCTCTTGGAATTCTGCATCGAATATCGGGACAACATTTTGTCGATATAAGATGCTTGAGACAGAGATAGCGTTCTGTTCTTGCGATTCGTGAAAATCTGAATTCAAAAAACATAGTGTGGCTCTCCCAAATCTTTCATTTTGAATTGGGTCGCCATGAACCTTTTTAAGTTAGTAAGGTATCCTACAACATTCCCAATAAGTAGGATGTCATCAACATAAAGCACTAAGAAAGCTATTTTTTTGTTGATAATCCTCTCGTAAACACAAGACTCATCAACGTCTTGGTCAAAGCCATAAGACTTGACACTAGTATCAAATCTTATGTTCAAAGATCTGAATGCTTGTTTCAACCCATTAGTGGATCGATTGAGCTTGCAAACTTTTTGCACCTGACCTTGGGTAATGAACCCTTCGGGCTGAGACATATAGATACTCCCCTCAAGATTACAATTAAAAAAAACAGTCTTGAAGTCCATTTGCATAAACTCAAACCCTCTTAAGCTAGTTTAGAGGGTGGGGCCCCGTTTGTTCAAGACCTTGACACAAATCTTAAGGGAACATTCTATCTAATTCATTAGTCTAGGAATGAGTGAATTTTGTCTTGCAGTGTTAAGTCCCCAGATGCCTACGAGGTTCTGTCCCTGGGAAAGTAGGCTTATTAAGTCGGCAATAGGCCACTCTTAACCATACTAGTCTAAGGACAAACCCCTATAAGTATGAGTTTTTAACTTGCTCATAATTTAGGTCGAGTCACTAACGATCGTCTATAAATTATCAGTCCTATCCTGTTAACGGCGTTATACTGTTAGACTAATAATTTGTTGTCCGGTCTTGTATAAACTCTCTTCATACATAATGCCCCACTCTCGCATGTCATCCACAAGAATGAGTTGGATTACCTAATTTGTACTAATTACAAAGTTGGTCGCATCAATGGTGTTACCAGAATAAAGTTCCAAACTTCATTCTTATACCATAGACCATTCAGGGTATACTCTTGAGCACACTCCAAATAGTGTCTACTACACTGATGTTCAAGATTCACTATAACCTGATGGGATTTATGCCTTTTGATAAATTAAATAAAGTATTATTTGTTTTGATAGAATTACAATATTGCTTTATAAATCCAATAAAATAAGGTCCAAGGTTATAACATTTATCTTGAACATCGATTAGTAGTGAACACTAATTGGGTTGAGTTCAAGAATATAACCTAAATAGTCTATGGTATAAGAAAAAGGTTGGAAACCTCATTCAGGTAACACCATGGATGCGGCTCACTTTGTAATTAGTACAAATGAGGTAATCCAACTCATTCATGTAGTTGACATGCGAGTGAGGGCATCCTTTATGAAGAGTTCATACAATACTGGATCGCAAATTATAACTCTAACTAGTGTAACACCCTTAACAGGATAAAACTAGTAGTTTATAGATGGTCATTAGTGACTCGACTCAATCCCAAGCAAGTTAAGAACTCCTCGCTATAAGGGTTTGTCATTAGACTAGTATGGATGAGAGTGACTCAGAGCAGACTCAATAAGCCTACCTTCTCAATGACAGTAACCTCGTGAGGTAGCTGAAACTTAACTGCAAAATGGAATTCACTCATTCCTCTACTAAGAAATTAGATAGGTTGTTCCCTTAAGAACTGATTCCATTTCTGGAACAACGGCGCCCCACCCTCTATTAGGGTATGAGTCTAAGGTAGGATCATAGAATTGTTGTTCATTAGAGGATCACTCGTGCTTAAGGAGCAAATAGGTAATCACAGGGGTAAAACGGTAATTTGACCCAGTCGTGATTACGAACAACCTGTTAAGGGTCGACTCAGGGGTAATGACTATATCAGTGGACACAAACGGTCTACGGTATATGGATATGGTTGGAGACCTAATCCTGGATACACTGTGGATGTGGCCCGCTTTGTATTAGAAACAAACGAGGTGATTTGACTCGCTTCATGTGGTTGACATGCAAGTGGGTGCATCTTTGTGCAATGAGATTGTACAAGACCGACCGTTAATTATTATACTTACCGATGTAACACCGCTAATGTGATAGAGCTAATAAATTCGTAGATGACCATTAGTGACTCGACCTTAATCCTGAGCGTGTCACGCACTCGCTTTTGTGGGGTCCGTCCTTTGACTAGTACGGGCGAGGGTAGCAACTATTGCTCGCCCAATATACCTATCTTCTTAGGGCGTGACCACATGGGGAGCCGGGAACTTGACTACACAAGAAGGAATTCACTCGTTTCCGACTTTAGGAAACTAGAGTGGTTGTTCCCTTAAGTCTCGTCTCCGTGGCTTGAACAACAACGTGGCCCCACTCTCTCATTGGCCCGAGAGGGTTGTTGTTCATGGTTGGACCATGCAACGTAATTGTTCATTAGAGGAGCAAGAGGTAGACACAAAGGTAAAACGGTAATTTGACCCAGCTTTGACTACGAACAACCTTTGAATGGTCGACTCATGGGTATTTGTTATATCGATGGACACAACTTGTCCTACAGATATGAGAGTGCAGCTACGGGGTTTAGTGGAGTGTTACCGTAGCTAATGAATGTTGAATAACCGGGTCAAAGAGTTTGACAGGTTAGTCTCAGATCATTGGAGCTCGCCACATGTAGGTCCATTAGGTCCCTCGGTTGGCTCAAATTGGACTAATTGAGGGTTTACTGTTTTGTGTGAATTTCAAGTTTTCAAATTCATTATTTGGGTATTTATGTCGTTTATATGAAATATAGATGACATAATATATAGTTTGATGTGAATGAGATTTAAAATAAACTATAGTATAGCCTAATTGATTAATTTGAGCTATTTTGAGAAATTGAATTGAGAGAAATTAAATTGAATGTGGTTCAATTTATTATACAACATTTATGCAAATAAGATTTGTATAATAAGGTATGAGATACCTTATATTATATAATATGCAAATGTGATTTGTAGTATATTATATAGTTGTGGTAAAATTGAGATTTGGTGAAGGTTTTAACTCCATCACACAATAGTATTTAAAGGTTTTGCAAGAAGCCTTTGGTGTGCCATTTGCCATTTTTTGGATTTTCATCCGAAAAGAGCAAGTGTTTTCTCTCTAAGAACTCTCTCAATTCTCTCTAACATTTCTCCTCACCCAAAACCAAAGGGAGCCCCACCTACTCTCCCTCAACCTCGCGAGAACAACCGAGAAGACCGCTTGGAGGTTTCTCCCGATTCGGATCGTGGTTCGTGTTCGAGGAGAACGTTGGATCGAGAGAGATCGTGGACCGAGGAGAAGAGGATTGAAGAAGTGTTCTTCAACAAGTAAGTCTTATTTTTCCTTACTATTTTCTTCTCCTATTTGCATGTTTAGCCTAGGATCTATGAGATAGATTCAATTTTAAGACACGCTTTCTTCAACGGATCAACGACGTTTCACAACGCCTTCCGCACGCGAATTCAAAATCCCTTCAAATATGCCTACCTTCTTGGGGGGAGAAGGCCGAGTGAGCAAATGGGAACTTAACTTAGCAAGATGGAATTCACTCTTTCTAGCCTACTAGCGTAAGTAGAGAATATTCCCTTAAGTGGTGTCTCCGGACTTGACAACAGCCCGACCCTCTCATTGGCCCGAGAGGGACTCTGCTTGTTTGTAGGACCACAAACAAATTGTTCATTAGAGTAGCACTGGTACTTAAGGCACAAGATGTAAACCAGGGTTAAAAAATTAATTTGACCAAGCCGGTGTTACAAACATTCGTGAAGGATTGACTTTTTGTTATTTGTCAATATCCATGGACACGTAAATATATCTCATAGTGAGAAGAGTGCAAATGTGGGACTTCAAAGTGGAGAGTTCCCGCAGCTTAACGAATATTGATTGGGAGGTTAATGAGATTTACCGAGCAATCTCAGATCGTTGGAGCCTCTGATCTGTAGGTCCATTAGGTCGACCTTCTAGCTCATAAAGGGTTCTTAGATCATTTGAATTTAAAGGTTCAAATTCATTAGGGAATATATTTAACGTATTTAGATACGATATAATATATAGTTTTGGAACTATATATTATAAATTTAATGTGAATATGATTCATATTAAATTATATGAGAGAATTGAATATTTGAAAGAGTTCAAATAATATATTAAATGTGAATATGATTCACATTTGAAAACTATAGGATAAAATTTAAGGTACACTGGATGTACATTAAAACTATAGGTTAAAGGGGTAATATGATTAAATGAGATTTAATCAAAATTAAATATATGATATTTAATTTGTATTATTTAAATATGATTTAAATGAATAATTAAATTTGATTTAATTATATTATTATTATTATTATTATTATTATTTTAACAATAAATGAGGAACGTGTCATCTAGACACGCCTCCCACTACCCTCCCTTCTCCCAATCGACGGTTTAACAAGGAGAAAGGGATTGCTCAACCGATCGATCGATTAATTTTCAATTGATGTAAGGCAAAAATCTCTCTCTCTCTCATTATAGAATTCTCAAAACCTTCCAATTGTTAGAATCCTTCCCACAAAAGATTTTGTTCTAAGAACTCGAGATATAGAAGGTTTTCTCTGTTGGTGGTGTCCTCGATTGGAAATAAAGAGGAGTGCTCGTGTTGCTTTGCTTTGTTGATTACTCTAGGAGCAAGGAGTTGTTGCTCGCGAATCTACAAAGGTATTCTTCTTCTTTCTAGTTTAATTGTTAAACTTAACAAGTTTGCATGTATGCAATTAATCCATGTGTAATAGGATTAGAATTTCCATGCTTGTTCTGTATTTTTGGTCAATGTACTGGTTTTTGTTTTAAGCAAAACAATCAAGCACATTAACGATCCCAAACACGTTTCCGTCGCTCAAGGAGATTAGATCTCCAACACTAGGGTTCTTTAATAATTTTGCTAAATATGATTGGTTTTACAATGGGTTAAAAGGCATATCTAATTAAAACTATTTTTTTTTCAGCATGTCTCAATAATAGCCTTACTTAAAAGCGACCGTTTAACTGGTGAGAATTTTACTACGTGGAAATCCAACCTCAATACGATTCTTGTTGTTGATGACCTACGGTTTGTACTGTCTGAGGAATGTCCTCAAATCACTACTCGTAACGCTCCTCAATAAGTTAAGGAAGCGTACGACCGCTGGATCAATGCTATTGATAAGGCCAAGGTCTACATTTTAGCTAGTGTTTCTGAAGTTTTGGCAAAAAAGCACGAGGGCATGGTCTCAGCTCGTGAGATCATGAGTTCGCTGCAGGAAATGTTTGGACAAATGCCCGACAGATTCGACACGAATTCCTCAAATAGGTTTATAACACCCGTATGAAGGAGGGGTCATCGGTGAGAGAGCACGTTCTTGATCTGATTGTCCACTTCAACGTGGCTGAGATGAACGGAGCGGTCATTGACGAGCAAAGTCAGGTATTGTTCATCCTGAAACTCTTCCAAGAGTTTCTCGCAATTCCGCAAAGAATGCGGTGATGAACAAGATAGAGTATAACCTGACTACTCTCCTTAATGAACTACAAACTTTCCAGTCTCTTATGAAGAATAAGGGACAGGCTGATGGAGAGCCAAATGTGTTTGCCAATTCCAGAAGGTTCCAGAAGGGTTAATCCTCTGGAACTAAGTCTTGTAGCTAATCTTCTGGGCTTAAGAAGCCCAAAAAGAAGAAAATAGGAGGGAAAGGGAAGACATCTACTGCTAACAAAGGCAAGGGAAAAGCCAAGATTGCATATAAAGGAAACTGTTTCCACTGCAACATGGATGGATACTGGAAGCGAAACTGCCCAAAATACCTTGCTGAGCTCAAAGAGAAGAAAGGTAAATCGAATTTACTTGTTCTTGAAACTTGTTTAGTGGAAAATAATGATTTTACCTTGATACTTGATTCAGGTGCCACTAATCATGTTTGCTATTCATTTCAGGAAACTAATTCCTTCAAAAAGCTCGAAGAGGGTGAGATGACGCTCAGGGTCAGAACGGGAGACGTCGTCTCAGCTCGTGAAGTGGAAGATGTCCAGCTATTTTTCAGAGATAGATTTCTTTTATTAAAAAATCTTTATGTAGTTCCTAAGCTTAAAAGGAACTTAATTTCTATCTATTTTTTAATAGAACTTGGTTATTGTATTTCTTTTTCAATTAATAAAGCGTTAATTTTGAAAGAGGGTGTCAATATTTGTTCTGCTACATTTAAATCATGAGATGTTTAAATATGCTAACACTCAAAATAAAAGGCAAAGAATCTCTCCAGATAATAATACCTATCTATGGCATCTTACACTTGGTCATATTAATCTCAACCAGATTGAGGGACTTTCTAAGAATGGACTTCTAAATAAGTTAGAAGATGATTCTTTACCGCCTTGCGAGTCTTGCTTGGAAGGTAAAATGACCAAGCGACCTTTTACAGGAAAAGGTTACAGAGCCATAAAACCCTTAGAACTTGTACATTCGGATCTTTGTGGTCCGGTGAATGTCAAAGCTCGAGGAGGGTATGAATATTTTATCTCTTTCATAGATGATTATTCGAGGTATGGTTATCTATACCTAATGCATCACAAGTTTGAAGCTTTTGAAAAGTTCAAAAAGTATATGGCTGAAGTAGAAAATGCATTAGGGAAAACCATTAAAACACTTCGATCTGATCGAGGTGGAGAGTATATAGATTTAAGATTCCAGGACTATATGATAGAACGTGGAATTAAATCTCACCTCTTTGCACCTAATACACCACAGCAAAATGGTGTATCAAAAAGAAGAAATAGAACCTTGTTAGACATGGTTCGTTCTATGATGAGCTATGCTCAGTTGCCTGCATTGTTTTCGGGATACGCAGTAGAGACTGAAGTTCAAATCTTGAACAGTGTTCCATCAAAAAGTATTTCAGAAACACCTTTTAAACTTTGGAAGGGGTGTAAACCTAGTTTACAACACTTCAAGATTTGGGGTTGTCTGGCAGACGTGCTTGTGACAAACCCAAAGAAACTGGAACCTCGTTCAAGATTGTGCCAATTTAGTGGCTATCCCAAAGAAACGAAAGGCGGTCTTTTCTACGACCCACAAGAAAACAAGGTGATTGTATCGACAAACGCCACGTTCTTGGAGGAAGATCACATGGGGAACCACAAACCGCGTACTAAATTAGTACTAAATGAAGCTACACATGAACCAACAAGAGTTGTTGATCAAGCTTAACCTTCATCAAGAGTTGATGGGAGAGCCAACACCTATAGTCGGTCTCGCCTTCTCAATCGTTGGCAATGCCTCGACGCAGCGGGAGAGGTTGTTTCCCAACCCGACCCCTACTTGGGTTTAGCTGAAACTTAAGTTGTCATACATGATGACTGCGTAGAAGATCCATTGTCTTATAAATAGGCAATGAATGACGTAGAAAAGGACCAATGGATCAAAGCCATGGACCTTGAAATAGAGTAAATGGACTTCAATTCAGTATGGTAGCTTGTAGACCAACCTGAAGGGGCTAGACCCATAGGGTGTAAATGGATCTTTAAGAGATAGAGAGATGCAGCCGAAAAGGTACAAACCTTTAAGGCTAGACTTGTAGCAAAGGGTTTTACCCAAAGGGAAGGAGTTGACTATGAAGAAACTTTTTCCCCTGTTGCTATGCTGAAGTCTATAAGGATACTCTTGTCCATAGCAGCGTTTTTTGATTATGAAATTTGGCAAATGGACGTTAAGACTGCCTTTTTGAATGGTAATCTTGACGAGAGCATCCATATGTCTCAGCCCGAAGGGTTCATAGCCCAAGGTCAGGAAAAAAAGGTTTGCAAGCTTAATCGATCAATTTATGGATTGAAACAAGCATCAAGATCTTGGAATATAAGATTTGATACTGCGATGAAGTCTTACGGTTTTGACCAAAACGTTAATGAGCCTTGTGTTTACAAGAGGGTCATCAACGACAAAGTAGCTTTGTTAGTACTTTATGTCGATAATATCCTACTCATTGGGAATGATATTGGATACCTTACTGACATAAAGAATTGGTTGGCGAACCAATTCCAAATGAAAGATTTGGGAGTGGCACAAAATGTTCTTGGGATTTATATCCTCAGGAATCGCAAGAATATAACGCTAGCACTGTCTCAAGCGTCTTATATCGACAAAATGGATATTCGATGCAAAATTCCAAGAGGGGTTTATTGCCCTTCAGGCATGGAGTTCATCTGTCTAGGGAATAGTGTCCCAAGAAGTTGAGGATATGAGACATATTCTCTATGTCTCTGCAGTAGGTAGCTTAATGTATGCTATGCAATGCACGAGGCAGGACATTTGTTATGCAGTGAGAATAGTCAGTAGGTACAAGTCCAATCCAGGGTTAGACCACTGGACAGCAGTTAAAAATATCCTCAAGTATCTAAGAAGAACGAGGGACTATATGCTTGTGTATGGATCTAAGGATTTGATCCTTACTAGATACACTGATTCTGATTTTCAGACCGATAAGGATTCTCGGAATACACATCCGGATCGGGCCACCCTTAACTGGGAGCTATAGTATGGCGAAGCATCAAGTAAGGATGCATCGCTTACTCCACGATGGAGGTTGAGTATGTCGCCGCTTGTAAAGCAAATAAAGAGTTTGTTTGCCTAAGGAAATTCCTTACTGATTTGGAGATTGTTCCAAATATGGAATCTCCCATCACTTTATACTGTGACAACAATGGTGCGGTAGCCAATTCGAAGGAACTTCGCAGTCATAAGCGCGGTAAGCACATCGAGAGGAAGTATCACCTGATACGAGAAATGGTGCAACGAGGAGATGTGACAATCACGAAGATCGCTTCAGAGCACAATATTGCTTATCCGCTTACAAAGACTCTCATGGCTAAAGTGTTCGAGGGTCATCCGAAAGTCCGGGTCTCAGAGATGTGTACATAGGCTAAATCTAGGGCAAATGCGAGATATGTAATGGGGTATATGAATGCCCTAGTTTATTGAATTTATATCTCTATATCCACTGTTATAGATTTTGTTGTACCCCCCTAGAGTTTTAGTTCAAGTGGGAGTTTGTTGGGATTTGTGCCCTAAAACTCATACTTTGTAATTATGTTCTAATTAATGTAATAAAGTGTTATTATTGCAATAAAGTGTTATTGTTCGTTATCTACGAGTTTGCCTTTATTTAAACCCTAAATCCAATAAACTAAACATCCAAGGTCATTAAATGAATCTTTAACTGAAAGTAATGTACATAAAAAGGATCTCGGTTCGAGATACATCCTAAAGTGTCTATAGTTAGGGGATAAGGTTTGGGTACCTTACCCTGGTTAAACTATGGATGTGGCCCACTTTGAATTTGATACAAAAACAGTGATCCTAACGTGTTCGTGTAGATGAAATGTACGTGGGGATATCCTATGCAATGAGATTACATAATACCGGACCACGAAATAGTAACCTCGAGTCAGAACTCAGCTGACTAGTTAGGTTTCTATTTCACTCCTGATGACCTAGGCACTAGATCTCAATCCTAAGCAGGTTACGAACAGTTGTTCGCAAGGAATTGTCTTTTCACTAGTATGGGTGAGAGGTGCAAGATTCACCTACTCAACATGCCTACCTTCTTGGGGACAAGACCAAGTGAGCGGCTGGAAACTTAAGTTAGCAAGATGAAATTCACTCCTTCCCGCCTACTAGGGTAAGTAGAGGAATGTTCCTTAAGTGGTGTCTCCGACTCAGTGAACAACGGGCCCGACCCTCTCTCATTGGCCCGAAGGTACTCTGCTTGTTGGTTGGACCACAAACAAATTGTTCATTAGAGGAGCACTGGTACTTAAGGCACAAGATGTAAACCAGGGGCAAAACGATAATTTCACCCAGCTGGTGTTACGAACATTCGTGAAGGATTGACTTGTTGTTATTGGTCAATATCCATGGACACAGAAATATATCTGCAGTGAGAAGAGTGCAGCTATGGGACTTTAGTGGAGTGTTCCCGCAGTTAACGAATGTTGATTGGGAGGTTAATGAGATTAACTGAGCAATCTCGTTTCGTTGGAGCTTCTAATCTGTAGGTCCATTAGGTCCACCTTCTAGCTCGTAAAGGGTTCTTAGATCATTTGAATTTGAAATGTTCAAATTCATTAGAGAATATATTTAATGTATTTAGATACGATATAATATATAGTTTTGGAACTATATATTATAAATTTAATGTGAATATGATTCATATTAAATTATATGAGAGAATTGAATATTTGAAAGAGTTAAAATATTACATTAAATGTGAATATGATTCACATTTGAAAACTATAGGATAAAATTTAATGTGCAGTGGATGTACATTAAAACTATAGGTTAAAGGGATAATATGATTATATGAGATTTAATCTAAATTAAATATATGATATTTAATTTATATTATTTAAATATGATTTAAATGAATAATTAAATTTGATTTAATTATATTATTATTATTATTATTATTTTAATAATAAATGAGGGAACGTGTCATCGTAACACGCCCTCCCCTACTACCTCCCCTTTTCCTCTCGATAGTTTAACAGGAGAAGGGGGTTGCTCAACCGATCGATCGATTGATTTTCAATTGACGGAAGGCAAAAATCTCTCTCTCTCTCAATTCTAGAATTCTCAAAACCTTCCAATTGTTGGAATCCTTCCCACAAAGGATTTTGTTCTAAGAACTCAGGGATATAGAAGGTTTTCTCTGTTGGTGGTGTCCTGCTTGGAAATAAAGAGGAGTGCCCCTGTTGCTGATTTGTTGATTACTCTAGGAGCAAGGCGTTGTTGTTCTGCGAATCTACAAAGATATTCTTCTTCCTTTTAGTTTAATTGTTAAACTTAACATGTTTGCATGTATGCAATTAATCCATGTCTAATTGGATTAGAATTTCCATGCTTGTTCTGTATTGTTGGTCAATGTACTGGTTTTTGTTTTAAGCAAAACAATCAAGCACATTAACGATCCCAAACACGTTTCAACTGCTCAAGGAGATCCGATCTCCATCAAGGATATACCATAGTTTATTATGAATCTCATTCACATGAAACTATATATTATGTCATCTGTATCTCATATAAATGACATAAATACCCAAATAATGAATTTGAACAATTCAAATTTACACCAAACTCAGTAAAGCCTCAATTTTTCCAATTTGAGCCAATCGGGACCTAATGGACATACACGTGATTTAACTCCAATGATCCGAGACTAACCTATCAAACTCTTTGACCCGGTTATTCAACATTCATTAGATACGGTAACAATCACCAAAGCCCGTAGCTGCACTCTCATCAGTGTGGGACAAGTTATGTCCATCGATGTAACGAATACCTATGAGTCGACCCTTCATTGGTTGTTCGTAGACAATGCTGGGTCAAGTTATAATTTTACCCCAGTGTCTACCTATTGGTCCTCAAGTCCTACTTCTCATGTAATGAACAACAACGTTGCATGGTCCAACCATAAACAACAACCCTCTAAGACAAGTGAGAGAGTGGGGCCCCGTTGTTCAAGGCCTAGAGACAACACTTAAGCGAACAACCCCTCTAGTTTCCCTAAGTCGGGAAGGAGTGAATTCCTTCTTGCGTAGTCAAGTTGCCAGCTCCCCCAGTAGACATGTCCATGAGAAGATAGGCATATTGGTCGAGCAACAATGGTCACCCTCACCTGTACTAGTCAAAGGACAGAACCCCGCAGAAAGGAGTCCGTAACACGCTCAGGAATAAGGTCAAGTCACTAATTGTCATCTACGAAATTATTAGCCCTATACTGTTAGTGGTGTTACATCAGTAAGTCTAATAACTCACGGTCCGGTCTTCTACAATCCCATTGCACAGGATGCCCCCACTACCATGTCAACAACATGAACGAATCAGATCACCTCGTTTGTATCCAATACAAAGCACGTCGCATCCATAATGTATCCAGGATTAGGTCTCCAACCCTATCCATATACTTTAGACCGTTAAGGTCATAAACTCGAACGTGATCCTCCCTGTGTGTTCACTACAGACCGTTTAAGTTCTATTTCTCTCATAATGCAATGACCCTGGAGCTTAGTTTATTGGATTATGTTTATGAAATATGCTAGACACGATGTTGAAATAAATAACTCTTATTTATTACAAAAAACTCAAATAAATAACTCTTATTTATTTACAATTTCGAATATTACAAACTACAAGAGATGAGGACATACATCCCAACAAAGTCCCACTTGGACTAAGCTAATGGAGTATATGATGCATTTCTCAAATGTACAGTAGAGTAATACAATAAAGTAGTACAATAAACTAGGGCATTGAATATCACTTTACAATACTCCCACTTGCCCTAGTAAGGAAGCACTCGAAGACCTATACTCTCAAGGTTATCCTCAAACACCTTACCGTGAGGGCCTTTGTAAATGGATCAGCAACGTTGTGCTCCGAAGCTATCTGCGTGACCGTCATGTCTCCGCGGTGCACAATTTCTCGTATCAGTTAATACTTATGCTCAATATGCTTGCCCCTTATATGACTCTGAGGTTCTCTCGAATTGGCTCCTACACCACTATTGTCACAAAACAACGAGATAGACCAGTACATATTTAGAACAATTTCCAAATCTAGGATGAACTTCATAAGCCAAATAGCTTCCTTTGTAGCTT
This sequence comes from Trichosanthes cucumerina, assembly GCA_036507285.1. NCBI lineage: Eukaryota > Viridiplantae > Streptophyta > Magnoliopsida > Cucurbitales > Cucurbitaceae > Trichosanthes > Trichosanthes cucumerina. The sequence continues at coordinate 21,820,502 of CM071843.1, read as the reverse complement.
CACAAGCAGCAACATACTCGGCTTCCATCGTGGAATCAAACCACGCATCCTCGCTGATGCTTCACACTACAACTCCTCCATTAAGAATGAAGGTTGACCCCAAAGTTGATTTCCTATAATCCTTATTGGTCTTAAAGTCAGAGTACGTGTATCCCGTAAGGATTAAATCCCCACTCCCATACACAAGGTTGTTGTTTCTCGTTATCCGAAGATACTTGAGGATTGCCTTTACGACTGTCCTATGATCTAATCCTTGATTGGATTCATACCTACTGACAATCCCAACTGCATAACAGATGTTAGACCTAGGAAACTACATGGCATACATCAGGCTCCCTACAACTTAAGCATAGGGGATTTGTCTCATCTTCTCAACCTCTTGAGGAGTCTCAGGACATTGATCCTTAGACAAGTGAACCCCATGCCAAAAGGCAGCAAGCCCTTCTTGGAGTTCTGCATCTTATATCTAGACAACATCTTGTCATATAAGATGCCTGAAACATGGCTAACGTTATGTTCTTCCGGTTCCGGACAATCTTGATACGTCGAACATACTGTGTCTCTCCCAAATCTTTCATTTGAAATTGCGAAGCTAATCATTCCTTAATGTCAATAAGAAATCCTACCTCATTCCAAATGAGAAGGATATCATCCACATACAATATTAGAATGCGAAAGTACTATTAACGATTTTCTCAGACACAAGGCTCACAACATTTTAATTAATGCCATAAGATTTGATCGCCTCATCAAACCTTATATTCCAAGACCACGAGGCTTGTTTCACCATAAATAAACGCTTGGTTTCCGATAAACTCTTTTGCTCTTAGCCTTGGGCAATGAACCCGCTGGGCTAGTCCATGTAGATGGTCTCGCCATGGTTGCCATTCGTAAAGGCGATCTTGACATTCATCTACCATACCTCATAGTCATAATATGTGCAATTGCTAGAAGAATTTTAATCGACTTTACCATGGCAACAGTGAAAAGGTTTCCTCATAGTTAACCCCTTCCACTTGGGTAAAACCCTTTGCCACTAGTCTAGATTTGAAGGTCTACCTTCCCATCTACGCCACGCTGATTTGTAGATCCACTTGCAACCAATAGGCTTAACCCCATCCGGTTGGTCCACAAGCTCCCGATGGAATTAAATTACATCGACTCCATTTCCTTGTCCATAGCTTTAATCCATTCGTCCCTTGTCAACGCCTGTCATTGCATGATCATAGGTCAATGGATCCTCACTGAGTTTCAATGAAATCCATGTAATGTTCAAGCTGTCTCACAACCCTGCCACTACGCTGAGGCAATCAAGACTATTGGGAACAAACTTCACTAGACGAGCTAGGATCAACAACACTTATTGACGTACTAGCACCATCATGAACTCTTGCTGATAAACTCCCAATTTAATTCAACACAATCTTACTCCTTGGTAAGTGAACCATGATGTGGTCTTCCTCAAGGACTGTTGATTTGTCGACAAAAGCACCCTATTATCCTTAGGATCGTTAAAGAAACCACCCCTAGTCTCTTTTGGGTAACCTACAAAGAGGCACAACTTTGAACGGGGTTCCAACTTTTTTGGGTTTGACACCAACACATAGGTCGGGCATCCCCAAATTTTGAATGACGTAAACTCGTTTTACAACCATGTTGAGTTTGAAAGGTTTTTCACAAACCTTTTTCGACGAAACTGTGTTCAAAATGTATACCGCAGCTTCTCTCTCACGTAATCCTAAAAACAATTAGAGAGACGAGCATAGCTCATCATTGTCTGAATCATATCGAATAGGGTTCTGTTTCTCCTCTCCGATAAACCATTATGTTGTGTCATACCAGGTGCTGAGAGTTGGGACGTAATTCCATGTTTTATCGTATAGTCCTTGAATTCAGTGTTCATATGCTCTTCACCTCGATCCGATCAAGTGTTTTTATAGTTTTACGTGAATGTGTTCTCAACCTCGCCTTGAACTCCTTGTACTTTCGAATAGTTTCGCACTTCCTATATATTAGGTAAACGTACCCATACCTCGAATCCTAATCTATGAAAGATACAAAGTATTCGTGAACCATCTCGTGCTTTAACATTTATCTAACCATAGAGGTCGAATGTATAAGCTCAAGCGCTCTTTGGCTCTATATCCTTTTCCACTAAAAGGGCGTTTGGTCATTTTGCCTTCAAGGAATGACTCACAAACCGGTAAAGAGTTTTCTTCCAACTCGCTAGAAGTCAACTCTTCACTGCCTCTCAATCCTATTGAGATTTATGTGGCCTATCCTTAGATGCCAAAGATGGACACTATCTTTTGGAGAATCTTTTAATCTCTTAGTTCAAGCTTTCAACCGCTTTTTTAAACAATTCGGTATTCAAAACACTTTTGACTGAATTACGGTTCAAAACATATAAATTGTTCTCAAAGGAATCTGAACAAATAAAATTTTCATTTCGAGAAATAAACGCTTTATTACTGTTAAATGAAACAAAAATATTTTATTCTAATGGGCAGGAAATCGAAACTAGGTTTCTAGTAAACCCAGGAACTATGTACATATTATCCAATAAGAGGTACTTTTCGCCAAAGAACAACTTCAACGTGCCAATTGCTGCAGCTGAGACAACTTCTCTGGATCCAACCAAGAGTGTTATCTCACCCTATTGCAGCTGCTGCCAAGAACTTAATCCTTGAAAAGAAGAGCAAATATTGGTAGTGTCGCATGAATCCAATATCCGCATGCAGTCTCTACTCTTCACTAAACAAGTTTCTGTGACAAGTAAATCACATTTACCTGTCATCTTCTTCACGTCAAGGAACTTGGGACAACTCCTTTTCAGATATCCGTCCCCGTTGCAGTATAAACACGTTCTGGCATATTCCTTCATCTCTTTGCCCTTTGGGGCGGCAGCACGATCAACAATAATCTCCTTCAACTTCTCCTTCTTCCCTTTCGGGCCTGAAGAGTCTACAAACTTTGTCACAGGGGTCAAACCCCTATGGAATGGACTAAAGGAAACACTTGACTCAGCTTCTTGTCCCCTAGTTTGCACCAAGGATTGGAAGGTTTGTAGATCGTTGAATAGGAGTGTTGAAACATCCTCGAAGTGGAGCGCAAACTCTCACCGTCATTTAGCAAAATCGTGTTAATATTATTTTTCCATGAAAAATTATGGCCGACTAACTTAACGGAAGCTACAGTAGCGTTAAAAGCATTTGACATTTTGTTGCTGAAAAAATGAAAAACTTTGTATCAGTCTCGCAAAAAAACTTTTTGAAAAATCTAATAAGGTTTTACCAAATTTTTTATCCTATGATCCCTATGTCGTTAAAAATTTGCAATGATACACCAAAGGTTAAGAATGACCGCCACGTAGTGTAGACAAACCCACTCCTCCTTTGGGTCGAGACTTTCTCGACCAGACCCTAATCCCATTATAACTCTTATTCCATTAGGCATCCAGTTACCATTTTTCGGTCTGAATTCATTAACTCTTAATCTCTTGTCTGCAGGGGTGTGTACTTTAACTATTACGGGTGAGGGTGACCACCGTTGCTCGCCCAATATGCCTATCTTCTCATGGATAGGACCACCTGGGGAGCTGGAAACTTGACTACGCAAGAAGGAATTCACTCGTTTCCGAATTAGGGAAACTAGAGGGGTTGTTCCCTTTAATGTTGTCTTCAGGGCTTGAACAACAGGGTTCCACTCTCTCACTAGCCTTAGACCGTTGTGGTTTATGGTTGGACCATGCAATGAAGGTGTTCATTAGAGGAGCATTGGGACTTAAGGAGCAAGAGGTAGACATGGGGGTAAAACGGTAGTTTTACCCAACAGCATCTACGAACAACTAGTGAAGGGTCGACTCGCAAGTATTGCTTACATCGATGGACACAACTTGTCCTACAGTGATCAGAGTGGAACTACGGGTTTTAGTGGAGTGTTATCGTAGCTAATTAATGTTGAATAACCGAGTCAAAGAGTTTGACAGGTTAGTTTTGTATCATTGGAGCGCGTCCCGTGTAGGTCCATTAGGTCTCTCGGTTGGCTCAAATTTGACAATTTGAGGGTTTATAGTTTTGTGGGAATTTTAAGTGTTCAAATTCATTATTTGGGTATTTATGTAATTTATATGAGATATAGATGACATAATATATAGTTTAACGTGAATGAGATTCATAATAAACTATAGTATAGCCTAATTGATTAATTAGAGCTAATTGGAGAAATTGAATTGAGAGAAATTAAATTGAATGTGATTCAATTTAAAATTCCACATTTATGCAAATGAGATTTGTATAATAATGTATGAGATACCTTATAGTATGTGATATGCAATCATGATTTGTATATCATATAGTTGTGGTAAAATGGTCATTTGGTGGAGATTTTAACTCCACCAAACACCGTTATAAATAGGTGCATTCAAAGGTACCTCATAGGCCTTATGCCATTTTTTGGATTTTCATCCAAAAAGAGTAAAAGGTTTTCTCTCAAATTCTCTCTCAATTCTCTAAGAATTATCCTCTCCCAAAATCCAAAGGGAGTCACACATACTCTCCCTCACCCTCTGAGAGACCAACCGAGAAGACGCTTTTAGAAGTGTCTTGCAACATTGTTCGGGGTTCGATTCGAGGAGATCGTTGGTTCGAGAGAGATCGTGACCAGAGGAGGAAAGCGTTGAAAAATTACACAACGGATCAACGACGTTTCACAATGTCTACCGCTACTGGAATTCCAAATCCCTTCAATTAGTATGAGAGCCAATCGTTACTCTTCGTTGTGTATTCTACGAAATCTTACAATTAGGTGGGTAGCATTAATTTTCATGAGATAAAAGTTAATGGTTTGCATTTTGGATGTGTTCGGTTTTTTGCACTAGTTTAGATTTACATTAAAAGTTGATGAAATCAATGTAAAGGCCCTGTGTTTTGGCCACTTTTTGATGTAAATCGAGTTTGTAAGTCTGTGTCGTTCGTGGCATAAGATGTCGTAAAGAAATTGGAGTGGAAATGAGCAGAAAAACGATGAAGAACAACCAAAGAGTTTGTTGTTCTATCGACGACGTTGCGACGCCAAGCGCGACATCTCAACACTATCCATGCTAATTGAGACGCGCCCGTGCACAACGCTGCGATGCCAGCGCGACGCTGCAACGCTCGGGCGTTGTAAACACGTTGTGTAATGCTGAAAGCAGCAGTGTTGCAACGCTAGCCACGGCGTTACAATGCTATCACGTAATGGGTGGTTTCCAACAGTTGTGTTATATCGTGCGGGAAGTGGCATAAAGGGACAGGTAGTGCGGCGATTCGAGTTCCAGCAGTTGCACATGTTTTGTTTTAATTTTATTTTCTTGTAATATGTATTTTATAAATGTATTTTTTTAATTATTTTAATTAATATTAATATAAATGTTATATTATTGTTAATTAATTAAATTTTATGTCCCGAGGGTGCCAAAAATCGGTCCAATAATGCTATTTATTTATTTTATGCATGAGATGTATGAAATCTTTTTCTATCTGCATAATGTATATCATATAGATTTACCCTCACTCGTATTAATGCGACCTAACTGTAGATGCAAAAGGTGGGCACTTTCTTTTGGAGAAACTTTTACTCTCTTAGTTCTCGTTTCATAGCTTTTAATCAATTTGGTATTCAAAACACTTTTGACGGAATTAGGGTTCAAAACATATAAATTGCTCTCAAGCGAAGCATAACAAATCAAATTTCCATTTGGAGAAACAAACGCTTTATTACCCTTGAATGAAACATAAATATTTTGTTCTAATTGGCACGAAATAGAAACTAGGTTTCTCGTAAACCAAGGAACTATGTACATATTATCCAACAATAAGTACTTCCCGCCAAAAAACAACTTCACCGTGCCTATTGGTGCAGTTGACAATTTCTCCGGATCCAACCCTGAGTGTTATCTCACCCTCTTGCAGCTGCTGCAAGAAACTTAATCCTTGAAAATAAGAACAAACGTGGTTAGTGGCGCCTGAATCCAATATCCAGATAGAGTCTCTACTCTCTACTAAACATGTTTCTATGACAAGTAAATAACATTTACTGCCATTTTCTTTTCATAAAGGAACTTGGGACAACTCCTTTTCGTGTGTCCGTCCCCATTGCAAAGAAACACTTTCTCGCAACTTCCTAGATTTATTTGCCTTCTGGGCGGCAGCACGGTCAACATTATCCTCTTTCAACTTCTCCTTCTTCCCTTTATGGCCTAAAGAGCCTACAAACTTTATCCCAGAGGTCAAATCCTTGTGAAAAGGTCTTAAGGCAACACTTGACTCAGCTTCCTTTCTCCTGATTTGCACCAAAGACTGGAAGTTTTGTAGATCGTTGAATAGGATTGTTGAACCGAGCACCTGAGGACCTATCCTTAGTGAGCGCGAACTCTTGGTCGTCATTTACCAAAATCGTGTTAATATGATTTTTCCATGAAATATTATCGTCGACTAACTTAACAGAAGGTAAAGGAGCGTTAATAGTGTTTGACATTTTGTTGATGAAAAAATTAAAAACTTTGTATTAGTCTCGCAAAAAGTTTTGAAAATCCAATAAGGTTTTAGAAAATATTTATCCTATGATCCATAGGTCATTCAATATTTGCAATGATACCCCAAAGGTTTCGAATGACGGCCACCGTAGGGTAGACAAACCCACTCCTCCTCTGTAACGAGACTATCTCAACCAGACACTAATCCCATAATAACTCTTATTCCATAAGTCATGCAGTTACAATTTTTGATATGAATTCATTAACTCTAAACGAATTCTGTGAGTGTCACCCTCAGTCTTTAAATTTCCAAGTATCCGTCCAAACAATAGGCGACGTAGGGATGACTAAGAAGGAAAACTAACAAGAAAATCGTATTCCTTTCGGGAATTCATGGTGTTCCGACTCCAATGATCAAGGCCCTCGGTAGGAATTGTCTTGTTCACGCCAAACTAGCAAAGCGGATCATAGGCGCCTCGTGGGGTGAATCGAAAGAAGAGATCAGTGGGTCTCGCTTTCCACTGTGTTTCGCCTCCAACTAACAATAAGTACTCTCTCCATTCACGTTGAATATTGACCCATACAAATGCCACCCATAGAGGAACGCTCCCATTTGCGCCACGAGGCCGAGTATGGATCTCACGGTGCGAATTTAACGGAGATTTGTGGATGGAAAATTACATGTATCTCATACACTTTATTTGCTCCGACTCAACACTTTAAATCAACTCGGGATTCACCTAGATAAACCCGCTAAAATTTACCTAACTCTACCAATATAACTCTTATATTGGGTTAGCCTAAGTCTATAATCACATTATTAACTTAGGTCTATGTGAGTAAATTAATTAAATCTTAATTAACGAAAATCTCGAGAATATAACCAAAGAATCTCTAGACGGAATTCACTCCCAGGTTTGTTCCCAGGTAGGGGTGTTGCGCAAAGCGTCAGCTTAAATACCCAGCCTTGGACAGAACCTTCGTTAGACAGAGTTACTATTTAGTCTCCATTCAAAGGTCATATTTGATTTCCTAATTCTAATCTTATTAGAAGTACAAAACCTAAGTCTAATTATTCAAGTTCTAAACATTTTAAAACTAAAAATTAAGTTAGGTTACATGTATTTCATAACACTTATACTAAATAAATTAAATCATGCAAACATTATATTATAACTCTTATAGCATAATCCTATCATGCATACTATATATTATAACTCTTATAATATAAATATGATGCATGAAACTTTTAACCTAAGGTGGGATTTTAATCTATATGACATACATTATGCACATGTAATAAATATTTCATACATCTCATGCATAGAATAAATAAATAGCATTATTGGACCGATTTTTTGCACCCTAGGGACATAAATATAAATGAATTAACATTAATATAACAATTACATTAATATTAATTAATAATAATAATTACAAAATCCATTTTACAAAATAAATTTATTAATTAAATAAAAAAATTGGAGAAAATCGTCCACCAGTTGGAAAAACTGCTCCATATGCCACATCTGCGCGAATTTCCTCGCCCAACCGCCCACCAACGCTTTAGCGTTTCAACGCCAACGCAACGCGGTGTCAAGTCGGTGTGCTCAATGCGCGCATAGCTGCCGCAACGCCGCGCCTGGCGTCGCAACGCTTTGTTTGCAGCGCGCGCCCTTCTGCTTAGTTAGCGTTGGAACGCCAAGGAACAAAGTTGATCCTCCGGTCACAATCACGATGCTTTCCTCAAATGCTTTCCTCCTCCGACAATGATCTCTATCGAATCAACGATCTTCTCAAATCGAACCTCGAAAAATGTTGCAAGACACTTCCAAAACGTATTCTCGGTTGTTCTCGGGAGGTTGAGGGAGAATATGTGGGACTCCTTTTTGTTTTGGGTGAGGAGAATCTTAGAGAAAATTGAAAGAGCTCTAGAGAGAATGTTTTGCTCTCTTTGGATCAAAATCCAAAAAATGGCAAAAGCTTCATCAAAACCTTCTTGTAAAGCCTTTAAATACTATTGTGTGATGAAGTATCTCATACCTTATTATACAAATCTCATTTGCATAATTGTGGACTTTTAAATTGAATTACATTCAATTTAATTTCTCTTAATTCAATTTATCCAATTAGCACTAATTAATCAATTAGATTATATTATAGTTTATTATGAATCTTCACATTAAACTATATATTATGTTATCTATATCCCAAATAAATGACACAAATACTCAAATAATGAATTTGAACACTTCAAATTCACACCAAACTATAAACCCTCAATTTGTCCAATTTGAGCTAACCAAGGGACCTAATGGACCTACACGTGACAAACTCCAATGATCTAAGACTAACCTATCAAACTCTTTGACCCGGTTATTAAACATTCATTGGCTACGATAACACTTCACAAAAGGCCGTAGCTGCACTCTCAACACTGTAGGACAAGTTATGTCCATCGATATAACCAATACCCATGAGTCGACATTCACAGATTGTTCGTGGACACTGCTGGGTCAAATTACCATTTTACCACTATGTCTACCTCTTGCTCCTCAAGTCCCACTGCTTCTCTAATGAATAACTATGTTGCATGGTCCAACCATAAGCAAAAACCCTCTCAGGGCAATGAGAGAGTGGGGCCCCGTTGTTCAAGCCCTAGAGACAACACTTAAGGGAACAACCCCTCTAGTTTCCCTAAGTCGGGAACGAGTGAATTCCTTCTTGCGTAGTTAAGTTCCCTAGCCCCCACGTTGTCTTGTCCCCTAGAGATAGGCATATTGGGCGAACAATAGTTTCCACCCTAACCCGTAATAGTTAAAGGACAGACTCCCACAGACAAGAGTCCGTACCACGCTTGGGATTCAGAACGAGTCACTAATGGTCATCTACGAAATTATTAGCCCAATACTTTTAACCGTGTTACATCAGTAAGTCTAATAATTCACTGGTGCGGTCTTGTACAATCTCATTGCAAAGGATGCCACCACTCGCATGTCAACCACATGAACTAGTCAGATCACCTCGTTTGTATTTTAATACAAAGCGGGTCGCATCCACAGTGTATCTAGGATTAGGTCTCCAACCCTATCCATATACTGTAGACCGTTCGGGTCAATAACTCGAACGTGATCCTCCCTATGTGTCCACTACACACCGTTCAAGTTCTAGTTCTCTTATTAATACAATTACCCTGAAGCATAGTTTATTGTATTAAGTTTATGAAAAATGCGAGACATTAATTTCAAATAAATAAGTCTTATTTATTTAAAACTTTGAATATTACAAACTACACGAGATGAGAACATACATCCCAACAAGACTAACTTTTCAAACTCTTTAACCTGGTAAAACTCCAATAAAGCTACGGTAACACTCCAATAAAGCTGCACTCCCGTCTTTGTAAGATAAGTTGTGTCCACTAATATAACCAATGCTCGTGAGTCGACCCTTCATAGGTTGTTCGTAGACACTGATGGGTCAAAATATCGTTTTACCTCTATGTCTACTTCTTACTCCTTAAGTACCCTCTACTACTCTAATGAACAACAACGTTTTAATGGTCCAACCATACACAACACCCCTCTCGGGCAAGTGAGAGGGTGGGTGCCCGTTGTCCAAGCCCTGGAAATAGTACTTAATGGAACAACCCCTCTAGTTTCCTTAAAGTCGGGAATTAATGAATTCTATCTCGCGTAGTTAAGTTACCAGCTCCCCACGTGGTCCTGTACCTGAGAATATAGGCATATCAGGCGAGTAACTGTGACCACCCTCACCCATACTAATCAAAGGGCAGACCCCCGCAGACAGGAATCCGGAACACGCTCAGGGTTAAGGTTGAGTAACTAATGGTCATCTACGAAGTTATTAGTCCGATACTATTAACGGTATTACATCAGTATGTCTAATAATTCACGGTCCGGTCTTGTACAATCTCATTGCATAGGATGCCCCCACTCGTTGTCAACCACATAAACGAGTAAGATGACCTCGTTTGTATCTAATACAAAGCGGGTCGCATCTACAACGTATACAGGATTAGGTCTCCAACCCTATTCATATACTGTAGACCGTTTGGGTTATTATCTCGAATGTGATCCTCCCTTTGTGTCCACTATACGTCGTTCAACTTCTAGTTCTCTCATATATTCAGTGACCCTAGAGCTTAGTTTATTGGACAAAATTTGTAAAATTGCGAGACACAAAGCGGTGAAAGAAACAACTCTTATTTATTTCTAATGGAAATATTACAAATAAAACGAGATTAGGACATACATCCCAACAAATCCATGGCTTTTGTCTTCTGCTTTATGTGGTCAATTGAATCTACTAGAGTCTTTTCATGCCGAGTCCTCACAGGACTTTTGTAGGTTTGAGTCTCTTACTGCACCCATATAAGTTTGAGTCCCTCACAGACTCCTATAAGTTTGACCCATAGGGTCTCTGATGCATGTTTGATCATCGATAAGTCCTCAGGAGATCAATTTCCAGAACCTTCATAAACATGTTCATATATATACAATATCCATGAGGTCCCATTCGTCAATAGAATGTACATATGAAGTCATAATGATGCAACAATCATATAATCATTGCATGACTTTCATAAATACATTTACACTTTCAAATACGTATTCATCATAATGGCATGACTGAAAATCTCAATATACGTAAATATACATAACTATGTCAAAACTCATATTCATATACTTGGGAATCATTTCTATTCGGGTTCTCTCAAAGCTTTAAATCATATGAAATTCTCTTAAAAATTAAATCATGCATTCAAGGTCCTCTCAAACCCTTTTGAATAATAAATCTTGGGGAAATCATTCTTGAAATAAATCATTGACCTTCCACTTTTGGCATAAATCTTTGAAATTCATCATTTTAAACTTAAGTCCTTCAAAACATATATATACTTCCCTTTTTAAATAATTGGTAGAAAATCCCTTACCTTAGCGTAGCTTGAAACTCCTATAGTTTCGCTTTTAACTAAAAGTTCCTCTCAATCGTTCTTACTACTCAAATCCCCTAAATCAATTTCATCAATTCCTTAATTAAATCACATAGTCATAAACTAATTTTCGAATCCAATCATAGTTTGGCTAAATTACCCGAACAGATGCTTAAAAATGGACTCGAAAAATGAAGCTGATCGAATCGGACTAACTCCAAATGAGCGGTGGTCGGTGGCAGCGCGTGGTTGTGGCTCTCGGAGCGTAGAGGCCAGTTCTGCAAGCTCGTGAGCCGATCTATTTCGAACCGGTCACCATTCACTTCAAATCCGTCTGAAAAATAGCGTACCAGTCGAGCCAAACGACGGTTCAGTTTACGTTAGTGCGGCGGTTCAAGCCGCTTCCGGTAGCTTCAGACAACCAACAGTGCAACCTCTCGAGTGACATAACTCCAACGACTTACCACGGCGCGACTGCATCGGTTTCAACTCGGATTTGAACGTGTGGCGGACGCAGTTGGTTGACGATTGGTCGAGAGGGTTGAATAACTTCACCGCGACTTGTTGGAGATGCATAGTAGCACATCGACAAAGAAACTAACCGCGCGAAGGGGGGTGGCGATAACGCCTAGCTTTGTGCGGCGAGTGTACATCACACGGGGTTCCACGGTCGCGAGAGCTTTCGGTGAGGCATCGATGACCCATTTGTGGTTTGACGGCGGGGAAAGCAGTTGGTGGTTACGGTTGGGCTTTTCGATGCCTCGCGAGCGTCCAACGTTGAGGACTGACGATAGTTGGTTGATGCGTGATTGTTGTTGCAGATCGACGACTAAACCATGAGGGCATGGAGTTACGGCTACCGACAACTAATGGAAGAAGAAGAATCTCCTCCAATCACGTGTAATTGAAAAATTAAACCCTAAGTCCCTCTTCTTAAATGAAAATTACGAAAATGCCCTTTCTTTTACTCTTAACTACAAAATTTCCCATTAGGTTCATTTAATTGCTTTAAAAACACTTTTAATCAAGCAAATATCTAAACTAATACAAACCCACCTTCATTTAACAAACTTCTAAGCCCAAAAAATTTAATTTCCATTAAATTAATCCAAGTCTGATCTAAAGGTGCTTGAAAATTGTATGCAAGTTACAATATACCCTCATTAAGAACTTTCGTCCTCCAAAGTTGCCAATCTTGTAATAATTCAGAATAGCTAGCTCGCACCTTCCCCACTCGGATACGAAGAGTCTTCCGGTCCCTAAGCGAGAATTAGTACTAGTTAATTAATTCTCAAGTGCCACATCTTAGCGCATAAACTCAATACTCAACGACTTCAGTAACTTTAAGTCCAGTTCGTTGTCCTCTTTGGGGTCTTTCTATTAAGGCCGACATAACTGACATTCCTAACTCGAATTCCAAATCTTGAAAGTTCCAAATTGAAATCCTTAAATAGCTCGGGATAATTAGCTCGTGATTTCTTCTTTTGCCCCTAGGTAGTCTCTTTTGTATCGTTGTTCCAGAGTGGCTTGCTTTAGTAAATTGATTCCTTTTTTGTTGAACATCCAAAACACCCTTAAGGTTTATTGTACCAACTACTAATATTTACTTCGAGGCATGACTCGATCGTTTCATTTGATCATCTATTCCATAACCTTATCACCCTTTCAAGAGACGTGACTTCACTCAAGATAGATTTAGCAACCTTGCAAGGCAGTTCAAGGTTAAAATCTCAGATAATTCTTTCCAACTTATACAAATAACATAACATTGGAATTAGTGGTAAGTTCATAAGGTTGAACCTAAAAGGACTAGTGCACACAAATGACACTGCAAAAGTCAAACTATTCAAGTATCTGAATTTCAAGTATTTTAACCCCTTTATACTCAAAACTAAAATTTAGGCTTTACTTTTCCACTTCGTGTTTGTCTTTGTTAAGGTCATTTACCTTATGGTGCCACCCTTAAAACTTTAAACAAAACCTACCCTCATTAACATATTACTTGCCTATATTCGCAATACCCGTCAACGCTAAGATCGGAGTGTTTCGAAGTATCTTGAAATTAACTCAAAACTGAAAACCACCTTTATTTTTCGTTCAGACCTCAAGATCTTATTTCCCAACTACTCTAGTTTCCTTTATCATGTATTGAATAAATGAACCTTTTAAGGAAAGTTCTTCGAAATACAACTATGGCATAGGAAAGTTCTATTTTTAACCTTTCCTATGCCTATGGCACGACACAACAGTCATTTATATTACCTCTTTAAAAGTCTCACCCAAAAGACCTAAAATTGTATATCAAATATCCCTTTTGAAAATAATTTCCATCTTTGATAACTCTCATTTTCCTTATTTTCATCTCTTTAAATACTAAGTTCATGCATTCACTTGGAAGCGAAAGAGCTCCTCTTTATCACTTCAAAGGTTAAGTGCTTCATCATAGCTTACACACTACACTTCAAAACTTTTCCATTTCTTTGGTCTTAAAATTATAACATTCCAACTTTGATCACGAATACTTAACTGAGCACAACCAGACTTTCAACTTTTCAAATACTCCTAGTATCCAGTTTCAAGGTTTTACTTAAGGAACTTAGTTGCATAATGTTACTTGTAAGACTTTCACCTCGTAAGATCTACTCTTCCTCTCATTTGTCCAAACAGACTCTTTTAATAAAGCGTAAGTAAATGTCTCATCTTGACAAAGCATCCCTTAACTCTTAACATTATTAATTCATACATTTCCTTTCTACCAGCCACCACATATTCCTTTCCATTCTTTTTTTTTTTTTTAAGCTTACCAAAATGCATCAAGCTCACCCTTCAGAGTTTACTTGGGAACTTAACTCCTTAGCGACCTTTCGTTCGCCTTCACCTCTTATGACCTACTCTTCCCTCCTTTTATCTGAATCAATCCTTCCAATAAAACACAAGTGTCTTACATTTACAAGACTCCCTTTAGGTATCAACCTTTTTAACTCAACTCTTTATTCTGTACCACTAACAGTAGGAACCACGTGTATTCTTTTTCCTCAGCGTAAAAGCACCTTATTTTCAAAACCTATCTACATATAACTTCACACATAAACATTTTCTTTCTATAAACCAGCAGTCAGGATCACATATTTTCATTCTTTCATAGCTTACAAATACATTTTGCTCAAATCTCATACACATATAACGTTACATATAAAACATACATAATTTTCTTTTCATACAGAAAATAGAACTTTATTTCAAAAGGCATACCCCACGATGACTTGGAATTGCTACTTAGCCATAAGATACTAGTGCTTACGATTTATACACTCTCTTTCTAAGGGTCATTACTATCATGCATGCATTTGAGACCCTAAATGACTTTTAATAGATAAAACTTGATAATTAAATTCAATTTATTTTGGGATCCCATAAAATTACAAAACATTTAAAAACATAAATAAGTTCGGCCTCTGGTTTCAACCTCTCCAGAATACATAAGCGAAAACGATAATCTTTTAAAATTTCTTTCTAAAACATGTATGCGGAAAACTATGACTTGGTTCCCATGGCTTTTGTAGTGCATCCCCGTCACTACTTTGGTATGCCCTCACTATTGATGGAGATCGGATCCCCTTAAGCAACAAAAACGTGGTTTGGAATCGTAATTGCAAGTTCGTTTTGGTTGAAAAATAAAAACCAGTACATTGGATAAATAATACATAACAAGCATACATTTCATAATCTAATTAGGCATGAAACTAATCATACAAACACATGCTTTAGAATTTAAACTAAACTAAAAAGGAATTCAAAATTCACATTTATAGTTTCACAATAACTCCTTGTCCCAAGTGTGCACAGCAACACAACAACCAAAATTTCTTCTCTGTTTTCTCCAACAGGACAACACCACTTGAAAAACCTTCTATCCTCTTAGTATTCACTTAGATAATCTTAGGTGGGAAGGGATCCAACTTTTTGGAAGAAGAGGGGATTTGAGAGAGAAGAGATTTTTTCCTTTTTTTGACAGAGAAATTCTAAAATTGCATAGCTTAGAATTGATTCCTCGATCCCTTCTTACAACGAGAAGAAAAGCTGTTAGAGGGAATTCTTCCCCCACTCCTTATCGATGGAGAGTTGGTGGGGAAGATGGGATCTTGTTCTCCTGACACGTTCTCATTAATTAGTTTAATTAAAATTAACTAATATAAAATTCATTAAATCAAATTTAATTAATAAATTAATAAAATATCATATAATTAATTAAGATCAAATCATATTTAATCTTTTTCTCCTCTAACCTATAGTTTTAATGCACATCCTATGCACATTAAATTTTAACCTATAGTTTTCAAATATGAATCACATTCACGTTTGAATTTAATATTTGAACTCTTTCAAATATTTAATTCTCTCAAGCAACTTAATATGAATCATATTCACATTAAATTTATAATATATAATTTTAAAACTATATATTATATTGTATCTATATACATTAAATTTATTTCCTAATAAATTTTAGTATTTCAAATTCAAACGATCTAATAACTCTTTACGAGCTAGAAGGTGGACCTACTGGACCTACAGATCAGAAACTCTAACGATACGAGATTACTCGGTTCATCTCATTAACCTCATAATCAACATTCGTTAACTGCGGGAACACTCTACTAAAGTCCCGCAGTTGCACTCTTCTCACTACAGATATATGTTTGTGTTCACGGATATCGACCAATAAAAGCAAGTCACTCCTTCACGAATGTTGGTAACACCACCTGGGTCAAATTACCATTTTACCCCTGGGTTACATCTTGTACACCAGTGCTCTTCTAATAAACAATTTGTGTCACACCCCCTCCCGAACCACATGCTAACTTAGCACTGGAGATTTGCATGATGCACAATGGACATTGTTACCTCTTAACAATACTGCGACATTACTTTACTCGAAACAAACTATGTTCGCATATGGAACATTTTAAACTTAACACAATGAATCGGACATCTATAAGACGTACATGAGGAGAAACCCTTCTTAAGTCTCTCTTGGAAACTAAGATGAGCTAGAACATCGAGAACCACAAACAGTCCAAACCACTAATTAAGCGACCCACAACCTCTAAAGCACATACGACTATAACTACATAGTTCTCTTAAAATAATTTACGAGACATATGGACTTGCTAAACCACACCAACCACGTACAACATATCAAACATGAGAAGCTTCCAGCAGACTATGGCAGTTATCGTGCACCGGAGCTCGATCTCTACCGAAAGTGGGAAAAATATCGAAAGAATGAGCTATAAAGCTCGTTGAGTGACTTGAGTTTAAAAGAAAGCTATTAACTCGTAAATCATATCACCGCCATCTATGAGCATATGCATCCGTAATCAAGCGTTAAAAGTAATCGTGTAATCATTATAGCTTTTCATGAAAACAAGCAAGACAATCGTTAAAATCTCGTAAGGCATGTAAATGATATAAACTCTTTTTAAAACATGTCACAATCTACGTTGTGTAGGGCACGCCCAAAGACACCAACGTTTATTCTACGATGTAGTGGGGCCCGCCAAAGACTCCCATCGTCTTTGTCGAGAGTGGGGCCGCCCCAAAGACTCACGACAAATAGCTGTTGTCACGAGTACACTCAACGTCGACAACGAGAATAAGACCTGTGTGCACACGGTACTACATAGCCTCGGGCTCAATATCTCAGAAGATCACATGAAAACATTTGAACATGCCAACTTATCTTTTTCTTTCATAAAACTCAAGCTTACTTAGCTTGTTCATAAAACTGGAAATCTTTAAAACATACTTGCTAGTACATGCTTGCTTGAAATCATCACATTTTCATAAGTTTTGGCAACCATTGGACATATGCTCATGTATAAACTTTATAAAGACTTTTAGGCTCATCATGAACACTTTAAAACATTTCTAAGAAATCATGAATGCTCATAAACAAGTGTTCAAGAAAACAATAAACATCTAAACCATTTCGTTTTAACAAAACCTTGCATTTCATAAGCATAATACAAGCCTATAAACCATTTTCAAGGTTCGTTTGTCACTCACAGTGTTAGAACTAAAGTCTTGACCCGTACACTCGACCTTTTGTTCTTGGCCTGTCAAACAAACCAAAACCATGTTTTAGAACCTCGAGCTCATGGTTTTAACTTTAAAACTACAAGAAAACACTACAACAAAAATTCCAGCATTTAACAGATTTTATGCCCTGTATTCAGACAGCCATAACTTCTTCATTACTTATCCAAACAGGGTGAAATTTATACCAAACTCTTCCTTTTTGAATCCTCTAAAATTCATATGAAGACATGAAATTGAAATTCCCAATAGATTGATTCAGAAATACCTCGAAAGCTTCTTTCCCCGGAACCAACTTCTGCTATTCCAGATTCAATTTCTGCTGCAACCTGAAACTTGACCTGCTATTTACAACATCTTCCAATCATTTTCTATTCACGATTCCTTCATGAAAGTTATAGGAAATTCAATAAGCTTTCCAAACATACCTAATAGAGCTTCTGATTCCAATTCTACAGGTCAGTACAACCAAAACATCAGAGACTTCTCGGATTTGACAGTAAATTCTGTGTTCTGACTTCCTCTTCACAAATCAGTAGCTTAAGATCCGAATTTGCTCGAGCATCCTTCACGAATTATGTTCCAATATTAGTTAACTTGCACGAAACAAAATTTCAACTCTTACCTCTTTCTGTGGAGCTCGGGATGAACAAAATAGCAGAACATGGCAGAGTGATTACCTTGCTGTCATACTAATTTGCTTGAGTTCTCTCCCTCTCTTCTTCAATTTCCAGCTGAAACCCTCTTCTTCTTCTTCCTTTAAGCTTCTCCCACGAAAACCCTTGCCTTTACTTCATAAAATGAGGAGAAATCGATGGAGAAAACCTTTTTAAAAAGAAAGAAACAAGGTGGGGTCCCACCATCCACCATCCACCATCCACCTTTCCTTTCCTTTCTTTTCTTTTCTTTTCTTTTTCCTTCCTTTATCTTTTCATTTCTTATCTTTTCTTTTTGCAAAACAAAGCAAACTTAGTATATTAAACATTTGTTTCATTTCCTTTTCTTCTTTTGTCTTAAAAGCAATCTAAACCGAAATGGTTTAAACTTTCCTTCCTTGTTTTCCTTTTGCCTTTCACTTCATTTCTTTCCTTTTTAAAACATGGGAAACCAAGTTTTAAACATTCATTTCTTCTTTCTTTTTGTTGTTTGATAATAAGGAGGTTCCAAAGAAAGATCTCGGGTTTACAACTTACCTCCCCTTAAGAAATTTCGTCCTCGAAATTTAGTAGTCTTTAGGTGAAAATCATCGGATACTTCCTCCTCATTTAGTCTTCTAACTCTCAAAGTTGCCTCCTCCACTCGTGATGTCTCCAACTAACCTTCACGAGTGGGATCGTCTTGTTTCTTAAAACTTGTTCTTTCCTATCGAGGATTTCAATTGCATCTTCTGCAGAACTCATGTCTTTTTTTCACTCAACGGGTTGTGCTTGTAGCACATGTGTCAGATCTGGAATATACTTCTCAACATGGACACATGAAAAACATCATGTACTCAAGATAGTTCTGAGCTGGCAATTCTAGTCCAGTAGGTCGCCGCCCAAACTTGTCCAGTTACTTGATAAGGATCAATATATCTAGGGCTTAGTTTACCTTTCTTATCAAAACGAAGGACACCTCTCCATGGAAATAACTTCAAGAAAACTTGATCTCCGATCCGAATTCCAAGTCCTTTCGTCGCTTATCTGCATAACTCTTCTGACGGTCTTATGCTACCTTCGATTCTCTCTCGATTACCTTAGTATTGTTTGTCATAACTTGCACCAACTCAGGACCGATTAGTTTCCGCTCTTCTAGTTCATTTCAATATACTAGCGTTTCTACACTACGGTCTTTTATCTAGAGCTTCAAATGGTGCCATGCCAATATTCGATCGTAGTGTTATTAGAAGCAAATTCCATAAGCGATAGGTGTGTATCCCAACTCCCCTTAACTTGAAGGACACATGCTTTCAACATGTCTTTTAGGGTCTGGATGGTCCTCTCTGACTGACCATCTGTTTGAACATGAAACGCTGTACTAAAACTCAGCTTTGTCCCCATAGTTTTTTTTTTGTAAGCTAGGCCAAAACATAGAAGTAAATCTCGGATCTCTATCTGGAAGTATGGACACTGACACTCCGCATTGTCTCACAATTTTGTCGACGTATAGCTTAACAAGTTGATCAAGTGTAGACGTCGATTTTAATCGGTACAAACCGTGTTGTCTTAGTGAGTCTATCCACCATTACCCAAGTACCATCATGTCCATTTGAAGTACGTGGTAATCTAAACAGAAAAAACCATAGTAATACGCTCCCATTTCCATTCCGACACTAGCAATGGGTTAAGGAGTCCTTTTTGCTTCTGTCTAACTGGTTTAACTTGCTAACAGATTAAACATCTATCACATAATCAACTATCTCCCGCTTCATCCCAGGTCACCAATAAGTCTCATTCAAGGTTTTACACATCTTGGTGCTTCCTGGATGCATAGCGTAGCTGAACTGTGAGCTTCTTCTAGAATAGCATTCTTAAGCTCACTAACACTTTCGGGACGCATAGTCTTCCTGTTTTTCTATGGCTCAAATCGATCTCATTTTAAATTTTGCTTCTTGGCCCTATTTGGACTTTCTAAACATCTTTTGCAAGTTACTATTCTTTGATTGTCTTCTCACAATCTCTATTATGAGTGAAGGCCTGATCTGAAATTAAACTAAAAGACCCTCTGAATTCTCTGCAGTTACAACTGCCTTAGAATCCCTTAGAGTACTTAAAAAAAATGTTGCTCGAAAACCACACAAGGTGTCCTTAGGAAGTCTTCACTTCTGTTCAATACAATCAAGCTACCACATTCACCTTACCAGGATGGTATTCTATGGTACAATCATAATCTTTAATCGATTCTAACCATCTTCTCTGTCTTATAATCAACTCCCTTTGATCAAAGATATACTTCAGACTCTTATGATCTGTGTAAATGTGACACCTTTCACCAAACAAGTAATGTTTCCGGATCTTGAGTGCTAAAATAATCTACTTTGCTAACTCAAGATCATGGGTAGGGTAATTACATTCGTGCTTTTTCAATTGCCTTAACGCATAAGTTATTACTTTTCCTTCTTGCATCAAGACACACCCTAAATCTTTCCTTGGGGCATCACAAGAAACTACATACTCTTTTCCGTTATAGGAAGTGTCGAAATAGGTGTTGTAACTAATCTTTTTTTTTCACTCACGAAACTCTGCTCACACTTATCCGACCATTCAATCTTAGCATTCTTTCTTATTAAAATCAAGTAAAGGTAATACTAATCGTGAGAAGTTCTCAACAAATCATCTGCAGTATCCTGCCAAGTTAGGAAACTACGTACCTATGTCGCTTTAGCTGGTCTCACTAAGTTGACCATAACTTTTACTTTATGTGGACCCATACCAACTCCATTTGTTGAATCAACTTACCTCAAACACTACTCGATTGAATCAAAACTCACCTTTGGTGAATTTAGCGCAACTCGCTTATCTCGTAGTGTTTGTAGAATAATACTCATGCGTTCCTCGTGGGCTTTCCTGTCAACCGAAAAAACTAGTATATCATCAATAATTACTATTACAAAGTTATCCAAATACTGGGGAAAAACCTGCCCATGAGGTCCATGGAAACTACTAGTACCTTGTTAAACCGAATGGCATTACTAAACACTCGTAATGCTCGTACCTCATTATGAATAACGTCTTAGGAATGTCTGATTCTCTGACCTTTAACTTATGATATCCTGATCTTAAATTGATCTTACAAAACATCGATACACCTCTTAACTGGTCAAACAAGTCATCTATTCAGGGTAAAGGATACTTATTACGTATCGTGACTTTGTTTAACTATCTATAATCAATGCATAATCTACGGATACCATCTTTCTTTTTCACAGATAACACTGGAGCTCTCCAAGGCGATACACTAGGTCTGATGTATCCCTTATCAACTAGTTCTTGTAACTGCATCTTTAGTTACCTGATCTCACTTGGAGCCATTCTATACGGCGGTTGCGAAATAGGTGTTACTCATGGTAACAGTTCAATGGTGAACTCAACTTCCCTATCAGGTGGCAATCCTGATAGATCTGCTAGAAAACAACAAGAAAATTCATTCACAACAAGAACATTTTCTTGTTTTAGCTTTTCTTCCCCACACCTCAACTACATGTGCAAGAAACGTCATGCAACCTTTCCTCAATAACTTCTGAGCTTTGAATGTTGAAAACAAACTCGTAGTGATAGTCTTTCTTTCATCCCATAAAACCACTTCAGCTAATCCTGGTTTCTTGAAAACAACTTCCTTTATATGGCAATCTCTGGAAGCATAGTGAGTGAATAAGAAATCCATTCCTAGGATTGCATCTCACACCTGCAACTCTAGTGGAAGAAGATCCACTAACAAATTGAGACCTTTTACTAAGATCTCACAATTCCGCATCACCGAATTGACTAATAAAGCATCACCAATCTGAGTGTATATATAACTAACCTTTTACATAAAGGTTCTAGCTTCCCATTCAACTTAGTCAAGAACATACTAAAAACAAAGAAATGTGTAGCACCTTGTTCTATTAAAGCAGTGCGGTACATTTCAAATAGTAATCGTACCAATAATCATATCTGGTGCATCCTCGCCTTCTTCTTTGAGTCATAACTTAGACCTTTCCGTGTTGCCTAGGCCTCCCTACAACTCTCTTTTAGTCTAACACCACTGGTGCCCTCTCTTGCACTCTATCAAACTCTCGGCCGCTCAACTAATCTGGGACTCAACTCCCTAGTCCTCTGCATGCACCGCCCATAGCTGTGGACAATCCTCTTGACATGTCCTCGGTTGTCGGCATTGGTAGCATGTACCAACACTCACAAGACAATGATCTTGATGATTCTTGCAACAGAGATCACACATGGAGTTTTCCTTGCTATCGGGCATAGACTCTTGCCCTCTTTGCGCCTTGCTTTGCTAATCAAACAAACTAATTAGGTTCTTTTTAACTCTGCCTCTGATAGGCACTACCCACAATCATCTGCCTCGATGCCTGGCTACTTGACTACTAGCTTGCTCCTTAAAGTCATATTGACTTGGAAACATTTATTCCAAGTGTGAACCTGCGCTGCTCACGACCTTGGAAACTGCTTGTTGTCGAAGCCTTCACAACTAGGCTTCACTACTGACTGCACCTCTGCCATACTCTGCTCAACACGTAGAGCAATCTCTACCAGCTGGGAGAAATCAATCCACTTAGCAATGGTTGTAACTGGGGTACGTATCTCAGGTCGTAACCCTCTTTCAAATCTTCAACACCTGTCACTCTTAGATGCCACAATCACATCAACATACCGCGACAACTCGGTATATCTTCTCTCATACTCAGCCACTGAAAGTGTATCTTGTTTTAGTTCTAACAAAATTCATCCCTCTCTGCCTCTCGGTACGTGCTAGGGTAATATTTATTTTCAAATATGCTTCTGAAAGTTTGCCAGTGTGAAGTACGTGCATCACTACAACTGGCTAACATCGATTTCCATCATCCTTCTGCCTTCTTTAGCAGCAAGAATGTGGCCAACTTAACATTTCGCTCCTCAGAGCAACTCATAACATCAAAACATTTATCAAGCTTTATTCACCAAAACTCACTTTCAGCTGGATCTTTGGAACCCTCAAACACCGTGGCTCCTAACTCTTTTAGGTGATCTATTCTATATGTCTTATCTGGATTACTTAGCCCCGCTCCCTATGGCTTACTTACTTCTCTCTGTGAGGAATTAGCATGTTTGCTTAATTACGGCCCCTATCTCGAACTCTTGAGGCACTAGATCTCCACCGGGATTGATCTTCTTGGTAGGATCCTGCGTCCCGCCCCGATCTTGCTGCATCGCATCGTCTGCTAGTACGTGGTGGCATGACTTCTATAACATATTAACATACTAGACATGTAATGAGTACTCAACCCAAATGCACAATTCTAGACTTGTGTTCACATTCTAGTCCCCGACTGGACTTACTCTTGTCCTTACTTGGACCATGCTCTCGCTAGTTCTATTGAACTAACTCAATAACTTGCTATTTACTTTTGAGTTTCTTCTAGAGCTAACTTGCTCTGTCTCTCATTCCCATGGAGCTAATCGCTCTCGATACCAAGTTGTCACACCCTCCCGAACCACATGCTAACTTAGCACGGGAGATTTGCATGCGACCAACAGACATTTGTTACCTCTTAACAATACCTCTGCTGACATTACTTTACTGAAATAAACTATGTTCGCATATGGAACATTTTAAACTTAACACAAATGGAATCTGGACATCTATAAGACGTACATGAGGAGAAACCCTTCTTAAGTCTCTCTTGGAAACTAAGATGAGCTAGAACATCGTAACCACAAACAGTCCAAACCACTAATTAAGCGACCCACAACCTCTAAAGCACATACGACTATAACTACATAGTTCTCTTAAAATAATTTACAGGACATATGGACTTGCTAAACCACACCAACCACGCATACAACATATCAAACATGAGAAGCTTCCAAAGCAGACTATGGCGGTTATCGGGCACCGGAGCTCGATCTCTACACGAAAAGTGGGAAAAATATCGAAAGAATGAGCTATAAAGCTCGGTGAGTGACTTGAGTTTAAAAGAAAGCTATTAACTCGTAAATCATATCACCGCCATCTATGAGCATATGCATCCGTAAATCAAGCGTTAAAAGTAATCGTGTAATCATTATAGCTTTTCATGAAAACAAGCAAGACACCGTTAAAATCTCGTAAGGCATGTAAATGATATAAACTCTTTTTAAAACATGTCACAATCTACGTTGTGTAGGGCACGCCCAATGACACCAACGTTTATTATACGATGTAGTGGGGCCCGCCAAAGACTCCCATCGTCTTTGTCGTAGTAGTGGGGCCCGCCCAAAGACTCACGACGGTACTGTTGTCACGAGTACACTCAACGTCGACAACGAGAATAAGACCTGTGTGCACACTGCATTACTACATAGCCTCGGGCTCAATATCTCGTAAGATCACATGAAAACATTTGAACATGCCACTTATCTTTTTCTTTCATAAAACTCAAGCTTACTTAGCTTGTTCATAAACCTGGAAATCTTTAAAACATACTTGCTAGTACATGCTTGCTTGAAATCATCACATTTTCATAAGTTTTGGCAACCATTGGACATATGCTCATGTATAAACTTTATAATGACTTTTAGGCTCATCATGAACACTTTAAAACATTTCTAAGAAATCATGAATGCTCATAAACAAGTGTTCAAGAAAACAATAAACATCTAAACCATTTCGTTTTAGCAAAACCTTGCATTTCATAAGCATAATACAAGCCTATAAACCATTTTCAAGGTTCGTTTGTCACTCACAGTGTTAGAACTAAAGTCTTGACCCGTACACTCGACCTTTTGTTCTTGGCCTGTCAAACAAACCAAAACCATGTTTTAGAACCTCGAGCTCATGGTTTTAACTTTAAAACTACAAGAAAACACTACAACAAAAATTCCAGCATTTAACAGATTTTATGCCCTGTATTCAGACAGCCATAACTTCTTCATTACTTATCCAAACAGGGTGAAATTTATACCAAACTCTTCCTTTTGAATCCTCTAAAATTCATATGAAGACATGAAATTGAAATTCCCAATAGATTGATTCAGAAATACCTCAAAGCTTCTTTCCCCGAACCAACTTCTGCTATTCCAGATTCGAATTTCTGCTGCAACCCGAAACTTGACCTGCTATTTACAACATCTTCCAATCATTTTCTATTCACGATTCCTTCATGAAAGTTGTAGGAAATTCAATAAGCTTTCCAAACATACCTAATAGAGCTTCTGATTCCAATTCTACAGGTCAGTACAACTAAAACATCAGAGACTTCTCGGATTTGACAGTAAATTCTGTGTTCTGACTTCCTCTTCACAAATCAGTAGCTTAAGATCCGAATTTGCTCGAGCATCCTTCACGAATTATGTTCCAATACGAGTTAACTGCACGAAACAAAATTTCAACTCTTACCTCTTTCTGTGGAGCTCGGGATGAACAAAATAGCAGAACATGGCAGAGTGATTACCTTGCTGTCATACTAATTTGCTTGAGTTCTCTCCTCTCTCTTCTTCAATTTCCAGCTGAAACCTCTTCTTCTTCTTCTTCCTTTAAGCTTCTCCCACGAAAACCCTTGCCTTTACTTCATAAAATGAGGAGAAATCGATGGAGAAAACCTTTTTAAAAAGAAAGAAACAAGGTGGGGTCCCACCATCCACCATCCACCATCCACCTTTCCTTTCCTTTCTTTTCTTTTCTTTTCTTTTTCCTTCCTTTATCTTTTCATTTCTTATCTTTTCTTTGCAAAACAAAGCAAACTTAGTATATTAAACATTTGTTTCATTTCCTTTTCTTCTTTTGTCTTAAAAGCAATCCAAACCGAAATGGTTTAAACTTTCCTTCCTTGTTTTCCTTTTGCCTTTCACTTCATTTCTTTCCTTTTTAAAACATGGGAAACCAAGTTTTAAACATTCATTTCTTCTTTCTTTTTGTTGTTTGATAATAAGGAGGTTCCAAAGAAAGATCTCGGGTTTACAACTTACCTCCCCTTAAGAAATTTCGTCCTCGAAATTTAGTAGTCTTTAGGTGAAAATCATCGGATACTTCCTCCTCATTTAGTCTTCTAACTCTCAGGTTGCCTCCTCCACTCCGTGATGTCTCCAACGAACCTTCACGAGTGGGATCGTCTTGTTTCTTAAAACTTGTTCTTTCCTATCGAGGATTTCAATTGCATCTTCTGCGTAACTCATGTCTTTTTCAGCTCAACGGGTTGTGCTTGTAGCACATGTGTCAGATCTGGAATATACTTCTCAACATGGACACATGAAAAACATCATGTACTCAAGATAGTTCTCACTGGCAATTCTAGTCCAGTAGGTCACGCCCAACTTGTCCAATTATTTGATAAGGACCAATATATCTAGGGCTTAGTTTACCTTTCTTATCAAAACGAAGGACACCTCTCCATGGAAATAACTTCAAGAAAACTTGATCTCCGATCTGGAATTCCAAGTCCTTTCGTCGCTTATCTGCATAACTCTTCTGACGGTCTTATGCTACCTTCAGATTCTCTCTGATTACCTTAGTATTGTTTGTCATAACTTGCACCAACTCAGGACCGATTAGTTTCCGCTCTTCTAGTTCATTTCAATATACTAGCGTTCTACACGGTCTTTTATCTAGAGCTTCAAATGGTGCCATGCCAATATTCGACTGGTAGCTGTTATTAGAAGCAAATTCCATAAGCGATAGGTGTGTATCCCAACTCCCCTTAACTTGAAGGACACATGCTTTCAACATGTCTTTTAGGGTCTGGATGGTCCTCTCTGACTGACCATCTGTTTGAACATGAAACATCAGACTAAAACTCGACTTTGTCCCCATAGTTTTTTTTTGTAAGCTAGGCCAAAACATAGAAGTAAATCTCGGATCTCTATCTCGGAAAGTATGGACACCGACACTCCGCATTGTCTCACAATTTTGTCGACGTATAGCTTAACAAGTTGATCAAGTGTAGACGTCGATTTTAATCGGTACAAACCGTGTTGTCTTAGTGAGTCTATCCACCATTACCCAAGTACCATCATGTCCATTTGAAGTACGTGGTAATCTAAACAGAAAAAACCATAGTAATACGCTCCCATTTCCATTCCGACACTAGCAATGGGTTAAGGAGTCCTTTTTGCTTCATTCTAATCGGTTTAACTTACTAATGTGATTAAACATCTATCACATAATCAACTATCTCCCGCTTCATCCCAGGTCACCAATAAGTCTCATTCAAGGTTTTACACATCTTGGTGCTTCCTGGATGCATAGCGTAGCTGAACGGTGAGCTTCTTCTAGAATAGCATTCTTAAGCTCACTAACACTCGGAACGCATAGTCTTCCCTGTTTCTCTATGGCTCCGTCTGATCTCATTTTAAATTTTGCTTCTTGGCCCTATTTGGACTTTCTAAACATCTTTTGCAAGTTACTATTCTTTGATTGTCTTCTCACAATCTCTATTATGAGTGAAGGCCTGATCTGAAATTAAACTAAAAGACCCTCAATTCTCTGCATTACAACAACCGCCTTAGAATCCCTTAGAGTACTTAAAAAAATGTTGCTCAAAACCACACAAGGTGTCCTTAGGAAGTCTTCACTTCTGCTCAATACAATCACCACATTCACCTTACCAGATGGTATTCTATGGTACAATCATAATCTTTAATCATTCTAACCATCTTCTCTGTCTTATAATCAATCGCTTTGATCAAAGATATACTTGGACTCTTATGATCTCGTGTAAATGTGACACCTTTCACCAAACAAGTAATGTTTCCGGATCTTGAGTGCTAAAATAATCTGCCGCTAACTCAAGATCATGGGTAGGGTAATTACATTCGTGCTTTTTCAATTGCCTTAACGCATAAGTTATTACTTTTCCTTCTTGCATCAAGACACACCCTAAATCTTTCCTTGGGGCATCACAAGAAACTACATA
The DNA here is from genome assembly GCA_036507285.1 of Trichosanthes cucumerina. Classification (NCBI taxonomy): domain Eukaryota; kingdom Viridiplantae; phylum Streptophyta; class Magnoliopsida; order Cucurbitales; family Cucurbitaceae; genus Trichosanthes; species Trichosanthes cucumerina. Next base: position 21,792,365 of record CM071843.1, on the reverse strand, counting down.
CTCTTTTCCCAGTTATAGGAAGTGTCGAATAGGTGTTGTAACTAATCTTTTTTCGGCTCCCAAAACTCTGTCACACTTATCCACCATTCAATCTTAGCATTCTTTCTTATTAAAATCATTAAAGGTAATACTAATCGTGAGAAGTTCTCAACAAATCATCTGCAGATCCCCGCCAAGTTAGGAAACTACGCACCTATGTCGCTTTAGCCGGTCTCACTAAGTTGACCATAACTTTTACTTTATGTGGACCCATACCAACTCCATTTGTTGAATCAACTTACCTCAAACACTACCTGATTCAATCAAAACTCACCTTTGGTGAATTTAGCGTGCAACTGTTTATCTCGTAGTGTTTGTAGAATAATACTCATATGCTCCTCGTGGGCTTTCTCACAACCAAAAAAACTAGTATATCATCAATAATTACTATTACAAAGTTATCCAAATACTGGGGAAAAACCTGCCCATGAGGTCCATGGAAACTACTAGTACCTTGTTAAACCGAATGGCATTACTAAACACTCGTAATGCTCGTACCTCATTATGAATAACGTCTTAGGAATGTCTGATTCTCTGACCTTTAACTTATGATATCCTGATCTTAAATTGATCTTACAAAACATCGATACACCTCTTAACTGGTCAAACAAGTCATCTATTCAGGTAAAGGATACTTATTACGATCGTGACTTTGTTTAACTATCTATAATCAATGCATAATCTACTTGATACCATCTTTCTTTTCACGAGATAACACTCGAGCTCTCCAAGGCGATACACTAGGTCCGATGTATCCCTTATCAACTAGTTCTTGTAACTGCATCTTTAGTTACCTGATCTCACTTGGAGCCATTCTATACGGCGGTTGCGAAATAGGTGTTACTCATGGTAACAGTTCAATGGTGAACTCAACTTCCCTATCAGGTGGCAATCCTGATAGATCTGCTAGAAAACAACAAGAAAATTCATTCACAACAAGAACATTTTCTTGTTTTAGCTTTTCTTCCTGCACCTCAACTACATGTGCAAGAAACGTCGTGCAACCTTTCCTCAATAACTTCTGAGCTTTGAATGTTGAAAACAAACTCGTAGGGATAGTCTTTCTTTCATCCCATAAAACCACTTCACTAATCCTGGTTTCTTGAAAACAACTTCCTTTATATGGCAATCTCTCTGAAGCATAGTGAGTGAATAAGAAATCCATTCCTAGGATTGCATCTCACACCTGCAACTCTAGTGGAAGAAGATCCACTAACAAATTGAGACCTTTTACTAAGATCTCACAATTCCGCATCACTGAATTGACTAATAAAGCATCACCAACTGGAGTGTATATAACTAACCTTTTACATAAAGGTTCTAGCTTCCCATTCAACTTAGTCAAGAACATACTAAAAACAAAGAAATGTGTAGCACCTTGTTCTATTAAAACAGTGCGGTACATTTCAAATAGTAATCGTACCAATAATCATATTCGTGCATCCTCGCCTTCTTGCTTTGAGTCATAACTTAGACCTTCCGTGTTGCCTAGGCCTCCTACAACTCTCTTTTAGTCTAACACCACTGGTGCCTCTCTTGCAGCCTACAAAACTCTCACCGCTCAACTAATCGGGACTCAACTCCTAGTCCTCTCAGACGCACTGTCCCATAGCTGTGGACAATCCTCTTGACATGTCCTGGTTGTCGCATTGGTAGCATGTACCAACACTCACAAGACAATGATCTTGATGATTCTTGCAACAGATCATCACACATGGAGTTTTCCTTGCTATACTCGGGCATAGACTCTTGCCCTCTTTGCGCCTTGCCGCTAATCAAACAAACTAATTAGGTTCTTTTTAACTCTGCCTCGATAGGCACTACCCACAATCATCCGCCTCGATGCCCGGCTACTTGACTACTAGCTTGCTCCTTAAAGTCATATTGACTTGAAACATTTATTCCAAGTGTGAACTGCGCACGCTCACGACCTTGAAATCGCTTTTGTTGTCGAAGCCTTCACAACTAGGCTTCACTCATCGATCGCACCTCTCCATACCATACTCGCTTCAACACGTAGAGCAATCTCTACCACCGGGAGAAATCAATCCACTTAGCAATGGTTGTAATCGGGTACGTATCTCGTGTCGTAACCTCTTTCAAATCTTCAACACTGTCACTCTTAGATGCCACAATCACATCAACATACCGCGACAACTCGGTATATCTTCTCTCATACTCAAACATCGAAAGTGTATCTTGTTTTAGTTCTAACAAAATTCATCCCTCTCTCGCTCTCACGTGCGTGCTAGGGTAATATTTATTTTCAAATATACTTCAAAGTTTGCCATTGTGAAGTACGTGCATCACTACAATCAAGCTAACATCGATTTCCATCATCCTTCCGCTTTCTTTAGCAAAGCAAGAATGTGGCCAACTTAACATTTCGCTCTCCTCGAGCAACTCATAACATCAAAACATTTATCAAGCTTATTCACCAAAACTCACTTTCCGGTTGGATCTTTGGAACCTCAAACACTGCGTGGCTCCTAACTCTTTTAGGTGATCTATTCTATATGTCTTATCTCGGATTACTTAGCCCCGCTCCCTATGGCTTACTTACCTCCTGTGAGGAATTAGCATGTCGCTTAATTCGCCCCTATCTCGAACTCTTGAGGCACTAGATCTCCACCGGGATTGATCTTCGGTAGGATCCTGCGTCCCGTCCTGATCTTGCCTGCATCGTCTGCTAGTACGTGGTGGCATGACTTCTATAACATATTAACATACTAGACATGTAATGAGTACTCAACCCAAATGCACAATTCTAGACTTGTGTTCACATTCTAGTCCCGACCGGACTTACTCTTGTCCTTACTTGGACCATGCTCGCTAGTTCTATTGAACTAACTCAATAACTTGCTATTTACTTTTGAGTTTCTTCTAGAGCTAACTTGCTCTGTCTCATTCCCATGGAGCTAATCGCTCGATACCAAGTTGTCACACCCTCCCGAACCACATGCTAACTTAGCACGGGAGATTTGGCATGCGACCAACAGACATTGTTACCTCTTAACAATACCTGCTGACATTACTTTACCTGGAAATAAACTATGTTCGCATATGGAACATTTTAAACTTAACACAGCGGAATCTGGACATCTATAAGACGTACATGAGGAGAAACCCTTCTTAAGTCTCTCTTGGAAACTAAGATGAGCTAGAACATCAGAACCACAAACAGTCCAAACCACTAATTAAGCAGCCACAACCTCTAAAGCACATACGACTATAACTACATAGTTCTCTTAAAATAATTTACAGACATATGGACTTGCTAAACCACACCAACCACGTACAACATATCAAACATGAGAAGCTTCCAAAGAGACTATGGCAGTTATCGTGCACCGGAGCTCGATCTCTACCTGAAAAGTGGGAAAAATACTGAAAGAATGAGCTATAAAGCTCAGTGAGTGACTTGAGTTTAAAAGAAAGCTATTAACTCGTAAATCATATCACCTGGCCATCTATGAGCATATGCATCTGTAATCAAGCGTTAAAAGTAATCGTGTAATCATTATAGCTTTTCATGAAAACAAGCAAGACACCGTTAAAATCTCGTAAGGCATGTAAATGATATAAACTCTTTTTAAAACATGTCACAATCTACGTTGTGTAGGGCACGTCCAGTACACCAACGTTTATTCTACGATGATGTAGTGGGGCCCGCCAAAGACTCCCATCGTCTTTGTCGTAGTGGGGCCCGCCCAAAGACTCACGACAAATACCATTGTCACGAGTACACTCAACGTCGACAATGTAAATAAGACCTGTGTGCACACGGTACTACATAGCCTCGGGCTCAATATCTCAGAAGATCACATGAAAACATTTGAACATGCCAGCTTATCTTTTTCTTTCATAAAACTCAAGCTTACTTAGCTTGTTCATAAACTGAAATCTTTAAAACATACTTGCTAGTACATGCTTGCTTGAAATCATCACATTTTCATAAGTTTTGGCAACCATTGGACATATGCTCATGTATAAACTTTATAAAGACTTTAGGCTCATCATGAACACTTTAAAACATTTCTAAGAAATCATGAATGCTCATAAACAAGTGTTCAAGAAAACAATAAACATCTAAACCATTTCGTTTTAGCAAAACCTTGCATTTCATAAGCATAATACAAGCCTATAAACCATTTTCAAGGTTCGTTTGTCACTCACAGTGTTAGAACTAAAGTCTTGACCCGTACACTCGACCTTTTGTTCTTGGCCTGTCAAACAAACCAAAACCATGTTTTAGAACCTCGAGCTCATGGTTTTAACTTTAAAACTACAAGAAAACACTACAACAAAAATTCCAGCATTTAACAGATTTTATGCCCTGTATTCAGACAGCCATAACTTCTTCATTACTTATCCAAACAGGGTGAAATTTATACCAAACTCTTCCTTTTGGAATCCTCTAAAATTCATATGAAGACATGAAATTGAAATTCCCAATAGATTGATTCAGAAATACCTCGAAAGCTTCTTTCCCCGGAACCAACTTCTGCTATTCCAGATTCGAATTTCTGCTGCAACCCGATACTTGACCTGCTATTTACAACATCTTCCAATCATCTTCTATTCACGATTCCTTCATGAAAGTTGTAGGAAATTCAATAAGCTTTCCAAACATACCTAATAGAGCTTCTGATTCCAATTCTACAGGTCAGTACAACCAAAACATCAGAGACTTCTCGGATTTGACAGTAAATTCTGTGTTCTGACTTCCTCTTCACAAATCAGTAGCTTAAGATCCGAATTTGCTCGAGCATCCTTCACGAATTATGTTCCAATATGAGTTAACTTGCACGAAACAAAATTTCAACTCTTACCTCTTTCTGTGGAGCTCGGGATGAACAAAATAGCAGAACATGGCAGAGTGATTACCTTGCTGTCATACTAATTTGCTTGAGTTCTCTCCCTCTCTTCTTCAATTTCCAGCTGAAACCCTCTTCTTCTTCTTCCTTTAAGCTTCTCCCACGAAAACCCTTGCCTTTACTTCATAAAATGAGGAGAAATCGATGGAGAAAACCTTTTTAAAAAGAAAGAAACAAGGTGGGGTCCCACCATCCACCATCCACCATCCACCTTTCCTTTCCTTTCTTTTCTTTTCTTTTCTTTTTCCTTCCTTTATCTTTTCATTTCTTATCTTTTCTTTGCAAAACAAAGCAAACTTAGTATATTAAACATTTGTTTCATTTCCTTTTCTTCTTTTGTCTTAAAAGCAATCCAAACCGAAATGGTTTAAACTTTCCTTCCTTGTTTTCCTTTTGCCTTTCACTTCATTTCTTTCCTTTTTAAAACATGGGAAACCAAGTTTTAAACATTCATTTCTTCTTTCTTTTTGTTGTTTGATAATAAGGAGGTTCCAAAGAAAGATCTCGGGTTTACAATTTGTTTGTGGTCCTACCAACAAACAGAAGTCCCTTTCGAGCCAATGAGAGGGTCGGGCGCTTTGTTCAAGTCCAAGAGGCACCTCTTAAGGGAACATTCCTCTACTTACCATAATGGTCGGAAGGAGAGAATTACATCTTGCTAGGCTATGTCCTCAACTGCTCACTTGGTCTTGTCCCCAAGAAGTTAGGCATATTGAGTCGACGAATCTGGCCACTCTCACCCATACTAGTCAAAGGACAATCTCTCGCACGTAGTTAACGGAGTTACATCTAATGGTTGCTATTTCGCGGTCAGGTCTTATGTAACCTCATTACATAGGATAACCCCACTCACATGTCATCTACTCGAACACGTTAGGATCATCGTGTTTGTATCATATACAAAGTGGGCCTCATCAATAGTTTTACTAGGGCAAGGTACCCAAACCTTATCCCCTTACTATAGACCCTTTAGGTTGTATCTCAAACCGAGATCCTTTAAATTTACACTACATTTAGTTAAAGATACATTTTACAGCCTTGGATGTTTAGTTTATTGGATTTAGGGTTAAAACTATGGCAATATCGTAAATTACGAACAATAACACTTCATTGAATTAATAACAGTTTATTACAATAATTAGAACAACAATTACAAACTACGAGTTTTAGGGCACAAACACCAAAAAACTCCCACTTGAACTAAAACTCTAGTGGGGTACATTATCAACTAAAAGAATGGTTACAAGAGAGAGAAATACAATAAACTAGGGCATCCATATACCCCATTACATATCTCTCACTGCCTTAGATTAGCCTATGTACATATCTCGTAGACCTAGACTCTCCAGATGTCCCTCGAACACTTTAGCCGTGAGTGTCTTTGTAAACGGATCAACAATGTTGTGCTCTGAATCGATCTTCGTGACTGTCACATCTCCTCGTTGCACTACTTCTCATATGAGGTGATACGTCCTCTCAATGTGATTTCCTCTCTTATGGCATCGAGGTTCTTTCGAATTGGCTACCGCACCACTGTTGTCAAAGTATAAGATGATGGGAAATTCCATATTTGGAAAAACTTCCAAATTAGTAAGGAATTTTCTTAGCCAAACTACCTTTTTAGCTGCTTCACAACCACCGACATACTCAACCTCCATCGTGGAGTCAGCGATGCACCATTGCTTGATGGTTCGCCATACTATAGCTCCCCCGTTAAGGGTGAAAACTGATCACGATGTGGACTTCCTACAATCCTTATCGGCCTGAAAATTAGAATCAGTGTATCTAGTGAGGATCAAATCCTTAGTCTATACACAAGCGTATAGTTTAACCCTTGACTGGATTGGTACCTAATGACTATTCCAACTGCATAGCAAATGTCTGCCCTCGTGCACAACATAGCATACATTAAGCTACCTACTTGAGAGGCATAGGAATATGTCTCATATCCACAACCTCATGAAGATGTCTTAGGACATTGTTACTTAGACAGATGAAGTCCATGCCTGAAGGGTAATAAGCCCTCTTGGAATTCTGCATCGAATATCGGGACAAAATTTTGTCGATATAAGATGCTTGAGACAGAGATAGCGTTCTGTTCTTGCGATTCGTGAAAATCTGAATTCAAAAAACATAGTGTGGCTCTCCCAAATCTTTCATTTTGAATTGGGTCGCCATGAACCTTTTTAAGTTAGTAAGGTATCCTACATCATTCCCAATAAGTAGGATGTCATCAACATAAAGCACTAAGAAAGCTATTTTTTTGTTGATAATCCTCTCGTAAACACAAGACTCATCAACGTCTTGGTCAAAGCCATAAGACTTCACACTAGTATCAAATCTTATGTTCAAAGATCTGAATGCTTGTTTCAACCCATTAGTGGATCGATTGAGCTTGCAAACTTTTTGCACCTGACCTTGGGTAATGAACCCTTCGGGCTGAGACATATAGATACTCCCCTCAAGATTACAATTCAAAAAAACAGTCTTGAAGTCCATTTGCATAAACTCAAACCCTCTTAAGCTAGTTTAGAGGGTGGGGCCCCGTTTGTTCAAGACCTTGACACAAATCTTAAGGGGACATTCTATCTAATTCATTAGTCTAGGAATGAGTGAATTTTGTCTTGCAGTGTTAAGTCCCCAGATGCCTACGAGGTTCTGTCCCTGGGAAAGTAGGCTTATTAAGTCGGCAATAGGCCACTCTTAACCATACTAGTCTAAGGACAAACCCCTATAAGTATGAGTTTTTAACTTGCTCATAATTTAGGTCGAGTCACTAACGATCGTCTATAAATTATCAGTCCTATCCTGTTAACGGCGTTATACTGTTAGACTAATAATTTGTTGTCCGGTCTTGTATAAACTCTTCATACATAATGCCCCCACTCGCATGTCATCCACAAGAATGAGTTGGATTACCTAATTTGTACTAATTACAAAGTTGGTCGCATCAATGGCGTTACCAGAATAAAGTTCCAAACTTCATTCTTATACCATAGACCATTCAGGGTATACTCTTGAGCACAGTCCAAATAGTGTCTACTACACTGATGTTCAAGATTCACTATAACCTGATGGGATTTATGCCTTTTGATAAATTAAATAAAGTATTATTTGTTTTGATAGAATTACAATATTGCTTTATAAATCCAATAAAATAAGGTCCAAGGTTATAACATTTATCTTGAACATCAGTGTAGTGAACACTAATTGGGTTGAGTTCAAGAATATAACCTAAATAGTCTATGGTATAAGAAAAAGGTTGGAAACCTCATTCAGGTAACACCATGGATGCGGCTCACTTTGTAATTAGTACAAATGAGGTAATCCAACTCATTCATGTAGTTGACATGCGAGTGAGGGCATCCTTTATGAAGAGTTCATACAATACTGGATCGCAAATTATAACTCTAACTAGTGTAACACCCTTAACAGGATAAAACTAGTAGTTTATATATGGTCATTAGTGACTCGACCTGAATCCCAAGCAAGTTAAGAACTCCTGCTTATAAGGGTTTGTCATTAGACTAGTATGGATGAGAGTGACCTGTAGCCGACTCAATAAGCCTACCTTCTCAATGACAGAACCTCGTAGGTAGCTGGGAACTTAACTGTGCAAAATGGAATTCACTCATTCCTCTACTAAGAAATTAGATAGGTTGTTCCCTTAAGAACTGATTCCATTTCTGGAACAACGGCGCCCCACCCTCTATTAGGGTATGAGTCTAAGGTAGGATCTTAGAATTGTTGTTCATTAGAGGATCAGTCGTGCTTAAGGAGCAAATAGGTAATCACAGGGGTAAAACGGTAATTTGACCCAGTCGTGATTACGAACAACCTGTTAAGGGTCGACTCAGGGGTAATGACTATATCAGTGGACACAATATTATCTACAGTGAGGAAAGTGCAGCTACAAGTCTATAGTGGAGTGACTTGTAGTTAATGAATATTGATTAACAAGGTCAAAGGGTTTGATCAGTTAATCTCAGATCATTGGAGCTCATGAACTGTAGGTTCAATAGGTCCCTCCGTTGGCTCAATATGGTAATATTGAGGGTATAAAGTGTTCAATTTCATACATGAGGTGTTATATAAGTTATATGTGATATAATTGATATAATATATAGTTTTAATGTGAATTAGATTCATATATAAACTATATACTAAAGAGAGAAAAAAGGAGGGGTAGGATGGTCATTGCCATCCTATTCCCCTATATATATGGTTGCATGAGATGCAACTAGGTTAAGTGATTTCAAGCTTTTGTTGTGTTGTTGGAAAGGTTCCAAGACAACAAACATCTCTCTCACAAAACACCTCACCTCTCCTAAAGGGAACCCACCTTCCTCCCTCACCTAAAGAACAACGGAGAATATCCGGTGGTATTGTCGGTGCTTGTACGAGTTCGTGTTGCTGAGGTCTTGATCTCGAGAGAGGAGGAGCACTTGAAGAAAGGTTCTTCAAACGTAACTTTCTTGTTGTCCATTATATTCATATGCTTAATCTAGTTATATATGTTCTTGAATTAAATTGTTGTAACTAAATCAAGAGCGCGTGATTCACAATCGCTTCCGCTGCGTGACTTCGATTCTCTTCTTAACCATCGAGCTTAGTTCACTGGATTTATAAAGCGAGAGGATAATTCTATCAAATCAACTAACTCTTTATTCATTTGGCTAAAATTACAAAAGTTTAGGGCACATATCCCAACATGGTGATGCTAGAGTAGTTGAAGATGAGAGAGATCGCGTTATTCAAGAATATGTAGTGTCAGTACTGATTCTGGGGACTATGCCACCAGAAATAGATTGAAATAGGTCATGTTTCAGATACTCCAACACACAGGCAAGGATACTCTTTCGTTATTCATTTAGAGGAAAAAAGCGAGAATGGTTGAATACAATTCCATCTGCAGCTATCAAAAGTTAGACGAGTTCGTGGAACTCTTTTCGATGATGTATTTTCCTCCCACTAATACTGCAAAGCTCAGGAGTCAGATCACATCGTTTCAACAACAGGAGGATGAATCTTTCTATGAAACGTGGAACATATTTAAGGAATTATTGTGAAAATGCCTGAACAATGGTATTCCCTACGACATTCAAATGCAAACTTTTTATATTGGGTTGAATACCCACACGAGGATTGTATGTTGGGTTTTGGGTCTGAAAACTCGTAGTTTGTAATTATGTTCTAATTAATGTAATAAAGTTTTATTATTTCAATTAAGAGTTATTGTTCGTTATCTACGAGTTTGCCTTTATTTAAACCCTAAATCCAATAAACTAAACATCTAAGGATGTTATATGAATCTTTAACTGAATGTAGTGTACATATAAAGGATCTCGGTTCGAGATACAATCTAAAGGGTCTATAGTTAGGGGATAAGGTTTTGGTACCTTGCCCTGGCAAAACTATGGATGTGGCCCACTTGTTGATACAAACACTGTGATACTAACGTGTTCGTGTAGATGAAATGTTTGTGGGGATATCCTATGTAATGAGATTACATAAGACCGGACCACGAAATAGTAAGCTTTAGTTATTAGTCCGTTGACTACTTAGGTTTCTATTTTACTAGGATGACCTAGGTAACTTGATCTCAATCCTGAGCAGGTTACGAACTTCTGTTCGCGAGGGACTGTCCTTTGACTAGTATGGCTGAGAGTGGCCAGATTCGTCGACTTAATATGCGTACCTTCTTGGGGACAAAACCGAGTGAGCGGCTGGAAACTTAACTTAGCAAGATGGAATTCACTCCTTCCCGCCTAGTAGGGTAAGTAGAGGAATGTTCGCTTAAGTTGTGTCTCTTGGACTTGAACAAAGGACCCGACCCTCTCATTGGCCCGGGAGGGACTGTTTGTTGGTAGGACCACGAACAAATTGTTTATTAGAGGAGCACTAGTACTTAAGGCACAAGATGTAACCCAGGGGTAAAACGATATTTTGACCAAGCTTGTGTTACGAACATTCGTGAAGGATTGACTAGTTGTTATTGGTCAATATCCGTGGACACAGAAATATATCCGCAGTGACAAGAGTGCAGTTGCGGGACTTTAGTGGAGTGTTCCGCAGTTAACGAATGTTGATTAGGAGGTTAATGAGATTAACCGGGCAATCTCAAATCGTTGGAGCTTTTGATCTGTAGGTCCATTAGGTCCACCTTCTAGCTTGTGAAGGTTTCATAGATCATTTGAATTTGAAATGTTCAAATTCATTACGGAATATATTTAATGTATATGGAACTATATATTATAAATTTAATGTGAATATGGTTCATATTAAGTTATATGAGAGAATTAAATATTTGAAAGAGTTCAAATATTAAATTCAAATGTGAATGTGATTCATATTTGAAAACTATAGGTTAAAATTTAATGTGCAGTAGATGTACATTAAAAGTATAAGTTAGAGGAATATATTGATAAAATATGATTTAATCCAAATTAAATATATGAAATTTATTTTGTTTTATTTAAATGTGATTTAAATTAATAATTAAATTTTATTTAATTATTATTATTATTTTAATAATAAAATAAGGGAACGTGTCTTCCAGACACGTTCCCACTATCCATCTCTTTCTCTCTATCGATAGCTTAACTGGGAGAAGGGGGTGAGTTAATCGGTTGAACAATCTGTAACTTTGGGTAGAGTTCTCTCTGTTGGAATTCTCTCTCTCACTCTCTAATTCCCAAAAACTTCCAATTGTTGGAATCTTTCCCACCGAGAAAGATCTAAAAATCAAGAGATTTAGAAGGTGTTCTCTGTTGGTGGTGTTATGTAGGTGAAAAAAAGAGAACTTTTGGAAGTTCCTGAGTTGCTGAACATTGGAGCAAGGAGTTGTTGTTCCGCGAAACTACAATGGTAATCTTTTTATCTTTTTATTAGTTTAATTGTTAAATTAATTTAAGTATGATTGCATGTAAACCTCCATGTTTAATTAGACTAAAAAGTATGCTTGTTTTGTATGTTTTTGGTAATGTATTGGTTTTTGTTTCAATTAAAACAATCAAGCAAATTTCGATCCCAAACACGTTTCCGCTGCTCAAGGAGATCAGATCTCCATCATTGTAATGGATGTCTAAGCTGGAGGAGCATTGATGTCGAAGACACACAATGATGCCTATAATATTTACAGAATATGCAAAGAATAACTATCAGTGGCGTACCTCATGCCTTAACCCGACTCGCCAGGCAGAAGGGGTGCAAGATAAAAGTGTAGTGAATCTGGTAGCACAAATTGCTACTCTTCACAACACATTGAAATTGTGCCCATAAAATCTGTCGTCTGTGAAATATATGGGGTAGAAAAATAATTTTAATCCCTACTCAAACACATATAACCAAGGTTGGAGACCTCATCCAAACTTTTCATGGATCAATCAAGGAGTTAGGCCTTCTAGTCAACAGATGAGACCTCCTATACCTCATGGATGTAAGCAACAAGGTTATCCTCAGCAGAATTTTCAGCCTCCTAAGGTACAAACTCATGACTATACATCTTCACTTGAGACCTTCCTGAAAGAACACATGGCCAAGACTGATGCCATAGTCCAAAGCAAAGTCACTGCTTTTAGAAACTTGGAAACACAAGTGGGTCAACTAGCTTCAACCTTAAATAATAGAGCTTAAGGCAACTTGCCAAGTGATACTGAAAACTAAGAAGCAAAGGTAAGGAATCATGTAAGGCAATCATACTTCGAAGTGGGAAAGAGTTAGAGGAGCTAAAAACTGAGGCTCCTAAGCTGAAAAAGCCCACTTCAATCCAAAGAAAAGTTGAGGAAGTAAAAATAAAGCAGAATGTGGGAATAACGAGGAAAATGTTGTAGCAACTCCTCAACATCAGGAAAATGATCAGAATAATGTTGTAGCACTGCCTCTTCATTAGGTGACTGACCAAGGCAATGTTGTAGAATTATCGTAACATCAAACGACAAAACAAAAAAATGTTGCAGCATTGCCACAACAACACCCAACCGATCAAGTGAATACGACATCACCACCTCCTTTTCCTCAACGATTTATAAAGAAGGAACAAGACAAACACTTTGATAAATTTCAAGAAATATTGAAGGAATTGCACATTAATATTCCACTTGTTGAATCCTTAAATAAAATGTCCAATTATGGCAAGTTCATGAAAGATATGTTGAAGAACAAACGAAGACTTAGAGAATTTGAAATAGTAGCTCTTACAAAATATTGTAATTCAATCCATCAAAGAAAGTTTCATCCTAAATTGAAGGATCCTTATACTTTCATTATTCCTTTCTCTATTGGAAAGACATATAATGGAAGGGCTTTATGTGATTTGGGAGCAAACATCAACTTGATGCCTATGTTCGGGTTTAAAAAACATGGAGTTGGAGAAACAAGACCCACTACAATCACTCTTCAATTAGCGGATCATTCTTATACTCATCCTTAAGGAAAAATTTAAGATGTTCTTGTTCAAGTTGTTAAATTCATCTTTCCTGCAAATTTCATCATATTGGACAAGGAAGATGACGCAGAGGTTCCTATTATCTTGGGTTGGCCATTTTTCATCTACATGTAGAACGTTGATTGATGTCGAAACAGGAGAGCTTACAATGAGAATGAATGATCAACATGTAACCTTTAATGTGTTCAATACCATGCAATATTTTGATGCTGTAGAAGAATGTTATGCTAATTGGGGTTTTGAATTCATCTCAAAATGTTCGAATGAACAAAACTTTCAAGGAGAGCTTAGAGAATGGGAACTCTTTTGAGCATATTGTAGAAGAAAGTGGTGCTAAGAATGGACACATCTCATTGTTGGAGAATACTTAGTTCACCAAAAAGGAGGTGTTATCCAAATGAGAGAGAGAAGAATAAGTGGGTGTTATATGTTGTGTGACAGCCGATAATTAGAGGTAAATTTATTATTTGCAAAAGTTTATTTCTGGCTCGTTTCGTTATTTTAGATTTTTGGGCTAGGAGGCTAATTAGTGGTTCTTGCAATGACACAAATAATTAAGTCTCACCTTTAAATATGCTTGTCAGCTCCCTTGCTTATCGTATCGAGCGTGCTGGAGAAGGAGTTAGGGTAGCTACTCTTTTCTTATTTTAGGGTTTTGGTGTGGTTTTAGTTTTTTTAAAAAAAACAAGAAAAGGGAAAAGGAATCGGGAAGCAGCCACCCAGCCGACTCCCTACCCTTCGCCTTGCCTTCTTCGCGTGAGGACGCCACCTTAAGCCCAACTGCAAGCCGTTGTTGACTGTTATCCCGCCGTCCACCATGTCAAAGCTGACTGTCGACATCCCTTTGTGTCTCTCCCTCGTCTCCTTCTTTTCCTTTCCAACTTGAGGCACTCGCGACCTCCGTCTCTCTCTATCAAATCTGTCGATTTCTCCCTCCCTCGCATCTCCATCTCCTGTGACATCTCCCTCTCCCCTCGATCGGCATCGTGCCCCTCCATTTGCGAAGTTGTTTGTTGCCGCCTCTCGATCCCTCTCTCTCCAATCAATCACACTCCCTCTTTTCTCCCGCTTTCCCAAGCCCTCTCCCCTTTCCCAAACCGATTCTTCTCCCGCTATCTCTATGATGTGTGTTTGTTTTTGTGGACTGGAACGAATCCTTTGGCTATGGAGTAAATTTTTGAAGTAACATCGAGGTTAAGATCGAGCAGAGAACACTTTCAACTTGTAACAGTAGGTAAGCCCTCGATATTGAAGTTGTTTGAGTCTTTAATTTAGTTTAGGATTGTTGGGTTGGCTTTTGAATTCCTTGTGGGGTTATCAAAGGATATTTCGTTTTAGTTTGGTTAGGTTTGTTTCTGTTTTGTACCTTAAGGTTAAAGTCACGTGATTGATTCCCAACTGAGGTTTGTGCATCATTTGTGGGGTTTGTAGGTACACTAAGCTGCTAACAAGAGCAAGAACTATCCTATTGCACTCATAAACTGAGCTAAGTAGTCATTTGGATTAACGCCAAACTCATAAGCGAAGGAGTACGACATACGACATTACTTGTTGTGTGTTCTATAAACGTTATTATTGTTGAACCTTAGGTTAGTTATCTAAAGGTTTTTTTGAACTTGAAGCATGCTTTGATGAGTTTTATCTTTGACATGATTGTATGAATAATACGAATGTCTAGATAGGACCCGGTCACCTCATGAACAAATCCTGAGGACCAGCAGATACTGGACCTTGAGTTACACCCCAGCGGGTCAGAACTTTAGGTTGATGATATATGTTAGGCTCGTGAGATTGGGGTACGTCCCCATTGAGATCAGAGAGTGGTTGTTTTCCATTATCTTGTGTTAGATTAGGGGTTATTCCACATAGGGCATGTTGGTTACGTTCTTCACTACACTATGCTAGTGTGTTGTGTTGTGAGAGCCTGAGGTACATCCACGTCAGGCAGTGGTTGCTTTCCATTATCCCGTATTGGTTTAGTGTCGATTCCCCATAGAGTGTGTAAGATACGTACCTGCTATACTCTATGCCAGCGTGTAGTGGCGTGAGAGTTGCTTTCTCTCATTGCATCGTCAATCAACTTTCAAGGACCGAAGGTAAAACTCGAGTTTATACTGCAGGGGGCTCATGGTGGAGTGTGCTAAATGTGAGACCTTTTTGGGGTTTAGTGAATTTGGAAGAAGAGTCTTTTGTTTTTTTTTTTCTAGATAGGTTTGGGAGTAAGTGAGCAACTTACTGGGTATTGTTATATTCACTCGTTTCTTTCTATATTTTGATTGCAGATAAAAGTTGAACTATGAATTGATGACGACGGTGGCAACCTGGCGAGGCTATGAGGATGTTTTGTTGTGACATTTACCTCACAGGAGCTATTTTAAAACTTAATATTTTCGCTGAATATTCTATATAGTTTGGGACTTTTATTAGTTGTTTAACTTCCCTATTAATTGATTCATAGGTTGTATTTGGATTGTTCCTCCTAATAGTAAGGTTAGTCTCTTATTTTTATTTTGCTGCACATATGTACCTTTGGTTGAGTTTTGCTTGTTCCTTTCGTTTAAGAGCTATTAGTTTTACATAAGAGTTGGTTCAATGTTTAAATCCTGCTCATCTGGAGTACTCTACATTAATTGTTTACTTTTTTATCTGTTGGGAACCTAGCCTATTGTTGAATGTAGTTTGGTGGAGGTTGAGTGTTTTGGAAATCTTTTTGAATGGTGTTATGCTTAAAACATGTTAGGGAAAAAATTTTGTTTTGTCCTAGAAGCGTCGTTATGCTGCCAAAATTTTGGTAGTAACGGGGTTGCTTAGTAACACCCGTAGAAGTTTTGGGTCTAAAAATTAGGGTCGTTACATCTTTAATAAAGTGTGTTGCGATGTATGTCCTAATCTCGTATATGTTTGTAACATTCCTTATTGAAATAAATAGGAATTATTTTTTCAACACTTTGTGTCTCGCATATTTAAAAACTTTATACAATAAACTAAGCTCCAGGGTCATTGAATTATGAGAGAACTAGAGCTTGAACGGTTTGTAGTGGACACACAGGGAGGATCACGTTCGAGTTAATGACCTGAACGGTCTAAAATATACGGATTGGGTTGGAGATCTAATCATAGATACGATGGATGCGAAGCGTTTTGTAATAGATACAAACGAGGTGATCCAAGTCGTGTTGGGATTTTTGTCCTGATCTCGTGTTTGTAAATAACTGTTTGAAATTAATAAGAGTTATTTATTCCATTACTTTGTGTCTCGCAATATTTACAAACGTTTCCAATGAACTAAGCTCCAGGGTCAATTAATTTATGAGAGAACTAGAACTTGAACGGTGTGTAGTGGACACACAGGGAGAATCACGTTCGAGTTAATGACCCGAACGGTCTACAGTGTATGCATAGGGTTGGAGACCTAATCCTGGATACGCTGTGGAAGCGATCTGCTTTGTACTAGATACAAACGAGGTTATCTGACTCGTTCATGTGGTTGACATGCGAGTGGGGGCATCCTGTGCACTGAGATTGTACAAGACCGGACTGTGAATTATTAGACCTACTGATTTAACACCGTTGATTGTAAGGACTAATAACTTCGTAGATGACCATTAGTGACTTGACCTGAATCCTGAGCGTGTTACGGACTCCTTTCTGCGGGGTCTGTCCTTTGACTAGTACGGGTGAGGGTGGTCACGGTTACATGCCTAATATGCCTATCTTCTCAGGGACAGGACCAAGTAGGGAGCTGGGAACATAACTACACGAGATTGAATTCACTCGTTCCCGCCTTTAGGGAAACTAGAGGGGTTGTTCCCTTAAGTGTTGTCTCCAGGGCTTGGACAACGGGTGCCGACCTTCTCACTTGCCCGAGAAGGGTATTGTGTGTGGTTGGACCATCATAATATGTTGTTCAATAGAGGAGCAGTAGGGACTTAAGGAACAAGAGATAGACACAGTGGTAAAAACGGTAATTTGACCCAGCCGTGTCTACGAACAACCTGTGAAGGGTCGACTCATGGGCATTAGTTATATCAGTGGACACGTAATACTCTGCACTTACGGGAGTGCAGCTACGGGCTATACTGAAGTGTTACCGTAGCTAATGAAGGTTGATTAACCGGGTCAAAGAGTTCGACAGGTTAATCTCGGATCATTGGAGCCCGTCATTGTAGGACCATTAGGTCCCTCGGTTGGCTCAATCTTGTTAAAAGAATGATTAATGTTTTCGTATGAAATTTAAGTGTTCAATTTCACTTAAAGGGCATTTATCTCATTTATATGAGATATGAATGATGTAATATATAGTTTAATGTGAATGAGATTCATAATAAACTATAGGTTAGCCTAATTGTTGAATTAGGGCTAATTGGAGAAATTAATTGAGAGAAATTAAATTGGATGTGATTCAATTTTGTTAATCCATAATTATTGCAAATGTGATTTGCAATATGACATATGAGATATCTTATATTATGCGGTTATGTATATGAGATTTGCATAACCTATAGTTGTGGTAAAGTGGTAATAATGTTGAGATTTTAACTCCATCATTTCCACTATTTAAACCCCTTTGCAAGAAGGGATTGTGGGCAAGTCTCTCATTTTTTCATTTTGATCAAAGAGAAGAGATTAAAATTCTCTCTACTCTCTTAACTCTCCTCCCTATCCAAAACACTAGAGTCCCACAACTTTCCTTCTTCCAAAGGAAGAACAACCGAGATTCCAAGTGGTTGTGTTCGGGTTTCGTTCGAGAGAAGCATTCGTTGAGTTCGAGAAGCACGAATCATTCGTGACTAAGGAAGGAATGTCGAAGATCTGTCTACAAAAAGTAAGTGAACATCTTCTTGCTGTAATTTCTTCCTCTTTGCATGTTTAACTTAGGTCTAAGCGTTAGATCGTTTTAAGAATATTCACGTAGCGCAACGATACCTTGACGATTCGATCGTCTTCCGCTGCGCGGGGATTTTTATTCCCTTCAATTGGTATCAGAGCCATTTCAACGGTTTTTCATTATGCACTATTTTTTGTTAAAAGAGGTGGGTATTTTACTTTAAACTCATGAGATGAATGGTTGTTTGGGAATTTGGATGTTTTCGGTTTTGGCATTTTCGATTTACAAGTTTTATGTTGATGAGATCAATGTAAGGGCTTGTTGTTTTTTAGCATTTTGTTGTAAATCAAGTCTGTAAAGTTCGAGCCTTTAGTAGCAAGAGTTTCTGTGAAGAAATCGGAGCGAAAACGGGCGAATTTCGAAGCAAAAATAGCAAAGCGGTTTGCTGTACATGCGACGGTATTGAGACGTTGTTCATTTGCGTCTCAACGTTGTGCCAGCGGGAGAAAGGCGTCTTTGCGAGAGACGAGCGTTACAACGCGCCCGGCGTTGAGAACGCCGGGTCGACGCCGAAGTGGCGGCGTTACAGCAACGCCGCACGCGTTGAGGCGATTCGAGAGCGCGCTTCAACGTGGGCAAGTTGCTTCTTAGAGTGGGCAGTTTATTCCGAATTTCTTTTATTTTTTATTTGTAAAATGTATTTTAATTATTTATTTAATTATTTTATTAAATAATATTAATATAAGTGTTATATTAATGTTGTTTAATTAAATAATTGCCCCTATGTGCCAAAACCGACCTATTTTTGCTATTTAATTATTTTATGCATGAGATGTATGATTTAATTAACTTATATGTGCATAATGTATGACATATAGATTTAAAATCCCACCTTAGGTTAAACATTTTCATGCATCATTTATATTTTAAGAGTTATAATATATAGTTTGCATGATAGGTTATATTATAAGAGTTATAATATAATTAAATGCATGTTTAATTCAATTAATATAAGTGTTATATTTTTTAGATTAAAGTATGCTCATGCATTTATATTCATGTGATGAATATTATTATGTTATAGTATATAGTTATTCATGTGATGAATGGTCAAGCACTATAACATAGAAATGCATGCAACCTAAGTTAATTATTAGTTTTAAAGAGTTTAGAACTTGAATAATTAGACTTAGGTTTTCTATTTTCTAATGAGATTAGAAATTAAGAAATCAAAGTATAGTCTATGAATAGAGACTGATTAGTAACTCTGTCGAAGGAAGGTTTTGTATAAGGCTGGGGTATTTAAGTTGACGCTTGCGAAACACCCCACAGAAACCGACACGGGAGTGAATTCGATGCGAGATTCTTAGATTATCTTATCGTGAGTGCCGTTAATTAAAAGTGTTTTAATTTGCTCACATAGACCTAAGTAATAATGTGATTATAAACTTAGGTTAATACCATATAAGAGCTATATTGGTACACTTAGGTAAATTTTAGCCGGTTTATCTAGGTCAATCCCTAATAAAATTAAAGTGTCGAGTGGGAGGAAATAAAGTGTATGAGATACATTTTAATTTCCAACCACAAATCTCCGTTAAGTCCGCACCGTGAGATCTATACTCGGCCTCGTGGCGCAAATGGGAGCGTTACCCTTCGGGTGGCATTTGTATAGGTCAATATCATAATGGATGGAGAGAGTACTTATAGTGAGTGGGAGCGGGACTTGTGAAAACGAGACTCACGGTCTCTTCTTTTGATTCACACCGTGAGACGCCTATGTTCCGCCTTCTAGTTTTGGCATGGACAAGACAATCCCTTCGGAGGGCCTGATCATGGGAGTCGGAACACCGTGAATTCTCGAAAGGGATACAGTTTCCTGGTTGGTTATCCTTTTTGGTTCACCCGTCGGGACTATTGTTTGGACGGATGCTTGGAAACTTAAAGATTGAGGGTGACACTCACAGAATTCGTTAAGTGTTAATGAATTTGATCGAACAATTGTAATTGGACGCCTAATTAAATAAGAGTTATTCTAGGATTAGGGTCTGATCGAGAAAGTGTCGTCCTAGAAGTGGAGTGTTCTGTTCACCCTTCGGTGACAATCATTCTAAGCCTTTAGGATATCATCGTAAATTTTTTAATGACATAGGGATCATGAAACAATTTTGTTAAAACTTGATTGGATTTAAAAAAATAAAAAATTTTGCGAGACTAATACAAAGTTTTCTTAATTTTTCAGCTTAAAACATGTGTAGAGCAATAATAGCTCTACTCGCGTCCGATAAATTAGTGTGAGATAATTACCAAGGTTGGAAAAACAACATTAACACAATTTTTGTAAATGACGACATTAAGTTCGTGCTCTCTGAGAAGTGTCCTCAGATGATGGGCTCGACAACATCGTGAAGTGTTTGCGATGCATACGATCGATGGATCAGGGATAATGAAAAGGCCAAGGTCTATATCATTGCCAGCATGTCTGATGTAATGGCAAAGAAGCATGAGTTGATGGTCAACGCCAAGGAGATCATGGAGTCCTTGCAGGAAATGTTTGGACAACAGTCCTTTAAGGTCCGACATGACTCGCTCAAATACGTCTTCAACGCACGGATGAAAGAGGGGTCGTCTGTCCGTGAACATGTTCTAGACATGATGACCCACTTTAATCTGGCTGAGATGAACGAGGCTTCAATTGACGAGTCGAGCCAAGTAAGTTTTATTCTGGAGACTCTTTCGAAGAATTTCTTTCAGTTTCGTAGCAATGTTGTTATGAACAAAATTAGCTACACTCTAACTACCCTCCTCAATGAATTACAGAATTTTTAGTACTTGAATAGGGTAAAGACATCGGAATCTGAGGCAAATGTTGCCTATAGGTCTTATCACAGGGGTTCGACCTCTGGGACGAAACCTGTTGCTCCTTCACGCCCGAAAGGGAAGAAGAGGATGAAGAGGGGTAAAACTGACCGCGCTGCCGCCCACAAGCGCAAGAAGGTCAAAGACGTTGAAGAGAAAGGAAAGTGTTTCCACTACAATGGGGCGGACACTGGAAGAGGAACTGTCCCAAATTCCTGGACGAGAGGAAGAATCAAAGTAAATGTGATTTACTTGTAACAGAAACATGTTTAGTGGAGAGTATTGACTCTGCCTGCATATTGGATTCGGGCGCCACTAACCATGTTTGTTCTTCTTTTCAGGGGATTGATACCTGACAGCCGCTGCGAGAGGGCGAGGTGACTCTACGGGTTGGATCCGGGGAGCTTGTCTCTGCTGCAGCGATCGACAAGGTGAAGCTGCACTTTGGCGGGAAGTACTTATTATTAGATAATTTGTACATTGTACAAGGGTTTACTAGAAACCTTGTTTCCATTTCCTGCCTAATTGAACAATCTATATGTGTTTCTTTTGAATTAAATAAAGCGTTTATTTCTTTCAAAGGCAATGTTATTTGTTCAGCTTCACTTAAGCATAATCTATATGTTTTGAAACCTAATTCGGTCAAAAGTGTTTTGAATACTGAATTGTTTAAAACTGCAGAAACACGAACTAAAAGAGCGAAATATTAACCTAAGGAAAATGCTCATCTTTGGCATCTAGATTAGGCACATTAACCTCAATCGGATTGAGAAAGTAGTGAAAAGTGGACTTCTAAACGAGTTGGAAGAAAACTTTTTACCGGTGTGTGAGTCATGCCTTGAGGGCAAGATGACCAAACGTCCTTTTAGTGGAAAAGGATATAGAGCCAAAGAGCCTCTTAAGTTAGTACATTCTAACCTCTGTGGTCCGATGAATGTTAAAACTTGAGGCGGTTATGAACACTTCGTGTCTTTCTTAGACGATTACTCGAGGTATGGGTATATTTACCTAATGCACAAAAAGTCTGAAACTTTCGAAAATTTCAAGGAGTACAAGACTGAGGTTGAGAACCTCTTAGGTAAATCGCTTAAAACACTTCGATCGGATCGAGGTGGAGAGTATATGGACACTGAATTCAAGGACTATATGATAGAATACGGAATTACGTCCCAACTCTCAGCACCTGATATGCCACAGCAGAATGGTGTATCGGAGAGGAGAAACAGAACCTTGTTGGACATGGTTCGGTCGATGATGAGCTATGCTCGTCTCCCTGATTCTTTTTCTGGTTACGCAGTGAAGACTGCGATTTATTTTTTGAACAACGTTCCGTCGAAGAGTATTTGTGAAACACCTTTCAAACTCTGGAGTGGACGTAAAGGCAGTTTACATCACTTAAGGATTTCGGGATACCCGATGTAAACCCGAGAATCATTCTTTGGAATTTCCTTATAAAAAAAACAAAAGAAAAGAAGAAATGAATGCTTTAAACTTGGTTTTCCTTGTTTTAAAAGGAAAGAAATGAAGTGAAAGATAAAAGGAAAACAAGAAAGGAAAAACTTACACCATTTTGGTTTGGTTTACTCTAAGAATAATGAAGAAAAGAAAATGAAAGGAATGCTTATTATATCATGTTTTGTTTAGGAATGAAAAGAAAAGAAAAGAAAAGAAAAGAAAAGAAAAAACAAAGAAAAAAAGTGGAAGGTGTGAACCCCACCTTTGTTTTTCTTTTTAAACAACCAAGTACCTTCGAACTTCTTCTCATTTTCATCAAAGAGGAGCTGAGGGTTCGTGGGAGAAGCTTAAAGGAAGAGGAAGAAGGTGATTTTGGAGCTGGAATTGCAAAAGAGAGGGAGAGAACTCAAGCAAATTAGTATAATAGCAAGGTAATCACTATGCCATATTCTAATGTTTTGATCATCTCGAGCTCCACAGGAAGAGGTAAGAGTTGAGGTTTTGTTTCGTGAAAGTTAACTCATATTGGAACAAAATTCGTGAAGAAATCTCGAGCAAACTCGGATCTTAAGCTTCTGTTTTATGAAGAGGAACACAGAAGACAGAATTTGCTGTCAAATCCGAGAAGTGTCTGATGTTTTTGTTTTACTGATCTGTAGAATTGGAATCAGAAGCTCTAAAAGGTACGGTTGGAAAGCTTATTGAATTTCCTACAATTCTCGTGAATAAATCGTGAATATAAAATGAGTGGAAGATGTTGTAAATCTCAGGTCAATGTTCGGGTTGCAGCAGAAAATCGAATCTGGAATTGCAGAAGTTAGTTCCTGGGAAAGAAGCTTTTGCGGTATTTCTGAACCAATCTGTTGGGAATTTCTATTTTATGACTTCATATGATTTTTAGAAGATTCAAAAAGGAAGAGTTTGGTATACATTTCACCCTGTTTGGCTAAGTAATGAAGATGTCATGGCTGTCTGAAAACAGGACACAAAATCTGAAAATGCTGGAAAATTTGAAAGTGTGTTTACTTGTAATTTTAAGGTTAAAAAGCATGAGCTCGAGGTTCTAATGGTTGAATTTTGTTTGTTTGACAGGCCAAAAGCAAATAGGTCGAGTGTACGGGCCAAGGTTCTAGTTTAACACTGTGAGTGACAAAACGAACTTCAAAAATGAACTATATGCTTGAAAAATGCCTTAAGAAATGCAAGTTTTGCAAGAATGAAAGATTTCAATGCTTTAAGTTTTCCTTGAAACACATGTTTATGAGTATTCAAGTTATCCTAGAAATGTTTTCAAGTATTCATTGTGAGCCTAAATGTCTTGATGAAATTTATATATGAGCATAAGTTTATTGAATTTCCAAAGTTTATGGAAATGCTATGATTTCGAGCAAGTATGATTTAAAGATTTCTTGTTTTATGAACAAGATGAGTAAACTTGAGTTTTATGAAATAAAAGATAAGCAGGCCTGTTCAAATGTTTTCATGTGATTTTCTGAGATATTGAGCCTGAGGCTTTATGGTACCGTGTGCACACAGGTCTTATTATGTTGTCGATGTTGAGTTTACTCCGTGACAACATCGCTGTCGTGAGTGCTGGGCGGACCCCACTACGACAAAGACGATGGGAGTGTTGGCCGAGCCCCACTACATCGTAGAATAAACGTTGGTTGAACTGGGCGTGCCCTACACAACATAGATTGTTACATGTTTAAAAAGAGTTTATATCATTTACATGCCTTACGAGATTTTAACGATATACTTGCTGGTTTTCCTGAAAAGCTATTATGATTACACAGTTACTTTTAACGTTTAAATACAGATGCATATACTCATATATGGCCAGGTGATATGATTTACGAGTTAATAGTTTTCTTTTAAACTCAAGTCACTCACTGAGCTTCATAGCTCATTCTTTCAGTTTTTTCCCACTTTTCAGGTAGAGATCGAGCTCCCGGTGCCTGAAAACCTGCTATCGTCTGCTAAAAGCTCCAAGAGTTTGATACTTTGTACATGGGTGGAGATGTATAGGAAGTCTATGCGTATTGTAGAAGGACTATAAAGTTATGTTTATGTGTACATTTTAGGTTGTTGCATGTGTGATCCATGGTTGGGTATGTTTTTCGTTGTGATGTTCATATCTCTTTCAGTTTTCCAGAGAGTCATAAGTAGGGTTACCCCTTACGTCGGTTACGTAATTGTCACTATTCCGTTGTGTTTTGTTGAAATGTTTCTTATAGAAGTTTAGTATGCTTATCATGTAAAACAGGGTCGACGGGTATGGTTAGAGAGGTGAACGATGTCTGTTGGCTTCACGCCGTCTACCGGGCTGAGTTAGCAGGTAGTTCGGGAGGGGGCGTGACACCCGACCCACGTGTTGGTGTCAAACCCAAAAAAGTTGGAACGCTGTTCGAAATTGTGCCTATTCGTAGGTTACCCTAAAGAAAAGAGACAAGGGGTGGTCTATTTTACGATCCTAAGGAAAATAGGGTGCTTGTGTCGACAAATGCCACTTTCCTAGAGGAAGACCACGCCAGGGATAATTTACCAAGGACCAAAATTGTGCTAAATGAAATGGACAGTACATCAGCAAGAGTTGCTGATGGGGATAGTACGTCAACAAGTATTGTTGATCCTAACACGTCTAGTCAAATTCGTTCCCAATAGTTGACTATGAGGAGACCTTTTCACCTGTTGCAATGGTAAAGTCGATCAGGATCCTTCTGGCCACTTTCGCATATTATGACTACAAGGTATGGCAGATGGACGTCAAGACAACCTTTTTGAATGGAAAACTTGATGAGACCATCTACATGGACCAACCTAAAGGGTTCATTGCCCAAGGCCAAGAGCAAAAGGTTTGCTGGCTTCATAGGTCCATTTATAGGCGGAAACAAGTTTCGAGGTCTTGGAATATGAGGTTTGATGAGGCGATCAAATCTTATGGCTTTAATCAAAATTTCGATGAGCCTTGTGTCTACAAGAAAATCGTTCACAAAACTGTCGCATTTTTAGTGTTGTTTGTGGACGATATTCTTCTCATTGGGAATGAGGTAGTTTTTCTTATTGAAGTTAAGAAGTGGCTAGCTTCGCAATTCCAAATGAAAGATTTGGGATAAGCTCAGTATGTTCTAAGTATCCTGATAGTTCGGAATCGGAAGAACTGAACGCTAGCCTTGTCTCAGGCGTCTTATATTGACAAGATGTTGTCTAGATATAAGATGGAAACTCCAAGAAGGGTTTGTTGCCTTTCAGGCATGGGGTTCACTTATCTAAAGATCAGTGTCCTAAGACTTCTCAAGATGTTGAGGATATGAGACGGATTCCATATGCTTCAGCTATAGGGAGCCTGATGTATGTCATGCTGTGTACTAGGCCCGACATCTGTTATGCAATAGGGATTGTCAATAGGTATCAGTCCAATCCAGGATTGGATCACTGGACAGCCGTAAAGGCAATCCTCAAGAATCTCAGGAGAACGAGGAACTACAACTTAGTGTATGGTACTGGGCATTTGATCCTTACGGGATACACAGATTCTGACTTTCAGACCGATAAGGATTCTAGGAAATCCATTCCGGGGTCAGCCTTCATTCTGAATGGAGGAGCTGTAGTATGGCGAAGCATCAAACAGGGAAGCATCGCCAATTCCACGATTGAAGCGGAGTATGTTGCGTCTTGTGAAGCTGCAAAGGAAGTTGTTTGGCTTAGGATGTTCATGACGGATTCGGAAGTTGTTCCAAATATGAACTTTCCAATCACACTTTCTGTGATAACAGTGGTGCAGTAGCTAATTCACGTGAGCCTCGGAGCCATAAGAAAGGCAAACACATAGAGCATAAGTATCATTTGATACGGGAGATTGTGCACCGCGGAGACGTGACAATCACGCAGATACCGTTAGAGCACAACGTAGCTGATCCATTTACAAAGTCCATCACGGCTAAGGTGTTTGATGGTCACCTAGAGAGTCTAGGTCTTTGAGAGCTTCCTGACTAGGGCAAGTGGGAGATGAGTAAAAGGGTATTCAATGCCGTAGTTTATTGTATTACTTCATTGTAATTTATGTACATTTCAAAAATGTATTTTGTCCACTAGCTTAGTCCAAGTGTGAGTTTCTTGAGATTTTTGTCCTAATCTCGTGTTTGTAAATTACTATTTGAAATTAATAAGAGTTATTTATTTCATTACTTTGTGTCTCGCAATATTTACAAACTTTTCCAATAAACTAAGCTCTACGGTCAATGAATTTATGAGAGAACTAGAATTTGAACGGTGTGTAGTGGACACACAGGGAGGATCACGTTTGAGTTAATAACCCGAACGGTCTACAGTATCTGAATAGGGTTGGAGACCTAATCCTTGATATGCTGTGGATGCGACCTGCTTTGTATTAGATACAAACAAGATGATCTCACTCGTTCATGTGGTTGACATGCGAGTGGGGCATCTTGTGCAATGAGATTGTACAAGACCGGACTGTGAATTATTAGACCTATTGATGTAACACCGTTGACAGTAAGGACTAATAACTTCGTAGATGACCAATAATGACTCGACCTGAATCCTAAGCGTGTTACGGACTTCCGTCGGCGGGGGTCTGTCTTTGGACTAGTACGGGTGAGGGTGGTCACAGTTACTTGCCCAATATGCCTATCTTCTCAGGGACACGACCAAGTAGGGAGCTGGGAACTTAACTACGCTAGATGGAATTCACTCGTTCCCGCCTTTAGGGAAACTAGAGGGGTTGTTCCCTTAACTGCTGTCTCCAAGGTTTGGACAACGGGCGCCCACCTTCTCACTTGCCCGAGAAGGGTGTTGTGTGTGGTTGGAACATCACAATATGTTGTTTATTAGACGAGCAGTGGGGACTTAAGGAACAAGAGGTAGACAAAGGGGTAAAAACGGTAATTTGACCCAACCGTGTCTACGAACAACCTGTGAAGGGTCGACTCATGGGCATTGGTTATATCAGTGGACACGTAATACTCTGCAATGACGGGACTGTAACTACGGGCTATTGTGGAGTGTTACCGTAGCTAATGAACGTTGATTAACCAGGTCAAAGAGTTTGACAGGTTAATCTCGAATCATTGGAGGCCGTCACTGTAGGTCCATTAGGTCCCTCGGTTGGCTCAATCTGGGTTAAAAGAAAGATTAATATTTTTGTATGAAATTGAAGTGTTCAATTTCACTTTAAGGGCATTTATGTAATTTATATGAGATATGAATGATATAATATATAGTTTAATTTGAATGAGATTCATAATAAACTATAGGTTAGCCTAATTGTTGAAATAGGGCTAATTGGAGAAATTAATTGAGAAAAATTAAATTGGATGTGATTCAATTTAATTAATAAAAAATTATTGCAAATGTGATTTGCAATATGACATATGTGATATCTTATATCATGTGGTTATGCAAATGAGATTTGCATAACCTATAGTTGTGGTAAAGTGGTAATAATGTGGAGATTTCAACTCCATCATTTCCACTATTTAAACCCCCTTGCAAGAAGGGATTGTGGGCAAGTCTCTCATT
Source organism: Trichosanthes cucumerina (assembly GCA_036507285.1). Lineage (NCBI taxonomy): Eukaryota > Viridiplantae > Streptophyta > Magnoliopsida > Cucurbitales > Cucurbitaceae > Trichosanthes > Trichosanthes cucumerina. The sequence continues at coordinate 21,764,320 of CM071843.1, read as the reverse complement.
TTTTTTATTTTGATCAATGAGAAGAGATCAAAATTCTCTCAACTCTCTCAACCCTCCTGCCTCTCCAAAACACTAGAGTCCCATAACTTTTCTTCTTCCAAAGGAAGAACAATCGAGACTTCAAGTGTGTGTGTTCGGGTTTCGTTCGAGAGAAGCATTCGTTCAGTTCGAGAAGCACGAAGAGTTCGTGACCAAGGAAGGAATTTCGAAGATCTATGTACAACAAGTGAACATCTTCTTGCTGTAATTTCTTCCTCTCTTGCTTGTTTAGCTCAGATCTAAGATCGTTTTAACAAAATTCAAGTAGCATAACGATACCTTGACGATCCGATCGTCTTCCGCTACGCGGGGATTTTCATTACCTTCAAGTCGTTCATGTAGTTCACATGCGAGTGGGGTCATCTTGTGCACTGAGATTGTACAAGACAGGATCGTGAATTATTAGACCTTTTGATGTAACACAGACAATAATATAGGACTAATAACTTTGTAGATGACCAATAGTGACTCGACCTTAATCATAAGCGTGTTACGGACTTCTGCCTGCGAGGGCCTATCCTTTGACTAGTACGTGTGAAGGTGGTCACAGTTACTCACCCAATATGACTATCTTATTCGAGACAGGACCACGTGGGGTGCTGGGAACTTGACTACGCCATATGGAATTCACTCGTTCCTGACTTAGGAAAACCAGAGGGGTTGTTTCCTTGAGTGTTGTGTCCAGGGCTTGAAAAACGGGCGTCCACCCTCTCATTGGCCCGAGAAGGATGTTGCTTATGGTTGGACCATGCAACGTTGTTGTTCATTAGAGGAGCAGTGGGACTTAGGGAGTAAGTGGTGGACACATAGGGTAAAATATTAATTTGACCGAGCAGTGTCTACGAAAAACCTCTGAAGGGTTGACTCATAGGCATTGGTTATATCAATGGACACAACTTGTCCTACAGTGATGGGAGTGTAAGTACGACCTTTAGTGGAGTGTTACCGTAGCTAATGAATGTTGAATATTCGGGTCAAAGAGTTTGACAAGTTAGTCTCGGATCATTGAAGGGTGTTAGCTGTAGGTCCATTTCGTCCCTTTGTTGGCTCAAACTTGATAAATTAAGGGTTTACAGTTCGGTGTGGATTTGAAGTGTTCAAATTCTTTAAAAGAGTATTTATGCCATTTATATGAGATATGATAGACATAATATATAGTTTTAATGTGAATGAGATTCATATTAAATTATAGGATAACCTAATTGATTATTTAGTGCTAATTTAGAGATATTTGATTGAGAGAAATTAAATTGAATGTGAATCAATTTAGAATCCTCAATTATACAAATGTCATTTGTATAATAAGATATGAGATAATTTATTATATGTTTTATACAAATATGATTTGCATAACCTAATGTTGTGGTAAAATGGTAAATAGGTGGAGATTTTAACTCCACCTATCACCATTATAAAAGCACCTTTGCAAGAATGATTGCTCAAGCTTTTCTCATTTTTTTGGAATCTCACCAAAAAGTTCCCTTTCAATTCTCTCAATCTCCCTCAAATTATTTAGACCCCAAACCAAAGAGAGTTCCACCACTCTCCCTTTACCGATCGAGAACAACCGAGAAAATGTTTTTGAAGTGTCCAATCTATTCGGTTCGAGAGTTCGTGATTGTAGAGTTCGAGGGTACCAAGAATTCGTGATCGGATAAGGAAAACTTGAAGAAGTGTACTTCACCAAGTAAGTAATCATTACTCACTGCTTTCCTTCATTTGAGCATGTTTAGCCTAGGATTTATGTCATAAATTCGATTTTAAGAAAATATTTTTCACAACGAACACCACGACCATTCAAAGTCGTTTTCTCCTGCAGGGGTTTCATTCTCTTCAATTGGTGTTAGAGTCAATCATTGGCTTTTTTGTTGTGCAAACACTTTTTTAAAATTAGGTGGGTATACTTCAATTTCATAAGATGATATGATTGCATGTTCGATATTTCAGTTTTGCAACTATTTAGATTTGCATTAACTTCCTTCATGAGATCAATGTAAGGGCCCATTATTTCGGGCAATTTTAATGTAATTAAACTATGTAAGTATGTGTCGTTCGTGGCAAGAGTTGTTCTTAAGAAATCGGAGGGAAATCGGGTGAAAAACGACGAAGAACAACAAAACAGTTTATTGTTCTTTCAATGGCGTTGAGACACTGTTCTTCGGCGTCTCTATTGGGATTTATGCCCTAAACTTGTGTAATTTTTATCAATTAAATAAAGTGTTATTTGTTTTGATAGAATTACAGTCTTGCTTTATAAATCCAATAAACTAAGCTCCAAGGTTATAACATTTATCTTGAACATCAGTGTAGTGGACACTATTTGGGTTGAGTTGGAGAATATAACCTAAATAGTCTATGGTATAAGAATAAGGTTGGAAACCTCATTCTGGTAACATCATTGATGCGGCTCACTTTGTAATTAGCACAAATGAGGCAAGCCAACTCATTCATGTTGTTGACATGAAGAGTTCATACAAGACTGGATCGTAAATTATTAGTCTCACTAGTGTAACACCGTTAACAGGATAAGACTAGTAATTTATAGATGGTCATTAGTGACTCGACCTGAATCCTAAGCAAGTTAAGAACTCCTGCTTATAGGGGTTTGTCCTTAGACTAGTATGGGTGAGAGTGGCCTGTAGCCGACTCAATAAGCCTACCTTTTTTGGGACAGAACCTCGTTGGTAGCTGGTAGGGGTGTGCACGGTTCGGTTCGGTCCGGTTTTGGATGAAACCAATGACCGAACCGAACATCTCGGTTCTAAAAGATCTCAAACCGAAAAAAACCGAACTGGTCCATTTCGGTTTCACCGGTTCGATTCGGTTTTTAACCGACTTTTATCATATCAGCAAACTAACCACACAACCTGCGAAAAAAAAACAAAAAAAATCAAGAAAATACAACCAAAACAACCTTAAATGAAAAACCAAAACAATCCTTCACCACTACTTTGCAAAACCAAAACAAATCCTTAAAAAAAAGAATTTCAAAAGAAATCAAACCAAACATTTATTTTTGCCTTTCATCTTGGAGAGAGAAGGAGACGAAGGAGATGATGGACATGAAGAATGGTAGAGGGCCGACCATGAAGAAACGAAGAGAAACGGTGCAGTGAGAGAGAAGGAGAGAGGAGAGGGAAGGAAGAGAAACGGGGAGAGAAGGAGAAAAAATGTGTAGTCTGCCGTCTAGACTCTGTGAGAGAGAATGAGAGAGGAGAGGGAAAGTGGTGATAAAATTAGGTTAGGATGCTTAAATACCTAGGGTTAGAGATAGAATTGGGCTTTTGTGTATTGGGCCTTCATTAAGAAAAGGGTTAAAATGGATTGATTTTTTTTTAAATATATATTTTTTATTTTATTTAAAATGGTCGGTTCGGTTCGGTATTTTCGGTTTTCAAAAGAGTGAAACCATAAACCGAACCAAAAATATTAGTTTTTTAGAAGAATAAACCGAAGGACTAAAAAAAAATATATAAAATCGGACCGAACCGGTCAGTTCAGTTCGGTTCGGTTCGGTTTGTCGGTTCGGCTCGGTTTTTGCACACCCCCTAGTAGCTGGGAACTTAATTGTGCAAGATGGAATTCACTCATTCCTATACTAAGGAATTAGATAGGTTATTCCTTTAAAAACTGACTCCAGTTCGTGAACAACGGGGTCCCACCCTCTATGAGGGTATGAGTCTAAGGTAGAACCTTAGACTTGTTGTTCATTAGAGAATCAGTGGTGCTTAAGGAGCAAAGAGGTAATCACGGGGGTAAAACGGTAATTTGACCCAACCGTTATTACGAACAACTTGTGAAGGATCAACTCATGTGTAATGACTATATTAGTGGACACAATATTATCTACAGTGAGGAGAGTGCAACTACAAGTCTATAGTGGAGTTTCTTGTAGTTAATGAATATTGATTAACTTGATCAAAGTGTTTGATGAGTTAATCTCACATCATTAAAGCTCATGAACTGTAGGTCCATTAGGTCCCTCCGTTGGCTCAATATGGTAATATTGAGGGTATAAAGTTGGGAATGAAATTGAAGTGTTCAATTTCATACATGAGGTGTTATATCAATTATATATGATATAATTTATATAATATATAGTTTTACTGTGAATTAGATTCATATATAAACTATATACTAAAGAGAGAATAAATGAGTGGTAGGATGGTCATTTCCATCCTATTCTCATATATATATGGTTGAATGAGATGCAACTAGGTTAAGTGATTCCAAGCTTTTGTTGTGTTGTTGGAAAGGTTCTAGGACAACAAACATCTCTCTCACAAAACACCTCACCTCTCCTTAAGGGAACCCACCTTCCTCCCTCACCTAGAGAACAACGGAGAAGATCCGGTGGTAGTGTCGGTGTTCGTACAAGTTCGTGTTGCTGAGATCTTGATCGTGAGAGAGGAGGAGCACTTGAAGAAAGGTTTTTCAAAGGTAACTTTCTTGCTGTCCATTATGTTCATATGCTTAATCTCGTTATATATGTTCTTGAATTAAATTGTTGTAACTAAATCAAGAGCGCGCGATTCACAATCGCTTCCGCTGCGGGACTCCGATTCCCCTTAGTCTCAACGCCATCCGTGCGGTCAAGGAAGATGCTACAGTGCAGAGTTGCGACACAAGGGGTTGCGTTGCACGCCACTTGCGCTGAGAACGCAGGCCTTGACGCTTAACGGTTCAGCGTTGCAACGCTGTCGCGTAGTGGCCGGTTCCAACAATCTTTTCGCGTGGAATTGGCAATGAGGTAATCATGACGTTGGTGGTTCTAGGCTTGGAGCATGCAACCATTTTTATTTTCATTTATTTTCTTTTGTAAATTTATTTTAATAAATTTAACTTAATCAATATTAATATAAAAGTTATATTAATGTTGATTTATTAAATTATTTCCTCTAAGTGTGCCAAAACTGGTCCAATTTTGATATTTAATATATTTTATGCATGTGATGTATGAAATTTATTATTCTATATGCAAAATGTTTGTCATATATATTAAAATCCCACCTTAGGTTAAACATTTCATGCATCATATATATATTATACGAGTTATAATATTATGCATGATAGGATTATATTATAAGAGTTATAATAGAATGCATTTTTTAATTTAATTAATATAAGTGTTATATTTTTTAATTAAAAACATGAACATGCATTTATTAATGTGATGAATGTATTATATATAGTTTATTATTCATGTGATGAATGATCAAGCACTATAACATGGAAATGCATCTCATCTAAATTAATAATTGGTTTTAAATTGTTTATAACTTGAATCATTAGACTTAGGTGTTCTAGTACTAATAAGATTAGAATTAGGAAATTAAATATGACTTATTAATGGAGACTAATTAGTAACTCTTCTAAGTAAGGTTCTGTTTGGATGTTTGTCCTAATCTCGTACTGTTTGTAAATTTAATATTTGAAATTAATAAATAGTTATTCATTTCATCATTTTCGTGCCTCAAATTTTATACAACTTTGACCTTTTAACTATGCTCCAGATCATTGAATATATGAGAGAACTAGAAGTTGAACGGTGTGTAAGGGACACACAAGGAGGATCACGTTCGAGTAAATGACCCGAACGGTCTGCTGTATATGAATAGGGTTGGAGACCTAATCCTGGATACGTTGTGGATGCGGCCCGCTTTGTATTAAGATACAAACGAGGTGATGTAACTCGTTCATGTGGTTGACATGCGAGTGGCGACATCCTGTGCAAATAGATTTTACAAGACCGGACCGTGAAGTATTACATCTACTGATGTAACATCATTAACAATAAGGACTAATAACTTCATAGATGACCATTAATGACTCGACCTGAATCCTGAGCGTGTTACGGACTCCTGTCTGCGAGAGTATGTCATTTGACTAGTACGGGTGAGGGTGGTCAAAGTTACTCGCCCAATATGCCTTTTTTCTCAGGGATAGGACCAAGTAGGGAGCTGGGAACTTAACGACGCGAGATGGAATTCACTCGTTCCCGCCTTTAAGGGAACCTGGATGGGTTGTTCCCCTAAGTGTTGTCTCTAGGGCTTGGACAACGAGCGCCCACTCTCTCACTGACACGAGAGAGTCGTTGTGTATGGTTTGACCATTATAACGTTGTTGTTCATGAGAGCAGAAATGGAGACTTAACGAGCAAGAAGTAGACACAGGGGTAAAACGGTAATTCGACCTACCAGTGTCTACGAACAACCTGCGAAGGGTCGACTCATGGTTATTGGTTATATCAGTGGACACGTAATATTCTGCACTTAGGGAGTGCAGCTACGGGCTTTAGTGGAGTGTTACCGTAGCTAATGAATGTTGATTAACTGGGACAAATTGTTTGATAGGCTAATCTCGAATCATTGTAGCTCGTCACTGTAGGCCCATTAGGTCACTCGGTTGGCTCAATCTGGGTTAAAAGAAGGGTTAGTGTTTTGGTGTGAATTGAAGTGTTAAATTTCTCTAAAAGTCATTCATGTCATTTATATGAGGTATGAATGATATAATATATAGTTTAATGTGAATGAGATTCATATTAAACTATAGGTTAGCCTAATTCTTGAATTAGGGCTAATTGGAGAAATTATGTTGAGAGATATTAAATTGGATGTGATTCAATTTAATAAATCTATAATATTGCAAATGTGATTTGTGATATGACATATGAGATATGTTATAATTTATGGTTATGCAAATATGATTTGCATAACCTATAGTTGTGGTAAAATGGTAAATAGGTAGAGATTTCAACTCCACATATCTCCATTATATAAATCCTTCTTACAAGTTCTCTCATTTTTTGAAATTCTCACCAAAAAGAAGAGAAAAGCTCTCGCTCAATTCTCTCTGAATTTCTCCCCTATTCTCCAAAACACCAAGTTCCAAAAATCTTCCTTCTTCCAAAAAAGAACAACCGAGAAGCCTTTGGTGGTGTTCTTGTTCGTGAGAAGTGTTTGAGTTCGTAGAGATCGAGGAGCACACGAAGTGTTCGTGAATCTTGAAAGGAATTTTGAAGAGAGTCTTCAACAAGTAAGTATCTAGTATTTACTGTTTTTCTTTCCATTTTATGTATTTTTAGCCTAGATTTATGTGTTAAATCATTTTAACGAAATACAATTGCATAACTTCACCATGACGATTCAATCGTCTTCTGCTGCGTGGGAGTTTAATTCCCTTCAATTGGTATAAGAGCCATACGTTGGTTTTTCGTTGTGCACTGTTTTTCGTTAAAATTAGGTAGGTTATTGCCTTAATTTATGAGATAAATGTTTGGTTTGCATAATAGATGTTTTGGTTTTTAGCACTAGTTTAGATTTACAATCTATGTTGATTAGATCAATGTAAAGGCCCATTGTTTTTAGGCATTATGTTGTAAATCGAGTCTGTAATTCTGAGTTGTTCGTGGCAAGGGTTACTGTGAAGAAATCGGAGCGAAAACGGACGAGAAACGACGAAAAATAGCAAGAGGAGATTGTTGTTCTTTCGACAGCGTTGAGACGCTGTTCATCGGCTCTCAACGCTGCAATTGCAGGCGGAGGCTTGGCTGCAGAGCCACATTGCAACGCTAAGGCGTGGAGCGCGCAGGGCGCAAAGCTGAGCACGACAGCGTTGCAACGCTGCCCACGGCGTTGCAACGCTACGTGTGTTGAGGGCGTTTCCAGCAACAAGTTCGCGAGAAATGTCGGAGATTGGACGTTTTTCTCAACGTGGGGACAGTTTTATTTTTCGTATTTTTTTATTTATTATTTTCAAAATGTAAATATTATTTAATTAATTTATTCTCTTAAATAATATTGATATAAAAGTTATATTAATGTTATTTAATTAAATAAATTGCCCCTAGGTGCCAAAATTGGTCAATTTTTTGCAATTTAATTATTTTTTGCATGAGATGTATGATCTAATTAATTTCTATGTGCATAATGTATGTCATATAGATTTAAAATTCCACCTTAGGTTAAACATTTCATGCATCATTTATATTATAAGGGTTATATTATAGATTTAATTAAATGCTTGTTTTAGTTTAATTAATATAAGTGTTATATTTTTTAGATTAAAGTATGCTCATGCATTTATATTCATGTGATGATTTATTTTGTTATAGTATATAGTTATTCATGTGATGAATTATGAAGCACTATAACATAGAAATGCATGCAATCTAAGTTAATTATTAGTTTTAAAGTGTTTAGAACTTGAACAAGTGGACTTAGGTTTTCTAGTTCAAATAAGATTAGAATTAGGGAATCAAAGTATAATCTTTGAATGGTGACTGATTAGTAACTCTTTCTAACGAATATTTTGTCTAAGGCTGCGGTATTTAAGTTGACGCTTGCGGAACACCACTACCTGAAATGGAACTTGGGAGTGAATTCGGTCCGGAGATTCTTAGATTATATTTTTCGCGAGTGGTGTTAATTAAAAGTGTTTTAATTTACTCACACTGGCCTAAGTAATAATGTGATTATAAACTTAGATTAAATACCATATGAGAGTTATTTTGGTTGACTTAGGTAAGCCGGTTTATCTAGGTCAATCCCGAAAATATCAAAGTTCTGAGCTGGAGGAAATATACTGTATGAGATACATTTAATTTCCGACCACAAATCTCTTTAAGTCCGCACCGTGAGATCCATACTCGGCCTCGTGGCGCAAATGGGAGGGTCCCCCTTCGGATGGTATTTGTATGGATCAATATTAACGTGGATGGAGAGAGTAGTTATAGTGAGTGGGAGCAGGACCTGTGAAAACGGGACCCACAGACTATTCTTTCGATTCACACTATGAGACGCCTATGATCCGCTTGCTAGTTTGGCCTGGACCAGACAATCCTTTCGGAGGGCATTGATCATTGGAGTCGGAACACCGTGAATCCCGAAAGGGATACAGTTTCCTTGGTTGTTTTCCTTCGTGGTTTACCCTTCGGTGCCTATCGTTTTGACGGATACATGGAAACTTAAAGATTGAGGGTGACACTCACAAAATTCGTTAAGTGTTAATGAATTCGACCAAATAATGGTAACTGGACGCCAAAAGGAATAAGAGTTATTCTGGGATTAGGGTCTAGTCGAGAAAGTCTCTTCTTAGAGGAGGAGGGTTTCGTTCACCCTTGGTGGCAGTCATTCTAAACCGTTTGGATATGATTGAAAATTTTTAAATGACCTAGGGACCATAGATTAATTTTTGCTAAAACTTGATTGGTTTTGAAAAGTTTATGCGAGACTAACACACCATTATTTGATTTTTTCAAGCTAAATTATTTGATTTTTTTTAAGCTAAACTTGATAAATTATAGCTTTACTACCTTCCGACAAACTAGTGGGAGATAACATCCAAACATGAAAGAATAATTTAAACACGATTCTAGTTACTGACGACATGAACTTCCTGCTTATAGAGTAGTGTCCTTAGTTGCCCACCTCGACTGCATCACGAAGTGTTCGTGATGCATACAATTAATGGATCAGGGCAAATGAAAATGCCAAGGTCTACATCATTGCCAGCTTATCCAATATTTTGGCAAAGAAGCACGAGTTGATGATCACCGCTAAGGAGATCATGAAGTCGTTTCAAGACATGTTTACATTCCTTTCAGGTCAGGCACGATTCGCTCAAACACGTCTTCAACGCCTGGATAAAAGAAAGGATGTCTGTCCGAGAACACGTTCTAAACATGATGACCCACTTTAATCTGGCAGAGATGAACGAGGCTTCGATCCACGAGTTGAGCCAGGTCAGCTTTATCTTGGAGACTCTTTCGAATAGTTTCCTTTAGTTTCGTAGCAATGCTGTTATGAACAAGATTAGCTACACTCTAACTCCCCTCCTTAATGAGCTACAAAATTTCAAGTCCTTGATCAGGATTAGGGCAGCATAAGCTAAGGCAAATGTTGCCTACATGTCTTCTCACAGGAGTTCGACCTCTGGGACTAAACCTGATGCTCCTTCACGCCCGAAAGGGAAGACGAAAATGAAGAGGGGTAAAGTTGACCGAGCTGCCACCCAAAAGGGCAAGAAGGTCAAGAAAGTTGCAGAGAAAGGAAAAGTGCTTCCACTACAATGGGGACGACCACTAGAAGAGAAACTGCCCCAAGTTCCTTGCCGAGAGGAAGAATCAAGGTAAATGCGATTTACTGGTGACTGAAACATGCTTAGTGGAGAGTAGTGACTTTGCCTAGATTTTAGATTCGGGCACCACTAACCACATTTGTTTTTCTTTTCGAGGAATTGATTCCTGCCAGCCGATGCGAGAAGGTGTGGTGACTCTACGGATTGGATCCGGGGAGATAGTCTCTGCTGCAGCGATCGGCAAAGTGAAACTCTATTTTAGAAGGAATTACTTATTGTTGGACAATCTGTATATAGTTCTAGGGTTTACTAGAAACCTTGTTTCCATTTCATGTCGTAATTAACATTGTATCTCAATTTCCTTTGGTAATAATAAAGCGTTTATTTTTTTCAAAGGTAATTTAATTTGTTCAGCTTCACTTGAGTCTAATTTGTATGTTTTGAAACCAAATTCAGTCAAAAGCGTTTTGACACTGAATTATTTAAAACTGCAGAAACACCAACTAAGAGAGTTAAGGTTTCTCATAAAGAAAATGCCCATCTTTGGCATCTAAGGTTAGGCCACATTAATCTCAATCGGGTTGAGAGATTAGTGAAGAGTGCTAGAGTACGAGGCGGTTACGAATACTTCGTTTCTTTCATTAATGATTATTCGAGGTATGGGTATATTTACCTAATGCATAGGAAGTCTGAAACTCTTGAAAAGTTCAAGGAGTACAAGACTGAGGTTGAGAACCTGTTAGGTAAAATCATTAAAACACTTCGATCGGATCGAGTTGAGAGTATATGGACACTAAATTTTAGGACTATATGATAGAACACGGACTTACGCCCCAACTCTCAGCACCTGGTGTGCCACAGCAGAATGGTGTATCAGAAAGAAGAAACAGAACCTTGTTGGACATGGTTCGGTCGATGATGAGCTATGCTCGTCTCCCAGATTCCTTTTGGGGTTACGAAGTGGAGACTACAGTATATATTTTGAACAACGTTCCGTCGAAGAGTGTTTGTGAACAACTTTCGAACTCAGGAATCGTCGTAAGGGTAGTTTACAACATTTAAAAAATTGGGGATGCCCGACCCATGTGTTGGTGTCAAACCCGAAGAAATTGGAACCTCGTTCAAAGTTGTGCCTATTCTTAGGTTACCCACAAGAGACCAGAGGTGGTGTATTTTACGATCCTAAGGATAATAGGGTGCTTGTGTCGACAAATGCCACTTTTTTTTAGAAAGGCCATATTAAAGATCATTTGCCTAGAAGCAAAATCGTGTTGAACGAAATGGACAGTACATCAACAAGGGTTGTTGGTGGGGCTAGTACGTCAACAAGTATTGTTGATCCTTGCACGTCAGATTAAGTCCGTTCCCAAGAGTTGGGAATGACTCGACATAGTGGGAGGGTTGTGAGAAAGCCTTAACGTTACATGGGTTTAGCTGAAACCCAAGTCGTCAATCCTGATGGTGACTATGAGGATCCATTAACCTATGATCAGGCTATGGTTGATGTTGAAAAGGACGAATGGATTAAAACTATGGACAAAGAAATGGAGTCGACATACTTCAATTCTGTCTGGGAACTTGTGGATCAACCGGATGGGGTAAAACCTATAGGTTGTAATTGGATCTACAAGCGTAAACGTGGCGTAGATGGGAAAGTGCAGACCTTCAAAGCACGACTTGTGGCAAAGGGTTTTACCTAGGTCGAATGTGTTGACTATGAAGAAACTTTTTCACCTGTTGCCATGGTAAAGTCGATCAGGATCCTTCTGGCCATTACTACGTATTATGATTACGAGGTATGGCAGATGGATGTCAAGACTGACTTTCTGAAAGGCAACCTTAACGAAACCATCTACATGGACCAACCCAAAGGGTTCATTGCCCAAGGCCAAGATCAAAAGGTTTGTCGGCTTCATAGGTTTATTTGAGTTATGAGAGAAATTCTAGGAGTTTCAAGTTAAGCTAAGGTAAGGGATATTTTACATAGTATTTTAAAAGGGAACATTTTAGTATGTTTTATGGATTTTCCAAAAAGATGAATTCCACAGACTTATTCCAATAAACGATATCTGGATACTTTCTCTGAAGGATTAGATTTAGAACAGTATTTCATTCTGGAATTTGAGAGGATTCCAGAAGATTTAGGGGTTTGAGAGGACCCGAACATAAATGATTTCAAAGTATTTGAAAATGAGTTTTGTCACAGTCAAGTATATTTATGTATATTGAGAATTTCATTTATGCCTTTGTGCTCAATATGTATTTTTAGTTGTAAATGTATTTTTTATTTATGATTGAAAGTTAAGTTTTGATTATATGATTTATATGATTGTTGCATCATTATTAATGCATATGTATATGTGATTGCAGAATGGGACCTCGTGCATATTGTACGTATATGAACATGTTATATAGGTTGTGGCAATGAAGGGATCGAATCTCGAATCTGAATCGATTGAGATTCGCGTGTTCATGATTTGTCACATGGATATACAAACAACAACTAAATAACGAAGATTTAGAATGTTTAACGACTTAGGACAACAAAAATTTACCTTTGAAGAATACTTTCTTCACGAGATCCTCCATCAACGATCATCATCACAACAATGAACCCGAACTGCGTGAAGATCCACCACTAGATCTTCTAAGTTGTTCTTTGGGTGAGGGAGGAAGGTGGGTTTCTTTTAGGATGAGATTACGTGGTCTTTTTGAGAAATGTGTTTGGAACTCTTTCCAACACAAAAGAGAGAACTCTAGGGTTATTTATGAAAAGCATACTCAAAGTTGCATCTTATTCATTTGTTTATATGGAAATATGATGGAAATTATCATCTTATCCCACCTTCATTCTCTCAATAGTATATATTCAATTTGTGAATCTTATGCACATTAAAACTATATATTATATCAATTATATCACATATAATTTATATAACACCTCATATATGAAATTGAAAACTTCAATTCCATTCCTAACTTTATACCCTCAACGTTACCATGTTGAGCCAACGGAGGGACCTAATGGACGCACAGTTCATGAGCTTAAATGATGTGAGATTAACTGATCAAACTCTTTGATCTGGTTAATCAATATTCGTTAACTACAAGTCACTCCATAATAAACTTGTACTTGCACTCTCTCTCTGATGGAGATCTGATCTCTTTGAGCAGCGGAAACGTGTTTGAAATCGTAATTTGCTTGATTGTTTTAATTGAAACAAAAACCAATACATTGACAAAAACAGACAGAACAAGCATGGTTTTAAATCAAATTAAACATGGAGGTTTACATACAAACATGCTTAAATTAATTTAACAAATAAACTAATAAAGAGATAAAGGGATTACCTTTGTAATTTCGCAGAACAACAACTATTTGCTCCAATGTTCAGCAACTCAAACTTCCAAAAGTTCTACAAAGACACCACCAACATAGAGCACCTTCTATATCTCTAAGTTCTACAAAGACCTCTCCTTTGTGGGAAGGATTCCAACAGTTTGGAAGGATTGGGAATTAGAGAGTGAGAGAGCGAGAATTCTTGCTCAGAGAGAACTTTTCCCAAAGAAAACACAGATCGATCAATTAATCAACACACCCCCATCTCCCTGTTATGCTATCGATAGAGAGAACGAGATGGATAGTGGGAACGTGTCTGGATGACACGTTCCCTCATTTTATTATTAAAATAATAATAATTAAATCAAATTTAATTATTAATTTAAATCACATTTCAATGAAACAAATTGAATATCATATATTTAAGTTGGATTAAATCACATTTAATATATATATCCCTCTAACCTATAGTTTTAATGTACATCCAGTGTACATTAAATTTTAACCTATAGTTTACAAATATGAATCACATTCACATTTGAATTTAATATTTGAACCCTTTCAAATATTTAATTCTCTCATATAATTTTAACATAAATCATATTCACATTAAATTTATAATACATAGTTCCAAAACTATATATTATATTGTCTCAATATACCTTAATTTTATTCACTAACGAATTTGAACATTTCAAATTCTAATAATCTAAGAACCCTTTAAGAGCCAGAAGGTGGATCTAATGAACCCACATATTAGAAGCTCCAACGTACGAGATTACACGGTTAATCTCATTAACCTCCCAATCAACATTCGTTAACTCCGGGAACACTCCACTAATGTCCCGCAGTTGCACTCTTCTCACTACAGATGTTTTTCTGTGTCCTAGATATTAACAAATAACAGCAAGTCAATCCTTCACGAATGTTCGTAACACCAGCTGGGTCAAATTACCATTTTACCCCTGGTTTACATCTTGTGCCTTAAGTACCAGTGCTCCTCAAATGAACAATTTGTTTGTTGTCCTTCCAACAAAAAGAGTCCCTCTCGGGCCAATGAGAGGGTCGGGCCCTTTGTTCAAGTCCCGGACACACCACTTAAGGGAACATTCCTCTACTTACCCTAGTAGGCGGGAATGAGTGAATTCCATCCTTCCAAGTTAAGTTCCTAGTCGCTCACTCGGTCTTGCCTCCTAGAAGGTAGGCATATTGAGTGGGCAAATCTGGCCACTCTCACCCATACTAGTCAAAGGACAATCCCTCGAGAACAGGAGTTCGTAACCTGCTCAGGATTGAGATCAAGTTGCCTGGGTCATCTTAGTGAAATAGAAACCTAACTAGTCAACGGAGTTACAGCTAGAGGTTACTATTTCGTGGTCTGGTCTTATGTAATCTCATTACATAGAATATCCCAACTCACATGTCATCTACACGAACACGTTAGGATCACAGTGTTTGTATCAAATACAAACTGCGCCACATCCATAGTTTTACAAGGGTAAGGTACCCAAACCTTATCCCCTAACTATAGACCCTTTAGGTTGTATCTCGAACCGATATCATTTATATGTACACTGCATTAAGTTAAAGATTCATATAAAAGCCTTAGATGTTTAGTTTATTAGATTTAGGGTTTAAATAAAGGCAAACCCGTAGATAACGAACAATAACTCTTTATTGAAATAATAACAATTTATTACATTAATTAGAACATAATTACAAACTAAGAGTTTTAGGGCACAAAACCCAACAAACTCCCACTTGAACTAAAACTCTAGTGGGGTACATTATAAAATTAAACAATGGTTATAAGAGATAGAAATACAATAAATTAGGGCGTCGATATACCCCCATTACATCCCTCCAACTTGCCCTAGATTAGCCTATGTACATATCTCGTAGACCCAGACTTTCCAGATGACCCTCAAACACTTTATTCGTGAGAGTCTTTGTAAATGGATCAACAATATTGTGCTTCGAATCGATCTTCATGACTGTCACATCTCCTCGTTGCAATATTTCTCATATCAGGTGATCCTTCCTCTCAATGTTCTTACCTCGCTTATGGTTGCGAACTTCCTTAGAATTGGCTACCGCACCACTGTGTGACATTATAAGGTGCTGGGAAATTCCATATTTGGAACAACTTCCAAATCAGTAAGGAATTTCCTTAGCCAAACAACCTCCTTTCCTGCTTCACAAGCAACGACATACTCAGCCGACATTGTGGAGTCAGCGATGCATCCTTACTTGATGCTTTGCCATACAATAGCTCCCCCATTAAGGGTGAAAACCGATCCCGATGTGGATTTGTGAGAATCCTTATCTGTCTGAAATTAGAAATCAGTGTATCCAGTAAGGAACAAATCCTTAGACCCATACAAAAGCGTATAGTCGATTGTTCTCCTAAGATACTTGAGGATATTTTTAACTGTTGTCTAGTGGTCTAACCCTGGATTGGACTGGTACCTACTGACTATTCTCACTGCATAACAAATGTCCGACCTCGTGCACAACATAGCATACATTAAGCTACCTACTTCAGAGGCATAGGGAATGTGTCTCATATCCTCAACTTCTTGAGGTGTCTTAGAACACAATTCCTTTGACAGATGAACTCCATGCGTGAAGGGTAATAAGCCCCTCTTGGAATTTTACATCGAATATCGGGACAACATTTTGTCGATATAAGACGCTCAAGACAGTGTTAGCGTTCTGTTCGTGCAATTCCTAAAGATCTAAATCCCAAGAACATATTGCGCTTCTCCCAAATCTTTCATTTGGAATTAGGTCGCCAGCCAATTCATTATGTCAGTAAGGTATCTTCCATCATTCCCAATGAGTAGGATATCATCCACATAAAGTTTTAATAAAGCTAATTTTTCGTTGATGATCCTCTTGTAAAAACAAGGCTCATCAACGTTTTGGTAAAAGCGATAAGACTTGATTTCAGTATCAAATCTTATATTCAAAGATCTTGACGCTTGTTTCAACCCATAAATGGATCGATTGAGCTTGGAAACTATTTGCTCCTGACCTTGGGCTATGAACCCTTCGGGCTGAGACATATAGATGCTCTCGTCAATATTACCATTCAAAAAGGCAGTTTTGACGTCCATTTGCAAAAATTCATAATCTTAAAACGTGGATATGGAAAAGAGTATCCTAATAGACTTCAGCATAGCAACAGGGAAAAAGTTTCCTCATAATCAACTCCTTCCCTTTGGATAAAACCCTTTGCTACAAGTCTAGCCTTAAAGGTCTGTACCTTTCCGGCTGCATCGTTTTTTTCTCTTATAGATCCATTTACACCCTATTGGTCTAACTTCTTTAGGTTGGTCTACAAGTTCCCATACATAATTGAAGTCCATTGACTCCATTTCAAGGTCCATGGCTTTGATCCATTGGTCCTTGTCTACGTCATTCATCGCCTGTTTTTAAGACAATGAATCTTCTACGCGGTCATCAGGTATGGCAACTTGAGTTTCAGCTAAATCCAAGTAGCGGTCAGGTTGATAAACAACCCTCCCACTTTGTCGTGGCATTCCCGACAGACTCGAGGTGTTGGCTCCTCCACAAACTATTGATGAAGGTCCAACTTTATCAACAAGTTTTCTTTGTTCAACTGTAGGTTAATTTAGTACTAATTTACTACGCGGTTTGTGGTTCATGTGATCTTCCGCCAAGAACGTGGCGTTTGTCAATACAATCACCTTGTTTTCTTGTGGGTCGTAGAAAAGACCACCTCTTGTTTCTTTGGGATAACCAACAAATTGGCACAATCTTGAGCGAGGTTCCAGTTTCTTTGGGTTTGTCACCAACACGTGTGCCGGACACACCCAAATTCTGAAGTGTTGTAAACTAGGTTTACGCCCTTTCCACAACTCAAAAGGTGTTTCCATGTTCTATCAAATAGTCTTGGAATCTCAAATCCATATACTCTCCACCTCGATCGGATCGAAGCGTTTTAATGGTTTTTCCTAATGCATTCTCTACTTCAGCCTTATACTCTTTGAACTTTTCAAGAGCTTCAGACTTGTGATGCATTAGGTATAGATAATCATACCTCGAACAATCATCTACGAAAGAAATTAAATATTCATACCCTCCTCGAGCTTTAACATTCACCGGACCACAAAGATATGAATGCACAAGTTCTAAGGGCTCTATGGCTTTGTATCCATTTCTAGTAAAAAGTCACTTGGTCATTTTACCTTCAAGCAAGAATCGCAAGGCGGTAAATAATCATCTTCTAACTTGTTATGAAATCCATTCTTAGAGAGTCTCTCAATCCGGTTGAGATTAATATAGTCAAGTCTAAAATGCCATAGATTGGTATTATTATTTGGAAAAATTCGTTGCCTTTTAATTTGAGTATTAGCATTTGTATTGGTTTTTGTTTCATTAAAACAATCAAGCAAATTACGATCCCAGACACGTTTCCGCTGCTCAAGGAGATCAGAACGCCATCATTGTAGTGGATGTCTCAGCTGGAGTAGCATTGATGTCGAAGAAATACAATGATGCCTATAATATTTAGAGAATATTGCAAAGAATAACTATCAGTGGCGTACCTCACGCCTTAACCCGACTCGCCAGGAAGAAGGGGTGAACGATAAGAGTGTAGTTAATATGGTAGCACAAATTGCTACTCTAAACAACACTTGGCCCATCAAATCTGCCGTCTGTGAAATATATGGGGTAGAACAAGAATTTTAATCCCTACTCGAACACATATAACAAATGTTGGAGACTTATTCCAAACTTTTCATAGATCAATCAAGGAGTTTGACCTTCTAGTCAACAGATGAGACCTCCTATACCTCCAGGATGTAAGCAACAAGGTTATCCTCAGCAGAATTTTCACCCTCCTAATGTACAAACTCATGACTATACATCTTCACTTGAGACCTTGCTAGAAGAACACATGGCCAAGACTGATGCCATAGTCCAAAGCAAAGTATCTGCCTTTAGAAACTTGGAAACACAAGTGGGTTAATTAGCTCAACCTTAAATAATAAATCTTAAGGCACCTTGCTAAGTGATACTGAAAAACTAAGAAGCACAGGTAAGGAATCATCTAAGGCAATCCAATTTCGAAGTGGGAAAGAGTTAGAGGAGCTAAAAACTAAGGCTCCTAAGGTGAAAAAGCCCACTTCAATCCAAAGGAAAGTTGAGGGCAGTAAAAATAAAGCAAAATGTGGGAATAATGAGGAAAATTTTGTAGCAACTCAACAACATCAGGAAAATGACCAGAATAATGTTGTAGAATTATTGCAACATCAAAAGACATGACAAAAAAATGTTGCAGCATTGCCACAACAACACCCAACCTATGAAGTGAATACGACATCACCACCTCCTTTTCCTCAACGATTTATAAAGAAGGAACAAGACAAGCACTTTGATAAATTTCAAGAAATATTGAATGAATTGCACATTAATATTCCACTTGTTGAATCCTTAAAGAAAATGTCCAACTATGCCAAGTTCATGAAAGATATGTTGAAGAACAAACGAAAACTTGGAGAATTTGAAATAGTAGCTCTTACAAAATATTGTAATTCAATCCTTCAAAGTATGTTTCCTCCTAAATTAAAGGATCCTGGTACTTTCACTGTTCCTTTCTCTATTGGAAAGACATATAATGGATGGGCTTTATGTGATTTCGGAGCAAACATCAACTTGATGCCTATGTTCGTGTTTAAAAAGCATAGAATTGGAGAAGCAAGACCCACTACAATCACTCTTCAATTAGCGGATCGTTCTTATACTCATCCTTAAGGAAAAATTTAAGATGTTCTTGTTCAAGTGGTTAAATTCATCTTTCCTACAGATTTCAACATATTGGACTAGGAAGATGACACAGAGCTTCCTATTATCTAGGGTTGGCCATTTTTCATCTACATGTAGAACGTTGATTAATGTCGAAACAGGAGAGCTTACCATGAGAATGAACGATCAACATGTAACCTTTAATGTGTTCAATACCATGCAATATTTTGATGATGTAGAATAATGTTCTACTAATTGGGGTTTTGAATTCATCTCAAAATGTTGGAATGAACAAAACTTTCAAGGAAAGCTTAAAGAATGAGAACTCTTTTGAGCATATTGTAGAAGAAAGTGAAGCTAAGAATGGATACATCTCATTAATGGAGAATAAACAACCATTCATAGAAGGAAAGGATTTGGAAGTACTGAGTTCATAAAAAAGAAGGTGTTATCCAAATGAGAGAGAGAAGAATAAGTGGGTGTTGTATGTTGTGCGACGGTCGATAATTCAAGGTAAATTTATTATTTGCAACAGTTTATTTCCGGCTCGTTTCATTATTTTAGAATTTCGGGCTAGGAGGCTAATTAGTGGTTCTTGCAAGGACACAAATAATTAAGTCTCACCTCTGAATATGTTTGTCAGCTCCCTTGCTTATCGTATCAGGCGTGCTGGAGAAGGAGTTAGGGTAGCTTCTCTTTGCTTATTTTAGGGTTTTGGTATGGTTTTAGTTTTTTTTTTAAAAAAAAATAAGAAAAGGGAAAAGGAATCGAGAAGCAGCCACTCAGCCGACCCCCTACCCTTCGCCTTGCCTTCTTCTTGTGAGGATGCCATCTGAGAAGCCCGATTGCAAGCCGTAGTTGACCGCAGATCCCGCCGTCCACCCTGTCGAAGCTGACTGTCGGCATCCCTTTGTGTCTCTCCCTCGTCTCCTTCTTTTCCTTTTCAACTTCAGGCACTCGCGACCGCCGTCTCTCTCTCTTGAATCTGTCGATCTCTCCTCCCTCGCATCTTCCTCTCCTGTGTCGTCTCCCTCTCTCCTCGATGGGCATCGTGCCCCGGCGTCTCCCTCTCTCTTCGATGGGCATCGTGCCTCGATGGGAATCAACATTCGTTAACTGCGGGAACACTCCACTAAAGTCCCGCAGCTGCACTCTTCTCACTGCAGATGTTTTTCTGTGTCCTCAGATATTGACAAATAACAGCAAGTCAATCCTTCACGAATGTTTGTAACACCAGCAGGGTCAAATTACCGTTTTACCCCTGGTTCACATCTTGTGCCTTAAGTACCAGTGCTCCTCTAATGAGCAATTTAGTCCCTCTCGGGCCAATGAGAGGGTCGGGCGCTTTGTTCAACTCCCAAAGACAGCAGTTAAGGGAACATTCCTCTACGAACCATAGTAGGTGGGAATAAGTGAATTTCATCTTGCCAAGTTAAGTTCCTAGCCGCTCACTCGGTCTTTTCCCCCAAGAAGGTAGGCATATTGAGTGGGCGAATCTGGCCACTCTCATCCATACTAGTCAAAGGACAATCCCTCGCGAACAGGAGTTCGTAACCTTCTCAGGATTGATATCAAGTTACCTGGGTCATCCAAGTGAAATAGAAACCTAATTAATCAACGGAGTTACAGCTAGAGGTTACTATTTCGCGATCCGGTCTTATGTAATCTCATTACATATGATGTCCCAACTAACATGTCTACTCGTACACGTTAGGATCACAGTGTTTGTATCAAATACAAAGTGAGCCACATCCATAGTTTTACCAGGGTAAGGTACCCAAACCTTATCCCCTAACTATAGACCCTTTAGGCTGTATCTCGAATCGATATCCTTTATATGTACAATACATTCAGTTAAAGATTCATATAACAGCCTTAGATGTTTAGTTTATTAGATTTAAGGTTTAAATAAAGGCAAACCCGTAGATAACGAACAATAACTCATTATTGAAATAATAACACTTTATTACATTAATTAGAACATAATTACAAACTACGGGTTTTAGGGCACAAAACCTAACAAACTCCCACTTGAACTAAAACTCTAGTGGGGTACATTATAATATAAAAGAGTGGTTACAGTAGATAGAAATACAATAAATTAGGGCATCGATATACCTCCATTACATACCTTACACTTGCCCTATATTAGCCTATGTACATATCTCGTAGACCCAGACTTTACAGATGACCCTCAAACACTTTAGCCACGAGAGTCCTTGTAGATGGATCAGCAATATTGTGCTCCGCATCGATCTTCTTGACTGTCACATCTCCTTGTTGCACTATTTCTCGTATTAGGTGATCCTTCCTCCCGATGTTCATACCTCGCTTATGGTTGCGAGGTTCTTTCGAGTTGGCTACCGCACCACTGTTGTGACAGTATAAGGTGATGAGAAAGTCCATATTTGGAACAACTTCCAAATCAGTAAGGAATTTCCTTAGGAAAACAACCTTCTTTGCTGCTTCACAAGCAGCGACATACTTAGCCTGTTGGGATTTATGCCTTAAACTTGTGTAATTTTGATCAATTAAATAAAGTGTTATTTGTTTTGATAAGATTACAGTCTTGCTTTTATAAATCCAATAAACTAAGCTCCAAGGTTATAACATTTATCTTGAAATCAGTGTAGTGGACACTATTTGGGTTGAGTTCAAGAATATAACCTAAATAGTCAATGGTATAAGTATAAGGTTGGAAATCCAACCCATTCATGTAGTTGACATGCGAGTGGGGGCATCCTGTATGAAGAGTTCATACAAGACTGGATCGTAAATTATTAGTCTAACCAGTGTAACGCTGTTAACAAGATAAGACTAGTAATTTATAGATGGTCATTAGTGACTCGACCTGAATCCTGAGCAAGTTAAGAACTCCTGCTTATAGGGGTAATCCAACTCATTCATGTGGTTGACATGCAAGTGGGGGCATCCTGTATGAAGAGTTCACACAACACCGGACTGTAAATTATTAGTCTAACCAGTATAACACCATTAACAGGATAAGACTGATAATTTATAGATGGTCATTAGTGACTCGAC
The DNA here is from genome assembly GCA_036507285.1 of Trichosanthes cucumerina. Taxonomy (NCBI): domain Eukaryota; kingdom Viridiplantae; phylum Streptophyta; class Magnoliopsida; order Cucurbitales; family Cucurbitaceae; genus Trichosanthes; species Trichosanthes cucumerina. Next base: position 21,742,047 of record CM071843.1, on the reverse strand, counting down.
CTGAATATTGAGTAAGTTAAGAATTCCTTCTTATAGGGGTTTGTCCTTAGACTAGTATGGGTGAGAGTGGCCTGTAGCCGACTCAATAACCCTACCTTCTCAGGGGCAGAACCTCGTAGGTAGCTGGGAACTTAACTATGCAAGATGAAATTCACTCATTCCTACACTAAGGAATTAGATAGGTTGTTCCCTTAAGAACTAACTCCAGGTCTTGAACAACGGGGCCCCACCCTCTATGAGGGTATGAGTCTAGGGTAGGACCTTAGACTTTTTGTTCATTAGAGGATCAGTGGTGCTTAAGGAGCAAAAAGGTAATCACAGAGGTAAAACGGCAATTGGACCCAGCTGTGATTACGAACAACCTATGAGGGGTCGACTCATGGGTAATGACTATATCAGTGGACACAATAATATCTATAGTGAGGAGAGTGCAGCTACAAGTCTTTAGTGGAGTGACTTGTAGTTAATGAATATTGATTAACTGGATCAAAGAGTTTGATCAGTTAATCTCACATCATTGGAGCTCATGAACTGTAAGTCCTTTAGATCCCTCAATTGGTTCAACATGGTAATATTGAGGGTATAAAGTTGGAGTTCCCATTGTTGAGATCGTAATCGTGGGAGAGTGGAGCATTCGAAGAAAGGTTCTTCAAAGGTAATTTCTTGTTGTCCATTCTTATTTTATGCTTAATCTTGTTATGTATGTTCTTGAATTTATCGTTGTAACTAAATAAAGAGCACGCGATTCGCAATCGCTTCCGCTGTGGGGACTTCGATTCCCTTCAATTGGTATCCGAGCCCAATTGCGTTCTTGATTTATGTTGTGAATTTTTTCAAGAACAAGGTTGGATTTACTGTTTTTGCATGAGATGTATGAACAGTTTTGCAAAATTAGATGTTTTCAATTTTGGCACTTAGATTTAAAATTTCTATTGAATCGTTCAATGTAAGGGCCCGGTGTTTTGAGAAATTTTAATTGTAATATCGAGTCTGTAAGTCCGTGTAGATCCAAGCAAAGTGGTTGCTGAGAAGATCAGAGCGAAAACGAGCAAGGAATAGTGGATTCTCATTGTTGTCTATGTGTAGCGTTGCAACGCTGTTCATTGGCGTTGCAACGTTGCGCTTGCGAGAGAAGGTGCGCACAGGAGACAGCGTTGCAGCGAATAGTAGCTTTGCAATGCTGCTATCAGCGTTGCAACGCCAAAGCCATTTCACGCAAAAGAGCAACGGGATAAAACGTTTTTTTTATTATATATTAAAAATAAAAAGTTTTATATTTAATGTATATTTAATATATTTAATTTTAATTAATATAATTAGATTATATTAATTAAAATTATTTCTAGGGTGCCAAAATTCGTCTAATTTTTACTATTTAAATTATGCAATTGTTGTGTAATTATTGTCATGCATAATATGCTTTTATTTTTGAAATCCCACCTCACGTTAAGCATTTTCATGCACATTTATAATATAAGGAGTTATATTTTATAGTTTGCATGATTACTTAATATAAGGTTATTATATTAATTTGTGGACAACATTGACATGCATTACATATCATGAGATGAATAAGCTATGAATGTCTTATTATTCATGTGATGAATGATCAAGCACTATAACATAGTATGTTATGAATGTCACCTAAGCTTAGTTATTAGTTTTAAAGTGTTTAGAACTTTGAAATAATAGACCTTATGTTATCTAGTTCTAATTATATTAGAATTAGGAACCAAGTAATTTATAAGCTATGATTAAAAGAGGAACTTTATCTAAGGAAAGTTATGTCTAGGCTGGGGTATTTAAGCTGAAGGAAACTGAACATCCCGACCTAGGAACTGACCTTGGAGTGAAATTTAATCAGAGAGTCTTATAAATTACAGTAGCGTCAGCGGGTTTATTAAGGGGTTAACAAACTAGAAATCCTAGGGTTAATATAAGGAGATATATTAACAAACTTAGGATAAAATCAATATAAGAGTTATATTGATAGAGTTAGGTAAAATCATTAGCCGGGTTTTAGCCTAAGTAAGATTCCTATAAACTTTAAAGTATTCAGTGGGAGGAAAAAGTGTATGAGGTACATATTTTTCACCTACGCTATCTCCGGGAAGTTCACACTGTGAGACTCATACTTGGCCTCGTGGCGCAAACGGGAGCGTCCCCTTTTGGATGGTGTTTGTATGAGTAAATATCAAGGTAAATGGAGAGGGTACTTATAGTGAGTGGGAGCAAGTTTAGTGAACATTAAACCTACGGTCTCTTTTGTCGGTTTACACCGTTAGACCACTATGATCAGCCTGCTAGTTTTGCCTGGACCAGACAATCCCTTTGGAGGGCTTCATCATAGGGGATCAAACACAATAGACACCCGACAGGGATAAAGATTTCCTTAGACTATTTTTCAATCTAGTCCTCCCTTCGACAGATTTTATTGGATCGAGACTCTGGGATCTAAAGACAGAGGGTTACACACACGGGGTACATAAGTTGTGTATGTATCTAGACTGAAAAATGGTAACTAAAACCTATAGGAATAAGAGTTATTCTGGTATTAGGTTTTGGTCAAGAGTGTCTTGATCCAGAGGAGGAGTGTTTTTGATTACCCTTCGGTGTCATATATTATAAACCTTTGGAGTATCATTGCAAATTATAAATGGCCTAGGAATCATTTGTTAATTAGCTAAAACATGATTGGATTAAGAGTTATAGCAAAAAACTCATACAAGTTTGTTTGTAAAATTTTCAGCAAAATGTCTAACTCTATTATTTCCTTATTGGGTGCGGAAAAGTTAACCGGAGAGAACATAATAACTTGGAGGGATGGACTCAACATAATATTGGTTACACATGATCTTAACTTCGTTATCAATGAGGAGTGTCCTCAATTTCCTGCTCAAAATGCATCTCAAGTTGTTCAGGATGCATATGATCGCTGGATTAATGCCAAAGAAAAGGCAAAAGCCTATATCCTTGCTATCATACCTGATGTTTTAGCCAGGAGGCCGGAGGGCAAGGTCTTAGCTCTAGAGATCATGGATTTGGTGCTAAATTTGTCTAGACAATCGTCCAAACAAATTCAGCATGAAGCCCTAAAATTCGTTTACGACGCACGTATGAAGGAAGGAATATCAGTGAGAGAACATGTTCTCAATCTGATTGCCCACTTCAATATAACGGAATTAAAAGAGCGGTCATAGATGAGAAATGTCAGATATTGTTCATCATAGAATCTCTATCAAAGAGTTTTCTGCAATTCTGTAACAATGCAGCGATGAACAACATAGAGTATGATCTGACTTCTCTGCCACATGAGCTGCAGAATTATCAGTTATTTGTGGATGATAAGATACAACTAAATGGAGAGGCAAATTTGTTTGCCCATTCCAAAAGTTCACAGTAGGATTCATCCTCTCGGACTTAAAACTGCAGCCATGCTTCTGAACTTAAGAAGATACAGATGAAGATGAAAAGTAGCGGATCAAGAGCAATCGTCTAACATAGAAAATATGTTATCTGATAACATGCAGCTTAAGGGTTTATTAGAAACCTTATTTCAATTTCTTGCCTTAGCGAACATTGTACTTTTTTTTCTTTTCAATTGAATATAGTGTTTATTTCATTTGAGAAGCATTGTACTATGTGTTGCTCTTTTTGAGAATTATTTGCAAATGGTTTAATTCAGTTAAAATAGTTTTAACAGTGAATTCTACAAAATTTCAAGTACTTGAACTAATTTCTCCTAAAGAAAATGCTCATCTTTGGCATCTAAGATTGGGTCACATTAATCCCAATAGGATTGAGAGATTGGTAAAAAATTGACTTCTAAACGAGTTAGAAGAAAATTCTTTGCCAGTATGTGAATCATGCCTAAAAGGCAAACTGACTAAAAGACCTTTTAGTGAAAACGATTATAGAGCCAAAGACCCTGTAGAGCTTATACATTCAGACCTTTGTGGTCCGATGAATGTTAAAGCCAGGGGAGGATATGAATATTTCATCTCTTTTATAGATGATTATTCTAGATTTGGGCACATTTACCTAGTGCACCACAAGTCTGAAGCACTTGAAAAGTTCAAGGAATTCAAGACTGAGGTTGAAAATCAATTTGGTAAAACTGTTAAAACACTTTGATCGGATCAAGGTGGAGAGTACATGGATTTAAAATCCCAGAACTATATGATAAAACATGGAATTACATCCCAACTCTCAGCTCCCGGCACAACACAGCAAAACGACATATCGAAAAGGAGAAATAGAACCTTGTTGGACTTGGTTCGATCAATGATGAGTTACGCTCATCTCCCTAGTTCCTTTTGGGGTTACGCAGTGAAGACTGCAATATACATTTTGAATAATGTGCCCTCCAAAAGAGTTTCTAAGACACCTTTTGAAGTCTGCAAATGACGTAAAGGCAGATTATGTCACTTCAGAATATGGGGTTGTCCAGCACATGTGCTTGTGACAAATCCAAAGAAGTTGGATTAGCGTTCAAAATTATGCCTATTCGTAGGATACCCAAAAGAAACAAGAGGTGGTTTATTCTATGATCCTAATAAAGATAAGGTTTTTGTGTCGACAAATGCCGCTTTCTTGGAGGATGACCACATAAGGGACCACAAACAAAAAAGTAAAGTAGTGTTGAGTGAGTTAGACAGAACAATAGCAAAGGTTGCTAATAAGAACACTAGTACGACAACAAGAGTTGTTCATACTAGTTTGCCTAGTCAAGAAAGTCCATCTCAAGAGTTGAGTATGCCTCGACGTAGTGGGAGGGTTGTGATACAGCCTGACCATTACATGGGTTTAGCTGAAACCCAAGTTGTTATACCAGATGACAACTACGAGGATCCATTGACTTATAATCAAGTAATGGTTGACAAAGACAAAGACAAATGGGTCATAGCCATGGACCAAGAAATGGGGTCGATGTACTTCAATTCTTTTTGGGATCTTGTAGATAAGCCTGATGGGGTAAAACCCAAAGGTTGTAAGTGGATCTACAAGAGAAAACGTTGTGTAGATGGGAAGGTGCAAACCTTTAAAGCTAGACTAGTAGCAAAGGGTTATACCCAGGTTGAAGGGGTTGACTATGAGGAAACCTTTTCACCTGTTGCTATGGTAAAGTCTATTTGTATCCTTCTTTCCATTGCCACATATTATGATTGTGAGGTATAGCAAATGGATGTCAAAACAACCTTTTTGAATGACAATCTTGAGGAAACCATCTACATGGACCAACCCAAAGGGTTCATTAAACAAGGACAAGAGCAAAAGGTTTGCAGGCTTAAAAGGTCAATTTATGGACTGAAACAAGCCTCTACATCCTGGAATATAAGATTTGATGAGGCAGTCAGATCTTATGGTTTTGACCAGAATGATGATGAACCTTGTGTCTACAAGAAAATCATCAATAGTTCTGTTGCTTTCCTAATTCTCTATGTGGATGACATCCTACTCATTTGGAATGATGTAGGTTATCTTACTGACATCAAGGAATGACTAGCTACGCAGTTCCAAATGAAAGATTTGGGTAATGCGCAGTTTGTTCTTGGGATCCAGATTGTCTGGAACCACAAGAATAAAACACTATCCTTGTCTCAAGCATCATACATAGACAAAGTGTTGTAAAGGTTTAAGATACAAGATTTCAAAAAAGGCTTCTTTCCTTTTAGGCATGAAATCCATTTGTCTAAGGAACAGTGTCCTAAGACACCTCAAGAAGTTGAGGATATGAGACAGATTCCTTACACATCAGCTGTGGTGTCACACCCCCTCCCAACTTCCTTGCTTTACCTAGAAGAAGATGCAAAGACAGAGATAACCAACTCTCTTACTGGTTCCCCCTAACTAAAAAAGGACTTAACCTAAAATTAAACGCAACACAACACGTTTGAACAAGAAAGATTGAACATTGAATACACATATAAGCACGACACATTCACTTCCAGTACTATGTTCTTTAGCTAGTCATAAAGCCTTCAAGTTTATTACAACCCAACTAATATGTTTTCACTACAAACCATATACATAAGAAAGTGTATATACAAGGAGCTAAAACGGCGTGGTGGCAAACAGGTCTTGTCAGGGCTAAGCACCGGGAACTCGTCTGCTACCTGAGAAGAGTAAACATAGGGTATACGTGAGCTGGGAAGCCCAGTGAGTGTCTATTTTTAAAACATTATAAGCTCAAATGTGAAGCATAATAATGGGCAGACAATAAGTAGAAAATAACTTAAGATTTGTTTGTAAACATAATCAAGTCATGCTTTCAATTTACATGTTTAACTCACCACTTATGTATAGCATAAATCTCATAAAGTAGTACTGTATTGAGGGTAGTTATATCAATAATGTAGAAGCTCAATACAACAAAACTCATGGCATGATACCACTTTCGATCCTTAGCGGTGGTATAGTTAAATTTATACCAATAACGTTCGTACCTCTCTCACGTGCACGTGGAATGCCATTGGGCATTTTGGTTTTCCCTAATACCTTCTCTATGTCCTTCATTATTAGGATAAGACCATATTACCCGAATACCTTCTCAATTTCCTTCAGTATCGGGAACACAATTCTTCCCTCCCAAGTACCTTCTCGATGTCCTTCAGTATTGGGGGTTAATAACATACAAGAGCATACTTTGTTTACCATGGAAATCATGTTTTCAAAATACGTACAACAACTTCTAAACATTTGCATATTACTTTCCTAAACATGTTTCTAAGTGAACTTAGACAAGGCATTCTCTAGAGGAAATCATACTTCCATGACTAGTTTCCATACTTGAATATATAGTTACCCACTAATACAAAACATGCTTAAGTTTCCTAAAGAACATTTTGTCAAAATGATGGAGATCAGATCTCCTTGAGCAGCGAAAACGTGTTTCGAATCGTAATATGCAAGATTGTTTTGCTTGAAACAAAAACTCATACATTGACAAAAACTGAACAAGCGAAATACTAATCCTATTAGACATGGATAATAGCATACATGCAAACGTGATTAAAGTTTAACAATTAAACTAAGAAGGGAGGTGAAATTACCTTTGTAGCTTTTTCGCAGCAACTCCTTGCTCCACGATAAACAACAACAAGGAAGAACTTCTTTGGTTTTCTCTGTGTAACAACACCACCACTTGGATCACCTCCTATATCTCTGAATGCTTAGATCCTTATGGTGGGCAGGTAATCCAACTCTTGGAAGGTTTTGAGAATGAGAGAGTGAGAGAGAGGGAGAGAACAATTCTCCAAATTTTGCCAAAAGATGAATTGATCGATCATTCGATCATCTACCCTCTTCTCCGAGTTAAACGTTCGATAGGGAGAAGAAGGGGGGTAGTGAGAACGTGTCTGGATGACACGTTTCGTTATTTTATTATTAAAATAATAATAATAATAATAAAATAAAATTAATTTAAATCATATTTAAATAATACAAATTAAATATCATATATTTAATTTGGATTAAATCTCATTTAATCACATCACCCCTTTAACCTATAGTTTTAATGTACATCCAGTGCACATTAAATTTTAACCTATAGTTTTCAAATGTGAATCACATTCACATTTAATATAATATTTGAACTCTTTCAAATATTCAATTCTCTCATATAATATGAATCATATTCACATTAAATTTATAATATATAATTCCAAAACTATATATTATATTGTATTCATCTACATTAAATATATTTCATAATGAATGTTCAAATGATCTAAGAACCCTTTACGAGCTAGAAGGTGGACCTAATAGACCTAAAGATCAGAAGCTCCAACGATACGAGATTGCTCGTTTAATCTCATTAACCTCCCAATCAACATTCGTTAACTGCGGGAATACTCAACTAAAGTCCCGCAGCTTCACTCTTCTCACTGCAGATATATTTATGTGTCCACGGATATTGACCAATAACAGCAAGTCAATTCTTCACGAATGTTCGTAACACCAGCTCGGTCAAATTATCGTTTTACCCCTGTGTTACATCTTGTGCCTTAAGTACTAGTGCTCCTCTAATTAACAATTTGTTTGTGGTCCTACCAACAAACAGAGTCCCTCTCGGGCCAATGAGAGGGTCGGGCCCTTTGTTTAAGTCTCGGAGACACCACTTAAGGGAGCATTCCTCTACTTACCCTAGTAGGCGGGAAGGAGTGAATTCCATCTTTCTAAGTTAAGTTCCCAGCCGCTCAATCGGTCATGTCCTCAAGAAGGTAGGCATATTGAGTGGGCGAATCTGGCCACTCTTACCCATACTAGTCAAAGGACAATCCCTCGCGAGCATGAGTTCGTAACTTGCTCAGGATTGAGATCAAGTTGCCTAGGTCATCCTAGTGAAATAGAAACCTAACTAGTCAACGGAGTTACAGCAAGATGTTACTATTTCGTGGTCCGGTCTTATGTAATCTCATTACATAGGATATCTCCACTCACATGTCATATACACGAACACGTTAGGATTACTATGTTTGCATCAAATAGAAAGTGGGCTACATCCATAGTTTAACCAAGGTAAGGTACCCAAACCTTATCCCCTAACTATAGACCCTTTAGGTTGTATCTTAAATCGAGATCCTTTTTATGTACATTACATTCAGTTAGTGATTCATTTAACAACCTTGGATGTTTAGTTTATTGGATTTAGGGTTTCAATAAAGGCAAACTCGTAGATAACGAACAATAACACTTTATTGAAATAATAACACTTTATTACATTAATTAGAACATAATTACAAACTACGAGTTTTATGGCACAAATCCCAACAAACTCCCACTCGAACTAAAACTCTAGTGTGGTACAACAAAATCTAAAACAGTGGTTACAGAGATATAAATATAATAAACTAGGGCATCCATATATCCCATTACATATCTCCCACTTGCCCTAGATTTAGCCTATGTTCATATCTCGTAGACCCAGATGACCCTCGAATAATTTAGCCGTGAGAGTCTTTGTAAACGGCTCAGCAATATTGTTCTCCAAAGCGTTCTTAGTGACTGTCACATCTCCTCGTCGCACTATTTCTCGTATCAGGTGATACTTCCTCTCGATGTGCTTACCTCGCTTATGGCTGCGAGGTTCCTTCGAATTGGCTACCGCACCACTGTTGTCACAGTATAAGGTGATGGGAGATTCCATATTTGGAATAACTTCCAAATAAGTAAGGAATTTCCTTAGCGAAACAACCTCTTTAGCTGCTTCACAAGTAGCGACATACTCAGCCTCCATCGTGGAGTCAGCGATGCATCCTTGCTTGATGGTAGGCCATACTATAGCTCTCCCGTTAAGGGTGAAAACTGATCCCGATGTAGATTTCTGAGTATCCTTATCGGTCTGAAAATCAGAATCGGTGTATCCCGTAAGGATCGAATCCCTAGACCCATACACAAGTGTATAGTCCCTCATTCTCCATAGATATTTGAGAATATTTTTAACTGTTGTCCTGTGGTCTAACCCTGGATTGGACAGATACCTACTGACTATTCCACTGCATAACAAATGTTCGACCTCGTGCATAGCATGGCATACATTAAGCTACCTACTGCATAGGCATAGGTAATATGTCTCATATCCTCAACTTCTTGAGGTGTCTTGGGACACTGTTCCCTAGACAGATGAACTCCATGCCTGAAGAGTAACAAGCCACTCTAGGAATTCTGCATCGAATATCTTGACAACATTTTGTCGATATAAGACGTTTGAGACAGTGCTAGCGTTCTGTTATTGTGATTATTGAGGATCTGAATCCCAAGAACATATTGTGTCTCTCTCAAATCTTTCATTTGGAATTGGGTCGCCAGCCAATTCTTTATGGTAGTAAGGTATCCTACACCATTCCCAACGAGTAGGATATCATCCACATAAAGTACTAACAAAGCTACTTTGTCGTTGATGATCCTCTAGTAAACACAAGGCTCATCAACGTTTTGGTCAAAGCGTAAGACTTGATCGTAGTAACAAATCTTATATTCCAAGATCTTGACGCTTGTTTCAACCCATAAATGGATCGATTGAGCTTGCAAACTTTTGCTCCTGAACTTGGGCTATGAACCCTTCGAGTAGAGACATATCGATTCTCTCGTCAAGATTACCATCCAAAAAGGCAGTCTTGACGTCCATTTGCCAAATTTCATAATAATAAAATGCGGCTATGGGCAAGAGTATCCTTATAGAATTCAGCATAGCAACAGGGGAAAAAGTTTCTTCATAGTCAACTTCTTCCCTTTGGGTAAAACCCTTTGCTACAAGTTTAGCCTTAAAGGTCTGTACCTTTCCGGCTGCATCTCTCTTTCTCTTATAGATCCATTTACACCCTATGGGTCTAACCCCTTCAGGTGGGTCTACAAGTTCTCATATTGAATTGAAGTCCATTGACTCCATTTCAAGGTCGATGGCTCTGATCCATTGGTCCTTGTCTACGTCATTCATTGCCTGTTTATAAGACAATGGATCTTCTACGTCCTCATCAGGTATGACAACTTGAGTTTCACCTAAACTCAAGTAGCGGTCAGGTTGGGAAACAACCCTCCCACTGTGTCGAGACATTCTCAACGCTTGCGAAGGATGATACTGACTTGAGGTGTTGGTTCTTCCATCAACTCTTGATGAAAGTCCAGCTTGATCAACAACTCTTGTTGATTTATGAGTAACTTCATTTAGTACTAATTTACTACGCGGTTTGTGATTCCTCATGTGATCTTCCTCCAAGAACGTGGCGTTTGTCGACACAATCACATTGTTTTCTTGTGCGTCGTAGAAAAGACCACCTCTCGTTTCTTTGGGATAGCCAACAAATTGGCACAATTTTGAACGAGGTTCCAACTTCTTTGGGTTTGTCACGAGTACGTGTGTCGGAAAACCCCAAATCATGATGTGTTGTAAACAAGGTATACACCGCTTCCACAGTTCTAAAAGGTGTTTCTAAAACACTTTTTGATGGAACACTGTTCAAGATTTGAACTGCAGTCTCTACTGTGTATCCCCAAAACGAGGCAGGCAATTGAGCATAGCTCATCATAGAACGAACAATGTCCAACAAGGTTCTATTTCTCCTTTCTGACACACCATTTTGCTGTGGTATATTAGGTGCTAAGAGTTGAGTTTAATTCCATGTTCGATCATATAGTCTTGGAATTTCAAATCCATATACTCTCCACCTCGATCGGATTGAAGTGTTCTAATGGTTTTCCATAATGAATTCTCTACTTTAGCCTTATACTCTTTGAACTTTTCAAGAGCCTCAGACTTGTGATGCATTAGATATAGATAACCCTACCTTGAATAATCATCTATGAAAGAGATGAAATATTAGTACCCTCCTCGAGCTTTAAAATTCACCGGACCACAAAGATCCGAATGTACAAGTTCTAAGGGTTCTACGGCTCTATAACCTTTTTCCTGTAAAAGACCGCTTGGTCATTTTACCTTCCAAGCAAGACTCGCAAGGTGGAAAAGAATCATCTTCTAACTCTTGTAGAAGTCCATTATTAGAGAGTCTCTCAATCCGGTTGAGATTAATATGACCAAGTCTAAGACGCCATAGATAGGTATTATTATTAGGAGAAATTATTTGCCTTTTATTTTGAGTACTAGCATTTTTATAAATCTCATGATTTAAATTGCTTTCGTTTTATTCGGTTTCAGTACGTACAAACCGTTTTTCAATTTAGCAGAACAAATATTGAAAACCTCTTTCAAAATGAACGCTTCATACAATATCCAAGTTCTATTAAACAAGAGATAAAAATTAAGTTCCTTTTAAGCTTAGGAACTTTATACATATTTTTTTAATAAAAGAAATCTATCTCCGAAAAATAGCTTGGCATCTCCCACTACACGAGCTGAGACGATTTCTCCCGTTCCTACCCTGAGCGTCATCTCACCCTTTTCGAACTCTTTGAAGAAACTAGTTTCCTGAAATGAAAAGCAAACGTGATTAGTGACTCCTGAATCAAGTATCCAGGTCAAATCATCATTTTTCACTAAACAAGTTTCAAGAATAAGTAAATCTAATTTACCTTTCTTCTCTTTGAGCACAACAAGGTATTTTGGGTAGTTTCGCTTCCAGTGCCCATCCATGTTGCAGTGGAAACATTTTCCTTTATCTACAACCTTGGCTTTTCCCTTGCCTTTGTCAGCAGCAGGTGCCTTCCCTTTCCCTCCTATTTTCTTCTTTTCGGTATTGTTAAGCCTAGAAGATGAGCTATAGGACTTAGTCCAAGAGGATGAACTCTTCTGGAACCTTATGGAATGAGCAAACAAATTTTCCTCTCCATCAACCTGTCCCTTATTCTTCATAAGAGACTTGAAAGTTTGTAGTTCATTAAGGAGAGTAGTCAGGTTATACTCCTTTTTGTTCAACTTCGCATTGCTATGGAATGGCAGGAAACTATTCGGAAGATAATCCAAGATGAAGAATACTTTAATTTGCTCATCTATGACCGCTCCGTTCATTTCGACCATGTTGAAGTGAACTATAAGATCGAGAACATGTTCTCTCACTGAAGTTCCCTCCTTCATGCTCGTGTTATAAACATACTTGATGGATTCGTGTCGAATTTGTTTTGACGGTTGTCCAGAAAAATTTTGCAGATAGCCCATGATCTCACGAGGTGAGACCATACACTCTAATCTTCTAGCTAAAAAATCAGATATCCCATCCAGGATATAGTTTCACACCACGTCCCAGCTTACTTGCCTAACCTAGGGAGAGATGCAAAGACAAAGATAACCAAACCTCTTATTGGCTTTCCTTGACTAACCCAAGACTTAACTTAAAACAAACGTAACACAACATGTTTGAACAAGCAAATTTAAGTACTGATATACACTTATATAAGAAACACATTCACTTCCTTTACTATGTTCTTTAGATAATCATAAAGTTTCCATGTTTATTACAACCCATCTAATATGTTCTCACTACAAACAGTATACAAAAGAAAGTGTATATACAAGGAGCTAAATGGCGTGGTGGCAAATAGGTCTTGTGAAGGCTAAGCACTGGTAACTCGTCTGCTACCTGGGAAGAGTAGACATAAAGAAAACGTTAGCTAGGAAGCTCAGTGAGTGTCTATCATAAGTTCACAGGTGAAGCATAGAAAAGAATGGCAGACTATAAGTAGAAAATAACTTAACATAAACAAACCATGCTTCCAATTTACAGGTTAAAGTCACCACTTATGCATAACACACAACTCATAATGTAGTATTATATTGAGAGTAGATAGATCAATAATGTAGAATCTCATAACAATAAAACACATGACATGATACCACTTTTGAACCATAGAGGTGGTAGAGTTACATTTGTACCAATAAGGTTCATACCTCTCTCACGTGCACGTGGAATACCTTTGGCCCTTTGGTTTTCCCTAATACCTTTTCTATGTCCTTCAGTATTAAGGTAAGACCATTTACTACCCGAATACCTACTCATTGTCCTTCAGTATCGGGAAATTATGATTTATTCCCCCCCCTAAATACCTTCTCGAATGTCCTTCAGTATTAGGGGTTAACAATGATCAAGGGCATAACTTGTTTACCATGGAAATCATGTCCTTATAACACATACAACAATTTCTTGACATTTTCATATTATCATCTAAACATGTTCCCAAGTGGATTTACACAAAACATTCTCTAAAAGAAAGCATACTTTCATAATTTAGTTTTCATACTTGGATTTGTAGTTACAACTAATTCAAAGCATGCTTAGGTTCCATCATGAACCTTATGTTAGAAACTTCATGATGCTATACATAAATAGTTCAAACAAGATTCAATGATCAACAAATATGTTTTCGAAGAAAAACATAGGCCAAGCATAGTTCTAAGATAGAGTCACTCACAGTATTAGAATTAGAACCTTGGCTTGAAAACTTGACCTATTGCTCTTGGCCTGTCAAACAAACAAACTCAACCATTAGAATCTCGAGCTCATGATTTTTAACCTTCAAACTTGCAAGAAAACACATTTTCAAATTTCCAGCATTTTCAGATTTTCTGCCCTGTTTTCAGACAGCCATAACATCTTCATTACTTATCCAAAAATAATGTAATTTATACCAAATTCTTCCTTTTTGAACCCTCTAAATATCATATGAAGACATGAAATTTAAATTCGAAACAGATGTGTTCAGAAATACCTCGCAATCTACTTTCCTCAAAACAGACTTCTGTTGTTTCCAAATTCGGATTTCCTGTTCCACAATAAATTTAATCGGATATTTAAAATATCTTCTAGACATTTTCTACTGACGAATTTTTCACGAAAGTTGTAGTAAATTCAATAAGCTTTCGAACCATACCAATTAGAGCTTCTAACTCCAAGTATGCAGATCAGAACAACCAAAACATCAGAGACTTCCCGGATTTGACAACATACTTCTGTCTTCTGCCTTCCTCTTCAAAACAGTAGCATCAATTCCTTTCCTTATGCACCTTAGAAAGAGGTCTAACTCAGTCCCATAACTCAATTCAGAATAACCATACACACAATTGATTGTAAGGTATATAGAAATGAAAGAGAATCTCTTTCAATCTCTTGCTAGAAGTTTTTCCCTTTCACCTAAAATTACAGGTTCAAATTTCAGCTTGGGTTCCTCAAAATTTATCAACACAACCACCAAATATTTTTTGATAAACCTCAAGGAAAACATCTTAGCTTACTTACCTCAAAATTTCAGCTTCTAATTCCTCCTCAAGAGCTCAAAACAGACTGATCTCTCCATACTGTTCTGCTACCCGAGAAACTTGAACACCCTTCACTCTTCTGCTCTTTTCGCCTTTGTCCTCTTAGTATTTTCTGCAAAGCCGACCAGTTTCGTATTCTACATTTCATTTCTGAGATTTTGACTCAAAAATCATCGAATTTGGTTCCGTAGACAGAGAGATATGATCGATTGAAGTTGCCCCATTTTCCAGCTGCTTGCTGTCTTAATAAGAATTTGACACCTCCTTCTTGCCAAACTTAACTCCGAGCCTTCTCCTCCTTTGGCAAGCTCCTACTTAATTATTTACATCATAATCTCCTTTTTAAAACACCAAAATAAGTAAATAAGTCAATCTAAAGCATTTAACCAACTTTACCTAAGTTTATAAAAGATATGAGCTTTTCATTCAATATGTAATGCACCTAAAATTTGCCTAATTTGCTAACGATATTAACATACTTCAATTAACCTTCTAATATGCTTATTTCAATGGTTTACCTATCTCCTTATGAAGCTTAGACACATTGTAGCTCAAAATTCAATGGATTCCCAAATCCGATCACGACATCATTTAGTGCAACCTATACGATTTTGCATATTTCAAAACATCATGAACGAGTGCATAATGATAAAAGAAAATAGAGTTTAGGGCTTACAATTTACTACCCCCTTAAGAGGAATTTCGCCCTCGAAATTCAACACGAGAAAAGTTGTGGGTACTTTTCTTTCATTTGGTCTTCGCTCTACCATGTTGCTTCCTCGACGTCGTGATTTCTCCACAACACCTTTACTAGTAGTATTGACTTGTTCCTAAGCACTTGTTCTTTCCGATCCAGTACATGTAGAGGTTCTTCCTCATATGATAGATTCTCCTTAAGTTGTATTGGTTCTACCTTGAGCACATGTGATGGATCAGAAATGTATTTCCTCAACATTGATACATGGAAAACATTATGTACCCGAGACAATTCTATTGGTAAAGCTAATTTGTAAGCTGATGGCCCTACACGCTCCAGAATCTCGTAAGGCCCTATATATCTCTGCTCGCTTTCCCTTCCTTCAAACAGCGCAAAAAAACTCTTCCATGGGGATAGTCTCAGAACACTTTGTCTCCGATTTCAATTCTAAATCTCTTCTTCGTTTGTCAGTAGCTCTTTTGTCTATCTTGTGCTGTCTTCAATCTTTCCCTGATAAATTTAACATTCTCCGAGGTAACTTGGACCAACTCTTGCCCTATCAGCTTCCTTTCTCCTACTTCTCCCCAGCAAATAGGGGTTCTACATTTCCTTCCATATAACGCTTCGTACAGTGCCATTCCGATGCTAGAATGATAACTATTATTGTATGCAAACTCCATCAATGATAGGTGAGTCTCCAAGCTTCCTTTATATTGCAATACGCACGCTCGAAGCATGTCTTCGAGGGTTTGAATGGTTCTTTCTGACTGACCATCGGTTTGTGGATGAAATGTTGTACTAAAGTGCAACTTAGTTCCCAAGGCCTCTGGGAGACTCGGCCAGGACTTGGAAGTAAATCTCGAATCCCTATCCGACACAATAGATACTGGGGCTCCGTATTGGCTTACAATCCTGTCAACATACAATTTAGCAAGTTTATCCAGAGTAAAAGTTACTTTGACGGGTAAGAATCGAGCAGTCTTAGTCAATGTGTCTACTATCACCCAAATCCCGTCATAACCACTCGGTGTTCGGGGAAGTCCAAATAAGAAATCCATGGTTACATGCTCCCACTTCCATTGAGGTATTGGGAGTGGATTTAGAAGCCCTCCTGGTTTCTGTCGTTCAGGTTTCACCTGCTGACAAATTAAACATTTAGAGACATACTCTGCTATTTCTCGTTTCATTCCCGCCACCAATAATGGTTCTTTAGGTCCGATACATCTTTGTACCTCCCGGATGCATCGCATAGGTTTGAACTATGTGCTTCTTCTAGTATCGCATTTCTCAAAGTTTCATCTGTAGACACACAAAATCTACCACACTTCATCAATGCTCCATCACGCCCTACTTCGTAATCTGCTCTTTGATTCAAGTTCACCTCTTCTATCAATTTCTTCAGGGTAGGGTCTTTAGCATGACTTGAGATAACATCATTAATCAAGGTAGGTCTTACACGAAAATGAGCTAACAAGTTCCCTTTGTCACCAACATACACTTTTGCATTAGAACTCTTGAGTTCCTCAAATGAAACCACTCTAACATTAAGTGAACCCCTACGTTGCTTTGACTTCCTACTCAGTGCATCAACTACAACATTAGCCTTCCCGGGTGGTATTCAATCGTGCGATCATAATCTTTTATCAATTCAAGCCACCGCCGTTGTCTCAAATTCAACTCTTTCTGTTCGAAGATATATTTTAAACTTTTATGATCTGTGTAAATACAATATTTCTCACCAAACAGATAATGCCTCCAAATCTTTAAATCTAACACAACTGCTGCGAGCTCCAGATCATGAGTAGGATAATTACATTCATGTTTTTTTAACTGTCTTGAGGCATAAGCAATCACTTTCCCATCCTGCATAAGTACACATCCAAAGCCCTGATGTGAGGCATCACAGTAAACCTCAAACTCTTTTCCCGTGGTGGGTAGAGTTAGTACTTGGTCTTTGTGACAAGTCTCATTTCTTTAACTCTTGAAAACTTTTTCCACACTTTTCAATCCACTCGAACATCGTATTCTTCTTTGTCAAACTGGTTAATGGAAGAGCTATCTTCGAAAATCCCTCAACAAAACGTCGATAGTATCCTGCAAGTCCCAAAAAACTACGGACTTCCGTTATTGAAGTTGGTTGTTCCCACTTAACTATAGCTTCCGTCTTCTGAGGATCCACTTGAACCCCAGCTGCTGACACTACGTGTCCCAAAAACACCACCTGTTCCAGCCAAAACTCACATTTACTAAATTTAGCATACAACTTCCGATCTCGTAATGTCTGTAGCACTATTCTGAGATGTTCTGCATGCTTCTCTCTACTTTCTGAGTACACCAAGATGTCATCAATAAATACTACCAAGATGTCATCAATAAATACTATCACAAACTGATCAAGATAAGGATGGAATACCCGAATCATGAGATCCATGAATGCTGCTGGGGCATTAGTTAACCCGAATGGCATTACCAAGAATTCATAATGGCCATACCCTGTCCTGAAAGCTGTTTTTGGTACATCAGAATCATTGATCTTTAGCTGATGGTAACCTGATCGTAAATCAATTTTGGAAAACACTGAGGCACCCTTTAGTTGATCGAACAGGTCATCTATGCGGTGCAAAGGATATTTGTTACGTATTGTTACCTTATTCAGTTGTCGGTAATCAATACATAATCGTAATGTCACATCCTTCTTTTTAACAAACAACACAGGTGCTCCCCACGGAGATACACTTGGTCGAATATAACCCTCATCCACCAACTCCTGCAACTGAGTTTTCAATTCCTTCAATTCCTTTGGTGCCATCCTATACGGGGCTTGAGATATTGGTGCTTTTTCTGCATCGTGTCTATGGTAAACTCCACCTCTCTATCGGTGGCAACCTATTAGCTCTTACGGGAAGACATCTAAATACTCACATACTACTGGAATGTCTTCAGGTTTCGATTTACTCACTGGTGCACAAACTACATATGCAAGATATGCCGTACAACCTTTCTTCAATAATTTCCCAGCTTGAATAGTTGATATCATACAAGTAGGTAATATCTTCCTATGTCCCTTAAACACAACCTCAGTGCCGCCTGATTTCCTCAACACAACTTCCTTCCTATGACAGTCCATTAAGGCATGATACCTAGATAAGAAATCCATCCCCAAAATAACGTCGAACTCTTGGAGATCTAAGGGAATCAGTTAAGTTGTCATGGTCATACCATTCACTTCCATCATACAATTAGTATAAACACTACAAACTACCGACATATCACCAATAGGAGTATAAATACACAGCTCCTCAGATAAAGGTTCTAACTTCGCAACAATGCTAGCAGCAAACATTTTAGAGATAAAAGAATGTGTAGCTCCTTGATCTAATAATGCATGTGCAGGTTTACTACAGATAGAAAGTGTACCCGTAACAACTTCTGGTGCATCATCTGCCTCTTGCTGAGTCATGGCGTAAATCTTCCCCTGTTGTCGGGGTCGACCTACCTGTCCCTTCTGCTTAGCACTACTAGTGCCTTCTCCTCCAGCTGCCCCAGTATTTTTCTGCTGATTCAGAGTATGCGATGTAGTTCTCTATCCCATCATGCCTTCTTGTATTAGTTGGGGGCATTCCCTTTTGAAGTGACCACCTTTCCCACAATTGAAACATACATTTTCACCACTCAAACATCGACCCCAATGATACTTTCCACAAGTGCTGCACAATGGTTTCCTTCCTGAACTCGCTACTGACTCAATGGGTTGCCTTGTACGGGAGTCCCTCGCTGATCCCATAAGGAAACTTGATCCCTGCTGCCTCTGTCTTTGCCCACGTCCACCTGTACCAGTCCTTGGAGTAGTTTGCCCACCACAATGGGGTTTAAAGCTTCTTTTTCCAGAGACACCTGGAGTGAATCTTCTATTATCTCCTCGTTGGAATCGGTCTCGTGGTAAACCAACAGAATAAGTGGTATGACCACCACCTACAGCTCCTTTTCCCATTCTGTCTTCTACCAGGCTTCGCTCTACTCGTAATGTCGTCTCCACAAGCTTGGAGTACTCAGCCCACTCCGAACTTGTCATCACACAGCGCGTCGATCTCTGTTAAGTCAGAGACCGTGCTCGAACCTCTTACATCGATCTATCTCGTTTGCAACAATAGTGCTAGCATACTTTGATAATTCGTGAACTTCTTCTCATATTACATTCTCATCGCCGATCCACTGAACAAGTCCTAGAAACTCGTTCGTCTTTGCATCACGATAAGAGCTCGGATAATACTTATCTTCAAAGGCCTTTCGAAACTCTTTCCAGCTCCAAGCATCTACTTTTCTGCTCTCTGCTATCTTCCACCAATCATCTGCTCCTTTATGGAGTAAGAATGCTGCTAAATCGACCTTCCTGTCTTCAGGGCATCGCATGACCCTAAAGCACTTCTCAATCGATTTAACCAAACTTCACATCAGTAAGGATCTGCATCGCGTGCCTTCAAATGTTGTTGCACCCAAGGCTTTCAGTCTTTCTATGCCATACTTCTTTTCTGGATCTGCTTGTGCTGATCCAACACTTTCAGCTAATCTTTGAGTTATCCGCGTAAAGATCTGTTCCTCCATGTTCACCTCTTGCTGGGGATGACTAGACTCTCCCTCTGATACCTCTCTTCCCCTATCACAAGTAGCTTCTTGAGTTCCAGTCTCCACTTGCCTACCTCGTTTGCCACCTCGAGCCATAGTCCTAAATTATACAATCTTATTAAAATAGGTAAGACAACAAGGTCCTAGTTTAATGCATGAACCTAGTTCCCTTCCCAAAACCTTTTGCTCTGATACCAAGTTGTCACACCCCGTCCCAGCTTACTTGCCTAACCTAGGAAGAGATGCAAAGACAAAGATAACCAAACCTCTTGTTGGCTTTCCTTGACTAACCCAAAACTTAACTTAAAATAAACGTAACACAACATGTTTGAACAAGCAAAATTAAGCACTGATATACACTTATATAAGAAACACATTCACTTCCTTTACTATGTTCTTTAGATAATCATGAAGTTTCCGTGTTTATTACAACCCATCTAATATGTTCTCACTGCAAACCATATACAAAAGAAAGTGTATATACAAGGAGCTAAATGGCGTGGTGGCAAATAGGTCTTGTGAAGGCTAAGCACTGGTAACTCGTCTGCTACCTGGGAAGAGTAGACGTAAAGAAAACGTGAGCTAGGAAGCTCAGTGAGTGTCTATCATAAGTTCACAGGTGAAGCATAGAAAAGAATGGCAGACTATAAGTAGAAAATAGCTTAACATAAACAAACCATGCTTCCAATTTACAGGTTAAAGTCACCACTTATGCATAACACACAACTCATAATGTAGTATTATATTGAGGGTAGATAGATCAATAATGGAGAAGCTCATAACAATAAAACACATGGCATGATACCACTTTTGAACCATAGAGGTGGTAGAGTTACATTTGTACTAATGAGGTTCATACATCTCTCACGTGCACGTGGAATACCTTTGGCCCTTTGGTTTTCCCTAATACCTTCTCTATGTCCTTCAGTATTAAGGTAAGACCATTTACTACCCGAATACCTTCTCATTGTCCTTCAGTATCGGGAAATTACGATTCATTCCCCCCCTAAATACCTTCTCGAATGTCCTTCAGTATTAGGGGTTAACCATGATAAAGGGCATAACTTGTTTACCATGGAAATCATGTCCTTATAACACATACAACAATTTCTTGACATTTTCATTTTATCATCTAAACATGTTCCCAAGTGGATTTACACAAAACATTCTCTAAAGGAAAGCATACTTTCATAATTTAGTTTCCATACTTGGATTTGTAGTTACAACTAATTCAAAGCATGCTTAGGTTCCATCATGAACCTTATGTTAGAAACTTCATGGAGCTATACATAAATAGTTCAAACAAGATTCAATGATCAACAAATATGTTTTCGAAGAAAAACATAGGCCAAGCATAATTCTAAGATAGAGTCACTCACAGTATTAGAATTAGAACCTTGGCTTGTAAACTTGACCTATTGTTGTTGGCCTGTCAAACAAACCAACTCAACCATTAGAATCTTGAGCTCATGATTTTTAACCTTAAAACTTGCAAGAAAACACATTTTCAAATTTCCAGCATTTTCAGATTTTCTGCCCTGTTTTCAGATAGCCATAACTTATTCATTACTTATTCAAAAATAATGTAATTTATACCAAACTCTTTCTTTTTGAACCCTTTAAAAATCACATGAAGACATGAAATTGAAATTCCAAACGGATTTGTTCAGAAATACCTCGAAAGCTACTTTCCTCAAAACAGACTTCTGCGGTTTCCAAATTCGGATTTCCTGCTGCACAATAAATTTAATCGGATATTTAAAATATCTTCTAGACATTTTCTACTCACGATTTCTTCACGAAAGTTGTAGTAAATTAAATAAGCTTTCGAACCATACCAATTAGAGCTTCTAACTCCAAGTATGCAGATGAGAACAACCAAAACATCAGAGACTTCCCGGATTTGACAACATACTTCTGTCTTCTGCCTTCCTCTTCAAAACAGTAGCATCAATTCCTTTCCTTATGCACCTTAGAAACAGGTCTAACTCAGTCCCATAACTCAATTCAGAATAACCACACACACAATTGATTGTAAGGTATATAGAAATGAAAGAGAATCTCTTTCAATCTCTTGCTAGAAGTTTTTCCCTTTCACCTAAAATTACAGGTTCAAATTTCAGCTTGGGTTCCTCAAAATTTATGAACACAACCACCAAATATTTTTTGATAAACCTCAAGGAAAACATCTTAGCTTACTTACCTTAAAATTTCAGCTTCTAAGTCCTCCTCAAGAGCGCAAAACAGACTGATCTCCCCATATTGTTCTGCTACCCGAGAAACTTGAACACCCTTCACTCTTCTGCTTTTTTGGCCTTCGTCCTCTTAGTATTTTCTGCAAAGCCGACCAGTTTCGTATTCTACATTCCAGTTCTGAGATTTTGACTTAAAAATCATCGAATTTGGTTCAGTAGACAGAGAGATATGATCGATTGAAGTTGCCCCATTTTCCAGCTGCTTGCTGTCTTAATAAGAATTTGACACCTCCTTCTTGCCAAACTTAACTCCGAGCCTTCTCCTCCTTTGGCCAGCTCCTACTTAATTATTTACATCATAATCTCCTTTTTTAAAACACCAAAATAAGTAAATAAGTCAATCTAAAGCATTTAACCAACTTTACCTAAGTTTATAAAAGATATGAGCTTTTCATTCAATATGTAATGCACCTAAAATTTGCCTAATTTGCTAACGATATTAACATACTTCAATTAACCTTCTAATATGCTTATTTCAATGGTTTACCTATCTCCTTATGAAGCTTAGACACATTGTAGCTCAAAATTCAATGGATTCCCAAATCCGATCACGACATCATTTAGTGCAACCTATACGATTTTGCATATTTCAAAACATCATGAACGAGTGCATAATGATAAAAGAAAATAGAGTTTAGGGCTTAGCTGTTCCAGAACAACCTAGCAGGCGGACTATAGAAATCTCACAGTGTGACTTAATGGAGGAGACCGTAGGATAGGTTGACACGCGTCCTGCTCCCATTTACTATGGATACTTCCCTCATTCACCTTGGTATTGAACCATGCAAACACATACCGTAGGGGGACGCCCTATTGACGCCACGTAGCCGAGCATGGAACTTACGGTGTGAACTCTTGAGGACGTGAGAGTAAACTCGATGCGAACATCTCATTTTCTCCCACTGAAGCTCTTAAGATTGGGTTATAGTTTAAACTTAGTCGGATTCTGGGTAAAAGAATCTATCTAAGTCTATGTCTATTATAACTATTATAACTAGGTCTTAAAACCATATGTCTAGGTGAATAAACATTTTAATTACCTAAAGATAAAATAGAACTAAGGTTAATTCAACTCAAGCTCCGGGTCAGTTCCCAGGTAGGAGGTGTTCCGTTAACCGTCAGCTTAAGTACCCCCAGCCTTAGACAGAACTTCACCGATAGAGTTCCCTTATAACCAAAGTTCCAACGTCCTACTAGATTTTAAACTATTTAAAATACTACGTAAGATCAATTTCTAATCCTATTAGAAATTAAAACTTAGGTCTAAATTAATTTTAAACGATTTAAAACTAATTTAGATTTTAACCCAAGTTCCTATGTTTGCATTCATTTCTTTATTATAGGTTATGGTTTCTAAAACCCCTTTAATTTATAACTTTTAATAATTATCCTATCAAAGAAACTATATTATAAATCCAACAATCATTATTCAAATTGGAATTATAAAAGGAAATTCAACTAATTGAATTATAAAATTACTTAAATAAAATAACAATTACTTTAAACTAAGTAATTTTATGCTCCATGCAATTTATATTCATATAATCTAATTATAACTCTTATAATTCATTACTCATGAAATATAACTTGATCATGCATTTTCAATCATATTCATATAACATTTATACAAATAAAATGCATGAACATGCTTATCCTATGGTGGGAAAAATCAAAATGACAGTGATAAAGACATAAAACTTTAAAACCGGAATAATTTGGCCCTTAAAGTGCAAAAAATAAAATTACATTAATTTTATTTATGACCGGTCCAAAAACACCGTGAACCGGCCTTAAACCGCTCGAACCAGACCAAAACAAACGAACCAGCTGAACCGGTCTGCAGCTGCTGGAATGCCCCCACGGCGTTGCAACGCCCGCTTTGTCCTTTTGCGCACCTGCTATCAGGATGGTGTTGAAACGCGGATGGGCAGCGTTGCAACGCCGCTGACCCCTTCAACACCTCTGTCGATAGGGGACGTTTGCGTTGCGACGCCGTTCTTCAATGTTGCAACGCTGATGAACGGCGTTGCAACGCTGCTGCTTCGGCCGCGACTTTCTTCCACGAACACAGCAGCTTCCAAATGCAATTTCTCCTTCCATTCTCCACCAAATTGCATGAAACTGGACCCGGACGACTCGTTAGTCAATTACAGACTCAATTATGCACTTTAATTGCCAAAAAACGCAGGAGCCTTTAAAAAAATTTTATCAAATAAAAACTAAATTATCGCCAAAAAACTCCTAAACAGTTTTACAGCATACCAAATGCATTTCCCACAAAATCAATGCAAATTTGTTTCAAAACAAAACAATACTAGCATTTCTCTGATACTAATTGATGGAGATCAGATCTCCTTGAGCAGCGGAAACGTGTTTGGGATCGTAATATGAAAGATTGTTTTGCTTGAAACAAAAACTCATACATTGACGAAAACTGAACAAGCATGGAAATACTAATCCTATTAGACATGGATAATAGCATACATGCAAACGTGATTAAAGTTTAACAATTAAACTAAGAAGGGAGGTGAAGAAATTACCTTTGTATCTTTTTCGCAGCAACTCCTTGCTCCACGATAAACAGCGACAAGGAAAAACTTCTTTCTTTTTCTCTGTGTAACAACACCACCACTTGGATCACCTCCTATATCTCTGAATGCTTAGATCCTCCTTGGTGGGCAGGTAATCAACCTCTTGGAAGGTTTTGGAAATGAGAGAGTGAGAGAGAGAGAGAGCAATTCTCCAACTTTTTGCCAAAAGATGAATTGATCGATCATTCGATCATCTACTCTCTTCTCCCTGTTAAAATGTCGATATGGAGAAGAAGGGGGGGTAGTGGAAACGTCTCTGGATGACACGTTCCCTTATTTTATTATTATAATAATAAAACAAAAAATTAAAATTAATTTAAATCATATTTAAATAATATAAATTAAATATCATATATTTGATTTGGATTAAATCTCATTTAATCACATCACCGCATTAACCAATAGTTTTAATGTACATCTAGTGCACATTAAATTTTAACCTACAGTTTTCAAATGTGAATCAAATTCACATTTAATATAATATTTGAACTCTTTCAAATATTCAATTCTCTCATATAATATGAATCATATTCACATTAAATCTATAATATATAGTTCCAAAACTATATAGTATATCGTATCCATATACATTAAATATATTCCCTAATGAATTTCATCATTTCAAATTCAAATGATCTAAGAACCCTTTACGAGCTAGAAGGTGGACCTAATGGACTTACAGATCAGAAGCTCCAACGATACGAGATTGCTCGGTTAATCTCATTAACCTCCCAATCAACATTCGTTAACTACGGGAACACTCCACTAAAGTCCCGCAGCTTCACTCTTCTCACTGCAGATATATTTATGTGTCCACGGATATTGACCAATAACAACAAGTCAATCCTTCACATGTTAATGTAACACAATTTGGGTCAATTACCGTTTTACCCCTGGGTTACATCTTGTGCCTTAAGTACCAATGCATCTCTAATGAAGAATTTGTTTGTGGTCCTACGAACAAACAGAGTGTCTCTCGGGCCAATGAGAGGGTCGAGCCCTTTGTTCAAGTCCCGGACACAACACTTAAGGGAGCATTCCTCTACTTACCCTAGTAGGCGGGAATGAGTGAATTCCATCTTGCTAAGTTAAGTTCCCAGCTGCTCACTCGGTCTTGTCCCCAAGAAGGTAGGCATATTGAGTCGGCGAATCTGGCCACTCTTACCCATACTAGTCAAAGGACAATCCCTCGCGAAAAGGAGTTCGTAACCTGCTAAGGATTGAGATCAAGTTGCTTAGGTCATCCTAGTGAAATAGAAACCTAACTAGTCAACGGAGTTACAGTTAGAGGTTACTATTTCATGGTCTGGTCTTATGTAATCTCATTGCATAGGATATCCCCAGTCACATGTCTTCTACACGAACATGTTAGGATCACTGTGTTTACATCAAATACAAAGTGGGCCACATCCATAGTTTAATCAGGGTAAGGTACCCAAAACATATCCCATGACTATAGACCCTTTAGGTTGTATCTCAAACCGAGATCCTTTTTATGTACATTACATTCAGTTAGAGATTCATTTAACAACCTTGGATGTTTAGTTTATTGGATTTAGGGTTTGAATAAAGGCAAACTCGTAGATAACGAACAATAACACTTTATTAAAATAATAACACTTTATTACATTAATTAGAACATTATTACAAACTACAAGTTTTAGGGCACGAATCCCAACACAAAAACTCCATGAAAAAATAAGGTTAAGAATAGTTCTAAAATAGAGTCACTCACAATTACCAAAAGAGTTCCAAGGATTATAAGCTATTCCTATCTCCGTTTTCCCTGAAAATGAAATTAGTAACATAAATTCCTTTCCTTATGCACCTTAAAAAAAGTTTTAATTCAGTCCCATAACTCAATTAAGAATAGCCATACACACTTGGTTGTAAAGTATATAGAAATGGAAGAACATCTCCTTCAATTTCTTGCTAGCAGATTTTCCCTTGCACCTAAAATTTCATGTTCAATGTTCAGCTTGGGTTCATCAAAATTTATCAACACAACCACCAAATATTTTCTTGATAAGCCTTAAGTACAACATCTTAGCTTACTTACCTCAAAATTGCAGCTTCTAATTCCTCCTCATGAGCTTAAAAGTGACTGATCGCCTCACACTATTCTTCTACCCGAGAACCTTGAACACCTCTCACTGTTCTGCACTTTTCTCCTTCGTCCTCTTCGTATTTTCACAAAAGCTGACCCGTTTCGTATTCTAATCTCAATGTCTGAGACTTTGACTCACAAATCATCGAATTTGGCTCAGTAAATTACGAGATATGATCGTTTGAAGATGACCAAGTTTCCGGCAGCTTGCTGTTTTCCAACGAATTTGATAGCTCCTACTTCCAAAGTTTAACTCTGAGGCTTCACCCTCTTTGGCCAGCTCCAAATTTAATATTTACATCATAATCCCCTTTTTAAAAAAGCAAAATAAGTAAGTAAATAAACCCTAAGCATTTAGTCAACTTGTACTAAGTTTCTGAGTTATAAGATCTTCCATTCAATACAAATTGCATCTTAAATTTCCCCAATTTGCTAAAGCTTTTAACTTACTTCAATTCAACATTTATTATGCTTATTTCAATGGCTTACCTACCTCCTTATGAAGCATTTAACACATTGTAGCTCCCAATTAAATAGATTCCCAACTCTGATCACGACATCCTTCAGTGCAACCTATATCATTTTGCATATTTCAAAACATTAAGTACGAGTGCAAAATGATAAAAGAAAATAGAGTTTAGGGCTTACAATTTACTACCCCCTTAAGAAGAATTTCGCCCTCGAAATTCAACACGAGAAACGTTGTGGGTACTTTCCTTTCATTTGGTCCTTGCTTTCCCATGTTGCTTCCTCGACGTCGTGATTTCTCCACAACACATTTACCAGTGGTATTGACTTGTTCCTAAGCACTTGTTCTTTCCGATCCAGTACTTGTAGAGGTTCTTCCTCATATGATAGATTCTCCTTAAGTTGTATTGGTTCTACCTTGAGCACATGTGATGGATCCGAAATGTATTTCCTCAACATTGATACATGGAAACCATTATGTACCCGAGATAATTCTATCGGTAAAGGTAATCTGTAAGATGATGGCCCTACACGCTCCAGAACCTAGTAAGGCCCTATATATCTCGGGCTCAGTTTCCCCTTCCTTCCGAATTGCAAAATACCCTTCTACGGGAATAGTCTCAGGAAAACTTTGTCTCTGATTTCGAATTCTAAATCTTTTCTTCATTTGTCAGCGTAGCTCTTTTGTCTATCTTCTGCTGTCTTCAGTCTTTCCCTGATCAATTTAACATTCTCCGAGGTAACTTGGACCAACTCTGGCCCTATCAGCTTCCTTTCTCCTACCTCCCCAAAGCAAATAGGGGTTCTACATTTCCTTCCATATAATGCTTCGTACGGTGCCATTCCGATGCTAGAATGATAACTATTATTGTATGCAAACTCCATCAATGATAGGTGAGCCTCTCAGCTTCCTTTATATTGCAATACGCATGCTCGAAACATTTCTTCGAGAGTCTGAATGGTTCTTTCTAACTGGCCATCGGTTTGTGGATGAAATGTTGTACTAAAGTGCAACTTAGTTCCCATGGCCTCTTGGAGACTTGGCTAGAACTTGGAAGTAAATCTCGAATCCCTATCCGACACAATAGATACTGGGGCCCCATATTGGCTTACAATCCTGTCAACATATAACATAGCAAGTTTATCCAGAGTAAAAGTTACCTTGACGGGTAAGAATCGAGCAGTCATTGTCAGTTTGTCTACTATCAACCAAATCCTATTATAACCACTCGATGTTCGGGGAAGTCCAAATATGAAATCCAAGGTTACATGCTCCCACTTCCATTCAGGTATTGGGAGTGGATTTAGAAGCCCTCCTGGTTTCTGTCGTTCAGGTTTCACCTGCTGACAAATTAAACATTAAGAGACATACTCTGCTATCTCTCCTTTCATTCCTGGCCACCAATAATGGTTCTTTAAGGTCAGATACATCTTTGTACCTCCTGGATGCATCGCATAGGTTGAACTATGTTCTTCCTCTAGTATCACATTTCTCAAAGTTTCATCTTTATATACACAAGATCTACCACACTTTCAACGCTCCATCGCGCCTTACTTCGTAATCTGCTCTCTTCTTCAAGTTCACCTCTTCTATCAATTTCTTCAGGGTAGGGTGTTTAGCTTGACTTGAGATAACATAATTAATTAATGTAGGTCTTACCTGAAAAAGATGGAGATCAGATCTCTTTGAGCAACGAAAACGTGGTTTGGAATCGTAATTGCTTGATTGTTTAGGTTGAAGCAAAAACCACTACATTGACAAAATATACAGAACAAGCATGCTAATCCTAATCTAATTAGACATGGAGATATACATGCAAACATAATTCAAGTTTAACAATTAAACTAGAGGGAAGAAGAAGAATACCTTTGTAGACTTTCTCAAGCAACTTGTTACTCCAAAGGTTGTACAACAAATCACTTGCACAGGGACTTTTATGTTTTCTTCCAGCAAGAATACAAACACAGGAGATCACCTTCTATATCTCTGAGTGCTTAGATCCTCCTTGGTGGAAAGGATTCCAACTTTTGGAATAATTTGGAGTTTTGAGAGTGAGAGGATTTAATTCTTTCAGAGAGAATTCTCCCAAAGTTGCAGATCAATCATTCACTTCTCTCCAGGAGAAGTTAAACCCAGTAAAGGGCATCTCTCACTGCTTATCGAATATGGAGTTGGGAGATAGGGAGAACGTGTCCTCCTGACACGTCTCTTATTTAATTAATTAATCATATTAATTAAATAATAAAAATAAATTAAATATCTTATATTTAATTTATATTAAAACACATTTAACGAATTATCCCTCTATTCTATAGTTTTAATGCACATCTAATGTACATTAAATTTTAACCTATAGATTTCAAATGTGAATATCATTCACATTTAATATAATATTTGAACTCTTTCAAATATTCAAATGTCTCATATAATTTAATATGAATCATATTCACATTAAATTTATAATATATCGTTCCAAAACTATATATTATATCGTATGTAAATACAAAATATATTCCCTAATGAATTTGAACATGTCAAATTCAATTGATCTAAGAACCCTTCACGAGCTAGAAGGTGGACCTAATGGACATAAAGATCAGAAGCTCCAACGATACGAGATTGCTCGGTTAATCTCATTAACATCCCAATAAAAATTCGTTAACTCCGGGAACACTCCACTAAAGTCTCACAGCTGCACTCTTCTCACTGCAAATATATTTTTGTGTCCATGGATATTGACCAATAACAGCAAGTCAATCCTTCACGAATGTTCGTAACACCAGCTGGGTCAAATTATCGTTTTACCCGTGGGTTACATCTTGTACCTTAAGTACCAGTACTCCTCTAATGAACAATTTCTTTGTGGTCCTACCAACAGACAGAGTCCCTCTCGGGCCAATGAGAGGGTCGGGCCCTTTGTTCAAGTCTCGGAGACACCATTTAAGGGAAAATTTCTCTACTTACCCTAGTAGGCGGGAAGGAGTGAATTTCATCTTTCTAAGTTAAGTTCCCAGCCGCTCACTCGGTCTTGTCCCCAAGAAGGTAGACATATTGAGTCGGCGAATCTGGCCACTCTCACCCATACTTGTCAAAGGACAATCCCTCGCGCACAGGAGTTTGTAATCTGCTCAGGATTGAGATCAAGTTGCCTTGGTCATCCTAGTGAAATAGAAACCTAACTAGTCAACAGGGTTACAACTAGAGGTTACTATTTTGTGGTAAGATCTTATGTAATCTCATTACATAGGATATCCCCACTCACATGTCATCAACACGAACACGTTAGGATCACTGTGTTTGCATCAAATACAAAGTGGGCCACATCCATAGTTTAACTAGGGTAAGGTACCCAAACCTTATCCCCTAACTATAGACCCTTTAGGCTGTATCTCGAACCGAGATCCTTTTTATGTACATTACATTCAGTTAGAGATTCATTTAACAGCCTTGGATGTTTAGTTTATTGGATTTAGGTTTTGAATGAAGGCAAACTCGTAGATAACGAACAATAACACTTTATTGAAATTATAACACTTTATTACATTAATTAGAACATAATTACAAATTACGAGTTTTAGGGCACAAATCCCAACAGAAAATGAGCTAACAAATTTCCTTTGTCACCAACATACACTTTTGCATTAGAACTCTTGAGTTCCTCAAATAGAGCCACTCTAACAACATTAAGTGAACCCCTATGTTGCTTCGACTTCCTACTTAGTGTATCAGTTACAACATTAGCCTTCCCTGTGTGGTATTCAATCGTGAAGTCATAATCCTTTATCAATTCAAGCCACCGCCATAGTCTCAAATTCAACTCTTTTTGTTCGAAAATATATTTAAAACTTTTATGATCTGTGTAAATGCAACACTTCTCACCAAACAGATAATGCCTCCAAATCTTTAAAGCTAACACAACTGTTGCGAGCTCCAGATCATGAGTAGGATAATTACATTCATGCTTTTTCAACTATCTTGACGCATAAGCGATCACTTTCCCATCCTTCATAAGCACACATCCAAGGCCCTGATGTGAGGCATCACAGTAAACCTCAAACTCTTTTCCCGTGGTGGGTAGAGTTAGTACTAGTGTTGTTACAAGTCTGTTCTTTAACTCTTGAAAACTCTTTCCACACTCTTCACTCCACTTGAAAATCGTATTGTTCTTTGTCAAACTGGTTAATGGAAGAGCTATGTTCAAAAACCCCGCAACAAAACGTCGATAATATCCTTCAAGTCCAATAAAACCACTGACTTCCGATATTGAAGTCCTTCAGTACTGGGGGTAACAACATACAGGAGCATACTTTGTTTACCATGGAAATCATGTTTTCAAAATACATACAACAACTTCTTAACATTTGCATATTACTTTCCTAAACATGTTTCTAAGTGAACTTAGACAAGGCATTTTCTAGATGAAATCATACTTCCATAACTAGTTTCCATACTTGAATATATAGTTACCCACTAATACAAAACATGCTTAAGTTTCCAAACGAACATTATGTCAAAAACTCCATGAAACTATACAAAATTAATTCAGACATGATTCAGTGATCAACATTTATGCGTTTAAAGAAACAACTACGATTAAGAATAGTTCTAAAATAGATTTACTTACAATTACCAAAAGAGTTCCAAGGATTATAAGCGATTCCTATCTCCGTTTGCCCTAAAAATGAAATTAGTAGCATTAATTCCTTTCCTTATGCACCTTAAAAAACAGTTCTAATTCAGTCTCATAACTCAATTCAGAATAGCCATACACACTTGGTTGTAAAGTATATAGAAATTGAAGAACATCTCCTTCAATCTCTTGCTAGCACATTTTCCCTTGCACCTAAAATTTCTGGTTCAACTTTTCTCCTTCGTCCTCTTCCTATTTTCATAAAACCCGACCAGTTTCGTATTCTACACTCCATTTCTTAGATTTTGACTCAAAAATCATCGAATTTGGCTCAGTAAATTACGAGATATGATCATTTGAAGATGACACATTTTCCAGCAGCTTGTCGTTTTCCTCGAATTTGACAACACCTACTTGCAAAGCTTAACTCTGAGGCTTCACCTCCTTTGGCCAGCTCCAACTTTAATATTTAAATCATAATCCCGTTTTTAAAACACCAAAATAAGTAAGTAAGTAAATACTAAGCATTTAGTCAACTTATACTAAGTTTGTGAGGTATAAGATCTTCCATTCAATGCATATTGCATCCTAAATTTCCCAAATTTGTTAAAGCTTTTAACTTACTTCAATTCAACTTTTAATATGCTTATTTCAATGACTTACCTATCTCCTTATGAAGCTTTTAACACATTGTAGCTCCCAATTAAATAGATTCCCAAATCCGATCACGACATCCTTTAGTGCAACCTATATCATTTTGCATATTTCAAAACATTAAGTACGAGTGCAAAATGATAAAAGAAAATATAGTTTAGGGCTTACATGTTGGGAGCCTAATGTATGCCATGTTGTGTACTATGCCCGACATCTGTTTTGCAGTTAAGATGGTTAGTAGGTATCAATCCAATCTAAGACTTGAACACTTGACAACAGTTAAAACAATCCTTAAGTATCTTCGGAGAACAAGAAACTACATGCTTGTGTATGGGGCTAAGAATTTGATCCTTACAGGATACGCGGATTCTCACTTTTAGACTGATAAAGATTCTAAGAAATCTACATCAAGGTCAGTAGTCACTCTTATCGGAGGAGCAGTAGTATGGCAAAGCGTCAAGCAAGGATGCATCGTTGATTCCACCATGGAGGCCGAATATGTAGCAACTTGTGAATCAGCTAAAAAGGTCGTTTGGTTAAGGAAATGTATGCTAAATTTGGAAGTTGTTCCAAATATGACTTTGCCCATGAAACTATATTGCGATAGCAGTGGTGCAGTGGCAAACTCGAGAGAACCCCGAAGTCACAAGAGGGGAAAGCACATAGAGCGAAAGTATCGTCTCATCCGGGAGATCGTGCATAGAAGAGACGTGATTGTCACGAAGATAGCCTCAAAGCACAATATTGTTGATCTTTTTACAAAGGCTCTCACAGTAAAAGTATTTGAGAGTCACCTAGAAGGTCTAGGTTTACAAGTTTTCCCCAACTAGGGCAAGTGGGAGTATTTTGTACAAAGGGGTTTAAATTGTTGTAATGTTTAGTACTCCACAAGTTTTAGGTCAAGTGGGAGATTGTTAAAATTTATGCCCTAAACTTGTGTAATTTTGATCAATTAAATAAAGTGTTATTTGTTTTGATAAGATTACAGTCTTGCTTTTATAAATCCAATACACTAAGCTCCAAGGTTATAACATTTATCTTGAAATTAGTGTAGTGGACACTATTTGGGTTAGTTCAAGAATATAACCTAAATAGTCTATGGAATAAGAATAAGGTTGGAAACCTCATTTTGGTAACACCATGGATGCGACCCACTTTGTAATTGGTACAAATGAGGTAATCCAACTCATTCATGTAGTTGACATGCAAGTGGGGCCATCCTGTATGAAGAGTTCATACAAGACTGGATCGCCAATTATTAGTCTAACCAGTGTAACACCGTTAACACGATAAGACTAGTAATTTATAGATGGTCATTAGTGACCCGACTCAATCTGAGCAAGTTAAGAACTCCTCGCTATAGGGTTTGTCCTTAGACTAGTATGGGTGAGAGTGTCCTGTAGCCGACTCAATAAGCCTACCTTCTCAGGGACAGAACCTCGTAGGTAGCTGGGAACTTAACTGTGCAAGATGGAATTCACTCATTCATACACTAGGGAATTAGATAGGTTGTTCCCTTAAGAACTGACTTCAAGTCTTAAATAACAGGGCGCCGCCCTCTATGAGGGTATGAGTCTAAGGTAGGACCTTAGACTTGTTGTTCATTAGAGGATCAGTGGTGCTTAAGGAGCAAAACCCTTCATAATCAACTCCTTCCCTTTCGATAAAACCCTTTGCTACAAGTCTAGCCTTAAAAGTTTGTACCTTTCCGGCTACATAGCTTTTTCTCTTACAGATCTGTTTACACCCTATGGGTCCAACCCCTTCAGGGTTGTTTATAAGTTCCCATACTGAATTGAAGTCCATTGACTCTATTTCAATGTCCATGGCTTTGATCGAATTGTCTTTGTCTAGGTCATTCATCGCCTGTTTAGAACACAATGAATCTTCTACACCGTCATCAGGTATGAGAACTTGAGTTTCAGCTAAACCCAAGTAGCGGTCAGGTTGAGAAACAACCCTCCACTGCGTTGAGGCATTCCCAACGATTGGGAAGGACGAGACTGACTTGAGGTGTTGGCTCCCCACCAACTCTTGATGAAGGTCGAGCTTGATCAACAACTTTTCTTTGTTCAACTGCAGCTTCATTTAGTACTAATTTACTACGCGATTTGTGGTTCATGTGATCTTCCTCCAAGAATGTGGCGTTTGTCGATACAATCACCTTGTTTTCTTGTGGGTCATAGAAAAGACCACCACTCGTTTCTTTTAGATAACCAACAAATTGCTACAATCTCGAGGGAGGTTCCAGTTTCTTTGGGTTTGTCACCAGCACGTGTGCCGGACAAACCCAGATTCTGAAGTGTTGTAAACTAGGTTTACGCTCCTTCCACAACTCAAAAGGGGTTTCCATGTTCTATCAAATAGTCCTGGAATCTTAAGTCCATATACTCTCCACCTCGATCGGATCGAAGCGTTTTAATGGTTTTTCCTAATGCATTCTCTACTTTAGCCTTATACTCTTTGAACTCTTCAAGTGCTTCAGACTTGTGATGCATTAGTTATAGATAACCATACCTCGAATAATCATATACGAAAGAAATTAAATATTCATACCCTCTTCAAGTTTTAACATTCACCGGACCACAAAGATCCGAATGCACAAGTTCTAAGGGCTCCATGGCTCTATAACCTTTTCCAATAAACGGTCGCTTGGTCATTTCACCTTCAAAGCAAGATTTGCAAGGCGGTAAAGAATCATCTTCTAACATGTTTAGAAGTCCATTCTTACAGAGTCTCTCAATCTGGTTGAGATTAATATGACCAAGTGTAAGATGCCATAGATAGATATTCTTATTTGGAGAAATTCTTTGCCTTTTACTTTGAGTATTAGCATTTTTAAACATCTCATGATTTAAAATTGCTTGGGTTCTTTTCGGTTTAAGTACATACATGTCGTTTTATAACTTAGCACAACAAATATTAACACATTTCTTTGAAATGAACGTTTCATTAATTGAAAAGGTAATACAGTAGCCATGTTCAATTAAACAAGAGATAGAAATTAAATTTCTCTTAATTTTAGGAACTATATATAGATTTTTTAAAAAAAATCTATCTCTAAAAAACTGCTTGACATCTCCCATTGCACGAGCTGAGACGATGTCTCCCGTTCCGATCCTAAGCGTCATCTCACCCTCTTTGAGCTCCTTGAAAAACTAGTTTCCTGAAATGAAAAGAAAACATGATTAGTGGTTCCTGAATCAAGTATCTAGGTAAAATCATTATTTTCCACTAAACAAGTTTAAAAAATGAGCATATCTAATTTACTTTTCTTCCCTTTGAGATCACTAAGGCATTTTGGGTAGTTTCGCTTCCATTGCCAGTCCACGTTGCTGTGGAAACATTTTCCTTTATCTGCAACCTTGTCTTTCCCCTTGCCTTTGTTAGCAGCACGTGCATTCCCCATCCCTCCTATCTTATTCTTTTGGGTCTTCTTAAGCCCAGAAAATTAACCACACGATTTAGTTCCAGAGGATGAACCCTTCTGGAACCTTCTGGAATGGGCAAAAATATTTGCCTCTCAATCAGCCTGTCCCTTATTCTTCATAAGAGACTTGAAAGTTTGTAGTTCATCAAGGAGAGTAGTCAGATTATACTCTATCTTGTTCATCACCGCATTGCTGCGGAATTGTAGGAAACTCTTTGGAAGAGATTCCAGGATGAACGATACCTGACTTTTCTCGTCAATGACCGTTTCGTTCATCTTAACCACGTTGAAGAGGACCATCAGATCGAGAACGTGTTCTCTCACTGATGACCCCACATTCAAACGGGAGCTATAAACGTATTTGAGGAATTCGTGCCGAATCTGTCCAGACGGTTGTCCAAATATATCCTGTAGCGAACTCGTGATCTCGCAAGCTGAGATCATGCTCTCATACTTTTTGGCCATAACTTTAGAAACACTAGCAAAAATGTAGACCATGGGCCTTATCATTGGCCTTGATCCAACGATTGTATGCCTCCTTAATAGATTGGGGAGCGTTACGAGCAGAGACCCGAGGACATTCCTCAGTCAGTACAAACCATAGGTCGTCGACAACAAGAATCGTATTCAAGTTGGACTTCCACGTAGTAAAATTCTCACCAGTTGAACGATTGCTTTTAAGTAAAATTATTATTGAGGATGACAAGCTAAAAAACCAAAATAGTCTAATTAGTTATGCCTTTTAACCCATCATAAAACCAATCATATTTAGCAAAATTATTAAAGAACCCTAGTGTTTAAACTAAAACCAATGTTTATAATAAACCTTTAATTTTGCAACGATACTTCAAAGGTTTAGAACCAAATCCTCCTTCGGGCGGTCAGTCATTCCTCCCCTGAATTGAGACTTTCTCAGCCAATTCTCACTACCAGAACATCTCATGTCCCAATGGTCCTTAGCTACCGTTCGTTTGGTCAAGGACTTGTTAACTAGCTTAACTCATCCCGTAAATGTGACCCTACGATTTTCATATTCAATAGGTCCGAGCCAACAGGCTACTATTTAGAAAGATAATTGTTGGAAAATTACCTAAGATACCCTATCCATTTCAGGAGTTCGCTGTGTTCCGATCCCTATAGTCAGGCCCTCCGTAGGCTTTGGCTATTCCAGGACAACCTAGCAGGCGAATTATAGAAATCTCACGGTGCGACCTAATGGAGGAGACCGTAGGATACAGTGACACGCGTCCTGCTCCCATTTACTATGGATACTTCCCTCATTAACCTTGGTATTTAACCATGCAAACACATACCGTAGGGGGATGCCCTATTGACGCCACGTAGCCGAGCATGGAACTCAAGGTGTGAACTCTTGAGGAGGTGAGAGTAAATTCGATTCGAAAATCTCGTTTTCTCCTACTAAAACTCCAAAGATTAGGGTATAGGTTTAACTTAGTCGGATTCTTGCTAAAAGAATCTATCTAAGTCTATGCGTCTTATAACTATTAATACTAGTTCTTTTAACCGTATGTCTAGGTGAATAAACATTTTAATTACCTACATATAAAATAGAACTAAGGTTAATTCAACTCAAGTTCTTGATCAGTTCTCAAGTAGGAAGTGATCCGTTAACCGTCAGCTTAAGTACCCCAAACCTTAGAACTTCACCAGTAGAGTTCTCTTGTAACCAAAGTCCTAAACACTAATTTCTAATCCTATTAGAAATTAAAACTTACGTCTAAATTAATTTTAAGCAATTTAAACCTAATATAAATTTTTAACCCAAGTTCCTATGTTTGCATGCATTTCTTTATTATAGGTTATAGTTTCTAAAACCCCTTTAATTTATAACTTTTATAAATTTAATAATTAACCTGTGATAAAAAACTATATTATAAATCCAACAATCATTATTCAAATTGGAATTATAAAAAATTGAACTAAATGATAATTAAAATTACTTAAATAAAATAACATTTAGTTTAAACTAATTAATTTCATGCTCTATGCAATTTATTTTCCATATGATATAATTATAACTCATTACTCATGAAAAATAAATTAATCATGCATCTAACCATATTCATATAACCATTATACAAATAAAATAAAGCATGAACATGCTTATCCTAAGGTGGGAAAAATCTAGATGACATTCATAAAGACATAAAGCTATAAAACCAGAATAAATTGGTCCATAAAGTACAAAATAATAAAATTACATTAATTTTATTATAAAAGCCCATCCAAATTGCCTTGAATCGGGCTTTAACCGCTCGAACCGGACCAAAAAAGAAACAAAACCGTCGAACCGATCTGCAGCTGCTGGAAGGGCGTCATGGCGTTGCAACCCTGATGCGAGCGTTGCAACGCCCGCTTCATCCTCGCGTGCGCCTGCTATCGGGGTGGCGTTGCAAAGCTGAGGGATAGCGTTGCCACGCCGCTAACCCCTTGAACGCCCGCGTCGATAGGGGATACTGGCGTTGTGACGCCGTTCTTCAGCGTTTCAACGCTGATGAACGGTGTTACAACGTTGCTGCTTCGTTAGTGGCAGAAATCCACGAACACAGCAGCTTCCAAAACTATAATACATAGTTCCAAAACTCTATATTATATCGTATAAATATACCTTAAGTTTATTCCCTAACGAAATTGAACATTTCAAATTCTAATAATATAAGAACACTTTATGAGCTAGAAGGTGGAACTAATGGACCCACATATCATAAGCTCCAACGATATGAGATTGCTCGGTTAAGCTCATTAACATCCCAATCAACATTCTTTTACAACGGGAACACTCCACTAATGTCCCGCAGTTGTACTCTTCTCACTGCAGATGTATTTCTCTGTCCACGGATATTGACCAATAACAGCAATTCAATCCTTCACAAATGTTAGTAACACCAGCTGTGTCAAATTACCATTTTACCCGTGGTTTTACATCTTGTGCCTTGGGTACAAGTGCTTCTCTAATGAAAAATTTGTTTGTTGTCCTACCAACAAACAAAGTCCCTATCGGGCCAATTAGAGGGTCGGGCCCTTTGTTCAAGTCTCGGAGACACAACCTAAGGGAACACTCCTCTACTTACCCTAGTAGGCGAAAAGTAGTGAATTCCATCTTGCCAGGTTAAGTTCCCAGCCGCTCACTCGGTCTTGTCCCTAAGAAGGTAGACATATTGAGTCGGCGAATCTGGTCACTCTCACCTTGAAGAGAATCGTAGTCCCACAGCTGAAGCGATTGCGAATCGCGCGCTCTTGATTTATTTACAACGATTAATTCAACATAAAACATTAGATTAAGCATGTAAAATAAAATGGGCAGCAAGAAATTACCTTTGAAGAACCTTCACAGGTTGTTCGTAATCACAGCTTGGTCAAATTACCATTTTACCCATGTTATTACCTCTTTGCTCCTTAAGCACCATTGATCCTCTAATGAACAACAAGTCTACGGTCCTACCTTAGACTCATACCCTCATAGAGGGCGGGGCTCGGTTCTTCAAGACCTGGTGTCAGTTCTTAAGGGAACAACCTATCTAATTCCTTAGTAGAGGAATGAGTGAATTCAATCGTGCACAGTTAAGGTCTCAGCTCCGTACGAGGTTTTGTCCCTGAGAAGGTAGGCTTATTGAGAAGGCTACAGGCCACTCTCACCCATACTAGTCTAAGGACAAACCCCTATAAGCAGAAGTTCTTAACTTGCTTAGGATTTAGGTCGAGTCACTAATGACCATCTATAGATTACTAGCCTTATCTTGTTAACTGTGTGACACTGGTTATACTAATTACAAAGTGAGCCGCATCCATGGTGTTACCAGAATGAGGTTTCCAACCTTATTCTTATACCATAGACTATTTAGGTTATATTCTTCAACTCAACCCAAATAGTGTCCACTACACTGATGTTCAAAATAAAAATTATAACCTTGGAGCTTAGTTTATTGGATTTATAAAGCAAGAATGTAATTCTATCAAAACAAATAACACTTTATTTAATTGATCAAAATTATAAAGGTTTAGGGCATAAATCCCAACACACCCATATTAGTCAAAGGACAATCCCTTGCGAACAGGAGTTCGTAACCTACTCAGGATTGAGATCAAGTTGCCTAGGTCATCCTAGTGAAATAGAAACCTAACTAGTCGACGGAGTTACAGCTAGAGGTTATTATTTCGCGGTCCTGTCTTATGTAATCTCATTACATAGGATATCCCAACTCACATGTCATCTACACAAACACGTAAGGATCACAGTGTTTGTATCAAATACAAAGTGGGCCACATCCGTAGTTTTACCAAGGTATGGTACCCAAACCTTATCCCCTAAATATAGACCATTTAGGCAGTATCTCGAACCGAGATCCTTTATATCTACACTACATTCAGTTAAAGATTCATATAACAACCTTGGATGTTTAGTTTATTGGATTTAAGGTTTAAATAAAGGCAAACCCGTAGATAATGAACAATATCTCTTTATTGAATTATAACACTTTATTACATTAATTAGAACATAATTACAAACTACAAGTTTTAGGGCACAAAACCCAACATTCTCCTCACTATAGATTATATTGTGTCGACCCTTCACAGTTGGGTCTAATTAAAGTTTTACCCATGTGATTACCTCTTTCTTCCTTAAGTACCACTGATCCTCTAATGAACAAGAAATCTATGGCCCTTCCATAAACGGAAACCGTCCTAAGATAGTTTAGAGGGAAGGGCCCCGTTGTTGAAGATCTTGACTCATGTCTTAATGGAACAACCTATCTAATTCCTTAGATTAGGAATGAGTGAATTCCGTCTTGCAGAGTTAAGTCCCTAGCTACCAACGACGTTCTGGCCTCGATAAGGTAGGCTTATTGAGTCGGCTACAGGCCACTCTCACCCATACAAGTCTATGGACAAACCCCTATAAGCAGGAGTTCTTAACTTGCTAAGGATTCAACTCGAGTAACTAATGACCATCTATAAATTATAAGTCGTATCTTGTTAACGACATTATAATTGTTAGACTAATATTTGAAGTTTTGTCTTGTATGAATTCTTCATACAAAATTCCCCCACTCGCATGTCATCCACATGAATGAGTTTGATTACCTCATTTGTACAAATTACAAAGTGGGTCGCATCCATGGTGTAACTAGAATAAGGTTTCCAACCTCATTCTTATACCATAGACCATTTAGGTTATACTTTTCAACATAATTCAAATAGTGTCTAATGCACTGATGTTCACGATTCATTATAACCTTGGGGCATAGTTTATTGGAATTATAAAGCGAGAAGATAATTCTATCAAATTAATTAATTCTTCATTCTTTTGACTAAAAATAAACATGTTCAAGGCACAATCCCAACAATCTCCCACTTGACCTAAAGCTTCAGGAGTACATAAAACATTAGAATAATGTAATATATAATAAACTACGACATTTAAACCCTGTGTACAATATACTTCCACTTACCCTAGTTGGGGAAGACTTGTAAACCTAGACCTTCTACGTGACTCTCAGATACTTTAGCCATGAGAGTTTTTGTAAAAGAATCTGCAATGTTGTGCTCAGAGGCTATCTTCGTGACGATCACGCCTCCTCAATGCACGATCTCCCCAACGAGATGATATTTCTGCTCAATATGCTTACCCTTCTTATGACTTGGGGTTCTCTTGAATTTGTCAGAGCACCACTGCTAACTCAAGAACTTGCTATGACTTTTAATTTATTCTCAGAGCTAACTTGCCCTGGCTCATTCCTATGGACCTAACTGCTTTGATACCAAGTTGTCACACCCCCTTCCGAACTACCTGCTAACTCAGCTCGAAAGGCGGCATGAAGCAAACAGACATTGTTTACCTCTTAACAATACCTGTTGACCCTGATTCACCTGATAAACATACTATGTTCGCATATGGAACACATTAACATAACACAGCGGAAACTGGACAACTATTAAACATACACAAGGAGAAACCCTTCATAAGTCTCTCTTGGAAACTAAAAAGTCAAGTGCATCAAAAACAACACAAGACAACTCATTGTTCATGAAACCTCTAATGTACAACAACTATAACAACATAGTCCTCTCAAAATAAACTATAACACATAGGGACTAGCTATACAACACCAGCCACGTACAAAGTATTAAAACTTAGGAAGCTTTCAGCACTCTATGGGAGTAACTCAAGTACCAGAGGCTCGATCCTTACGTGAAAAATTTGAAAACATTTAAAAAATAAGCTATAAAGCTCTGCGAGTGACTGTGTTTAAAATCTATAACTTGTAAAACATGAGAACTGAAAACTAATAGTGGGGCCCGCCCAGCACTCTCGACAGCGCTGTTGTCACGGAGTACACTTAACGTCGACAACAGAAATGACCTGTGTGCACATGGTACCATAAAGCCTCGGGCTCAATATCTCAGAAGATCACATGAAAACATTTGAACATGCCAGCTTATATTTTCTTTCATAAAACTCAAGCTTACTTAGCTTGTTCATAAAACTGGAAATCTTTAAAAATATACTTGCTAAAACATACTTACTCGAAATCATAACATTTCGATAAACTTCAAAAATTCAATAAACATATGCTCGTGTATAAATTTCATCAAGACATTTAGGCTCATCATGAACACTTTAAAACATTTCTAAGAAATCATGAATGCTTATAAACAAGTGGTCAAGGAAAACAATAAACATCTAAACTTTTTCATTCAAGCAAAACTTGTATTTCTTAAAACATAATTCAAGCATATAGATCATTTTTTAAGTTCGTTTTATCACTCACAGTATTAAACTTGGACCATGGCCCGTACACTCGACCTATTTCCTCTTGGCCTGTCAAAGAAATAAAAACCAACTATTAGAACCTTGAGCTCATGCTTTTAATCTTAAAATTACAAGAAAACACACTTTCTAATTTTCCAGCATTTTCAGATTT
The DNA here is from genome assembly GCA_036507285.1 of Trichosanthes cucumerina. Taxonomy (NCBI): domain Eukaryota; kingdom Viridiplantae; phylum Streptophyta; class Magnoliopsida; order Cucurbitales; family Cucurbitaceae; genus Trichosanthes; species Trichosanthes cucumerina. The sequence goes on along the minus strand of CM071843.1, from coordinate 21,698,943 downwards.
TCTGCGCTGTTTTCAGATAGCCATGACTTCTTCATTACTTATCCAAAAAGAATGTAATTTATACCAAACTCTTCCTTTTTGAACCCTCTAAAACTCTTATGAAGACATGAAGTTGCGATTCCTAACGGATTGGTTCAACAATACCACAATAGCTTAATCCCTAAAATGACCGTGCTGTTGTTCAAGATTTGATTTCCTGCTGCAACCCAAAACTTAACCTGATAATTACAACATCTTCCAACCATTTTCTTCTCTCGATTCCTTCACGAAAATTGTAGGAAATTCAATAAGATTTCGAACCATACCTTTTAGAGCTTCTAACTCAAAATCTACAGATATGGACAACCCATAAAACCAGAGACTTCTCGGATTTGACAGCAAACTTCTATCTTCTGTTTTCCTCTTAAAAAAACAGTAACTTAACATAAGAATTTGATCGAGCTTCCTTCATGAACTTTGTTTAAATATGAGTTAGCTTTCACGAAAGGTAAACTTCAACACTTACCTCTTCTTGTAGAGCTCGAGAAGATCAAACCATCAGAAGTGGTCTGAGTTTATCACCTTGCTGCAACTTGAGTTCTTCTCCTTTCTTCTGTAACTTCAACCCAAAATCAGAGGTTTTCTCCTTCTTCTTCTCCCTTGAACTTCAACTCACGAAGCTTACAGCTTCGTTTTGGTAAATGAAGAAGAAAATGGAGAGATAATGCTTTTAAAAAAGCAAACGGTGGAGGACAAAAAGCAAAAGCTAAAAATTTTGTCTTTTAGCGTTTTTACCTTTTTGCTTTTTCTTTTTTTTTTTTCCTTTTCTTTTTCCGTTTCTTTATCCCTTTCTTTCATTCCTTTTCTTTTATTTTCTTTTATTTTCTTTACAAAATAAAACAAAACTTAATATAATTAACATTTTTTTCCTTTTCTTTTCTTCTTTATCTTTAAAGCAAACCAAACCAAAATGGTTTAAACTTTCCTTCCTTGTTTTCCTTTTGTCTTTCACTTCATTTCTTTTCTTTTTAAAACATGAAAAACCAAGTTTTAAACATTCATTTCTTCTTTCCTTTTATTTTTTTTTTAATAAGGAAGTTCCAAAGAAAGATCTCGGGTGTACAACTTATCTCCCCCATAAGAAATTTCGTCCTCGAAATTTTGTAGTGCTTAGGTGAACATCCTCGGGTACTTCCTCCTCATTAGGTCCTCTAACTCCCAATTTGCCTCCTCAACTCCGTGATGTCTCCAACGAACCTTCACGAGTGGGATTGTCTTGTTTCTCAAGACTTGTTCTTTCCTGCCAAGGATTTGAACTGCATCCTCTACGTAACTCATGTTTTCTTTCAGCTCAACTGGTTATGCTTGCAACACATGTGTCGGGTCTAGAATATACTTCCTCAACATGGACACATGAAAAACATCATGTACTCGAGATAGTTATGCTGGCAACTCAAGTCTGTAGGCTGCTGGCCCAACTCGTCCCGTTACTGGATAAGGACCAATATATCAAGGGCTTAGTTTACCTTTCTTGCAAAAACGAAGGACACCTCTCCACGGAGATAACTTCAAGAAAACTTGATCCCCGACCAGGAATTCTAAGTCCTTTCGTCGCTTATTTGCATAACTCTTCTGACGGTCTTGTGCTACCTTCAAATTCTCTCTGATTACCTTAATAATGTTTGTCATAATTTGTACCAACTCAGGACCGATTAGCTTCCGCTCTCCTACTTCATTCCAACATACGGTCGTTCTACATGGCCTTCCATACAGAGCCTCAAATGGTGTCATGCCAATACTCGATAAATAGTTGTTATTGTAAACGAATTCCATAAGTGATAGGTGTGTATTTCAACTTTCCTTAAATTGAAGAACACATGCTCTCAACATGTCCTCTAAGTTTTGGATGGTCTTTTCTGACTGCCCATCTGTCTGAGGATGGAATGTTGTACTAAACTTCAACTTTGTTCCCATAGCCTTAAGTAAACTAGGCAAAAACTTATAAGTAAATCTCGGATCTCTATCTGAAACGATAGACACTGGCACTCCGTACTGACTCACAATTCTGTCGACGTATAGCTTAGCTAGCTGATCAAGCGTAGACGTCGCTCTAATCGATACAAATCGTGCTGTTTTAGAGAGTCTATCCACTATTACCCACATACCATCATGTCCACTTGAAGTACGTGGTAATCCAAACAGAAAATCCATAGTGATATGCTCCCATTTCCATTCTGACACTTGCAATGGATTAAGGAGTCCTCCTGGTCTCTGTCTAACTGGTTTAACCTTCTGGCAGATCAAACATCTATCAACATAATCAACTAAATCCTGCTTCATCCCAGGCCACCAATACGTCCCCTTCAAGGTTTTGTACATCTTGGTGCTTCTTGGATGCATAACGTAAGCTGAACCGTGAGCTTCCTCTAAAATAGCATCTTTAAGCTCACTAAAACTCGGAACACATAGTCTTCCTTGCCTCTCTATGACTCCGTCTAATCTCATTTTAAATTCTGCTTCTGGGCCCTGTTTGGACTTTCCAAACATTTTATGCAAGTTACTATCCTCTGGCTGTCTTCTCACAATCTCTGCTACGAGCAAAGACTTGACTTGGAATTGAGCTAAAAGACTCCTTGAATTCTCTCCACTCACAACTGCCTTAGAATCCTTTAGAGTACTTAAGAATTTCGCTCTAATACCACACAAGGCGTCCCTAGGAAGTCTTGACTTCCTACTTAGTGCATCTGCTACAACATTCGCCTTACCTGGATGGTATTCTAGGGTACAATCATAATCTTTAATCAGTTCTAACCATCTTCCCTGTCTCATATCAAAGACATACTTCAAACTCTTATGATCTTAAAGATGTGAAACCTTTCACCAAACAAGTAATGTCTCCAAATCTTCATTGCTAAAACAACTGCTGCTAGCTCAAGATCATGGGTAGGGTAATTACATTCGTGCTTTTTCAATTGCCTTGACGCATAAGCTATTACTTTTCCCTCTTGCATGAGCACACACCCTAAACCTTGCCTCGATGCATCACAGTAAATCACATACTCTTTTCCCATTACAGGAAGTGTCAGAATAGGTGCTGTAACTAATCTCTTCTTCAGCTCCTGAAATCTATTTCACACTTATCTGACAATTAAAACTTAGGATTCTTCCTTGTCAAAGCTGTAAAGCATAGGAAACTACGTACCTCTGTCGCACTATTTGGTCTTTCCCAGTTCACTTGCATGAGCACACACCCCATTTGCTGAGACAACATGCCCCGAAAATACTACCTGATTCAACCAAAACTCACATTTGGTGAATTTAGCGTACAACTGTTTATCTCCTAGTGTTTGCAGAATAATCCTCAAATGTTCCTCATGAGCTTTTCTGTCAACTGAGTAAACTAGTATATCATCAATAAATACTATCACAAATTGATCCAAATACTGACGGAATATTCTGTTCAATAGGTCCATGAAAACTGATAGTGCATTCGTCAAACCGAATTGCATTACTAAAAACTCATAATGCCCGTACCTCGTTCTGAATGTTGTCTTAGGAATATTTGATTCCCTTACCTTTAACTGATGATATCCTGATATTAAATAAATCTTAGAAAACACTGATGCTCCTCGTAATTGGTCAAACAAGTCATCTATTCGGGGTAGAGGATACTTGTTACGTATCGTAACTTTGTTTAACTGACTGTAATCAATGCACAATCTGAGGGTACCATCTTTCTTCTTTACAAATAACACCAAAGCTCCCCAGCGATACACTAGGTCCGATGTATCCCTTATCAACTAGTTCTTATGTAATCGCATCTTGACTCCTTGAGCTCACTTGGAGCCATTCTATACTACGGCGCTTGCGAAATAGGTGTTGTTCCCGGTAGCAATTCAATAGTGAATCAGTACTTCCTGTCGTGTGCAACCTCAGCAGATCTCACTGGAAAAATATCAAGAAACTCGTTCACAATAGGATCATTTTCTGGTTTTAGCTTTTCCTCCTGCACCTCTATTACACGTGCAAGAATCGTCGTGCAACCTTTCTTCAATAACTTCTCTGCTTTTAATGCTGAAATCAAACTCGTAGGAATAATCTTCTTTTCACCCATGAAAACCACTTCAGCCAACCCAGGTTTCCTGAAAACAACTTCTTATCTATGGCAATCCATGGAAGCATAATCAGTGAATAAGAAACCCATCCCTAAGATTACATCTAACACTTGCAACTCTAGTGGAAAAAGATCCACTAACATATGGAGACCTTCTACTAAGACCTCACAATTCTTCAGCACTGCATCGACTAGTAAAACATCACCAACTGGTGTGTATATAACGAACTTCTCAAATAAAGGCTCTAACTTACTATTCAGCTTAGATAGGAACATACTAGAAACAAAGGAATGCGTAGCACCTGGATCTATCAAAACATGTGCAGGTACATTACAAATAGAAATCGTACCATTAATCACATCTGGTGCATCCTCTGCTTCTTGCTGAGTCATAGCGTATACCTTTCCCTGTTGCCTAGGTCTCCCTACAACTCCCTTCTGTTTTGCACCACTGGTGCCCTCTCCGGGAGCTACTGGAACTCTCGGCTGCTCAACTGTTTGGGATCCAACTCCCAGGTCCCTTTGTGCGGCTGCTCTAAGATGTGGACAATCCCTCTTGAAATATCCTGGCTGTCCACACTGGTAACACCCACCGACACCAACAAGACATTGGCCTCGATGATTCTTACCACAATTTGCACATGGAGCTCTCCTTGCTGCACTGGCAACAGACTCCTGCATTGTCAGTGGGCTTGTTGTGGATCTGGCAGACTGACTGGGTGCTCTTTGACTCTACCTCTGATAGGCACCACTAACATTTATCTGCCTCGATGCCTGGCCGGCAGCTCGATTCTTAAAGTCCTAACGACTTGAAATATTCACTCCAGGTGTGAATCTTCGTTGTTCACGACCTCGAAAACTGATCTCCGTTGAAGGCCATCAAATAGGCTCCACTACTGGTTGTGCCTCTGTTATACTTTGCTCAACACGTAGAGTAGTCTCTACCAGTTGGGAAAAATCAGTCCACTTAGCAATGGCTGTGAATGGGGTACGTATCTCAGGTCGTAACCCTCTTTCAAATCGTCGAGACCTGTCACTCTCAAATGCCACAATTACTTCAGCATACCGCGATAGCTCGGTATACCTTCTCTCGTACTCAGCCACTGATAGTGACCCTTGCTTCAAATCTAGAAATTCATCCCTCTTTGCCTCACGGTAGGTGCTAGGATAATATTTATCTTCAAATATGCCTCTGAATGTTTTCCAGTCCAGAGTACGTGCATCACTCCGTCTGGCTAAAATTGATTTCCACCATCTCTCTGCTTCCTTCTCTATGATGAATGTGGCAAGCTTGACTTTACGCTCCTCAGGGCAGCTCATGACATCAAAACATTTTTCAAGCATATTCAGCCAAATCTCAGCATCAACAGGATCTGTGGAACCCTCAAACACTGTGGCTCCTAGTTTCTTCAGACGTTCTATTCCATACGCCTTTTCTGGATCACTTGGCCCGGCTCTCTCTTGTCTGCCTACCTGCTGTGAGGAAATGGCATGCTGCTCATCTCTGGCCTCAGTTTGGATTCTAGGAAATCCACTTCGGAGGAGCTGTAGTATGGCGAAACATCAAGCAGGGATGCATCGCTGATTCCACTATGGAAGCAGAGTATGTTGCGGCTTGTGAAGCTGCAAAGGAAGTTGTTTGGCTTAGGAAGTTCATGACGGATTTGGAAGTTGTTCCAAATATGAACTTTCCAATCACGTTGTTCTGTGATAACAGTGGTGCAGTAGCCAACTCACGTGAGCCTCGAAGCCATAAAAGAGGTAAACACATTGAGCGCAAGTATCATCTGATACGGGAAATTGTGCACCGTGGAGACGTGACAGTCACGCAGATAGCATCGGAGCACAATGTAGCTGATCCATTTACAAAGCACCTCATAGCTAAAGTGTTTGAGGGTCATCTAGAGAGTCTAGGTATTCGAGAGCTTTCTGACTAGGGCAAGTGGGAGATGTGTAAACGGGTATTCTATGCCCTATTTTATTGTAATTTTTATTGTAATTTTTATTGTAACTCAAATACATTTTGGAAATGTACCTTCTCCACTAGCTTAGTCCAAGTGGGAGTTTGTTGGGATTTCTGTCCTAATCTCGTGATTGTAAAATATTGTTTTGAAATTATTAAGAGTTATTTATTTCTTCACTTTGTGTCTCGCAAATATTTTAAACCTTTCCAATAAACTAAGCTCCAGATTCATTGAATATATGAGAGAACTAGAACTTGAACGTTGTGTAAGTGACACACAAGGAGGATCACGTTCAAGTTAATGACCCGAACGGTCTACAGTATAAGGATGGGGTTGGAGACCTAATCCTGGATACACTGTGGATGCGACCCGCTTTGTATTAGATACAAACGATGTCAATCTGACTCGTTCATGTGGTTGACATGCGAGTTGGGGCGTCTTGTACAATGAGATTGTAAAAAAACGGACCGTGAATTATTAGACTTACTGATATAACACCGTTGACATTAAAGACTAATAAATTCGTAGATGACCATTAGTGACTCGACCTGAATCCGGAGTGTATTAGGGACTCCGGTCTGCGGGGCTCTGTCCTTTGACTAGTACGGGTGAGGGTGGTCTTGGTTACTCGCCCAATATGCCTATCTTCTCAGGGACAGAACCAAGTAGAAGTTGGGAACCTAATTACGCGAGATGGAATTCACTCGTTCCCGCCTATAGGGAATCTAGAGGGGTTGTTCCCTTAAGTGTTGTCTCCAGGGCTTGGACAACGGGCGCCCACCTTCTCACTGGCCCGAGAAGGGTGTTGTGGATGGTTGGACTATCACAATATGTTGTTCATTAGAGGAGCAGTGGGGACTTAAGGAACAAAATGTAGACACAGGGGTAAAACGGTAATTTGACCCAGCCGTGTCTAACGAACAACCTGTGAAGGGTCGACTCATGAGCATTGGTTATATCAGTGGACACGTAATATTCTACACTGATGGGAGTACAACTACAGGCTTTAGTGGAGTGTTACTGTATCTAATGAACACTGGTTGACCGGGTCAAAGAGTTTGACTGGTTAACCTCAAACCATTGGAGCCCGTCACTGTAGGTCCGTTAGGTCCCTTGGTTGGCTCAATGTGGGATAAAAGAAGGGTTATGTTTTTGTATGAAATTGAAGTGTTCAATTTCACTTTATGAATATTTATATCATGGAGATGATATAATATATAGTTTAATAGGAATGAGATTCACAATAAACTATATCTTAGGCTAATTGGAGAAATTGATAGAGAGAAAATAAATTGAATGTGATTCAATTTAATTAAATCCACAATTATTGTAAATGAGATTTGCAACATAAGATATGAGATATCTTATATTATATTATTATGTAAATGAGATCTACATAACATATGGTTGTGGTAAAGTGGTAATAAAGTGAAGTTGTGAACTTCATCATTCCACTATTTAAACTTCTTTGCAAAAGGGTTTTGGTAACCAAGGTTAACTTAACCTAAACTAAGCTTTGGAAGCTAAGTGAAATTCTATCTTCTCTCTCAATTTTCTCATCTCTTTCCAAAACACAAAGTTCCCACAAACTTCCCTTCTCCAAAAGAGAACAACAAAGAAGATCAATTGGTAGTGTTTGGGATCCGATAGTGGGAAGAGTTCGTGGAGATCGAGAAGCGCAAAGTGTTCGTGATCTATAAGGAGAGTTTGCTGAATTGGTCTACAACAAGTAAGTTTTCCTTCTTGCTGTAAAAATTTCAGCATGTTTAGCCTAGATCTAATAGTTAGATCATTTTTAATAAGCATGTAGCATGATGATACCATGACGATTCGACCGTCTTCCGTTGCGCGGGGATTCTCATTCCCTTCAATTGGTATCAGAGCAATTTCGATGGTCATTCATCTACGCACTGTTTTATTCAAGTTTAGGTGGGTATTTTGCCATGTTTTCATGAGATGAATGTTTGGTTTGCGAAATGGATGTTTTCGGTTTTTGGCAGTAGATTAGATTTACAATTATGTTGATGAGATCAATGTAAGGGCCCGTTATTTTGGGCAATTTTGTTGTAAATCGAGTCTGTAAGTCCGGGTCGTTCGTGACAAGAGTTGCTGTGAAGAAATCGGAGCGGAAACAAGCGAAAAACTGGGGAAAAAACAGCAAGGTGCTTGTTGTTCTGTCGATGGCGTTTCAACGCTGCCTTACGGCGTTGTAGTCGAGGGGCATGCAACGCGATGGCGTTGAGAACGCAACTCAATGCCGCAGGCGACAGCGTTGCAACGCTGTAACGTCGGAGATTAATAACGCGCGAATGTGACCATTTTTTCGTTTATCATATTAATTTTTCAGTTTTTTTAATTAAAACGTTTTATTTTTACTAATTTAATTATTTTATTAAATATTATTAATATAATTGTTATATTAATTTTATTTAATTAAATAATTGCCCCTAGGTGCTAAAAACTGATCATATTTTGCTATTTAATTATTTTATGCATGAGATGTATGATTTTGATTAATTTCTATGTGCATAATGTATGTCATATAGATTTAAAATCCCACCTTAGGTTAAACATATTCATGCATCATATATATTATAAGAGTTATAATATAGTTTGCATGATAGGTTATTTTATAAGAGTTATAATGTAATTAAATGCATATTTAATTTATTATTATAGGTGTTATATTTTTAGATTAAAGTATGCTCATGCATTTTTATTCATGTGATGAATAATTATCGTGTTATAGTAGATAGTTATTCATGTGATGAATGATCAAGCACTATAACATTGAAATGCATGCAACCTAAGTTAATTATTAGTTTTAAAGTGTTTAGAACTTGAATAATTAGACTTAGGTTTTCTAATTTTCTAATAAGATTAGAATTTTAGGAAATCAAATATTATCATTGAATGGTGACTGATTAGTAACTCTGTCTAAGGAAGGTTTTGTCTAAGGCTGGGGTATTTAAGTTGATGCTTGCGGAACACCCCTACACTGAAACAACCACAGGAGTGAACTTTCGATGCCGAGATTCTTAGATTATATTTACGTGAGCGTTGTTAATTAAGTGTTAATTATTTTTCTCACATAAACCTAAGTTAATAATGTGATTATAGACTTAGCTTACATACCATATAAGAGTTATATTGGTAGACTTAGGTAATTTTTAGCCGATTATCTAGGTCAATCCCTATTAAAATTAAAGTACTGAGTGGGAGGAAATATAGTGTATAAGATACATTTAAATTTCCAACCACAAATTTCCTTTAAGTCCGCACCGTGAGATCTATACTCGGCCTCGTGGCGCAAATGGGAGCGTCCCCCTTCGGATGGCATTTGTATAGGTCAATATCATCGTGGATGGAGAGAGTACTTATAGTGAGTGAGAGTTATTGTTAGGACGGATACTTGGAAACTTAAAGATTGAGGGTGACACTCACAAAATTCGTTAAGTGTTAATGCATTTGACCAAACAATGGTAATTGGATGCCTAATGGAATAAGAGTTATTTTGGGATTAGAGTCTTATCGAGAAAGTCTCGTCCTAGAGGAGGAATGTTCTGTTCACCCTTCGGTGGCAGTTATTCTAAACCATTAGGGTATCATTGCAAAATTTTAATGAGCTAGGGATCATGAAACATTTTTGCTAAAATTAGATTGGTTTTTCAAAAGGTTATTGCGAGACTCATACAAATATTTTCTTAAATTTTCAGCTAAAAATGTCTAGCGCTATTATAGTTTTACTTGCTTCCGATAAGTTAGTGGGAGATAATTACCAGAGCTGTAAAAACAACATCAATACATTATTTGTAACTGACGGGGTAAAGTTCGAGTTGTTCGCGATACGTACGATCGATGGATCAGGGCCAATGAAAAGGCCAAGGTCTATATAATTGCCAGCATGTCTGATGTCTTTGCAAAGAAGCATGAGCTGATGGTTTCCGCTAAGGAAATCATGGAGTCCTTGCAGGAAATGTTTGGACAATAGTCCTTTCAGGTCCGACATGACTCGCTCAAATACATTTTCAACGCTCGGATGAAAGAGGGGTCGTCTGTCCGTGAACATGTTCTAGACATGATGACCCGCTTTAATCTGGCCGAGATGAATGGGGCTTCGATCGACGAGTCTAGCCAGGTCAGTTTTATCATGGAGACTCTTTCGAAGAGTTTCCTTCAGTTTCGTAGCAATGTTGTTATGAACAGAATTAGCTAGCAATGTTGGGAATGCCTCGACGTAGTGGGAGGACTGTTAGACAGGCAGATCGCTATATGGGTTTAGCTGAAACCTCAGTTGTCGCTGTTGACGATGACTGTGATGTTGATAAAAGACGAGTGGATTAAAGCTATGGACCAAGAAATGGAGTCTATGTACTTCAATTCTGTCTGGGAGCTTGTGGATCAACCTCATGGGGTAAAACCTATTGGTTGTAAATGGATCTACAAGCGTAAACGTGGCGTAGATGGGAAGGTGAAAACCTTCAAAGCCCGACTAGTGGCCAAGGGTTTTTCCCAGGTTGAAGGGGTTGACTATGAGGAGACCTTTTAACCTGTTGCCATGGTAAAGTCAATAAGGATCCTTCTGGCGATTGCCGCGTATTATGACTACGAGGTATGGCAGATGGATGTCAAGACAGCCTTTCTGAATGGCAAACTTTATGAGACCGTCTACATGGACCAGCCCAAAGGGTTCATTGCCCCAGGCCAAGAGCAAAAGGTTTGCCGGCTTCATATGTCCATTTATGGACTGAAACAAGCTTCGAGGTCTTGGAATATTAGGTTTGATGAACCAATCAAATATTATGGTTTTGATCAAAATGCCGACGAGCCTTGTGTCTACAAGAAAATCATTGACAAAACTGTCGCATTTTTGGTGTTGTATGTGGACGATAATCTTCTCATTGGGAATGAGATAGATTTTCTTACTGTCCTTAAGAAGTGGTTAGCTTCACAATTCCAAATGAAAGATTTGGGAGAAGCTCAATATACTATAGGTATCCAGATAGTCCGCAACCGAAAGAACAGAATGCTAGCCTTGTCTCAGGCATCTTATATTGACAAGATGTTGTCTAGATATAAGATGCAGAACTCCAAGAAGGGCTTACTGCCTTTCCGGCATGGGGTTCATGTCACACCCCCTCCCGAACCTCCTGCTAACTTAGCCCGGAAAGAGGCGTGAAGCCAACAGACAGTGTTTACCTCTTAACAATATCTGAAGACCCTGTTCTACCTGATAAACATACTATGCTCGTATATGGTAAACTTTAACATCACACAGTAGAAACTTGATAACTACTAAACATACATAGGGAGAAACATTTGTTAAGTCTCTCATTTGAAAACTTAAACGAGCAAGAGCATCACAACTCAGAACATGCCAACCCACTGTTTATACAACCTCTTATTTATAAACAACTATAACTACATAACGACTTGCTATACAACGCCAGCCACGTACAAACTATCAACTTATGAAACTTCCAGCAGACTATGGCAGGATGTCAGGTACCAGGAGCTCGATCTCTACCTGAAAAGGTTTGAAAACATTGAAAGAATGAGCTAAAAAGCTCAGTGAGTGTTTATCTTTAAAACATTATAAGCTCACAGGTGAGTCATAATAATGGCAGATTATAAGTAGAAAATAGCTTAACATATGTTTGTAAACATAAACAAACCATGCTTCCAATTTACAGGTTTAAGTCACCACTTATGCATAGCACACAACTCGAAATCTACTATCATATCGAGGGTAGATAAACCAATAATATGGAAGCTCATAACAATAAAACACATGACATGATACCACATCAAACCATAGAGGTGGTAGAGTTACATTTATACCAATAAGGTTCATACCTCTCTCTCTCACGTGCACGTGGAATACCTTTGGTCGTTTGGTTCTCCCTTATACCTTCTCTATGTCGTTCAGTATTAAGGTAAAACCATTTACTACCCGAATACTCTCTCATTGTCCTTCAGTATTAAGATAAAACCATTTACTACCCGAATACCTTCTCATTGTCCTTCAGTATCGGGATATCATGATTCATTCCCCCCGTTAAGTACCTTCTCGAAAGTCCTTCAGTATTAGGGGTTAACCACAAACAAGAGCATAATTTGTTTACTATGGAAATCATGTCTTAATAACACATACAACAATTTCTTGACATTTTCACATTATCATCTAAACATGTTCCCAAGTGGATTTACAGAAAACATTCTCTTAAAGGAAAGCATACTTTCATAATTTAGTTTCCATACTTTGATTTATAGTTACAACTAATTCAAAGCATGCTTAGGTTCCATCATGAACTTTATGTTACAAAACTCCATGAAGCTATATATAATTAGTTCAAACAGGATGTAATTATCAACACTTATGTTCTTGAAGAAAAACATAGGTCAAGCATAGTTCTAAAATAGAGTCACTCACAGTATTAGAATTAGTGACTTGGCTTATAAACTTGACCTATTTGCTCTTGGCCTGTCAAACAAACCAACTCAACCATTAGAACCTCAAACTCATGATTTTTTACCTTAAAACTGCAAGAAAACACACTTTTAAATTTTCCATCATTTTCAGATTTTCTGCCCTGTTTTCAGACAACCATAACATCTTCATTACTTATCTAAAAATAATGTAATGTATACCAAACTCTTCCTTTTTGAACCTTCTAAAAGTCATATGAAGACATGAAATTGAAATTCCAAACGGATTTGTTCCGAAATACCTTGAAAGCTACATTCTTCAAAACAGACTTCTGTTGTTTCCAGATTCGGATTTCCTACTGCACGATAAATTTAACCTGATATTTAAAACATCTTCTAGACATTTTATACTCACACCAATTAGAGCTTCTAACCATACCAATTAGAGCTTCTAACTCCAAGTATACAGATCAGGACAACCCAAAAACCAGAGACTTCTCGCATTTGATAGCAAACTTCTGTCTTATGCCTTCCTCTTAACAAAACAGTAACTTAACATAAGATTTTGCTCGAGCTTCCTTCATGAACTTTGTTTAAAAATGAGTTAGCTTTCCGGAAAAGCGAACTTGAACACCTACCTCTTGTTGTAGAGCTCGAGAAGATCAAAACATCAGAACTGGTTTGAGTTGATCACCTTGCTGCTATACAAACCAAGTTGAGTTCTCCTCCCTTCTTCTGCAACTCCACCTCCAAAATCACAAAAATGTCTTTCTTCTTCTTCTTTTCTCCTTCTCCAACGAAGCTCTGTCTTTTCTTTTGGTAAAATGAGAAGGAAAATGGAGAGATAAATCTTTAAAAAAAAGCAAACGGTGGAAAAGGTATTTTGTCTTTTTCCCTTTTTGCTTTTTGCTTTTCTTTTCTTTTTCCTTTTCTTTTTTCTTTCCTTTATCCCTTTCTTTCTTTTCTTAACAAAACAAAACTTAATATATTAAACATTTGTTTCATTTCCTTTTCTTCTTTTGTCTTTAAAACAATCCAAACCAAAATGGTTTAAACTTTCCTTCCTTTTTTTCCTTTTGTCTTTCACTTCATTTCTTCTTTCCGTTTGTTGTTTTTTAATAAGGAAGTTCCAAAGAGATATCTCGGGTTTACAACTTACCTCCCCTTAAGAAATTTCGTCCTCGAAATTGAGTAGTCTTTAAGTGAAAATCATCGGGTACTTCCTCCTCGTTAGGTCCTCTAACTCCCAGGTTGCCTCCTCCACTACGTGATGTCTCCAACGAACCTTCACGAGTGAGATCGTCTTGTTTCTCAAAACTTTTTCTTTCTTGTCGAGGATTTGAACTGCATCCTATACGTAACTCATGTCTTCTTTCAACTCAACTTGTTGTGCTTGCAACACATTTGTCGGATCTGGAATACACTTCCTCAACATGGACACATGAAAAACAGCATGTACTCGAGATAGTTCTGCTGGCAACTCCAGTCTGTAGGTTGCTGGCCCAACTCGTCTCGTTACTTGATAAGGACCAATATATCCAGGGCTTAGTTTACCTTTCTTGCCAAAACGAAGGACACCTTTCCACGGAGATAACTTCAAGAAAACTTGATCTCCGACCTGGAATTCTATGTCCTTTCGTCGCTTATCTGCATAACTCTTCTGACGGTCTTGTGCTACCTTCAGATTCTCTCTGATTGTCTTAATATTGTCTATCGTAATTTGTACCAACTCAGGACCGATTATCTTCCGCTCTCCTACTTCATTCCAACATATGGGCATTCTACACGACCTTCCATACAGAGCCTCAAATGGTGCCATGCAATACTTGACTAATAGCCGTTATTATAAGCGAATTCCATAAGTGATAGGTGTGTATCACAACTACCCTTAAATTGAAGGACACGTGCTCTCAACATATCCTGTAAGGTCTTGATGGTCCTCTCTGACTGACCATGTGTCTGAAGATGGAGCGCTGTACTAAAATTCAACTTTGTCCCCATAGGCTTCTGTAAACTAAGCCAAAACTTAGAAGTAAATCTTGGATCCCTATCTGAAAACATGGACACTAGCACTCCGTATTGACTCACAATTCTACCGACGTATAGCTTAGCTAGCTGATCAAGCGTAGACGTCGCTTTAATCGGTATAAACCGTGATGTCTTTGTGAGTCTATCCACTATTACCCAAATGCCATCATGTCCACATGAAGTACGTGGTAGTCCAAAAAGAAAATTCATAGTGATATGCTCTCATTTCCATTCCGGCACTGGCAATGGATTAAGAAGTCCTCCTGGTCTCTGTCTAACTGGTTTAACCTGTTGGCAGATCAAACATTATCAACATATTAAGCTACCTCCCGCTTCATCCCAGGCCACCAATAATTCCCTTTTAATGTCTTATACAACTCGGTGCTTCCTGGATGCATAGCGAAAGCTGAACTGTAAGCTTCTTCTAAAATAGCATCTTTAAGCTCACTAACACTCGGAACACATAGTCTTCCTTGCCTCTCTATGGCTCCATCTGATCTCATTTTAAATTCATCATCTGGGCCCTGTTTGGACTTTCCAAACATTTTCCGCAAGTTACTATCATCTTGTTGTCTTCTTACAATCTCTGCTACGAGCGAAGACTTGACTTGGAATTGAGCTAAAAGACTCCCTGAATTCTCTACAATCACAACTGCCTTAGAATCCCTTAGAGTACTTAAAAATATCGCTCAAATACCACACAAGGCGTTCCTAGGAAGTCTTGACTTCCTACTTAGTGCATCTGCTACCACATTCGCCTTACCCGGATGGTATTCTATGGTACTATCATAATCTTTAATCAGTTCTAACCATCTTCTTTGTCTCATATCCAACTCCCTCTGATCAAAGATATATTTCAGACTCTTATGATCTGTGTAAATGTGACACCTTCCACCAAACAAGTAATGTCTCCAGATCTTTAGTGCTAAAACAACTGCTGCTAGCTCGAGATCATGGGAGGGTAATTACATTCGTGCTTTTTCAATTGTCTTGACGCATAAACTATTACTTTTCCTTCTTACATGAGCACACACCCTAAACCTTGCCTCGAGGCGTCACAATAAATTACATACTCTATTCCCGTTATAGGAAGTGTCAGAATAGGTGTTGTAACTAACCTCTTTTCAGCTCTTGAAAACTCTGTTCACACTTATCTAACCATTCAAACTTAGTATTCTTCCTTGTCAAAGTTGATAATAGTAATGCTAATCGTGAGAAATCCTCAGATGTTCCTCATGGGCTTTCCTGTCAACCGAGTAAACTGGTATATCATCAATAAATACAATCACGAACTGGTCCAAATACAGGTGGAATATCCTGTTCATGAGGTCCATGAAAACTGCTTGTGCATTCGTCAAACCGAACGACATTACTGAAAACTCATAATGCCCATACCTCATTTTGAATGATGTTCTAGGAATATCTGATTCCCTTACCTTTAACCGATGGTATCCTTATCTTAAATCAATCTTAGAAAACGCTGATGCTCCTCGTAACTGGTCGAACAAGTCATCTATTCGGGGTAAAGGATACTTGTTACGTATCGTGACTTTGTTTAACTATCTATAATCAATACATAATCTAAGGGTACCATCTTTCTTCTTTACAAATAACACTGGAGCTCCCCAGGTTGATACACTAGGTCTGATGTATCACTTATCAATTAGTTCTTCTAACTGCATCTTCAACTTCTTGAGCTCACTTGGAGCCATTCTATACGACGCTTGCGAAATAGGTGTTGTTCCTAGTAGCAATTCAATAGTGATCTCAACTTCCGTATCAGGTGGCAACCCTGACAGATTTGCTGGAAAAACATCAAGAAACTCGTTCACCACAAGAACATCTTTTGGTTTTAGCTTTTCTTCCTGCACCTCCACTACGTGTGCAAGAAATGCCATGCAACCTTTTCTCAACAACTTTTCAGCTTTTAATGCTGAAATCAAGCTCGTAGGAATAATCTTCCTTTCACCCCTGAAAACCATTTCAGCTAACCCTGGTTTCTTGAAAACGAATTCCTTTCTATTTAGCACTACTGGTGCCCTCTCTTGCAGCTACTGGAACTCTTGGTTGCTCAATTGTCTGGGACCCAACTCCCTGGTCCCTCTGTGTGGCTGCCCTCAGCTGTGGACAATCCCTCTTGAAATGCCCTGGTTGCCCACGCTGGTAACACACATTGACACAAACCAGACATTGGCCTCGATGATTCTTACCACAATTTGTACATGGAGTTCTCCTTGTTGCACTTGCAACAGACTCCTGTATTGTCGGTGGTCTTACTTTGGATCTGGCAGATTGACTAGGTGTTCTTTGGCTCTGCCTCTGATAGGCACCACTAACATGTGTTTGCCTCGATATCTGGATGCCAGCTCGTCTTTTAAAGTCTTGACGACTCAAAACATTCACTCTAGGTGTGAATCGTTGTTGCTCACGACCATGGAAACTTCTCGTCGTTGAAGGCCCTCGAGTAGGCTCCACTACTGTTTGTGCCTCTGTTATACTCTGCTCAACACGTAGAGCACTCTCTACAAGCAGGGAAAAGTCAGCCCACTTTGTAATGCCTGTGACTGGGGTACGTATCTCAAGACGTACTCCCCTTTCAAATCGTCGACACCTGTCACTCTCAGATGCCACTATAACATCAGCATACCGTGATAGCTCGGTATACCTTCTCTCATACTCAGCCACTGATAGTGACCCTTGCTTCAATTCTAAAAATTCATCCATCTTTGCCTCACGATATGTGCTAGGGTAATATTTATCTTCGAAGATGCTTCTGAAAGTTTGCCAATTTAGAGTATTGCATCACTGCGCCTATCTCGTATTAACTTCCACCATCCCTCTACTTCTTTCTCTAGTAGGAATGTGGGTAGCTTGACTTTGCTCCTCAGGGCAACTCATTACTTCAAAACATTTTTCAAGCTTGTTCAACCAAACCTAAGCATCAGCTGGATCTATGGAACCATCAAACACTGTGGCTCCTAATTTCTTCAGACGTTCTATTCAATACGCCTTTTTTTTTATCACTTGGCCCTGCTCTCTCTGGCCTGCCTGCCTCCTCTGAGAAACTAACATGTTGCTCATCCGTAGCCTCAGTTTGGACTCTCGGGGCACTAGATCCCCTTTCAGATTGACCTTGGGTCGGATTGTGCGTCCTGCCCTGACCCTGCCCGCGTCGTCTGCTAGTACGTGGTGGCATGACTCCTATGACATATCAACACATTAGACATGTTATGAAAACTTAACTTAATAACACAATACTAGACTACTATTCACATTTTAGCCCTAACTGGACTTACTCTTATCCTTATTTAGACCATACTTTACTAGTTCGATCTGAACTAACTCAATAACTTGCTATGACTTTTACTTTATTCTAAGATCTAACTTGCCCTGTCTCATTCCCCATGGAGCAAACTGCTCTGATACCAAGTTGTCACACCCCCTCCCAAACCTCCTGCTAACTTAGCCCGGAAAGAGGCGTGAAGCCAACAGAATTTGATTACCTCTTAAAATTATCTGAAGACCCTGTTCTTCCTGATAAACATACTATGCTCGTATATGGTAAACTTTCACATCACACAGCGGAAACTTGATAACTACTAAACATACATAGGGAGAAACATTTCTTAAGTCTCTCATTTGAAAACTTAAACGAGCAAGAGCATCACAACTCAGAACATGCCAACCCACTGTTTATACAACCTCTTATGTACAAACAACTATAACTACATAACGACTTGCTATACAACGCCAGCCACGTACAAACTATCAACTTATGAAACTTCCAGCAGACTATGGCAGGATGTCAGGTACAAGGAGCTCGATCTCTACCTGAAAGAATGAGCTAAAAAGCTCAGTGAGTGTCTAACTTTAAAATATTATAAACTCACAGGTGAGTCATAATAATGGCAGATTATAAGTAGAAAATAGCTTAACATCTGTTTGTAAACATAAACAAACCATGCTTCCAATTTACAAGTTTAAGTCACCACTTATGCATAGCACACACCTCGAAATGTACTATCATATCGAGGGTAGATAAATCAATAATATGGAAGCTCATAACAATAAAACACATGACATGATACCACATTCACTACCCGAATACCTTCTCATTATCCTTCAATATCGGGATATCATGATTCATTCTCCCCCCCCCCAAGTACCTTCTCGAATGTCCTTCAGTATTAGGGGTGTTACACAAGAGCATAATTTGTTTACCATTGAAATCATGTCTTAATAACACATACAACAATTTCTTGACATTTTCACATTATCATCTAAACACGTTCCCAAGTGGATTTACACAAAACATTCTCTTAAAGGAAAGCATACTTTCATAATTTAGTTTCCATACTTGGATTTATAGTTACAACTAATTCAAAGCATGCTTAGGTTCCATCATGAACTTTATGTTACAAAACTCCATGAAGCTATATATAATTAGTTCAAACAGGATGTAATTATCAACACTTATGTTCTTGAAGAAAAACATAGGTCAAGCATAGTTTTAAAATAGAGTCACTCACAGTATTAAAATTAGAACCTTGGCTTGTAAACTTGACCTATTTGCTCTTAGCCTGTCAAACAAACCAACTCGACCATTTGAACCTCAAGCTCATGATTTTTGACCTTAAAACTACAAGAAAACCCACTTTCAAATTTTCCAGCATTTTCAGATTTTTTGACCTGTTTTTAGACAGGCATAACTTCTTCATTACTTATCCAAAAATAATGTAATTTATACCAAACGCTTCCTTTTTGAACACTCTAAAAGTCATATGAAGACATGAAATTGAAATTCCAAACGGATTTGATCAGAAATACCTCGAAAGCTACTTTACTCAAAACAGACTTCTGTTGTTTCCAGATTCGGATTTCCTGTTGCACAATAAATTTAACCTGATATTTAAAACAGGGGTGAAAGGAAGATTATCCCTACGAGCTTGATTTCAACATTTAGAGCTGAAAAGTTGTTGAGGAAAGGTTGCATGGCATTTCTTGCACACGTAGTGGAGGTGCAGGAGGATAGGTTTAAACTAGAAAATGTTCATATTGTGAATGAATTTTTTGATGTTTTTCCAGCAGATCTGTCAGGGTTGCCACCTGATAGGGAAGTAGAGTTCACTATTGAATTGCTACCAGGAACAACACCTATTTCGCAAGCGCCGTATAGAATGGCTCCAAGTGAGCTCAAGGAGTTGAAGATGCAGTTACAAGAACTAGTTGATAAAGGATACATCAGACCTAGTGTATCACCCTAGGGAGCTCCAGTGTTATTTGTAAAGAAGAAAGATGGTACCCTTAGATTATGCATTGATTATAGACAGTTAAACAAGTCACGATACGTAATAAGTATCCTTTACCCCGTATAGATGACTTGTTTGACCAGTTAAGAGGAGCATCAGTGTTTTCCAAGATTGATTTAAGAGCAGGATACCATCAGTTAAAGCTAAGGGAATCAGACATTCCTAAGACAACATTAAGAACGAGGTACGAGCATTATGAGTTTTTAGTAATGTCGTTCGGTTTGACGAATGCACCAGCAGTATTCATGGGTCTCATGAACAGGATTTTCCATCAGTATTTTGATCAGTTTGTGATAGTATTCATTGATGATATACTAGTTTACTCGTTTGACAGGAAAGGCCATGAGGAACATCTGAGGATTATTCTGCAAACACTACGTGATAAACAGTTGTACGCAAAATTCACCAAATGTGAGTTTTAGTTTAATCAGGTAGTGTTTTTGGGGGCATGTTGTGTCAACAATTGGTGTTAGTGTGGATCCAAATAAAGTAAAAGTTGTGGTCAACTTGGAGAAACTAGTTAGTGCGACAGAGGTATGTAGTTTCCTAGGCTTGGCAGGATACTACATACGGTTTGTTGAGGATTTCTCACGATTAGCATTACCATTAACAACTTTGACAAGGAAGAATGCTAAGTTTGAATTGTTAGATAAGTGTGAACAGAGTTTTCAGAAGCTAAAAAAGAGATTAGTTAAAACATCTATTATGACACTTCCTGTAACGGGAAAAAGAGTATGTGGTTTACTGTGATGCCTCTAGGCAAGGTTTAGGGTGTGTTCTGATGCAAGAAGGAAAAGTAATAGCTCATGCGTCAAGACAATTGAAAAAGCATGAATGTAATTACCTTATCCATATCTCAAGCTAGCAGAAGTTGTTTTAGCACTGAAGATCTGGAGACATTACTTGTTTGGTGAAAGGTGTCACATTTACATAGATCATACGAGTCTGAAATATATCTTTGATCAGAAGAAGTTGAATATGAGACAGAGAAGATGGTTAGAACTGATTAATGATTATGACTGTACCATAGAATACCATTCAAGTTAGGCGAATGTGGTAGCAGATGCACTAAGTAGTAAGTCAAGACTTCTTAGGAACGCCTTGTGTGGTATTCGAGGGATATTTTTAAGTACTCTAAGGGATTCTAAGGCAGTTGTGATTACAGAGAATTCAGGGAGTCTTTTAGCTCAATTCCAAGTCAAGTCTTCGCTCGTAACAGAGATTGTAAGAAGACAACCAGATGATAGTAACTTGCAGAAAATGTTTGGAAAGTCCAAACAGGGCCCAGAGGCATAATTTAAAATGAGATCAAATGGAGACATAGAGAGGCAAGGAAGACTATGTGTTCCGAGTGTTAGTGAGCTTAAAGATGCTATTCTAGAAGAAGCTCGCAGTTCAGCTTACGCTATGCATCCAGGAAACACCAAGATGTATAAGACATTGAAAGGGAACGTATTGGTGGCCTGGGATGAAACGGGAGGTAGCTGAATATGTTCATAATGTTTCATCTGCCAAGAGGTTAAACCAGTTAGACAGAGACAAGGAGGACTCCTTAATCCATTGCTAGTGCCAAAATGGAAATGAATATGTTGATAATGGATTTTCTATTTGGACTACCACGTACTTCATGTGGACATGATGGTATTTGGGTTATAGTGGATAGACTCACTAAGACAACACAGTTTATACCAATTAAAGCGACATCTAAACTTGATCAGCTTCTTGAGCTATATGTCGAAAGAATTGTGAGTCAACACAGAGTGCCAATGTTCATAGTTTCAGATAGGGATCCAAGATTTACCTCTAAGTTTTGCCTTAGTTTACAGAAAGCTATGGGGACAAAGTTGAATTTTAGTACAGCGTTCCATCCTCAGACAAATGGTCAGTCAGAGAGGACCATCCAGACCCTAGAGGATATGTTGAGAGCATGTGTCCTTCAATTTAAGGGTAGTTGTGATACACACCTATCACTTATGGAGTTCGCTTACAATCACCGTTTTCAGTTAAGTATTGGCATTGCACTACTTGAGCCTCTTTATGGAAGGTCGTGTAGAACACCCATATGTTGGAACGAAGTAGGAGAGCGAAAGCTTATCGGTCATGAGATTGTACAAGTTACGACGGATAATATTAAGGTAATCAGGGAGAATTTGAAGGTTGCTCAAGACCGTAAGAAGAGTAACGCAGATAAGAGACGAAAGGACTTAGAATTCCAGCTGGAGATCAAGTTTTATTGAAGTTATCTCCGTGGAGAGGTGTCCTTCGTTTTGGCAAGAAAGGTAAGCTAAGCCCTAGATATATTGCTCCTTATCCAGTAACGGGACGAGTTGGGCCAGCAGCCTACAGACTGGAGTTGCCAGCAGAACTATCTCAAGTACTTGGTGTTTTTCATGTGTCCATGTTGAGGAAGTATTTTCCACATGTATGGCAAGCACAACCAGTTGAACTAAAAGAAGACATTGAGGATGCAGTTCAAATCCTCGACAGGAAAGAACAAGTTTTGAGAAACAAGAGGATCTCACTCGAGAAGGTTCGTTGGAGACATCACGGAGTGGAGGAGGCAACCTGGGAGTTAGAGGAACTAATGAGGAGGAAGTACCCGATGATTTTCACTTAAAGACTACTCAATTTCGAGGACGAAATTTCTTAAGCGGAGGTAAGTTGTAAACTCGAGATCTTTCTTTGGAACTTCCTTATTTAAAAAAACAACAAAAGGAAAGAAGAAATGAAGTGAAAGACAAAAGGAAAACAAGGAAGGAAAGTTTAAACCATTATGGTTTGGTTTGCTTTAAAAGATAAACGAAGAAAAGAAAATGAAAGAGAAGTTAAATATATTAAGTTTTGTTTTGTTTTGTAAAGAAAATAAAAGAAATGAAATAAAGAGACAAAGGAAAGGAAAAGAAAAGGAAATAGAAAAGAAAAAGCAAAAAGGGAAAAAGGGAAAAAGACAAAATAATAAACTTTTTCACCGTTTGTTTTTTATACCTTTATCTTCTCCCCATTTTCTTCTCTATCTTTACAAACCAAAGCTGAAGCTTCGTGGGAGAAGGATAAAGGAAGAAGAAGAAAGCCATTTTCGTGATCTTAAAGCTGGAGTTGCAGAACAAATGAGAAGAACTCAAGGGAATTATTATTGCAGCAAGGTGATCAACTCAGACCAGTTCTGATTTTTGATATTCTCGAGCTCTACAAGAAGAGGTAAGTGTTGAAGTTTGCTTTTCCTGAAAGCTAACTCATTTTCAAACAAAGTTGATGAAGGAAGCTCGAGTAAATTCTTATGTTAAGTTACTGTTTTGTTAATAGGAAGGCAGAAGACAAAAGTTTGCTGTCTAATCCGAGAAGTCTTTGATGTTTTGGTTGTACTGATTTGTCGAGTTGGAATCAGAAGTTCTAATTGGTATGGTTCGAAAGCTTATTGAATTTCCTACAACTTTTGTAAAAAAATCGTGAGTAGAAAATGTCTAGAAGATGTTTTAAATATCAGGTTAAATTTGTTATGCAATAGGAAATCCAAATCTGGAAACAACAGAAATCTGTTTTGAGAAAAGTAGCGTTCGAGGTATTTCTGAACAAATCTGTTTGGAATTTCAATTTCATAACTTCATATGATTTTTAGAGGGTTCAAAACGGAAGGGTTTGGTATAAATTACATTATTTGTGGATAATTAATGAAAAAGTTATGGCTGTCTGAAAATAGGGCAGAAAATCTTAAAATGCTTGAAATTGGAAAGTGTGTTTTCTTATAGTTTTAAGGTTAAAAATCATGAGCTCGAGGTTCTAAAGGTTGAGTTGGTTTGTTTGACAGGCCAAGAGCAAATAGGTCAAGTTTACAAGCCAAGGTTCTAATTATAATACTGTGAGTGACTCTATTTTAGAACTATGCTTGACCTATGTATCCTGTTTTAACTAATTATATATAGCTTCATGGAATTATCTTACATAAAGTTCATGATGCAACCTAAGCATGCTTTGAATTAGTTGTAACTATAAATCCAAGTATGGAAACTAAATTATGAGAGTATGTATTATAAAGACATGATTTCCATGGTAAACAAATTATGCTCTTGTTTGTGGTTAACCCCCAATACTGAAGGACATTCGAGAAGGTACTTAGGGGGGGAATGAATCATGATATCCCGATATTGAAGGACAATGAGAAGGTATTCGGGTAGTAAATGGTTTTACCTTAATACTGAAAGACAATGAGAAGGTATTCCGGTAGTAAATGGTTTTACCTTAATACTGAAGGATATAGAGAAGGTATTAGAGAAAACCAAAGGACCAAAGGTATTCCACGTGCACGTGAGAGAGAGAGAGAGGTATGAACCTTATAGGTATAAATGTAACTCTACCACCTCTATGGTTTGAATGTGGTATCATGTCATGTGTTTTATTGTTATGAGCTTCCATATTATCGATCTATCTACCCTCGATATGATAGTACATTTCGAGTTGTGTGCTATGCATAAGTAGTGACTTAAACCTGTAAATTGGAAGCATGGCTTGTTTATGTTTACCAACAGATGTTAAGCTATTTTCTACTTATAATCTGTCATTATTATGAATCACCTGTGAGCTTATAACGTTTTAATGATAGACACTCACTGAGCTTTTTAGCTCATTCTTTCAATGTTTTCAAACCTTTTAAGGTAGAGATCGAGCTCTTGGTACGTGACATCCTGCCATAGTTTGCTGGAAGTTTCATAAGTTGATATTTTGTACGTGGCTGGTGTTGTATAGCAAGTCGTTATGTAGTTATAGTTGTTTGTACATAAGAGGTTGTATAAATTGTGAGTTGGCATGTTCTGGGTTGTGATGCTATTGCTCGTTTAAGTTTTCAAATGAGACACTTAAGAAATGTTTCTCCCTATGTATGTTTAGTAGTTATCAAGTTTCCGCTGTGTTATGTTAAAGTTTACCATATACGAGCATACTATGTTTATCGGTGTAAACAGGGTCATCGGTATTGTTAAGAGGTGAACAATGTCTGTTGGCTTCATGCCTCTTTCTGGGCTAAGTTAGCAGGTGGTTCGGGAGGGGGTGTGACACAGAACTTCGTAGGTAGCTGGGAACTTAATTGTGCAACATGGAATTCCCTCATTCCTCTACTGAGTAATTAGATAGGTTGTTCCCTAAAGAACTGACTCCAGGTCCTTAACAACGGGGCCCCGCCCTCTATGAGGGTATGAGTCTAAGTAGGACCTTAGACTTGTTGTTCATTAGAGAATCAGTGGTGCTTAAGGAGTAAAGAGGTAATCACAGGGGTAAAACGGTAATTTGACCCAGCTGTGATTACGAACAACCTGTGAAGGGTTGACTCATGGGTGATGACTATATCAGCAGACACAATAATATCTACAGTGAGGAGAGTGCAGCTATAAGTCTATAGTGGAGTGACTTGTAGTTAATGAATATTGATTAACTAGATCAGTGAGTTTGATCAGTTAATTCACATCATTGGACCTCATGATTTGTAGGTCCATTAGATCCCTGCGTTGGCTCAATATGGTAATATTGAGGGTATAAAGTTACGAGTGAAATTGAAGTGTTTGTTTCCATACATGAGGAGTTATATCAATTATATATGATGTAATTGATATAAAATATAATTTTAATGTGAATTAGATTCATATATAAACTATATACTAAAGAGAGATTAAAGGAGGGGTAGGATGGTCATTTGCATCCCATTCCTCTATATATATGGTTGCATGAGATGCAACTAGGTGAAGACAATTAAAAGACATTCTAAGTGTATCCTAGTCTTTTGTTGTTGGAAAGGTTCCAAGACAACAAAGATCTCTCTCACAAAAACACCCCATTAATCCTAAAGGGAACCCACCTTCCTCCCTCACCTAGAGAACAACAGAGAAGATCCGGTGGTGGTGTCTGTGTTCGTACGAGTTCGTGTTGCGTTGATCTTGATCGTGGAAAGAGGTGGAGCAATTGAACAATGGTTCTTCAAAGGTAAATTCTTGTTCTTCCAAACTCTTATTTTATGCTTAATCTTTGTTATATGTTCTTGAATTAATCGTTGTAACTAAACCAAGAGCGCGCGATTCGCAATCGCTTGCGCTCCGGGGACTTCGATTTCCTTCAATTGGTATCAGAGCCCAATTGCGTTCTTGATTTATGTTCTGGATTTTTCTAGAACAATGTGGGATTTACTGTATTGCATGAGATGTATGAACGGTTTTATCAAATTAGATGTTTTCAATTTTGGAATTTAGATTTACAATTTCCATTGAAATGTTCAATGTAAGGGCCCGATGTTTTGAAAAAATTTAATTGTAAATCGAGTCTGTAAGTCTGTGTCGATCGAGACAAAGCGGTTGGTGAGAAGATCAGAGCGAAAACGAGCAAGGAATGGTGATTCCATGTGTTGTTCTGTGAATGGCGGTGCAACGCTATTCATCGACGTTACAATGCAATCGCGCAAAGCGGCGCGCCGCAGTATAGAAAGCGCGCGGCGTTGCAAGCAACGCTTTCGCAGAAGACGACAAATACAAATACAGTAACGCCGAGCCGTTTCACACAAGGAAACAACGGACATAAACGTTAATTTTATTATATATTAAATATAAAATTGTTTTATATTTATTTTATATTTAATTAATCAATTTTAATAAATATAATTAGATTATATTATTTAAAATTAAAATTAGGGTTTCAAAATTGGTCTAATTTTTGGTATTTTAATTATGCACTTGTTGTTTAATTATTGCCATGCATAAAGTATGCTTGTATTTTATAAATCCCACATTAGGTTAAACATTTTCATGCATCATTTATAATATAAGGAGTTATATTATATAGTTTGCATGTTTAAATAATATAAGGTTGTTATATTAATTTTTGGACAACATTGACATGCATTATTTTTCATGAGATGAATATGCTATGAATGTCTTATTATTCATGTGATGAATGATCAAACACTATAACACAATATGCATGTCACCTAAGGTTAATTATTAGTTTTAACGTATTTATAACTTGGAAATAATCGACATTAGGTTATCTAGTTCTAATTAGATTAGAATTAGGAACCAAGTAATTTATAAGCTATGATTAAAAGAGGAACTCTGTGTAAGGAAAGTTCTGTCTAGGCTTGGGTATTTAAGCTAACGGAAACGGAACACCTCTATCTGGAAACTGACCTAGGAGTGAAATTTAATCAGAGAGTCTTATAAATTACAGTAGCGTGAGCGGGTTTATTAAGGGGTTAATAAACTAGAAATCCTAGGTTTAATATAAGGGATTATATTAACAAACTTAGGATAAAATCAATATAAGAGTTATATTGATCATCAATATAAAGAGTTATGTTGATAGAATTAGCTAAAACCATTAGCTGGGTTTTAGCCTAAGAAAGATTCCTATAGACTTAAAGTATTCAGTGGGAGGAAAAGTGTATGAGATACATATTTTTCTACCTACGTTATCTCCAGCAAGTTCACACTGTGAGACTCATACTTGGCCACGTCGCGCAAACGGGAGCGTCCCCCTTCGGATGGTTGTATGAGTCAATACCAAGGTGAATGGAGAGGGTACTTATAGTGAGTGGGAGCAGGTTTAGTGAAAACAAAAACCTACGGTCTTTTTCATTGGTTTACACCGTTAGACCTCTATTGTCAGCCAACTAGTTTTGCATGGACCAGAGAATCCCTTCGGAGGGCTTGATCATAGGGGATATAGCACAGTAGACACCCGAAAGGGATAAAGATTTCCTTAGACTATTTTCCAATCTAGTCCTCACTTCAACGGAATTTATTGGATCGAGACTCTAGGATATAAAGACAAAGGTTTACACTCAAGGGGTACATAAGTTGTGTATGTATCCAGACCGAAAAATGGTAACTAAACCTATAGGAATAAGAGTTATTCTGGTATTAGGTTTTGGTCAAGAGTGTTTTGATCTAAAGAAGGAGTGTTTTTTATTACCTTTCGGTGTCATACATTCTAAACCTTTGGAGTATCATTACAAATTATAAATGGCCTAGGAATCATTTGATAATTAGCTAAAACATGATTGTTTTAGAGTATAGCAAGAAACTCATCAAAGTTTGTTTGTAAAATTTTCAGCAAAATGTCTAGCTCTATGATTTCCTTACTGGGTGCGAAAAAGTTAACCGGAGAGAAGATAGTGAATTGGAGGGATGGACTCAACATAATTTTGATTACACATGATCTTAAGTTTTTTCTCTATGAGAAGTGTTCTCAATTTCCTGCTCAAATTGCATCTCAAGCTGCTGAGGATGCGTATGACCGCTGGATTACTGCCAACGAAAAGGCGAAAGCCTACATCCTGGCTAGCATACCTGATGTTTTAGCCAGGTGGCTGGAGGGCAAGGTCTCAGCTCGAGAGATCATGGATTTTGTGCTAAGTTTATCTAGACAACCGTCCAAACAAATTCGGCATGAAGCCCCAAAATTCGTTTATAACGCACTTATGAAGGAAGGAACATCGGTGAGAGAACGTGTTCTCAATCTGATTGCCCACTTTAATATAGCGAAATTAAACGGAGCGGTCATAGATGATAAATGTAAGATTTTGTTCATCCTAGAATCTCTTCCAAAGAGTTTTCAGCGATTCTGTAGCAATGAGGCGATGAACAACATAGAGTATGATCTGACTTCTCTGCTACATGAGCTGCAGAATTATCAGTTTCTTATGGATGATAATAGACAACAAAATGGAGAGGCTAATTTGTTCGCTCATTCCAAAAGTTCTCAGGAGGATTCATCCTCTGGGACAAAGAACTGAAACCATACTTCTAGAATTAAGAAGATACAGAAGAAGAGGAAAAGCGCAGATAAAGAGCAATCGTTTGGCAAAGAAAAAGTTGTTATTTGATAACATGTAGCTTAATGGTTTATTAGAAACCTCATTTCTTGTCTTAGGGAATATTGTAGTTGTAACACCCCGTCCCAGCTTACTTGTGTAACCTAGGAAGAGATGCAAAGACAAAGATAACCAAACCTCTTGTTGGCTTTCCTTGGCTGACCCGAGACTTAACTTAAATTAAATGTAACACAACATGTTTGAACAAGAAAAATTAAGCACTGATATACACTTATAAATGAAACTTATTCACTTCCATTACTATGTTCTTAGGTAATCATAAAGCTTCCATGTTTATTACAACCCATCTAATATGTTCTCACTACAAACCATCTACAAAAGAAAGTGTATATACAAGGAACTAAATGGCGTAGTGGCAAATAGGTCTTGTCAAGGCTAAGCACTGGAAACTTGTCTGCTACCTGGGAAGAGTAGACATAAAGAAAACGTGAGCTAGGAAGCCCAGTGTCTATTATAAGCTCAAAGGTGAACCATAATAATGGCAGATTATAAGTAGAAAGTAGCTTAACATAAACAAACCATGCTTCCAATTTACAGGTTTAAGTCACCACTTATGCAGAGCAGACAACTCATAATGTAGTATTATATTGAGTGTAGATAGATCAATAATGTAGAAGCTCATAACAATAAAACACATAGCATGTTACCACTTTCGAACCATAGAGGTGGTAGAGTTACATTTATACCAATATGGTTCATATCTCTCTCACGTGCACGTGGAATACCTTTGGCCCTTTGGTTTTCCCTAATACCTTCTCTATGTCCTTCAGTATTAAGGTAAGACCATTTACTACCCGAATACCTTCTCATTGTTCTTCAGTATCGGGGAATTATTATTCATTCCCCCCTAAGTACCTTCTCAAATGTCCTTCATTATTAGGCGTTAACCACAAACAAGGGCATAATATGTATACCATGGAAATCATGTCTTTATAACACATACAACAATTTCTCGACATTTTCACATTATTTTCTAAACATGTTCCCAAGTGGATTTAGACAAAACATTCGCTAAAGGAAAACATACTTTCATAATTTAGTTTCCATACTTGGATTTATATTTACAAACTAATTCAAAACATGCTTAGCTTCCATCATGAACTTTATGTTAGAAACTCCATGAAGCTATACATAATTAGTTCAAACAGGATTCTATGTTCAACAAATATGTTTTTGAAGAAAACATAGGTCAAGTATAATTCTATAATAGAGTCACTAACAATCACCAAAAGAGTTCCAAGGGTTATATGTTTTTCCTATCTCCGTTCGCCCTGAAAATTAAATTAGTAATATCAATTCTTTCCCCTATGCACTTTAGAAACATATCTAATTCAGTCCAATAACTCAATTCAGAATAGCCATAAATTGTTGTAGCAATGGAAGAGAATCTCCTTCAATCTCTTGCTAGCAGTTTTTCCCTTGCACCTAAAATTACAGGTTCAACTTTCAGCTTTGGTTCCACAAAATTTATCAACACAACCACCAAATATTTTTTGATAAACCTCAAGGACAACATCGTAGCTTACTTACCTCAAAATTTCAGCTTCTAATTCCTCCTAATGAGCTCAAAACAGACTGAACACCTCACACTGTTCTGCTACCTGAGAACTTTGAACACCTCTCACTGTTTTACACTTTTCTCCTTCGTCCTCTCTGTATGTTTTCAACAGTCGACCAGTTTCGTATTCTACACTCAATTTATGAGATCTTTTCTCAAAAATCAACGAATTTGACTCAGTAAATTGAGTGATATGGTCATTTGAAGATAACCCATTTTCAAGCTGCTCGTTGTATTTTTGCGAATTTGACAACACCTACTTGCAATGTTTAACTTCGAGGCTTCACCTCCCTTGGCCAGCTCCTACTTCAATATTTACATCATAATCACCTTTTTAAAACACCAAAATAAGTGTGTAAATAAACCCTAAGAATTTAGCCAACTTATCCTAAGTTTGTGAGATATAAGATCTTCCATTCAATACATGATGCATCTAAAACTTCTCCAATTTGCTAATGATTTTAACTTACTTCAATGCAACCTTAAATATGCTTATTTCAATGGCTTACCAATCTCCTTATGAAGCTTAGACACATTGTAGTTCCAAATTCAATAGATTCTCAAATCCGATCACGCCATCATTTAGTGCAACCGATACGATTTTGCATATTTCAAAACATCATGAATGAGTGCAAAATGACAAAAGAAAATAGAGTTTAGGGATTACAATTTACTACCCCCTAAGAGGAATTTCGCCCTTGAAATTCAGCACCAGAAAAGTTGTGGGTACTTTTCTTTCATTTGGTCTTCGCTCTCCCATGTTGCTTCATCGACATCGTGATTTCTCCACAACACCATTACCAGTGGTATTGACTTGTTCCTAAGCACTTGTTCTTTCCGATCCAGTACTTGTAGAGGTTCTTCTTCATATGACAGATTCTCCTTAAGTTGTATTGGTTCTACCTTGAGCACATGTGATGGATCATAAATGTATTTCCTCAACAATGATACATGGAAAACATTATGTACCCGAGACAATTCTATCGGTAAAGCTAATCTGTAAGCTGATGGCCCTACACGCTCCAGAATCTCGTAAGGGCCCTATATATCTCGGCTCGGTTTCCCTTCCTTCCGAATCGCAAAATACTCTTCCATGGGGATAGTCTCAGAAAACTTTGTCTCCGATTTCAATTCTAAATCTCTTTTTCGTTTGTCGTAGTAGCTCTTTTGTCTATCTTGTCTTTGTCTTGATCTTTCCCTGATAAATTTAACATTCTCCGAGGTAACTTGGACGAACTCTTGCCCTATCAGCTTCCTTGATCCTACCTCCCCCCAGCAAATAGGGGTTCTACATTTCCTTCCATATAATGCCTCGTACGGTGCCATTCCGATGCTAGAATGATAACTATTATTGTCAGCAAACTCCATCAATGATAGGTGAGTCTCCCAGCTTCCTTTATATTGCAATATGCATGCTCGAAGCATGTCTTCGAGGGTCTGAATGGTTTTTTCTGACTGACCATCGGTTTGTGGATGAAATGTTGTACTAAAGTGCAACTTAGATCCGAAGGCCTTTTGGAGACTCGACCAGAACTTGGAAGTAAATCTCGAATCCCTATTCGACACAATAGATACTGGGGCTCCGTATTGGCTTACAATCCTGTCAACGTATAATTTAGCAAGCTTATCAAGTGTAAAAGTTACCTTGACGGGTAAGAATTGAGCAGTCTTAGTCAATCTGTCTACTATCACCCAAATCCCGTCATAACCACTCGGTGTTCGTGGAAGTCCAAATAAGAAATCCATTGTTACATGCTCCCACTTCCATTCAGGTATTGAGAGTGGATTTAGAAGCCCTCCATGTTTCTGTAGTTCAAGTTTCACCTGCTGACAAATTAAACATTTAAAGACATACTCTGCTATTTCTCGTTTCATTCCTGGCCACCAATAATGGTTCTTTAAGGTCCGATACATCTTTGTACCTCCTGGATGCATCACATAGGCTGAACTATGTGCTTCTTCTAGTATCGCATTTCTCAAAGTTTCATCTTTAGACACACAAAATCTACCATACTTCATCAACGCTCCATCACGCCTTACTTCGTAATCTGCTCTTTGATTCAAGTTCACCTCTTCTATCAATTTCTTCAGGGTAGGGTCTTTAGCTTGACTTGAGATAACATCATTAATCAAGGTAGGTCTTACCTGAAAATGAGCTAACAAGTTCCCTTTGTCACCAACATACACTTTTGCATTAGAACTCTTGAGTTCCTCAAATAGAGTCACTCTAAGAGCATTAAGTGAACCCCTACATTGCTTCAACTTCCTACTCAGTGCATCAGCTACAACATTAGCCTTCCAAGGGTGGTATTCAATCGTGCAATCATAATCTTTTATCAATTCCAGCCACCGCCGTTGTCTCAAATTCAACTCTTTTTGTTCGAAGATATATTTTAATCTTTTATGATCTATGTAAATACAACACTTCTCACCAAACAGATAATGCCTCCAAATCTTTAAAGCTAACACAACTGCTGCGAGCTCCAGATCATGAGTAGGATAATTACATTATATGTTTTTTTAACTATCTTCAGGCATAAGCAATGACTTTCCCATCCTGCATAAGTACACATCCAAGGCCCTGATGTGTGGCATCACAGTAAACGTCAAACTCTTTTCCCGTGGTGGGTAGAGTTAGTATCGGTGTTGTGACAAGTCTGTTCTTTAACTCTTGAAAAATTTTTCCACACTTTTCACTCCACTCGAACTTGGTATTTTCTTTGTCAAACTTATTAATGGAAGAGCTATCTCGAAAATCCCTCACATTTACTAAATTTAGCATACAACTTCCCATTTCATAATGTCTGTAGCACTAGTCTTAGATGTTCTGCGTGCTTCTCTTTACTTTCTGAATACACCAAGATGTCATCAATAAATACTATCACAAAATGATCAAGGTAAGGATGAAATACCCGATTCACGAGATCCATGAATGCTGCTGGGGCATTTGATAACCCGAATGACATTACCAAGAATTCATAATGCCCATACCTTGTCCTGAAAGTTGTTTTTGGTACATCAGAATCATTGATCTTCAGCTGATGGTAACCTGATCGTAAATAAATTTTGGAAAACACTGAGGCATCCTTTAGTTGATCGAACAGGTCATCTATGCAGGGCAAAGGATATTTGTTACGTATTGTTAGCTTATTCAGTTGTCGGTAATCAATACATAATCGTAATGTCTCATCCTTCTTTTTAACAAACAACACCGGTGCTCCCCACGGAGATACACTTTGTCGAATATAACCCTTATCAACCAACTCCTGCAACTGAGTTTTCAATTCCTTCAATTCCTTTGGTGCCATCCTATACGGGGCTTGAGATATTGGTGTTGTTCCTGACATCAAGTCTATGGTAAACTCCACCTCTCTATCAGGTGGCAACCCTGTTAGCTCTTCTAGGAAGACATCTAAATACTCACATACTACTGGAATGTCTTCAGGTTTCGATTTACTCACTGGTGCACAAACTACATATGCAAGATATGTTGTACAACCTTTCTTCAATAATTTTCTAGCTTTAATAGTTGATATCATACAAGTAGGTAATATGTTCCTATGCCCCTTAAACACAACCTCAGTCTCGCCTAACTTCCTCAACGCAACTTCCTTTCTATGACAGTCCATTAAGGAATGATACCTAGATAAGAAATCCATCCCCAAAATAACGTCGAACTCTTGGAGATCTAAGGGAATAAGTTCAGTAGTCATAGTCATACCATTCACTTCCACCATACAATTAGTATAAACACTACAAACTATCAACATATCACCAATAGGAGTATAAATACACAGCTCCTCAGATACAGGTTATAACTTTGCAACAATGCTAGCAGCAAACATTTTAGAGATGGAAGAATGCGTAGCTCCTGGATCTAATATTGCATGTGCAGGTTTACTACAGATAGAAAGTGTACCCGTAACAACTTCTGGGGCATCCTCTGCCTCTTGCTGTGTCATGGCGTAAATCTTCCCATGTTGTCAGGGTCGACCTACTTGTCCCTTCTGCTTAGCACTACTAGTGCCTTCTCCTCCAGCTACCCCAGTGTTTTGTTGCTGGTTCACGGTCTGCGACGTGGTTCTCTGTCCTACCATGCCTTCTTGCATTAGACGGGGGCATTCCCTTTTTAAATGACCGCCTTGCCCACAGTTGAAACATACATTTTCTCCACTCAAACATCGACCCTAAATGATACTTTCCACAAGTGTTTCACAAATGTTTCCTTACTGAACTAGATACCGACTCACTAGGTTGGCCTGTACAGGAGTCCCTTGTTGATCATATCAGAAAACTTGATCCCTGCTGCCTCTGTTTTTTCCCACGTCCACCTGTACCAGTCCTTGGAGTAGGTTGCCCACCACGATGGGGTTTAAAGCTTCCATTTCCAGAGACACCTGGAGTGAATCTCCTATTATCTCCTCGTTGGAATCGGTCTCGTGGTAAACCAACAGAATAAGTGGTATGACCACCACCTACAACTCCTTTTCCCATTTTGTCATCTACTAGGCTTGGCTCTACTCGTAATGTCGTCTCCACAAGCTTGGAGAACTCAACCCACTTCAAACGTGCTGTCACAGGCATTCGGATCTCTGTTCGCAAACCATCCTCAAACCTCTTGCATCGATCTATCTCGCTTGCAATAATAGTGCTAGCATACTTTGATAACTCTGTGAACTTCTTCTCGTATTTTGTTACAGTCATCAACCCAAAAGAAGAAAATAGGAGGGAAAGGGAAGGCACCTGCTGCTGACAAAGGCAAGGAAAAAGCCAAGGTTGCAGATAAAGGAAAATGTTTCCACCGCAACATGGATGGGTACTGGAAGCGAACTTGCCCAAAAACCTTGCTGAGCTCAAAGAGAAGAAAGGTAAATCAGATTTACTTGTTCTTGAAACTTGTTTAGATGAAAACAATGATTTTACCTTGATACTTGATTCAGGAGCCACTAGTCATGTTTGCTCTTCATTTAAGGAAACTAGTTCCTTCAAAGAGCTCGAAGACGGTGAGATGACGCTCAGGGTCGGAACGGTAGACATCTTCTCAACTCGTGCAGTGGGAGATGCCAAGCTATTTTCGGAGATAGATTTCTTTTATTAAAAATCTGTATATAGTTCCTAAGCTTAAAAGGAACTTAATTTCTATCTCTTGTTTAATAGAACTTGGATATTGTATTTCTTTTTCGATTAATGAACCGTTCATATGGAAAGAGGGTGTCAATATTTGTTATGCTAAATTGAAAAATGGCTTGTATGTACTGAAACCGAACAAGTCTAATGCATCACAAGTCTGAGGATCTTGAAAAAATCAAAGAGTAATAGGCTTAAGTAGAGAATACATTAGGGAAAACCATTAAAACACTTTGATCCGATCGAGGTGGAGAGTATATGGATTTGAGATTCCAGGACTATATGATAGAACATGGAATTAAATCTCAACTCGCAACACCTAATATACCACAACAAAATGGTGTGTCAGAAAGGAGAAATAGAACCTTGTTGGACATGGTTCGTTCTATGATGAGCTATGTTCAATTGACTGCCTCGTTTTTGGGATACGCAGTAGAGACTGCAGTTTAAATCTTGAACAGTGTTCCATCAAAATGTGTTTCAGAAACACCTTTTGAACTGTGGAAGGGGCGTTATCCTAGTTTACAACACTTCAGGATTTGGGGTTGTCCGGCACATGTGCTCGTGACAAACCCAAAGAAGTTGGAACCTCGTTCAAATTTGTGCCAATTTGTTGGCTATCCCAAACAAACGAGAGGTGGTCTTTTCTACGACCCAAAAGAAAACAAGGTGATTGTATCAGCAAACGCCACGGTCTTAGAGAAAGAACACATGAGGAACCACGTACCACGTAGTAAAGTAGTACCAGATGAAGCTACTCATGAATCAACAAGAGTTGTTGGTCAAGCTGGAACTTCATCAAGAGTTGATGAAAGAGCCAGCACCTCAAGGCAGTCTCGTCCTTCTCAATAGTTGGGAATGCCTCAACGCAGTTGGAGTGTTGTTTCCCAACCTGACCGCTACTTGGGTTTAGCTAAAACTCAAGTTGTCATACCTGATGACGGTGTAGAAGATCCATTGTCTTATAAACAGGCAATGAATGACGTAGACAAGGACCAATGGATCAAAGCCATACACCTTGAAATGGAGTCAATAAACTTCAATTCAGTATGGGAACTTGTAGACCAACCTGAAAGGGTTAGACCCATAGGGTGTAAATGGAGCTATAAGAGAAAGAGAGATGCAGCCGGAAAGGTACATACCTTTAAGGCTAGACTTGTAGCAAAGGGTTTTACCCAAATTTAAGGTGAGTATGAAGAAACTTTTTCCCCTAATGCTATGCTGAAGTCTATAAGGATACTCTTGTCCATAGCCACATTCTATGATTATGAAATTTGGCAAATGGACGTCCAGACTGCCTTTTTGAATGGTAATCTTGACGAGAGCATCTGTATGTCTCACCCCGAAGGTTTCATAACCAAAGGTCAGGAGCAAAAAGTTTGCAAGCTCAATCAATCCATTTATGGGTTGGAATAAGCGTCAAGATCTTGGAATATAAAATTTGATACTGCGATCAAGTGTTATGGCTTTGACCAAAAGGATGACGAGCCTTTTGTTTACAAGAAGATCATCAACGACAAAGTAGCTTTGGTAGTACTTTATGTGGATGACATCCTACTCATTGGGAATGTTGTAGGATACCTTACTGGCATAAAGAATTGGTTGGGGACCCAATTCAAAATGAAAGATTTGGGAGAGGCACAATATGTTCTCGGAATTCAGATTATCAGGAATCGAAAGAACTGAACGCTAGCACTGTCTCAAGCGTCTTATATTGATAAAATATTGTCAAGATATTCGATGCAAAATTCCAAGAGGAGTTTATTGCCCTTCAGGCATGGAGTTCATCTTTCTAGGTAACAGTGTCCCAAGACACCTCAATAAGTTGAGGATATGAGACATATTCTCTATGCGTCTGCAGTAGGTAGCTTAATGTATGCTATGCTATGCACGAGGCCAGACATTTGTTATGCAGTGGGATTAGTCAGTAGGTACAAGGCCAATCCAGGGTTAGACCACTGGAAAACAGTTAAAAATATCCTCAAGTATCTGAGAAAAACGAGGGACTATACGCTTGTGTATGGGTCTAAGGATTTGATCCTTAGTGGATACACTTATTATGACTTTCAGACCGATAAGGATTCCCGAAAATCCACATCCGGATAAGTTTTCACCCTTAACGGGGGAGCTATAGTATGACGAAGCATCAAGCAAGAATGCATCGCTGACTGCACAATGGAGGCTGAGTATGTCGATGCCTGTGAAGCAGCTAAAGAGGCTGTTTGGCTAAGGAAATTCCTTACTGATTTGGGAATTATTCCAAATATGGAATCTCCCATCACCTTATACTATTACAACAGTGGTGCGGTAGCCAATTTGAAGGAACCTCGCAACCATAAGCGAGGTAAGCACATCGAGAGGAAGTATCACCGGATACGAGAAATAGTGCAACGAGAAGATGTGACAGTCACGAAGATCTCATCGGGGCACAATATTGTTGATCCGTTTACAAAGACTTTCACGGCTAAAGTGTTCGAGGGTCATCTAGAAAGTCTGGGTCTACATGATATGTACATAGGCTAAATCTAGGGCAAGTGAGAGATATGTAATGGGGTATATTTTCAATTGATAACTGCACGAATTCTCTCTCTCTCCCAAATTCTATAATTCCCCAAACCTTCCAATTGTTGGAATCGTTCCCACAAGGGATTTTGTTCTAAGAACTCAGAGATATAGAAGGTTTTCTCTCTTGGTGTTGGCTTGCTTGGAAATACAGAGGAGTGCATGTCTTGCTGCTTTGCTGATTTCTCTAGGAGCAAGGAGTTGCTATTTTGCGAAACTACAGAGGTATTCCTTTTTTTCTCTTGACTTTCATTGTTAAACTTTGTTTGTTTGTATGCAATTATTCCATGTCTAATAGGATTAGGATTTCATGCTTGTTTTGTATTTATCAATGTACTATTTTTTTGTTTCAAGCAAAACAATCAAGCACATTAACGATCCCAAACACGTTTCCTCTGCTCAAGGAGATCAGATCTCCATCATCTAACTTCCTGACAAACTAGACATCCGCTAACGAACTTTGCTATGTCCTTCTTCATTCCATTCCACCAGTAAAACTGCTTCATGTCCTGATACATTTTAGTGCTACCTGGATACAGTGAAGAAGGAGAGCTGTGAGCCTCGACCAGGACTTCTTTTTTGAGACCATCTGCGTTAGGGACACAAAATCGTCCCTTGAACAACAAACCCCAATCCGACGACACCGAAAACTCACTTTCTTGGCTCGACCTTGCCTGATTCCACAAATCCTCAAGGTTTGAGCTCCACTGTTGGGAGTCTACATTTCGCTGCCCAAGTGTCGGTTGAAACGACAACTGGTTAAATTGAGCCATGACCTGACCCACCATCACAGCTATACCAGCACGCTCCATATCAGCTTGCATATGGAACTCCTTTGTGACTAGGGCTGAAGTGTGAGCTACCTTTCGAGTAAGGGCATCAGCTACCACATTTGCCTTACCCGGACGATACAAGATCTCAATCTCGTAATCCTTCACTAGCTCCAAACATCTTCATTGTGTCATATTCAACTTCTTCTGGGTAAGCAAATATTTCAAACTCTTGTGGTCGGTATACATCTAGATCTTCTCTCCATATAAATAGTGTCTAAAAATTTTAAAGGCAAAGACCACTGCGGCTAACTCCAAGTCATGGGTCGGATAGTTTCTCTCGTAGTCCTTCAACTGTCAGGAGGAGTAGGCAATCACTTTCCCATTCTGCATCAAGACACAACCCAAGCCCTTCTTGGAGGCATCACTGTAAACTACGAAATTTCTCGATCCATCAGGCACTGTAAGCAATAGTCCTGAGATCAACCTCTGCTTCAACTCTTTAAAACTGGCCTCACACGCCTCACACCACACGAAGGCATTCCACTTCTGTGTTAACTGAGTGAGGGGCGTTGCAATCTTGGAGAAATCCTCCACGAACCGTCGGTAATAACCGACCAAACCCAAGAAACTACGGACTTCCGTTGCCGTTTTGGGTCGGGGCAATTGTGAGACTACTTCCACCTTCGCTGGGTCTGCCGAGACACCAACCTTAGATAACACGTGCCTTAAGGACACCTGCGACAAAAAAAATTTACCCTTCGAGAACTTGGCATACAACTGGTTCTCCCTCACAGTAGCCAAGACTTCCCTAAAGTGGTTCTCGTGTTCCTCACTCGACATTGAATAAGCCAGGATGTAATCTATGAAAACGATCACAAAGGTGTCCAAGAATTTTTTGAACACCCTATTCATCACGCGCATGAACACTACCGGGGCGTTTGTCAATCCAAACAACATCACGGTAAACTCGTAATGCCCATATATGGATCAGAAGGTCGTCTTCGAGATGTCTTCCTCCTTAATTCGCAACTGGTGATATCCCGAGCGTAATCAATCTTGGAGAACACGATGGCCCCCTGCAGCTGGTCAAACAAATCAGCAATCCTGGGGAGCGGATACTTGTTCTTTAATGCATAAGCGCATCGACCCATCCTTCTTTTTCACAAAAAGTACCGGCGCACCCCAGAGTGAGACACTTGGGCGAATAAAGCCCTTGTCTAGCAACTCCTGCAACGAGTCTTGAGTTTTTTTAACTCGGCTGGGGCCATTCTATTTGGAGCTTTCGACAACGGTGAAGTGCCTGGTTCCACCTCAATACTCAAATCCACCTTCCTGGCCGACGTAAACAGGGCAGATCCTCACGGAACACATCAACGAACTCCCTAACTATTGGGACCGACAACACATCCCCTTTCTCGTTTCTCAAATCTGTCACACTTGCTAAGAAGGCCCAAGCCCCTTGGCCAACCAGCCTGCTCGCCTTTAACGCTGAAATCACCTTTGGAACGACTACATGTTCGGTTCCTTTGACAATAAAACTTTGTTCTGCTGGGGGCATAAAGACTACCTCCCTACGATGACAATCAATATTGGCATGATTCGCAACTAGCCAGTACATGCCGAGGATAACATCGAAATCGCCCATCTCAAAGACAATCAACGTCACATCTAACGACCGACCTTCCACTAGCACTTGGTCGGTCTTCACTTTCTCCAAGGGCAAAAGTTCTGCCCCTACTGGAGTTGTAACTAACAGGCTAAAACCTAGAGGCTCTACTTCTAACTGGGCTTGCCCCACAAACAATGTAGAAATAAAAGAGTGCGTACAGCCGAAATCAAATAGTACAAGAGCAAGATGACCAAGTATAGGTAGTGTACCTGTCACCACGGCACATGAACCTCATGCAGCTCTGGTGGTAATTGCGTAAACTCCGCCTACCTGGCGCCCTCCTTGAGTCCCTTGCTCCTAATTCTCTTGACAAGCCCACGCTACATGACCTATTTTCTTGCATCTAAAACACGTCGTGGGGTCTGCCCTCTTTTGATGCCTCCACACCGAATACAAATGGACTGTCTTTCCACAATTGTAACAGGTCATAGTGGCCGCAAAACACGCCCCGTTATGTTGTATGCAACAACTAGCGCAGGGGATCTGACCCTCATCCACATGCCTATTACGCCTGCCAGTCACTTGGTCAAACCTTCTCTTCGAACCTACTACCGGACCCTGGTTTGCCCCTGGGCTTCTTCGGGTTTCTGCACTTTGAGCTACTCCTGTACTCTGACTTGCATTGACTCTTCCAGACCTCGAGGTACGGGCATCAAGCAACACGCTGCTCGAACAGCTGCAGCGTAAGTTTGCGGTTCCAGGACAGCCACACCACCATACAAGGCATCACACAACCCGCCCACAAACTTATCCACTTTCTTCCTTTATGTGTCTACCCAATCGACTACAAAACGGGACAACACGGTGAACTCGTGTTCATAATCCTCTACTGGCAAAGTCTACACTTGCTTCAGCTCAATGAACTCGGCCAACTTCTTCGTCTTCGTGGTGGTTGGGTAATACTTCTCAAAGAACTTTTCTCTGAACTTTGCCAACGACATTGGTCCTTCGCCCGCACCAATAGATCGTTCTATGGCTTCCCACCAAATGAGGCCTCGTCCC
The DNA here is from genome assembly GCA_036507285.1 of Trichosanthes cucumerina. Lineage (NCBI taxonomy): Eukaryota > Viridiplantae > Streptophyta > Magnoliopsida > Cucurbitales > Cucurbitaceae > Trichosanthes > Trichosanthes cucumerina. Next base: position 21,657,563 of record CM071843.1, on the reverse strand, counting down.
CTGAGTGTGTAGACGACACACTGGACCATCTCAATCTCCGGGCAGCGCATCCGACGGAAAACTGACTCCATGGCCGCAAGCCACTCCTCGGCTGCCATGGGATCCACCTCTTGACCTTCAAAGTTAAGCGGGTCATATTTCTTGAAGTCGTTCAAGTACCTGGCCTCTTTGGTGGTCGACTTGGTATTCTAATTCATCACCCTGAAATTTCGGGTGAACATTGCCACTTGGCTTGCTAAGGCAGCCTGAATGATCAACTGGAAGCTTTCAGGAGTCACGAGCATCGTGGTCGGTGGTGGAGCATTCTCGTTCCTCTGGTCCTCCTAATTCCCCAAGTTTGGGCCTAACGACTCCTAAGCGACTAAGGGTCAGGTTGGCCCTCCTCTCGGTGTTCAGACTGTTCGTCAATTAATGGCTCCACTATAGGCTCCTGATTACGAGCCCCTCGGCCCCTGCCTCCATGACCTCCACAACCCCGTGGCGAGGCTGCTCCCCTACCTCTTCTACCACGCGAACGACCTCGAGCCATAATCTAGGTCATAACACGAAAAACATTAATGAACTAATAAAAATAATCAAACAAGGCCACTCAAACGTTAAAGATCAAGCAATACATCTTAGTCTAACTAAAATAAAAGCAAACCTTGTGACAGTGAGGCGACTCCCTGCGAGAGACTATAAGAACTAGTGCCTACGATGTAGGCGAGTCTACAAAATCGAAAACCTGGGCTCTGATACCAACTGTAACGACCCTAAATTTTAGAACTAAGACCACTAGAAAGTTACTAGGTAACACCGTCAATGCTAAAAATTTCGGCAGCATAACGACGCTACTAGGGCAAGCCATAAATTTTTCCTAACCTTTTTAAGCGTAAAAGCACCCCAATAAGTATCTCGACACACCAAGCCTCCACCAAACTACAATCACATTAGGTTGGGTTCCAAAAACATATCACAAACAAGCGAACAGGTCAAGATATTCTAGGGGAACTCACTTTCACGCTTACCAACGCCCATAAGCCACAAATAACTTTATAAGAAAGGCAAACAAAATCCTTGGCAAACAAAAGACAAGGACCCAAACTCGTCTTACGTCCAAACCTATCTCAGAAAAACAACTAGACCAATCACCCAAACTCGCACGACCCCAAACCGGTCCCTCACTTGACACACTACACCCTGAGCCCCCTGTGGTGACTTACTCGAGCTCTACCTTCGGTTCTCGAACTTTGGTTGACGATGCAATGAGAAAACGCAACCCTCACGCCACTACACGCCGACATAGAGCAGAGCAGGTACGTATCATACACGCCCTATGGGGAATCGCCCCTAAGCCAGCACGAGATCATGGAAAGCAACCACTCCCTGTCGGGGACATACCCGAGACTCTCATAAGACACTAGCATGGTACAGTGCGGTGCGTAACCAACACGCCCATTTGGGAATCGCCCCTAAGCTAGTATGCGATAATGGAAAGCAACCACTCCCGATCTCAATGGGGACGCACCCCAGCCTCACGAGTCTATCATATATCGTCAACCTAGAGCTTCTGACCCGCTCATGTGCAACCAAGGGTTCGGTGAGGGTTAACTCATGGGTTCTGTTCATAAGGTAACTACGGTCCCATCTAGGAATTCCTAACATCCTCGGCCCACTCCAAGGGTCCAAACTCCCATCTAGGTTCTCAAACACATCAGACTCAACTAGGTACCATACACTCATTTGGAATGCTATAAACTCGGTACCATACACTCGGTACATCAAATATTAAATTAAATAAATTTCTCGATCTCCATCGATTTTCAAAACATGAATCTTTATTCATGTTATAAATCGATCAAGTATTTAAATCATATTTAAATATATAAACCTCATTTTAATCATAGTTTAATTCATAATTAAGTTATGATTCGTTAAATATATCACATATAATTAATGTTTTCTCCTAAACTCTAATTTGAACAATTCAAATTCTTTTCTCTCAAAATGTTACAAAGCTTAGTTTGAGCTAGTAAGGAGGACCTAATGGACATACAGGTCATGAGCTCCAAAGATACGAGATTAACAAACCAAACTCTTTAGCCTAGGTAATCAACACTCGATAACCACTCGGACACTCCACTAAAGCCAGTGGTTTCACTTTCCTCACTCTATATATATTTTTGCCCACTCAATATAACCATGATTAGTAAGTCGATTCTTCACTGACCGAGTTGTCGTCCAAAAGGGCAAGAAGGTCAAGGAAGTTGCAGAGAAAGGAAAGTGTTTCCACTGAAATTGGGGCGGACACTGGAAGAGAAATTGTCCCAAATTCCTAGTCTATTGGAAGAATCAAGGTAAATGTGATTTGCTTGTGACAGAAACCTGTTTAGTGGAGAGTAGTGACTCTGCATGGATATTGGATTCGGGCAACACTAACCATGTTTATTCTTCATTCCAGGGGATTGATTCTTGGCAGCAGTTGCGAGAGGGTGAGGTGACTCTACGGGTTGGATTCGGGGAGCTTGTCTCTGCTGCAGCGGTCGGAAGGGTGAAGCTACATTTTGGCAGGAGTTACATTTTGTTGGACAATGTGAATATAGTTCCAAGGTTTACTAGAAACCTCGTTTCTATTTCTTACCTGTTAGAATAATGTATTTGCGTTTATTTCCAGGGCAATAAAGCGTGTGTCACACCCCCTCCCAGCTTACTTGCTTACCCTAGGAAGAGATGCAAAGACAGTCTTCTGACTCTCCCTGACCAACCAAAGACTTAACCTAAAATTAAACGCAACACAACACGTTTGAACAAGCAAGATTAAACATTGAATACACATATAAGCACGACACATTCACTTCCAATACTATGTTCTTTAGCTAGTCATAAAGCCTTTAAGTTTAATACAACCCGGCTAATATGCTTTCACTACAAACCATATACATAAGAAAGTGCATATACAAGGAGCTAAAACGACGTGGTGGCAAACAGGTCTTGTCAAGGCTAAGCACCGGGAACTCGTCTCCTACCATAGGTTATGCAAATCTCATTTGCATAACCACATAATATAAGATATCTCATATCTCATATTGCAAATCTCATTTGCAATAATTGTGGATTAATTAAATTGAATCACATCCAATTTAATTTCTCTCAATTAATTTCTCCAATTAGTCCTAATTCAACAATTAGGCTAACCTATAGTTTATTATGAATCTCATTCACATTAAACTATATATTATATCATTCATATCTCATATAAAGGACATAAATGCCCTTAATGTGAAATTGAACACTTCAATTTCATACCAAAACATTAACCCTTCTTTTAACCCAGGTGGAGCCAACTGAGGGACCTAATGGACCTAGAGTGACGGGCTGCAATGATCCGAGATTAACTCGCCAAACTCTTTGACCGGTTAACCAACATTCATTAGCTACGGTAACACTCCACTATAGCCCGTAGCTGAACTCCCGTCAGTGCAGAATATTACGTGTCCACTGATATAACCAATTCCCACGAGTCGACCCTTCACAGGTTGTTCGTAGACATGACTTGGTCAAATTACCGTTTTACCCCTGTGTCTACTTCTTGTTCCTTAAGTCCCCACTGTTCATCCAATGAACAACATATTGTGTTGGTCCAACCATACACAACACCCTTCTCGGGCTAGTGACAAGGTGGGCGCCTGTTGTCCAAGCCCTGGAGACAACACTTAAGGGAATAACCTCTCTAGTTTCCCTAAAGGCGGGAACGAGTGAATTCCATCTCGCATAGTTAAGTTCCCAGCTCCCTACTTAGTCCTGTCCATGAGAAGATAGGCATATTGGGTGATTAACTGTGACCACCCTCACCCGTACTAGTCAAAAGACATACCCCGCAGCATGAGAGTCCGTCAGTAACACACTCGTGATTTGTGTCGAGTCACTAATGGTCATCTACGAAGTTATTAGTCCTTACTCTCAATGGTATTACATCAGTAGGTCTAATAATTCACGGTCCGGTCTTGTACAATCTCATTGCACAGGATGCCCCCACTCGCATGTCAACCACATGAACGAGTCAGATCACCTCGTTTGTATCTAATACAAAGAGGGTCGCATCCACAGTGTATTTAGGATTAGGTCTCCATCCTTATTCATATACTATAGACTGTTCGGGTCATTAACTCGAACTTCATCTTCCCTATGTGTCCACTACACACCGTTCAAGTTCTAGTTCTCTCATAAATTCAATGACCCTGGAGCTTAGTTTATTGGAAAAATTTATAAATATTGCGAGATTAGGAAAAAAATCCCAACAAACTCCCACTTGGACTAAGCTAGTGGATAAAATACATTTTCGAAATGTACATAAAGTACAATGAAGTAATACAATAAACTAGGGCATTGTCGTTTACACATCTCCCACTTGCCCTAGTAAGGAAGCTCTCGAAGACCTAGACTCTCTAGGTGACCCTCAACTACCTTAGCCATGAGGGGCTTTGTAAATGGATCAGCTACGTTGTGCTCTGACGCTATCTGTGTGACCGTCACGTCTCCGAAGTGCACAATCTCCCGTATCAAATGATACTTGCGCTCAATGTGTTTGCCTCTCTTATGGCTCCGAGGCTCACGTGAATTGGCTACTGCACCACTGTTATCATAGAACAGTGTGATCGGCAAGTTCATGTTTGGAAAAACTTCCAAATCCGTCATGAACTTCCTAAGCCAAACAGCTTCATTTGCAGCTTCACAAGCCGCAACATACTTCGCTTCCATAGTGGAATCAGCAATGCATCCCTACTTGATGCTTCGCCATACTACAACTCCTCCATTCATAATGAAGGTTGACCCCGAAGTGGATTTCCTAGAACCCTTATCAGTCTGAAAATCAGAATCCGTGTATCCCGTAAGGATCAAATCTTCATTACCATACACTAAGCTGTAGTTCCTCGTTCTCCTAAGATACTTGAGGATTGCCTTTACGGCTGTCCAGTGATTTAATCCTGGATTGGACTGATATCTACTGACTATTCCTATTGCATAACAGATGTCGGGCCTCGTACACATCATGGATACATGAGGCTCCCTACAGCTGAAGCATATGGAATCCGTCTCATATCCTCAACATCTTGAGGAGTCTTAGGACACTGATCCTTAGACAAGTGAACCCCATGCCTGAAAGGCAGCAAGCTCTTCTTTGAGTTCTGCATCTTATATCTAGACAACATCTTGTCAATATAAGACGCTTGAGACAAGGCTAGCGTTCTGTTCTTCCAGTTCCGGACTATCTGGATACCTAAAAAATACTGAGCTTCTCCCAAATCTTTCATTTGGAATTGTGAAGGTAGCCACTATTTAACGTCAGTAAGAAATTCTACCTCATTCCCAATGAGAAGAATATCGTCCACGTACACCACCAAAAATGCGATAGTTTTGTCAACGATTTTCTTGTAGACACAAGGCTCGTCGACATTTTGATCAAAGCCATAAGATTTGATCGTCTCATCAAATCTTATATTCCAAGACCTCGAAGCCTGTTTCAGTCCATAAATGGACCTATGAAGCCAACAAACTTTTTGCTCTTGCCCTTGGGCAATGAACCCTTTTGGTTGGTCCATGTAGATGGTCTCATCAAGTTTGCCATTCAGAAAGGCTGTCTTGACGTCCATCTGCCATACCTCGTAGTAATAATACGCGGCAATGGCCAGAAGGATCCTGATCGACTTTACCATGGCAACAAGTGAAAAGATCTCCTCATAGTCAACCCTTTCAACCGGGGTAAAACCCTTTGCCATAAGTCGGGCTTTGAAGGTTTGCACCTTCCCATCTACGCCACGTTTACGCTTGTAGATCCATTTGCAACCAATAGGTTTGACCCCATCCGGTAGATCCACAAGCTCCCATACAGAATTGAAGTATATAGACTCCATTTCCTGGTCACAAGCTTTAATCCACTCGTCTTTGTCAACATCAATCATTGCCTGATCATAGGTCAATGGATCCTCACAGTCATCATCAAGAGTGAAAACTGAGGTTTCAGCTAAACCCATTTAGCGATCAGGCTGTCTCACAACCCTCCCACTACGTCGAGGCATTCCCATCTCTTGGGAACGAATTTGACTAGACGTGCTAGGATAAACAACACTTGTTGACGTACTAGCCCTATCAGCAACTTTTGTTGATGAACTGTCCATTTCATTCAATACAATTTTACTCCTTGGTAAATGATCCCTGACGTGGTCTTCCTCTAGGAAAGTGGCGTTCGTCGACACAAGCACCCTATTTTCCTTAGGATCGTAAAACAGGCCACCCCTAGTCTCTTTAGGGTAACCTACGAATAGGCACAATTTAAAACGGGGTTCCATCTTTTTCGGGTTTGACACCAACACATGGGTTCGACATCCCCAAATCCTGAAGTGATGTAAACTGCCTTTACGTCCACTCTAGAGCTCGAAAGGTTTTTCACAAACACTCTTCAACAGAACGTTGTTCAAAATATAAATCGCAGTCTCCACTGCGTACCCCCAAAGAGAATCAGAGAGACGAGCATAGCTCATCATCGACCGACCATGTCCAACAAGGTTATGTTTCTCCTATCCGATACACCATTCTGCTGTGGCATACTAGGTGATGAGAGTTGGGACGTGATTCCGTGTTCTATCATATAGTCCTGGAATTCAGTGTCCATATACTCTACACCTCGATCCGATCGAAGTGTTTGAAGCGATTTACCAAAGATGTTCTCAACCTCAGTCTTGTACTCCTTGGACCTTTCAAGAGTTTCAGACTTCTTGTGCATTAGGTAAATATACCCCTATCCGGAGTAATCGTCTATGACAGACACGAAATACTCATAACCGCCCCGAGCTTTAACATTCATTGGACAACAGAGGTCAGAATGTACTACCTCAAGAGGCTCTTTGGCTCTATATCCTTTTCCACTAAAAGAACGTTTGGTCATTTTGACCTCAAGGCATGACTCACACACCGGCATAGAGTTTTCTTCCAACTCGTTTAGAAGTCCACTCTTCACTAGTTTCTCAATCCTATTGAGATTAATGTGGCCTAACCATAGATGCAAAAGATGGGCATTTTCTTTTGGAGAAACTCTTACTTTCTTAGTTCGTGTTTCTTCAATTTTAAACAATTCAGTATTCAAAACACTTTTGATCGAATTAGGTTTCAAAACATACAGATTATTTTTGAGTGAAGCTGAATAAATAACATTCCCTTTGAAAGAAATAAACGCTTTATTAAATTCAAAAGAAACTGAAATACAATGTTCAATTAAGCAGGAAATTGAAACAAGGTTTCTAGTAAACCCTGGAACTATGTACAAATTGTCCAATAATAAGTACTTCCCGCCAAAGTGCAGCTTAACCGTGCCGTTCGCTGCAGCAAAGACAAACTCCCCGGATCCAACCCGTAGAGTCACCTCACCCTCTCGCAGCGGTTGCCAGGAATCAATCCCCCAAAAAGAAGAACAAAAGTGGTTAGTGGCACCTGAATCCAATATCGAGGTCGAGTCACAACTCTCCACTAAACATGTTTCTGTCACAAGTAGATCACATTTACCTTGATTCTTCCTCTCGGCCAGGAATTTGGGATAGTTTCTCTTCAGTGTCCGCCCCCATTGCAGTGGAAACACTTTCCTTTCTCTGCAACGTCCTTGACCTTCTTGCCCTTGTGGGTGGCAGCTCGGTTAGTTTTACCCCTCTTCATCATCTTCTTCCCTTTCGGGCGAGAAGGAGCAACAGGTTTCGTCCCAGAGGTCGAACCCCTGTGTTAAGACCAGTAGGCAACATTTGCCTCAGATTCCTTGACCCTATTCAAGGATTGGAAATTATGTAGCTCATTGAGGAGGCGATCAGTGTAGCTAATTTTGTTCATAACGATTGCTACTCTGGCAAGGAAACTCTTCGGAAGAGTCTCCAAAATAAAACTGACCTGGCTCAACTCGTCGATCGAAGCCCCATTCATCTCGACCAGATTAAAGTGGGTCATCATGTCTAGAACGTGTTCACGGACAGGCGACCACTCTTTCATCCGTGCGTTGAAAACGTATTTGAGCGAGTCATGTCGGACATGAAAGGACTGTTGTACAAACATTTCCTGCAAGTTGTCCATGATCTCCTTAGCGGAAACCATCAGCTCATGCTTCTTTGCCAAGACATCAGACATGCTGGCAATTATGTAGACCTTGGCCTTTTCATTGGCCCTGATCCACCGATCGTACGCATCGCGAACACTTCGCGACGCGGTCGAGCCCGACATCTGAGGACACTCCCTAGATAGAACGAACTTTATGTCGTCAGTTACCAAAATTGTATTAATGTTGTTTTTTCAACTCTGGTAATTATCTCCCACTAACTTATCCGAAGCGAGTAAAGCTATTATTGCGCTAGACATTTTAGCTGAAAAATTAAAAAAAAAAGTTTGTATTAGTCTTGCAAAAAACTTTTGAAAACCAATTATGTTTTAGCAAAATTGTTTCATGATCCCTAGGTCATTCAAAATATTTCAATGATACCCTAAAGGTTTAGATTGACCGCCACCGAAGGGTGAACAAAACACTCCTCCTCTAGGACGAGACTTTCTCGATCATACTCTAATCACAGAATAACTCTTATTCCATTAGGCGTCCAATTACCATTGTTCGGTCGAATTCATTAACACTTAACGAATTCTGTGAGTTTCACCCTCAATCTTTATGTTTCCAAGTATCCGTCCAAACAATAGCCACCGAAGGGTGAACCAAGAAGGAAAACCAACCAGGAAATTGTATCCCTTTCGAGAATTCACGATGTTCCGACTCCCATGATCAAGCCCTCCGAAGGGATTGTGCAGTCCAGCCAAACTAGCGAGCGGATCATAGGCGTCGGCGGTGTGAATCGAAAGAAGAGACCGTGGGTCTCGTTTTCACAAGTCCCGCTCCCACTCACTATAAGTACTCTCTCCATCCACAATGATATTGACCTATACAAATATCATCCGAAGGGGAACGCTCCCATTTACGCCACAAGACCGAGTATAGATCTCACGCTGCGGACTTAACGGAGATTTGTGGTTGGAAGTTCAAATGTATCTCATACACTTTATTTCCTCCCACTCAACACCTTAATTTTATTAGGGATTGACCTAGATAAACCGGCTAAAATTTACCTAAGTCTACCAATATAACTCTTATATGGTATCAACCTAAGTTTATAATCACATAATTAACTTAGGTCTATGTGAGTAAATTAATTAACACTTAATTAACGACACTCACGAGAATATAACCTAAGAATCTCCTGACCAATTCACTCCCGTGTCGGTTTCGAGTAGGGTTGTTACAAGCCGTCAACTTAAATACCCCAGCCTTAGACAAAATCTTCCTTAGACAGAGTTACTTATCAGTCTCCATTCAAAGGTTATGTTTGATGTCCTAAATTTCTAATCTCATTATAAATTAGAAAACCTAAGTCTAATTATTCAAGTTCTAAACACTTTAAAACTAATAATTAACTTAGGTTGCATGCATTTCTATGTTTTAGTGTTTGATCATCCATCACATGAATAATACTATACTATAACATACATTCATCACATGAATAAAATGCATGATCATGCTTTTAATTTAAAAATATAATACTTATATTTAAATAAATTAAAACATGCATTCATTATATTATAACTCTTATAATATAATCCTATCATGCATACTATATATTATAACTCTTATAATATAAATGATGCATGAAATGTTTCACCTAAGGTGGGGTTTTCAATTATCACATACTTTATGCACATAGAAATTTATTAAAATATACATCTCATGCATAAAATAATTAAATAGCAGAAATGGACCGGTTTTTTACACCTAGGGGCAATTATTTAATTAAATAACATTAATATAACATTAATATTAATATTATTTAATAAAATAATCAAATATATTAAATAAATACATTTTATAAAAAAATAAAATAAAAAACGAAATAACCGCCCACTATGAGGATATGCACGTCCCACTCCTCGCGAAACTGCCGCAAACCGCTCAACTCTGTCGCCTACAGCGTCGAGTTGCGTTCTCAACGCAAGCGGTGTTGCAACGCTATGCCTAGCGTTGCAACGCTGCTCTGCAGCAATGCCTCCGACAGCAAGAACAGCGTTGAGACGCCGTTGGGCAGCGTCTCAACGCCATCGACAGAACAACAAACACTTTGCTGTTCTTCCATCGATTTCCGCTTGTTTCCGCTCTGATTTCTTCACAGTAACTCTTGCCACGAACGACCCGGACTTACAGACTCGATTTACAACAAAATGCCCAAAAACAACGTGCCCTTACATTGATCTCATCAACATAAATTATAAATCTAATCTAGTGCCAAAACCCAAAAACATCCATTATGCAAACCAAACAATCATCTCATGAAATTATGGCAAAATACCCACCTACTTTTAACAAACAGTGCATAAATGAAGAACTATCGAAATGGCTCTGATACCAATTGAAGGGAATGAGAATCCCCGCGCAGCGGAAGACGATTCAATCGTCGAGGTATCATTATGAAACTTGTGTTTATTAAAATTGATCTAACACTTAGACCTAGGCTAAACATGCTTAAAGAAGAAGAAATTTACAGCAAGTAAAGATTTTACTTACCTGTTGTAGACAAACACAACAATTTCTTCCTCGGATCACGAACTCTTCGTGCTACTCGATCTCCACGGATTCTTCCCACAAAACGATCTCGAACACCACCAAATGGTCTTCTCGGTTGTTATCTTTTGGAGAAGGGAAGTTCGTGGGAACTTGTTTGTGTTTTGGAGAGGGAGGAGAAATGAGAGAGTAGAGAGAATTCTCTTTTCTTCTCTTTGGTGAAAAACAAAAAATGAGAAGAGAGCTTACCAAACCCTTTTTGCAAAGGGTTTAAATAGTGGAATGAGGGAGTTAATATCTCCACATTATTACCACTTTATCACAACCATAGGTTATGCAAATCTCATTTGCATAACCACATAATATAAGATATCTCATATTGAATATTGAAAATCACGTTTGCAATAATTGTGGATTAATTAAATTGAATCACATCCAATTTAATTTCTCTCAATTAATTTCTCCAATTAGTCCTAATTCAATGATTAGACTAACCTATAGTTTATTCTTAATCTCATAAACATTAAACAATATATTATATCATTCATATCTCATATAAATGACATAAATGCCCTTAATGTGAAATTGAATACTTCAATTTCATACCAGAACATTAACCCTTCTTTTAACCTAGGGGTGGAGCCAATCGAGGGACCTAATGGACCTATAGTGACGGGCTCCAATGATGCGAGATTAACCTGCCAGACTCTTTGACCCGGTTAACCAACATTCATTAGCTACGGTAACACTCCACTATAGCCCGTAGCCGCACTCCCGTCAGTGCAGAATATTACGTGTCCACTGATATAACCAATTCCCATGAGTCGACCCTTCAAAGGTTGTTCGTAGACACGGCTGGGTCAAATTATCGTTTTACCCCTGTGTCTACTTCTGGTTCCTTAAGTCCCCACTGCTCCTCAAATGAACAACATATTGTGATGGTCCAACCATACACAACACCTTTCTTGGGCCAATGAGAAGGTGGGCGCCCGTTGTCCAAGCCCTGGAGACAACACTTAAGGGAACAACCTCTCTAGTTCTCCTAAAGGCGGGAACGAGTGAATTCTATCTCACGTAATTAAGTTCCTAGCTCCCTACTTGGTCCTGTCCTTGAGAAGATAGGCATATTGGGCGAGTAACTGTTACCACCCTCACCTGTACTAGTCAAAAGACAGACCCCTCAAACAGGAGTCCGTAACACGCTCAGGACTCAGGTCGAGTCACTAATGGTAATCTACGAAGTTATTAGTCCTTACTGTCAACGGTGTTACATCAGTATGTCTAATAATTCACGGTCCGGTCTTGTACAATCTCATTGCATAGGATGCCCCCACTCGCATGTCAAGAACATGAACGAGTTAGATCACATTTTTTGTATCCAATACAAAGCGGGTCGCATCCACCGTGTATCCAGGATTAGGTCTCCAACCTTATCCATATACTGTAGACCGTTCGGGTCATTAACTCGAACCTGATCTTCGTTGTATGTCCACTACACACAGTTTAAGTTCTAGTTCTCTCATAAATTCAATGACCCTGAAGCTTAGTTTATTGGAAAAGTTTATAAATATTGCGAGACACAAAGTGATGAAATGAATAACTCTTATTAATTTCAAGCAAGATATATTACAAACACAAGATTAGTACAGAAATCCCAACATGTATACCATGGGAATCATGTTTTAATAATACATACAACAATTTCTCAACCTTTGCATATTATTTTCTAAACATGTTCCCAAATATATTTACACAAGACATTCTCTAGAGGAAATCATACTTCCATAATTTAGTTTCCATACTTGGACTTGTATTACAAAATAATTCAAAACATGTTTAGCTTCCATCAAGAACATTATGTTAAAAACTCCATGAAACTATACATAATGAGTTCCAGCAAGATTCAATGATCAACATTTATGTTTTTGAAGGAAAACAAAGGTCAAGTATAGTTCTAAAATAGTGTCTCTCATAATTACCAACAGAGTTCCAAGGATTATAAGCTATTCCTATCTCTGTTTGCCCTGAAAATGAATTTAATAACATTAATTCCTTTCCGTATGCACCTTAAAAAAACAGATCTAATTCAATCCCATAACTTAATTCATGATAACCATACACACTTGGTTGTAAGGTATCTAGAAATGGAAGCACATCTCCTTCAATCTCTTGCTAGCAGTTTGTTCTTTACACCTAAGATTTCAGGTTCAACTTTCAGTTTGGGCTTCTCATAAATTATCAATACAACCACCAAATATTTTTTGATAGACCTCAAGTACAACATCTTAGCTTACTTACCTCAAAACTTCAGCTTCTAATTCCTCCTCAAGAGCTCAAAATAGATTGAACTCCTCACACTGTTCTGCTACACGAGAACCATGAACACCTCTCACTGTTTTGCACTTGTCTCCTTCGTCCTCTTCCTATTTTAAGAATAGCCGACCAGTTACGTTTTCTACACTCAATTTATGAGATTTTAACTCAAAAACCATCGAACTGGGCTCAGTAATTTATGAGATATGATCGTTTAAAGATGACCCATTTTCCAGAAGCTTGTTGTTTTCCTACGAATTTGACAGTACCTACTTGCAATGTTTAACTCTGAGGCTTCACCTCCTTTGGCCGCTCGAACTTTAATATTTACATCATAATCGCCTTTTTAAAACACCAAAATAAGTAAGTAATTAAACCCTAAGCATTTAGTCAACTTATACTAAGTTTGTGAGGTGTAAGATCTTCCATTCAATACATATTGCATCTTAAACTTCCCCAATTTGCTAAAGCATTTAACTTACTTCAATTCAACTTTTAATATGCTTATTTCAATGGCTTACCTATCTCCTTATGAAGCTTTCAACACATCGTAGCTCCCAATTAAATAGATTCCCAAATCCCTTTAGTGCAACCTATATCATTTTGCATATTTTAACACATCAAGTACGGGTGAAAAATGATAAAAGAAAATAGGGCTTAGGGCTTACAACGTGTATTTCCCGAAATGGAAACTTAATTTGTTCAGGTTCACTTGAGAATAATCTGTATGTTTTGAAACCTAATTCGGTCAAAAGTTTCTTGAATATTTAATTATTTAAAACAACCGAAACACGAACTAAAACAGCGGAAGTTTCTCCTAAAGAAAATGCCCATCTGGAGGAAGTGTCAAATGCCAGCTACCAGTGGCCTACAGAAAATGACAGATCTAAGCCAGTAGCTGGATTATATCAATTGGATGAGGTAACCTTCCTTAAATCTCATATGACATCCCTCACTCATGCCCTGAATAATTTTGCAGGATCACCACAGAAAAGGATGTCCTCTCAATGCTCCCAGCTCAATGGAGAATCCACTATGGAGCAATTGCACTACCTGAACAACAGAAGCAACACCTATGGGGGAAATCAGACTCAGAATAACCTACCAACACATTACAATACAGGTTTGAGGTATCATGAAAACTTTTCTTATGCTAACAACAAAAATGTGTTGAATCCCCGTCTGAGGCATGCTTCTACATCGAGAGAGAAACCATCTCTCCGAAGACACATTGCACTCCTTCATAGTTTGAATCCGTCGTCGGTCCAACCACCGGAGAGAATGCGATCACTAGTTTATCTGGTATAGTAACCAGTCATGGAGCTCCAATAAAGAATACAGAGACCCAGATTCGCCAAATGAACACATCACTCCAAGCGCTGCAAGCAAGGAAATAAACACCTTGTGGGAGTACAGTCTAGCTAAAGACGTTAAACAAAGCGCTTCTTCGGAAGCAACCCAAGCTTTACTTACTTTTGCTTTTCTGCCTTTAGCTTGCGTTAGTTTGTTTTTAGTTGTTCTTCCATTCTTAGTTTCCTTATTAGTTTTTTGTTTTACTTTGTAGGTGGTGGAGATGTCCCTCTTCGTTGAAATCCATGCTCCCATTCTGAGGAACTCCAACACACATGCCTTGGCTATCCAAGAATCTCAGAAATATCTCCATTACCCAGGACAGTGTTGTTCACTCTTACCCTTATACGTCATTTATGCTTAATTCGGCAAACATTGGGGACAATGTTTAGTTTAAGTTTGGGGGTGGGATGTGATTATTTGTGTTGTGACTAACCTGAGTATGTGCTGAATTGTTGGTTGATCTTTTACATAAGTATGAGTATGATAGCCTAGGATGAGATATAATTGAAAATCCTTGTGATTCTGCCGAATCATGAGAGCATTACATGAATTTGAGTTAATTTAAAAATTTTCTTGAGTTTTCCCTGCACTATCATGCACATAGCATGTGTTCCTAGATTTTGAAATGTTTAGAACAAAGTTATTAGGCTTAGAAGTTTGATGTCACCTCGATAGGTTTGAGAACTGATATGAGAATCAAACTGCAAGATAGGGTGAATGACAATATAAAGTGCATGATTTGTATAATATGTGCATTATGTGAAAAAGTTTGTTTTTGTTTTTTTGTTTTTGGTTTTTTTTTGCTAAAGAAAAAAAAATCGTGAGGACAAAAAGAGCTACCTCCACTGTAATCAGTTAGGCCACTCATTGAGCGAGTGCTCTGGGTAAGGGTCCCTGCAGTGGATGTGTGAAAGCTAGTGTCCTCACACAAAAAAAATAAAAAAAGAGGAGAAAATAGAAAAAGTGGCATCAAAAGAATGATTGAGTGCTAAATAGAGTTATTTATTTTTTGAATGTGAACGACTCAAGGATTAGTAATTATGACCAATGTAGGGGGAAAGAGAATGGAAAGCCTAATAAAGTTGATTCGGGCTTAATAAAAATGAAGGGGACATAGGCTAAGCACACACACACGTAGGAACACTTAGGAAAAGGTTTAAATTACTTGTTGAAGTGCTATGTTTAAGAGTTTCCTGTGATAGCAAAATTTTCTCTTCAATCTTTGAGGTTGAATCAAATGTATGTTTAAGAACAATCTGATGTTTAATTCTGTTTTTGCTCGGAACTAGCAAAAGGTTAAGTTTGGGGGTGTTTGATTGCACACAAAATGTGTTATCCTTAGGCTTAATAATTGCTAGTTTTATAATGATTTCAAGGCTTTTACGTGTTTAATTCATTCAATTTAAGGTTCAGAGCTTAAACAGAACTATTAAAGATAAATTGGATCACTCGGGATCAAAAGGAGCCAAAAATAACATCAAATGGAAGAGAAAAGACCAAACCAAGCTGAAGACCCGAGGTGATGGCGTTGCAACGCCGAACGTGCAGCCAAACACCTCTGAAGATCACTGCCGATAGCGTTGCAACGCTATATCAATAAGGCCCCACGCATAAGAAGCCGCACACAGGGCGTTGCAACGCTGCCTTGAAGCGTCGCAACGCCAGATCGATAGGCGCACGCGCGTTAAGGTAGCAGCGTTGCAACGCTGTCCTTAGCGTTGAAACGCTACCAATAGATTCCTTATTTACCATGCGTTTAGGGTACAACGTTGCAAAGCTATCCCATTGAGACTTATAAATACAACATTATGCAATTGAGAAAGGGAGCTGAATTTTGTAGATTTCTGCCCTAATTTCGAAATTCACCTTGTAAGAAGAGAGAAAAGAGTGATTTTGGGAGCCAAAGCATTCGTGGAGGTTCGAGATCGAAGACGGGAGGTCAGAGACGAAGGACCGGCATCCACACCTAAGCTTATTTCTCTTTCTTTCAATTTGTAATAGCGTTCTAAGACGTTTCTACTCGTTTACTTTGTTTTTCATGTGATTTAGAGTAGCTAAACATTGTAGTAGGGTTTGATTTACTTGTTATGACTTTCTTGCTATGTTTTGAAGCATGTTTTTTCCTTATTTTTGGCAATTCGTTCTGACTTCTTAATTTGTTGATTTAAGTGGACTCGAGAGATAAAGCTTGAATTAGAGCAAAATTGTCAAGACCCTTAGATGTCTGGCACGAGAGTGACCTAGAAATCTTAGGGAAACACATAAAGAAGTTGCTTAATGCCATGCATGTTATAGGTTCATATAGAGACTATGAGTTTATTGCATGTGTGAGGCTCACTAAGAACCGAGAGGTTTTCTTGAGTATTTTACTTCTTGTTTATAAATTCATCTCGTGAGGTCAATGCATGTGTAGTTAGGTTATTAACTTGTAAAATCACTTCCTTTAATTCTACCAATTCGTGTCTCCACATGTTTGTTTGTTTGGTTTTCTTATTTGTCAAACACCTATCCATGTTTTGTTGCTTTAGCTAAATTTGAGAATTAGTATCTTAGTACATAATTAATTTAGAAACCCATTCCCGAGGACGATACTTGGACTCATAAATTACTATACTAAAACTTGACCCGTACACTGCGGTATTTCAATATAAAATTACGCAACACCAGCCACGTACAAAATATCAACTTATGGAGCTTTTAGCAGACTATGGCAGTATATCAGGTATCAGCAACTCGATCTCTACCAGTAATGTTTGGAAAACACTGAAAGAATTAGCTATGAAGCTCAGTGAGTGACTGAGTTTAAAATCCATAACTCGTAAAACATGTGACCTGAAAACTATGAGCACATGCATTTGTATTCAAACGTTAAAAGTCAACGTGGAATCAGAATAGATTTTCAGAAAACCAGCAAGTATGTCGTTAACATCTCGTAAGAAATATAAATGATATCAACCCTTATAAAAACATATCACAATCCACGTTGTGTAGGGCACGCCTAGTACAACCAACGTTTATTCTACGATGTAGCCAGCACTCCCATCGTCTTTATCGTAGTAGGGCCCGCCCAACACTCACGACAGCATTGTTGTCACGGAGTACACTAAACATCGACAACAGAATATGACTTGTGTGCACACGGTACCATAAAGCCTCGGGCTCAATTTCTCAGTCATTTACTCAATCGAGTCTTAGAAAATAACATAAAAATGATTGAACATGCCTGCTTATCTTTTCTTTCGTAAAACTCAAGTTTACTCAACTTGTTCATAAAATTGGAAATCTTTAAATCATACTTGCTAGTGCATACTTGCTGAAAATCATAACATTTCCATAAATTTCATAAATCAATAAACATATGATCATGCATAAGTTTCATCGAGAAATCTAGGCTGACATCGAGTACTTGAAAAACAATTTAAGGAAAACATGAGTGCTCATAAATATGTGTTCCAAAGGTAAACATAAAGCATTGAAACTTTTTCAATCTAGCAAAACTTGCATTTTTTTAAGCATATTTCAAGCACACAGATCGTTTTCGAAGTTCGTTTTGTCACTCACATTGTTAGAACTAGAACCTTGGCCTGTACACTCGACCTATTTCCTTTTGGCCTGTCAAACAAACCAGAACCAAGCATTAGAACCTCGAACTCATGATTTTCAACCTTAAAATTACAAAAAAAAAAACACACCATCAAATTTCCAGCATTTTACAGATTTCATACCTTGTATTCAGACAATCATAACGTTTTCATTACTTAGCCAAAAAGGATGTATTTAATACCAAACTCTTCCTTTTTGAACCCTTTAAAAGTATATGAAGAAATGAAATTCAGATTCCCAATGGATGTGTTCGAAAAATACCTCGAAAGGCTCTACCCTAAAAATAACTTTTTGTTGTTTCTAGATTCGATTTCCTGTTGCACCACAAATTGAACCTGATATTTAAAACATCTTCAAGACACTATCTACTCACGATTTCTTCATGAAAGTGATAGGAAATTCGATAAGCTTTCCAATAATACCTAAAAGAGATTATGGTTCAAATTCTAAAGATCAACACGACCCAAAAACGAGAGGTTTCTCGGATTTGACATCAAAATTTGTCCTTTCTCTTCCTCTTCACAAATCAGTAACTTGTGATCAGAAATGGCTTAAAATATGAATTAACTTTCAAGAAAATCAAACCTCAATTCTTACCTTTTCTTGTTGTGCTCAAAATGACTTATATATCAGAACTGGACTGAAATTACTGAAGAATTTTCATGAAACCTTGAACAAAACCTTTCTCCTTTCTTCTTAAAGCTCAAAACCAAAACTTTCTTTCCTTCTTCTTCCTTCTGTTCTCCCCCTCGAAGCCCTTCTTTTATCTGTTGAAATTGAAAACAAAGTGGGATGTAAATGGACTTAAAATGGTTTAAAAGAAAACCAAACGGTGGTGCGCTTTTGACCAACTTCCATTTTTTTTAAATCATTTCCATTCACTTCCTTTATTTTCTTTTCTTTTTTTTTTAAACAATTTCTTTTACTTTTCTTTTCTTTTATTTTCTTTTTAAAAGAAAACAAAACAAAACAAATATATATTAAATTTTCCATTCTTGTTTCCTTTATTTTTTTTTTTGGAAATTTCAAAGAAAGATCTCGAGTTTAAGACTTAACTCCCCCTTAAGAAATTTCGTTCTCGAGCTTTAGGAGTCCATAAGAGAAAATAGTCGGATACTTCTTCCTCATTTGGTCCTCTAACTCCCAGGTTGCCTCCTCTACTCCGTGATATCTCCAACAAACCTTCACGAGTGGGATCGTCTTGTTTCTTATAACTTGTTCTTTCCTATCGAGGATTTGATCTCCAAGTGTGAATCTTCGCTGCTCATGACCTCGAAAATTGCTTGTCGTTGAAGGCCCATGAGTAGACTCCACTACTGGTTGCGCCTCAGTTGAACTCTACTCAACACGTACAACAGTCTCTACTAGTTTGGAAAAATTAGTCCACTTACCAATGGCGGTTACTGGGTTCGTATGTCACGACGTAATCCCCTTTCAAATCTTCGACACCTGTCACTCTCAGAAGCAACAATTAAATCACATACCGTGACAGCTCGGTATAACTTCCCTCGTGCTCAGCCACTGAAAGTGACCCTTGCTTCAGTTCTAAAAATTCATCCCTTTTCGCCTCACGGTACGTGCTAGGATAATACTTATCCTCGAATATGCTGCCAAAAGTTTGCCAATCTAGAGTACGTGCATCACTACGCCTTGCTAGTATTCACTTCCACCAACCTTTTGCATTCTTCTTTAGGAGGAATGTGGCCAACATGACTTTTCGCTCTTCAGGGCAAGTCATCACATCAAAACATTTCTCAAGCTTATTCAACCAAACCTCGGCATCAACAGGATCTATGGATCCCTCAAACACTGTGGCTCCTAATTTCTTCAGACGTTCTATTCCATACGTCTTCTTTGGATTACTTGGCCATGCTCTCTCTGGTCTGCCTACCTCCTATGAGGAGTTGACATGTTGCTCATCTTTGGCCTCAGTTTGGACTCTCGAGGAACTATATCCCCTCTCAGATTGGCCTTGTTGTGATTTATGCATTAAAACTCGTAGTTTGTAATTATGTTCTAATTAATGTAATAAAGTGTTATTATTTCAATAAAGTGTTATTGTTCGTTTTCTACGAGTTTGCCGTTATTTAAACCCTAAATCCAATAAACTAAACATCAAAGGCTGTTAGACGAATCTTTAACTGAATGTAATGTACATAAAAAGGATATCGGTTCAAGACAAAGCCTAAAGGGTCTATAGTTACGGGATAAGGTTTGGCTACCTTACCCTGGTTAAACTATGGTTGTGGCCCACTTTGTATTTGATACAAACACTGTGATCCTAACGTGTTCGTGTACATGACATGTGAGTGGAGATATCCTATGTAATGAGATTACATAAGACCGGACCACGAAATAGTAACCTCTATATGTAACTCCGTTTACTAGTAAGGTTTCTATTTCACTAGGATGACCTAGGCAAATTTTCAATCCTGAGCAGGTTAGGAATTCCTGTTTGCGAGGGATTGTCCTTTGACTAGTATGGGTGAGAGTGGCCAGATTCGCCGACTCAATATGCCTACCTTCTTGGAGACAAGACCGAGTGAGCAGCTGGGAACTTAACTTAGCAAGATGGAATTCACTCCTTCCCGCCTACTAGGGTAAGTAGAGGAATGTTCCCTTAAGTGGTGTCTCCGGGACTTGAACAAACGGACCGACCTTCTCATTGGCCCGAGAGGGACTCTGTTTGTTGGTAGGACCACAAACAAATTGTTCATTAGATGAACACTGGTACTTAAGGCACAAGATGTAACCCAGCGGTAAAACGGTATTTGACCCAGCTGGTGTTACGAACATTCATGAAGGATTGACTTGCTGTTATTGGTCGATATCCATGGACACAGAAATATATATGCAGGGAGAAGAGTGCAGCTATGGGACTTTACTGGAGTGTTCCCGTAGTTAACGAATGTTGATTGGGAGGTTAATGAGATTAACCGAGCAATCTCGTATCGTTGGAGCTTATGATCTGTAGGTCCACTAGGGCCACCTTCTAGCCCGTAAAGGGTTCTTAGATCATTTGAATTTGAAATGTTCTAATTAACAAGGGAATATATTTTATGCATATGGTTACGAAATAATATATAGTCTTGGAACTATATATTATAAATTTAATGTGAATATGATTCATATTAAATTATGTGTGAGAATTAAATATTTGAAAGATTTCGAATATTAAATATAAATATGAATGTGATTCATATTTAAAAACTATAGGTTAAATTTAATGTACATTAGATGTGCATTAAAACTATACGATAGAGGGATAATTCATTAAATGTGTTTTAATGTAAATTAAATATATATTTCTGTGTTGCAAATTAAATATATCCATATAATGTAAATTAAATATATCCCTATCGACGTGGGCGCTCAAGGGGTCAGCGGCATTGCAACGGTGCCCCTCAGCATTGCAACGCCATCCCGATAGCAGGCGCGCGTGAGGATGAAGCGGGCGCTGCAACGGTAGCACCAGCGTTGCAACGCCGTGAGGCGGTTCGAGCAGTAGCAGACCAATTCAAGCTGGTTCGTTGTTTTTGGTCCGGTTCGAGCGGTTCAAGGCCGGTTTAGGGTGTTTTTGGAACAGTTTAATGAAATAAATTAATATAATTTTTTTTTTTGCAATTTAGGGGCCAAATTATTCCGGTTTTACAACTTTTATTCTATATGAATGTCATTTAGATTATTCCCACCTTAGGATAAGCATGTTCATGCATTTTACTTATAAAAGTGTTATATGAATAGGGTTCAATGCTTGACTAATTTATTTTTTCATGAGTAATTAATTATAAGTGTTATAATTAGATTATATGGAAAATAAATTGCATGGAGCATGAAAATACTTAGTTTAAAATAAATGTTATTTTGTTTAACTAATTTATAATTCAAGTAGTTGAATTTCTTTTATAATTCCAATTTGAATATTGATTGTTGGATTTAATATAGTTTCTTTATCATAAGTTAATTATTAAAATTATTAAAAGTTAGAAATTAAAAGGGTTTTAGAAACCATAACCTATAATAAAGAAATGCATGTAAACATAGGAACTTGGGTTAAATTTAATTAGTTTTAAATCGTTTAAAATTAATTTAGACCTAAGTTTTAATTTATAATAGAAATAAGTCTTACGTAGTATTTTAAATTGTTTAAAATATAGTAGGACTTTAGGACTTTGGTTATAAGGGAACTCTAGCGGTGAAGTTCTGTCTAAGACTGGGGGTACATAAGCTGATGGTTAACGGAACACCTCCTACATGGGAACTTACTCAGAACCTGAGTTGAATTAACCTCAGTTCTGTTTTATCTCTAGGTAATTAAAATGTTTATTCACCTAGACATAAGGTTTTAAGACCTAGTTATAATAGTTATAATAGGCATAGACTTAGATGGATTCTTTTAGCCATAATCCGACAAAGTTAAATCCATACCCAAATTTTAGGAACTTCAGTGGGAGATAACGAGATGTTCGCATCAAGTTTACTCTCACGTCCTCAAGAGTTCACACCGTGAGTTCCATGCTCGGCTACATGGCGTCAATAGGGGGTCCCCCTACGGTATGTGTTTGCATGGCTCAATACCAAGGTGAATGAGGGAAGTATCCATAGTAAATGGGAGCAGGACGGGTGTCAACGTATCCTACGGTCTCCTCCATTAGGTCGCACCATGAGATTTCTATAGTCCGCCTGCTAGGTTGTCCTGGAACAACCAAACCCTACGGAGGGCCTGACTATAGGGATCGGAACACCGCGAACTCCAGAAATGGATACGGTCTCTTAGGTTGTTTGCCAGCAGTTGTCTTTCTTAAAAGTAACCTGTTGGCTCGGGCCTATTGGATCTGAAAATGGTTAGGTCACATTTACGGATGAGTTAAGTTAGTTAACAAGTCCTTGACCAAACAAACGGTAGCTAAGGACCTTTGGGAAATGAGATGTTCTGGTTGTGAGAATTGGCTGAGAAAGTCTCAATTCAAGGGAGGAATGACTGACCGGCCGACAGAGGCTTTTGTTCTAAACCCTTTAAGTATCGTTGCAAAATTAAAGGTTTAACTTAAACAGTGAGTTTTAGTTTAAACACTAGGGTTCTTTAATAATTTTGCTAAATTAGATTGGTTTTTTACAATGGGTTTAAAAGGCATAATTAATTAGAACTATTTAGAATTTTCAGCATGTCGTCCTCATTTATAGCCTTACTAAAAAAGGAACGTTTAACTTGCGAAAACTTGACGACGTGGAAGTCAAACCTTGATGCGATCCCTGTTGTTGACGATCTTCGGTTCGTACTAACTCAGGAATGTCCTCAGATTCCTGCTCAAGACGCACCCCAATCAGTTAAGGATGCATTTGACCGCTGGGCCAAGGCCTATATCCTGGCTGGGATATCTGATGTTTTAGCCAGGAGATTGCAGGGTATGGTCTCAGCTCGTGCAATCATGGGCTATCTGCAAAATTTGTCTAGACAACCGTCTGAACAAATTCGGCACGATTCAATCAAATACATTTATAACGCGCGCATGAAGGAGGGAACTTCAGTGAGAGAACATGTTCTCGATCTTATAGTTCACTCCTACGTGGACGAAATGAACGGAGCGATCATAGATGAGCAAATTAAGGTATTCTTCATCCTGAAATCTCTTCCAAAGAGTTTCCTGCCATTCCGTATAAATGCGGAGATGAATAAAAAGGAGTATAACCTGACTTCCCTCCTAAATGAACCACAAACTTTCGAATCTCTCATTAACAATAAGGGACAGGCTGATGGAGAGGCAAATATGTTTGCCCATTCCAAAAGGTTCCAGAAGGGTTCATCCTCTGGGACTAAGCCATGTCGTTCAACTCGGAAGAAGAAGAAATGAGGAAAAGGAAAGCTTCTGCCACTACAGACAGTGAGCTCAAAGAGAAGAAAGGTAAATTAAATTTACATGTTCTTGAAACATGTTTAGTGGAAAATGATGATTTAACCTAGATACTTGATTCAGGAGCCACTAATAACGTTTGCTCTTCATTTCAGGAAACTAGTTCCTTTAAGGAGCTCGAAGAGGGTGAGATGACGCTCAGGGTCAGAACGGGAGACGTCATCTCAGCTCGTGCAGTGGGAGATACCAAGTTATTTTTCGGATATAGAATTCTTTCTTTAAAAAATTTGTATATAGTTCCTAAGCTTAAAAGGAACATAATTTCTATCTCTTGTTTAATAGAACTTGGTTATTGTATTTCTTTTTCAATCAATGAAGCGTTCATTTTGAAAGAGGGTGTCAATATTTGTTCTGTTAAATTGAAAAATGGCTTGTATGTACTGAAACCGAGTAAAACTAAAGCAATTTTAAATCATGAGATGTTTAAAAATACTAGAACTCAGAATAAAAGGTAAAGAATTTCTCCAAATAATAATACCTATCTGTGGCATCTTAGACTTGGTCATATTAATCTCAACCGGATTGAGAGACTTTCTAAGAATGGACTTTTAAACGAGTTAGAAGATTATTCTTTACCGCCTTGCGAGTCTTGCTTGGAATGTAAAATGACCAAACGACCTTTTACTGTAAAAGGTTATAGTGCCGTAGAGCCTCCAGAACTTGTGCATTCGGATCTTTGTGGTCTGGTGAATGATAAAGCTCGAGGAGCGTACGAATAATTTATCACTTTCATAGATGATTATTCGAGGTATGGTTATCTATACCTGATGCATCACAAGTCTGATGCTCTTGAAAAGTCAAAGAGTATAAAGCTGAAGTAGAGAATGCATTAGGAAAAACCATTAAAACACTTCGATCCGATCGAGGTGGAGAGTATATGGATTTGAGATTCCAGGACTATATGATAGAACATGGAATTAAATCTCAACTCTCAGCACCTAATACACCACATCAAAATGGTGTGTCAGAAAGGAGAAATAGAACCTTGTTAGACATGGTTCGTTCTATGATGAGCTATGCTAAATTGCTTGCTTCGTTTTGGGGATACGCAGTAGAGACTGCAGTTCAAACCTTGAACAATGTTCCATGAAAAGGTGTTTCAGAAACAGCTTAAGAGCAATGGAAGCGGCGTAAACCTAGTTTACAACACTTCGAAATTTGGGGCTGTCCGACCCACGTGCTCGTGACAAACCCAAAGAAACTGGAACCTCGTTCAAGAGTGTGCCAATTTGTTGGCTATCCCAAAGAAACGAGAGGTGGTCTTTTCTACGACCCACAAGAAAACAAGGTGATTGTATCGACAAACGCCACATTCTTGGAAGAAGATCACATGAGAAACCATAAACCGCGTAGTAAATTAGTACTAAATGAAGCTACACTTGAACCAACAAGAGTTGTTGATCATGCTGGACCTTCATCAAGAGTTGATGGAGGAGTCAGCACCTCAAGTCCGTCTCGTCATTCTCAATCGTTGGGAATGCCTCGACGCAGTGGGAGGGTTGTTACCCAACCTGACCGCTATTTGAGTTTAGCTGAAACTCAAGTTGTAATACCTGATGACGGCGTGGAAGATCCATTGTCTTATAAACAGGTAATGAATGACGTAGACAAGGACCAATGGATAAAAGCCATGGACCTTGAAATGGAGTCAATGGACTTCAATTTAGTATGGGAACTTCTAGACCAACCTGAAGGGGTTAGACCCATAGGGTGTAAATGGATCTATAAGAGAAAGAGAGATGAAGCGGGAAAGGTACAGGTCTTTAAGGCTAGACTTGTAGCAAAGGGTTTTACCCAAAGGGAAGGAGTTGACTATGAAGAAACCTTTTCCCCTGTTGTTATGCTGAAGTCTATAAGGATAATCTTGTCCATAGCCACGTTTTATGATTATGAAATTTTGCAAATGGACGTCAAGACTGCCTTTTTGAATGGTAGTCTTGACGAGAGCATCTATATGTCTCAGCCCGAAGGGTTCATAATACAAGGTCAGGAGCAAAAAGTTTGCAAGCTTAATCGTTCCATTTATGGATTGAAACAAGCATCAAGATCTTGGAATATAAGATTTGATACGCCTTTGACCAAAATGTTGACGAGCCTTGTGTTTACAAGAGGATCGTCAACGACAAAGTAGCTTTGTTAGTACTTTATGTGGATGATATCCTACTCATTGGGAATGAAGTAGGATACCCAACTGACATAAAGAATTGGCTGGCAACCCAATTCCAAATGAAAGATTTGGGAGAGGCGTTGTATGTTCTTGGGATTCAGATCTTTAGGAATCGCAAGAACAGAATGCTAGCTCTGTCTAAAGCTTCTTATATCGACAAGATGTCCAGATATTCGATGCAGAATTCCAAGAGGGGATCATTACCTCTCAGGCACGGAGTTCGTTGGTCTGGGGAACACTATTCCCTATGCCTCTGCAGTTGGTAGCTTAATGTATGCTATGTTATGCACGAGGCCGAACATTTGTTATGCAGTGGATATAGTCAGTAGGAACCAGTCCAATCTAGGGTTAGACCACTAAACAACAGTTAAAAATATCCTCAAGTATCTAAGGAGAACGAGGGACTATATGCTTGTGTATGGGTCTAAGGATCTGATCCTTACTAGATACACTGATTTTGATTTTCAGACCGATAAGGATTCTCGGAAATCCACATCGGGATCAGTTTTTACCTTTAACGGGGGAGCTATAGTATGGCGAAACATCAAGCAAGGATGCATCGCTGACTCCACAATGGAGGTTGAGTATGTCGCTGCTTGTGAAGCAGCTAAGGAGGCTCTTTGGGTAAGGAAATTCCTTACTGATTTGGAAGTTGTTCCAAATATGAAATCTCCCATCACCTTATACCATGACAACTGTGGTGCGGTAGCCAATTCGAAAGAACCTCGCATCCATAAGCGAGGAAAGCACATCGAAAGGAAGTATCACCTGATATGAGAAATAGTGCAACGTGGAGATGTGATAGTCACGAAGATCGGTTCGGAGCACAACGTTGCTGATCCGTTTACAAAGACGCTCACGGCTAAAGTGCTCGAGGGTCATCTGGAAAGTCTGCGTCTACGAGATATGTACATAGGGTAATCTACGGCAAGTGGGAGATATATGATGGGGTATATGGATGCCCTAGTTTATTGTATTTATCTCTGGAATCACTGTTTTAGATTATGTTGTACCCCACTACAGTTTTAGTGCAAGTGGGAGTTTGTTTGGATTTATGCCCTAAAACTCGTAGTTTGTAATTATGTTCTAATTAATGTAATAAAGTGTTATTATTTCAATAAAGTGTTATTGTTCGTTTTCTACAAGTTTGTCATTATTTAAACCCTAAATCCAATAAACTAAACATCCAAGGCTGTTAAATGAATCTTTAACTGAATGTAATGTACATAAAAAAGGATCTCGGTTCGAGATACAACCTAAAGGGTCTATAGTTAGGGGATAAGGTTTGGGTACCTTACCCTGGATAAACTATGGATGTGGCCCACTTTGTATTTGATACAAACACTGTGATCCTAACGTGTTCGTGTAGATGACATGTGAGTGGGGATATCCTATGTAATGAGATTACATAAGACCGGACCACGAAATAGTAACCTATAGTTGTAACTTCGTTGATTAGTTAGGTATCTATTTCACTAGGATGACCTAGGCAACTTGATCTCAATCCTGAGCAGGTTACAAACTCCTGTTTGCGAGGGATTGTCCTTTGACTAGTATGGGTGAGAGTGGCCAGATTCGCCGACTCAATATGCCTACCTTCTTGGGTATAAGACCGAGTGAGCGACTGGGAACTTAACTTAGTAAGATGGAATTCACTCCTTCCCGCCTACTAGGGTAAGTAGAGGAATTTTCCCTTTAGTGGTGTCTCCGAGACTTGAACAAATGGCTCAACCCTCCCATTGGCCCGAGAGGGACTCTGTTTGTTTGTAAGACCACAAACAAATTGTTCATTAGAGGAGCACTGGTACTTAAGGCACAAGATGTAACCCAGGGGTAAAATGGTAATTTGACCGAGCTGGTGTTAGGAACATTCGTGATGGATTGACTTGCTGTTATTGGTCGATATCAATGGACACAGAAATATATATGGAGTGAGAAGAGTGCAGCTGTGGGATTTTAGTAGAGTGTTCCCACATTTAACGAATGTAGATTGGGAGGTTAATGAGATTAACCGAGCAATCTCGTATTGTTGGAGCTTCTGATCTGTAGGTCCATTAGGTCCGCCTTCTAGCTCGTAAAGGGTTCTTAGATAATTTGAATTTGAAATGTTCAAATTCACTAGGGAATATATTTTATGTATATGGTTACGATATAATATATAGTCTTGGAACTATATATTATAAATTTAATGTGAATATGATTCATATTAAAGTATGTGAGAGAATTAAATAGTTTAAAGTGTTCGAATATTAAATTTAAATGTGAATGTGATTCATATTTAAAAACTATAGGTTAAATTTAATGTACATTAGATGTGCATTAAAACAATAAGATAGAGGGATAATTCATTAAATGTGTTTTAATGTAAATTAAATATAAGATATTTAATTAATTTTGATCATTTAATTAATATGATTAATTAATTAAATAAGGAACGTGTCAAGAGGACACGTTCCCCCTCTCTCTCCAAACTTCCTCTTCGATAGGAAGTGGGAGATGCCCTCTACTGGGTTTAACTTCTCCTGTAGAGAAGTGAAGCTTGATCGATTGATGAATTCCAAGCAATTGGAGAATTGCTGAAAAAAAAATCTATCTCTCACTCTCAAATTCCCTTCACATTCCAAAAGTTGGAATCCTTCCCACGAAGGAGGATCTAAGCATTCAAAGACATAGGAGATGATCCAAGTGGTGGTGTTGTTGTTCAAGAAAAAACAGAGAAGTTCCTTTGTTGCTGTACTGCTTGGAGCAAGGAGTTGTTGTGCTGAGGAAAACTGCAAAGGTATTCTTCTTCCCTATAGTTTAATTGCTAAACTTAATATATGTTTGCATGTAAGCAATTAATCCATGTCTAATAGGATTAGAATTCTTGCTTGTTATGTATTTTAATCAATGTACTGGTTTTTGTTTCAATTAAAACAATCAAGCATATTAAGATCCCAAAGTCGTTTTCGCTGCTCAAGGAGATCAGATCTCCATCAGGCCTTGGGTAGCGTCCTGCGTGCCGCCTTGATCCTGCCTGCGTCGTCTGCTAGTACGTTGTGGCATGACTCCTATAACATATCAACATATTAGACATACTTTGGATACTTAACTCAAATACACAATATACTAAGCTTCTAATCACATTTTGCCCCTAACTGGACTTACTCTCATCCTTTCTTGGACCATACTCTATTGATTCAATCTGAACTAACTCAATAAGTTGGTATGACTTTTTAGATTATTCTCAGAGCTAACTTGCCCTATCTCATTTCCATGGAGCTAACTGCTCTGATAACAAGTTGTCACACCCCCTCCCGTACTACCTGCTAACTTAGTCCAGAAGGCGGCATGAAGCCAACAAACATTGTTACCTCTTAACAATACCTGTTGACCCTATTTTACCTGATAAGCATAGTATGCTCCCATATGGAGCACTTTAACATAAAACAATGGAAACTTGACAACTACTAAACATACATAAGGATAAATTTTTCTCAAGTCTCTCTTGAAAACAAAAACAACAAGAGCATCAGAACCACAAACAGGTCAAATCATTGTTTATACAATCTCTAACGTACAGACAACTATAACTACATAGTATTCTCAAGATAATCTACAACACATAAGAACTTTCTATACAACCCAGCCTCATACAAAATATCAACTTATGGATCTTTCAGCAGACTAAGGCCGGATATCAGGTACTAGGTGCTCGATCTCTACCTAAAAAGTTTGGAAAACAATGAAAGAATGAGCTATGAAGCTTAGTGAGTGACTGAGTAAAATCCATAACTCGTAAAACATGTAACCTGAAAACTATGAGGATATGTATTTGTATTCAAACACTAAATGTAAACGTGGAATCATAATAGATTTTAAGAAAACCAACAAGTATGTCGTTAAAATCTCGTAAGGCATATAAATGATATCAACCATTATAAAAACATATCACAATCAACGTTGTGTAGGGCACGCCCTGTACAATCAACGTTTATTCTACGGTGTAGTGGGGCCCGTCCAGCACTCCCATCGTCTTTGTCGTAGTAGGGCCTGCCCAGCACTCACGACAGCATTGTTGTCACGGAGTACACTCAACGTTGACAACAAAATATGACTTGTGTGCACGTGGAACCATAAAGCCTCGGGCTCAATATCTCAATCATTTACTCGATCGAGTCTTAGAAAATAACATAAAAATGTTTGAACATGCCTGCTTATCTCTTCTTTAGTAAAACTCAAGCTTACTCAACTTCTTCATAAAACTGGAAATCTTAAAATCATACTTGCTAGTGCATATTTGCTCAAAATCATAACATTTCCATAAATTTATGAAATCAATAGACATATGACCATGTATAAGTTTCATTGGGAAATCTAGGCTCACATCGAGTACTTGAAAACATTTTGAGGAAAACATGAATGCTCATAAATATGTGTTCCAAATGTAAACGTAAAGCATTGAAACCCTTTCAATCTAGCAAAACTTGCATTTTTTTTAAGCATATTTAAAGCACATAGATCATTTTCGAAGTTCGTTTTGTTACTCACAGTGCTAGAACTAGAACTTTGGCTCGTACACTCGACCTCTTATCTCTTGGCCTGTCAAACAAACAAGAACCAAGCATTAGAACCTCGAACTCGTAATTTTTAACCTTAGAATTAAAAAAAAAAAAACACCATCCAATTTCCAAAATTTTACAGATTTCATACCCTGTCTTCAAACAACCATAACTTTTTCATTACATAGCCAAAAAGGATGTACGTAATACCAAACTCTTCCTCTCTGAACCCTCTAAAACGCATGTGAAGAAATGAAATTGAGATTCCCAACGGATGTGTTAGAAAATACCTTCAGAAACTCTGCCCTAAAAATAACTTTCTGCTGTTTCTAGATTCGATTTCCTGTTGCACGAAAAATTGGACCTGATATTTAAAACATCTTCCAGTCACTACTCACGATTTCGTCATGAAAGTTGTAGGAAATTCGGTAGCTGTCCAACAATACCTAAAAGAGCTTCTGGTTCAAACTCAACAGATCAGCACGACCAAAAAACCTAAGGCTTCTCGGATTTGACAGAAAAATTTATCCTTTGTCTTCCTCTTCACAAATAAATAACTTATGATCAAAATTTGATCGAGCTTCCTTTACGAATTTTGTTCACATATGAATTAACTTTCAATAAAATCAAACATGAACTCTTACCTCTTCTTGTAGTGCTCGAAATGACTTATATATTAACCAAACCTCAGCATCAGCGGGATCTGTCGTGCCTTCAAATGTTGTTGCACCTAAGGCTTTCAGTCTTTCAATGCCATACTTCTTTTTTGGATCTGTTTGTGCTGATCCAACACTTTCAGCTAATCTTTGCGTTATCCTCGTAAAGATCTATTCCTCCATGTTCACCTCTTGCTGAGGATGACTAGACTCTCCCTCTGATACCTCTCTTCCTCTATCACCAGTAGCTTCTTGAGTTCCATCCCACTTGCCTGCCTCGTTTGCCACCTCGAGCCATGGTCCTAAATTATACAATCTTATTAAAATAGGTAAGACAACAAGCTCCTAGTTTAATGCATGAACCTAGTTCCCGTCCCAAAACCTTTTACTCTGATACCAAATTGTCACACCCCGTCCTAGCTTACTTACCTAACCTAGGAAGAAATGCAAAGACAAGGATAACCAAACCTCTTGTTGGCTTTCATTGACTAACCCAAGACTTAACTTAAATTAAACGTAGCACACATTTGAACAAGCAAAATTAAGCACTGATATACATATATAAATGAAACACATTCACTTCCATTACTATGTTCTTTAGGTAATCATAAAGCTTCCAAGTTTATTACAACCCATCTAATTTCTTCTCACTACAAACCATATACAAAAGAAAGTGTATATACAAGGAGCTAAATGGCATGGTGGCAAATAAGTCTTGTCAAGGCTAAGCACTGGAAACTCGTCTGCTACCTGGGAAGAGTAGACATAAAGAAAACGTGAGCTAGGAAGCCCAGTGAGTGTCTATTATAAGCTCACAGGTGAAGAATAATAATGGCAGACTATAAGTAGAAAATAGCTTAACATCTGTTTGTAAACACAAACAAACAATGCTTACAATTTACAGGTTTAAGTCACCACTTATGCATAGTACACAACTCATAATGTAGTATTATATTGAGGGTAGATAGATCAATAATGTAGAAGCTCATAACAATAAAACACATGGCAAGATACCACTTTTGAACCATAGAGGTGGTAGAGTTACATTTATACCAATAAGGTTCATATCTCTCTCATGTGCACGTGGAATACCTTTGGCCCTGTGGTTTTCCCTAATACCTTCTCTATGTCCTTTAGTATTAAGGTAAGACCATTTACTACCCCAATACTTTCTCATTGTCCTTTAGTATCGGGAAATTATGATTCATTCCCCCCTAAGTACCTTCTCGAATGTCCTTCCGTATTAGGGGTTAGCAACAAACAAGGGCATAGATTGTTTACCATGGAAATCATGTCTTCATAATATATACAACAATTTCTCGATATTTTCACATTATCTTCCATACATGTTCCCAAGTGGATTTACACAAAACATTCTTTAAAGGAAAACATACTTTCATAATTTAGTTTCCATACTTGGATTTATAGTTACAAACTAATTCAAAATATGCTTAGGTTTCATCATGAATTTTATGTTAGAAACTCCATGAAGTTATACATAATTAGTTCAAACAGGATTCAATGATCAAAAATTATGTTTTTCAAGAAAAACATAGGTCAAGCATAATTGTAAAATAGAGTCACTCACAATCACCAGAAGAGTTCCAAGGGTTATACGCTTTTCCTCTCTCCGTTTACCCTGAAAATTAAATTAGTAACATCAATTTTTTTCCTTATGCACCTTATAAACATATCTAATTAAGTCCCATAACTCAATTAAGAATAGCCACACACACAATTTGTCGTAAGGTATATAGAAATGGAAGAGAATCTCCTTCAATCTCTTGCTAGCAGTTTTTCCTTTGCACCTAAAATTACAGGTTCAACTTTCAGCTTGGGTTCCTCAAAATTTATCAACACAACCACCAAATATTTTTTGATAAACCTCAAGGACAACATCTTAGCTTACTTACCTCAAAATTTCAGCTTCTAAATCCTCCTAATGAGCTCAAAACAGACTGAACTCCTCACACTGTTCTGCTACCCGAGGACTTTGAACACCTCTCATTGTTATGCACTTTTATCCTTCGTCCTCTCTTTATTTTCCCAATAGTCGACTGGTTTCGTATTCTACATGCAATTTATGAGATTTTGACTTAAAAAGCAACGGATTTGACTCAGTTAATTGAGAGATATGATCGTTTCAAATGACCTATTTTCCAGCTGCTTGTTGTTTTTCTGCGAATTTGACAACACCTACTTGCCATGTTTAACTCTGAGGCTTCACCACATTTGGCCAGCTCCTACTTCATTATTTACATCATAATCATCTTTTTAAAATACCAAAATAAGTGAGTAAATAAACCCTAAGCATTTAGCCAACTTATCCTATGTTTGTGAGATATAAGATCTTCAATTCAATACATGATGCACCTAAAACTTCTCCAATTTGCTAATGATTTTAACTTACTTCAATGCAACTTTTAATATGCTTATTTCAATGGCTTACCTATCTCCTTATGAAGCTTAGGCACATTGTAGCTCCAAATTCAATAGATTACCAAATCCGATCACAACATCATTTAGTGCAACCTATACGATTTTGCATATTTCAAAACATCATGAACGAGTGCAAATGATAAAAGAAAATAGAGTTTAGGGCTTACAATTTACTACCCCCTTAAGAGGAATTTGTCCTCGAAATTCAGCACGATAAAAGTTCTGGATACTTTTCTTTCATTTGGTCTTCGCTCTCACATGTTGCTTCCTCGATGTCGTGATTTCTCCACAATATCTTTACCAATGGTATTGACTTGTTCCTAAGTACTTGTTTTTTCCGATCAAGTACTTGTAGAGGTTCTTCGTCACAGGATAGATTCTCCTTAAGTTGTATTGGTTCTACCTTGAGCACATGCGATGGGTCAGAAATGTATTTCCTCAACATTGATACATGGAAAACATTATGTACCCAAGATAATTCTATAGGTAAAGCTAATTTGTAAGCTGATGGCCCTACACGTTCCAGAATCTCGTAAGCCTCTATATATCTCGGACTCAGTTTCCCCTTCCTTGCAAACCGTAAAATACCCTTCCACGGGCACAGTCTCATGAAAACTTTGTCTCTGAATTCGAATTCTAAATCTCTTTTTCACTTGTCAGCATAGCTCTTTTGTCTATCTTGTGTTGTCTTCAGTCTTTCCCTGATAAACTTAACATTCTCCGAGGTAACTTGGACCAACTAAGTCCCTATCAGCTTTCTTTCTCCTGCCTCACCCCAACAAACAGGGGTTCTACATTTTCTTCCATATAATGCTTCGTACGGTGCCATTTTGATTCTAGAATGATAACTATTATTGTATGCAAACTCCGTCAAGGATAGGCGAGTCTCCTAACTTCCTTTATATTGCAATACACATGCTCGAAGCATGTCTTCGAGGGTCTGAATTGTTCTTTTTGACTTACCATCGGTTTGTGGATGAAATGTTGTACTAAAGTGCAACTTAGTTCCTAAGGCCTCTTGAAGACTCGACCAAAACTTGGAAATAAATCTCCAATCACTATCTGACACAATTGATATTGGGGCTCCGTATTGGCTTATAATCCTGTCAACATATAATTTAGCAAGTTTACCAAGAGTAAAAGTTACCTTGACGGGTAAGAATCGAGCACTCTTAGTCAGTCTGTCTACTATCACCCAAATCCCGTCATAACCACTCGGTGTTCTAGGAAGTCCAAATATGAAATCCATGGTTACATGCTCCCACTTGCAATCAGGTATTGAAAGTGGATATAGAAGCCCTCCTGGTTTCCGTTGTTCAAGTTTCACCTGCTGACAAATTAAACATTTAAAGACATACTCTGCTACCTCTCGTTTCATTCCCGGCCACCAATAATGGTTCTTTAGAGTCCGATACATCTTTTACCTCCGCGATGCATCGCATAGGCTGAACTATGTGCTTCCTCTAATATTGAATTTTTCAATGTTTCATCTTTAGGTACGCAGAATCTACCACACTTCATCAACGCCCCATCACGCCTTACTTCGTAATCTGCTCTCTGCTTCAAGTTCACTTCTTCTATCAATTTCTTCAGGGCATGGTCTTTGGCTTGACTTGAGATAGCATCATTAATTAAGGTAGGTCTTACCTGAAAATGAGCTAACAAATAACCTTTGTCACCAAGACACAATTTTGCATTATAACTCTTTAGTTCATCATATAGAGCCACTCTAACAGCATTAAGTGAACCCCTATGTTGCTTCGACTTCCTACTAAGTGCATCAGCTACAACATTAGCTTTTCCTCGGTGGTACTCAATCGTGCAGTCATAGTCTTTTATCAACCCAAGCCACCGCCGCTATCTCAAATTCAACTCTTTCTGTTCGAAGATATATTTTAAACTTTTATGATCTGTATAAATACAACACTTCTCACCAAACAGATAATGCCTCCAAATCTTTAAAGCTAACAAAACTGCTGCGAGCTCCAGATCATGAGTAGGATAATTACATTCATGCTTCTTGAACTGTCTTGAGGCATAACCAATCACTTTCTCATCCTGCATAAGTAAACATCCAAGGCCCTGATGTGAGGCATCACAGTAAACCTCAAACTCTTTTCCCTTGGTGGGTAGAGTTAGTACCGGTGCTGTGACAAGTCTGTTTTTTAACTCTTGAAAACTTTTTCCACACTTTTCACTCCACTCGAACTTTGTATTCTTCTTTGCCAGACTGGTTAATGGAAGAGCTATCTTCGAAAATCCCTAGACAAAACGTCGATAGTATCCTGTAAGTCCCAAAAAACTACGGACTTCCATTATTGAAGTGGGTTGTTCCCACTTAACTATAGCTTTTGTCTTCTGAGGATCCACTTGAACTCTAGCTACTTATACTACGTGTCCCAAAAACACAACCTGTTCTAGCTAAAACTCACATTTACTAAATTTAGCATACAACTTCTAATTTCGTAATGTTTGTAGCACTATTCTGAGATGTTCTGCATGCTTCTCTTTACTTTCTGAATACACCAAGATGTCATCAATAAATACTATTACAAACTGATCAAGGTAAGGATGAAATACTCGATTCATGAGATCCATGAATGCTGCTGGGGCATTTGTTAACCCGAATGGCATTACCAAGAATTCATAATGGACATACCTTGTCCTGATATGTGTTTTTGGTACACAAGAATCATTGATCTTCAGCTGATGGTAACCTGATCGTAAATCAATTTTGAAAAACACTAAGGCACCCTTTAGTTGATCGAACAGGTCATCAATGATGTGTAAAGGATATTTGTTATGTATTGTTACCTTATTTAGTTGTCGGTAATCAATACATAATCGTAATGTCCCATCTTTCTTTTTTCCAAACAACCCATGTGCTCCACATGGAGATACGCTTGGTCGAATATAACCCTTATCCACCAACTCCTGCAACTGAGTTTTTAATTCCTTCAAGTCCTTTGTTGCCATCCTAAACGGGGCTTGTGATATTAGCTCTATTCCTGGCATCAAGTCTATGGTAAACTCAACCTCTCTATCAGGTGGCAACCCCGTTAGCTCCTCTGGGAAGACATCTAAATACTCACATACGACTGGAATGTCTTCAGGTTTCGATTTACTCACTGGTGCACAAACTACATATGCAAGATATGTTGTACAACATTTCTTCAATAAGTTTCCAGCTTTGATAGTTGATATCATACAAGTAGGTATATCTTCATATGCCCCTTAAACACAACCTCAGTGTCGCCTGACTTCCTCAACAAAACTTCCTTCCTATGATAGTCCATTAAGGCATGATATCTAGATAAGAAATCCATACCCAAAATAACGTCGAACTCTTGGAGATCTAAGGGAATCAGTTCAGTTGTCATAGTCATACCATTCACTTCCACCATACAATTAGTATAAACACTACAAACTATCGACATATCACCAATAGGAGTATAAATACACAGCTCCTCAGATAAAGGTTTTCACTTTGCAACAATTCTAGCAGCAAATGTTTTAGAGATAAAAGAATGTGTAGCTCCTACATCTAATAATGCATCTGCAGGTTTACTACAGATAGAAAGTGTACCCGTAACAACTTTTGGTCCATCATCTTCCTCCTGTTGTGTCATGGCGTAAATCTTCCCTTGTTGTCGGGGTCGACCTACCTGCCCCTTTTTCTTAGCACTACTAGTGCCTTCTTTTCCAGCTGCCCTAGTATTTTGCTGCTGGTTCACAGTATGCGATGTAGTTCTCTGTCCCACCATGCCTTTTTGCATTAGTTTGAGGCATTCCCTTTTGAAGTGACCACCTTGCCCACAGTTGAAACATACATTTTCGCCATTCAAACATCGACTCCAATGATACTTTCCACAAGTGTTGCACAAAGGTTTCCTTGCTAAACTTGCTACTAACTCAATGGGTTGCCTTTTACGGGAGTCCTTCGCTGATCCCATAAGGAAACTTGATCCCTGCTGCCTCTGTCTTTCCCCACGTCCACCTGTACCAGTCGTTGGAGTAGGCTGCCCACCACGATGGGGTTTAAAACCCCCTTTTCCTGAAAGACCTTGAGTGAATCTCCTATTATCTCCCAGCTGGAATCGGTCTCGTGGTAAATCAACAGAATAAGTAGTATGACCACCACCTACGACTCCTTTTCCCAATCTGTCATCTACCAGGCTTCGCTCTACCCGTAATGTCGTCTCAACAAGCATGGAGAACTCAACCCACTCCGAACTTGTTGTCACAGGCGTTCTGATCTCTGTTCGTAGACCATCCTCGATTCTCTTGCATCGATCTATCTCGTTTGCAACAATAGTGCTAGCATACTTTGATAATTATGTGAACTTCTTCTCATATTCAGTTACTGTCATCGATCCCTAAACAAGTCCTACAAACCCGTTCCTCTTTGCATCACGATAAGAGCTCGGATAATACTTATCTTCAAAGGCCTTTCAAAACTCTTTCAAGCTCCAAGGTTCACCATTTCTGCTCTCTGTTATCTTCCACCAATCATATACTCCTTTCTGGAGCAAGAATGCTGCTAAATCGAACTTCCTGTCTTCAGGGCATTGCATGACCCTAAAGCACTTCTCAATCAGATTTAACCAAAGCTCAACATCAGCGGGATCTGTCGTGCCTTCAAATGTTGTTGCACCTAAGGCTTTCAGTCTTTCAATGCCATACTTCTTTTCTGGATCTGCTTGTGCTGATCAAACACTTTCATCTAATCTTTGAGTTATCCTCGTAAAGATCTGTTCCTCCATGTTCACCTCTTGCTGAGGATGACTAGACTCTCCCTCTAATACCTCTCTTCCTCTATCACCACTAGCTTCTTGAGTTCCATCTCCACTTGCCTGTCTCGTTTGCCACCTCGAGCCATGGTCCTAAATTATACAATCTTATTAAAATAGGTAAGACAACAAGCTCCTAGTTTAATGCATGAACCTAGTTCCCTTCCTAAAACCTTTTGCTCTGATACCAAATTGTCACACCCCGTCCCAGCTTACTTACCTAACCTAGGAAGAAATGCAAAGACAAGGATAACTAAACCTCTTGTTGGCTTTCATTGACTAACCCAAGACTTAACTTAAATTAAACGTAACACGACACGTTTGAACAAGCAAAATTAAGCACTGATATACATATATAAATGAAACACATTCACTTCCATTACTATGTTCTTTAGGTAATCATAAAGCTTCCAAGTTTATTACAACCCATCAAATTTGTTCTCACTACAAACCATATACAAAAGAAAGTGTATATACAAGGAGCTAAATGGTGGAAAATAGGTCTTGTCAAGGCTAAGCACTGGAAACTCGTCTGCTACCTGGGAATAGTAGACATAATGAAAACGTGAGTTAGGAAGCCCAGTGAGTATCTATTATAAGCTCACAGGTGAAACATAATAATGGCAGACTATAAGTAGAAAATAGCTTAACATCTTTTTGTAAACATAAACAAAACATGCTTCCAATTTGCAGGTTTAAGTCACCACTTATGCATAACACACAACTCATAATTTAGTATTATATTGAGGGTAGATAGATCAATAATGTAGAAGCTCATAACAATAAAACACGTGGCATGATACCACTTTCGAATCATAGAGGTGGTAGAGTTACATTTATACCAATAAGGTTCATACCTCTCTCACGTGCACGTGGAATACCTTTGGCCCTTTGCTTTTCTCTAATACCTTCTCTATGTCCTTCAGTATTAAGGTAAGACCATTTACTACCCGAATACCTTCTCAAGTCCTTCAGTATCGGGAAATTATGATTCATTCCCCCCTAAGTACCTTCTCGAATGTCCTTCAGTATTAGGGGATAACCACAAACAAAGGCATAATTTGTTTACCATGGAAATCATGTCTTTATAATACATACAACAATTTCTCGACATTTTCACATTATCTTCTAAAGATGTTCACAAGTGTATTTACACAAAACATTCTCTAAAGGAAAACATACTTTCATAATTTAGTTTCCATACTTGGATTTATAGTTACAAACTAATTCAAAACATGCTTAGGTTCCATCATGAACTTTTTGTTAGAAGCACCATGAAGCTATACATAATTAGTTCAAACAGGATTCAATGATCGACAATTACATTTTTGAAGAAAAACATAGGTAAGGCATAATTCTAAAATAGAGTCACTCACAGTCACCAAAAGAGTTTCAAGGGTTATACGCTTTTCCTATCTTCGTTTGCCCTAAAAATAAAATTACTAACATCAATTCCTTTCCTTATGCACCTTACAAACAGATCTAATTCATTCCCATAACTCAATTCATAATAGCCATACACACAATTGGTTGTAAGGTATATAGAAATGGAAGAGAATCTCATTCAATCTCTTGCTAGCAGTTTTTCCCTTGCACCTAAAATTACAGGTTCAACTTTCAGCTTGGGTTCCTCAAAATTTATCAACACAACCACCGAATATTTTTTGATAAACTTGAAGGACAACATCTTAGCTTACTTACCGCAAAATTTCAGCTTCTAATTCCTCCTAATGAGCTCAAAACAGACTGAACTCCTCACACTGTTCTGCTACCCGAAAACTTTGAACACCTCTTAGTGTTCTGCACTTTTCTCCTTCGTCCTCTCTGTATTTTCTCAAAAGTCGACCCGTTTCGTATTCTACACTAAATTTATGAGATTTTGACCAAAAATCAACGAATTTGACTCAGTAAATTGAGAGATATGATCATTTGAAATGACCCATTTTCCAACACCTTGCTGTTTTTCTGTGAATTTGACAGCACCTACTTTCCATGTTTACCTCTGAGGCTTCACCTCCTTTGGCCAGCTTCTACTTCAATATTTACATCATAATCACCTTTTTGAAACACCAAAATAAGTGAGTAAATAAACCCTAAGCATTTAGGCAACTTATCCTATGTTTGTGAGATATAAGATCTTCCTTTCAATACATGATGCACCTAAAACTTCTCCAATTTGCTAATGATTTTAACTTACTTCAATGCAACTTTTAATATGCTTATTTCAATGGCTTACCTATCTCCTTATGAAGCTTAGACACATTGTAGCTCCAAATTCAATAGATTTCAAAATCTGATCACGACATTATTTAGTGCAACCTATACAATTTTGCATATTTCAAAACATCACGAACGAGTGCAAAATGATAACAGAAAATAGAGTTTAGGGCTTATATGATTTAACCTGGATACTTGACTCAGGAGCCGCTAATCACGTTTGCTCTTCATTTTAGGAAACTAGTTCATTCAAGGAGCTCGAAGAGGGTGAGATGACGCACAGGGTCGGAACGGGAGACGTCGTCTCAGCTCGTGCAGTGGGAGATGCCAAGTTATTTTTTCGGAGATAGATTTCTTTCTTTAAAAAATCTGTAGATAGTTTATAAGCTTAAAAGGAACTTAATTTCTATCTCTTGTTTAATAGCACTTGGTTATTGTATTTCTTTTTCAATCAATGAAGCGTTCATTTTGAAAGAGGGTGTCAATATTTGTTCTGCTGAATTGAAAAATGGCTTGTATGTACTGAAACCGAATAAAACCAAAGCAAATTTAAATCATGAGATGTTTAAAAATGCTAGTACTCATAATAAAATGCAAAGAATTTCTCCAAATAATAATACATATATGTGGCATCTTAGACTTGGTCATATTAATCTCAACCGGATTGAGAGACTTTCTAAGAATGGACTTCTAAACAAGTTAGCATATGATTCATTACCGCCTTGCGAGTCTTGCTTGGAAGGTAAAATGACCAAACGACCTTTTACTGGAAAAGGTTATACAGCCGTAGAGCCTCTAGAACTTATGCATTCGGATCTTTGTGGTCAGGTGAATGTTAAAACTCGAGGAGGGTATGAATATTTTATCACTTTCATAGATGATTATTCGTCGTATGATTATCTATACCTGATGCATCACAAGTCTGATGCTCTTGAAAAGTTAAAAGAGTATAAGGCTGAAGTAGAAAATGCATTAGGGGAAAACCATTAAAACACTTCAATCCGATCGAGGTGTAGAGTATATGGATTTGAGATTCCAGGACTATATGATAGAACATAGAATTAAATCTCAACTCTCAGCACCTAATACACCACAGCAAAATGGTGTATCATAAAGGAGAAATAGAACCTCGTTAGACATGGTTTGTTCTATGATGAGCTATGCTCAATTGCCTGCCTCGTTTTGGGGATACGCAGTAGAGACTGCAGTTCAAATCTTGAACAATGTTCCATGAAAAAGTGTTTTAGAAACACCTTATGAGCTATGGAAGGGGCGTAAACCTAGTTTACAACACTTCAGAATTTGGGGCTGTCTGGCACACGTGCTCGTGACAAACCCAAAGAAACTGGAACCTCGTTCAAGATTGTGCCAATTTGTTGGCTATCTCAAAGAAACGAGAGGTGGTCTTTTCTAGGACCCACAAGAAAACAAGGTGATTGTATCGACAAACGCCACATTCTTGGAAGAAGATCACATGAGAAACCATAAACCGCGTAGTAAAGTAGTACTAAATGAAGCTACACTTGAACCAACAAGAGTTATTGATCAAGCTGGACCTTCATCAAGAGTTGAGCAAGGAGTTAGCACCACAAGTCCGTCTCGTCCTTCTCAATCGTTGGGAATGCCTCGACGCAGTGGGAGGGTTGTTTCCCAACCTGACCGCTACTTGGGTTTAGCAGAAACTCAAGTTGTCATACCTGATGATAGCATGGAAGATCCATTGTCTGATAAACAGGTAATGAATGACGTAGACAAAGACCAATGGATCAAAGCCATGGACCTTGAATTGGAGTCAATGGACTTCAATTCAGTATGGGAACTTGTAGACCAACCTGAAGGGGTTAGACCCATAGGGTGTAAATGGATTTATAAGAGAAAGAGAGATTCAACCGGAAAGGTACAGACCTTTAAGGCTAGACTTGTAGCAAAGGGTTTTACTCAAAGGGAAGGAGTTGACTATGAAGAAACATTTTCCACTGATGCTCTGATGAAGTCTATAAGGATACTCTTGTCCATACCCGAGTTTTATGATTATGAAATTTGGCAAATGGACGTCAAGACTGCCTTTTTTAATTGTAATCTTGACGAGAGCATCTATATGTCTCAGCCCGAAGGGTTCATAATACAAGGCCAGGAACAAAAAGTTTGCAAGCTTAATCGAAACATTTATGGATTGAAACAAGCATCAAGATCTTGGAATATAAGATTTGATACTGCGTTCAAGTCTTACGGCTTTGACAAAAACGTTGACGAGCCTTGTGTTTACAAGAGGATCGTCAACGTCAAAGTGGGTTTGTTAGTACTTTATGTGGATGATGTCCTACTCAGTGGCAATGATGTAGGATATCTAACTGACATAAAGAATTGGCTGGAGACCCAATTCCAAATGAATGATTTGGGAGAGGCACAGTATGTTCTTGGGATTCAGATCTTTAAGAATCGCAAGAACAGAACGCTAGCTCTGTCTCAAGCGTCTTATATCGACAAGATGTTGTCCAGATATTCGATGCAGAATTCCAAGAGGGGCTTATTACCCTTCAGGCACGGAGTTCACTATCTAGGGAATAGTGTTCCAAGACACCTCAAGATATTGAGGATATGAGACATATTCCCAATGCCTCTGCAGTAGGTAGCTTAATGTATGCTATGTTGTGCACGAGGCCAGACATTTGTTATGCAGTGGAAATAGTCAGTAGCTACCAGTCCAATCCTGGGTTAGGCCACTGGACAACAGTTAAAAATATCCTCAAGTATCTAAGGAGAACGAGGGACTATATGCTTTTATGGGTTTAAGGATCTGATCCTTACTAGATACACTGATTCTGATTTTCAGACCGATAAGCAATCTCGAAAATCCACATCGGGATCAGTTTTCACCCTTAACGGGGGAGCTATAGTATGGCGAAGCATCAAGCAAGGATGCATCGCTGACTCCACAATGGAGGCTGAGTATGTCGATGCTTGTGAAGCAGCTAAGGAGTCTGTTTGGCTAAGGAAATTCCTTAGTGATTTGTAAGTTGTTCCAAATATGAAATCTCCCATCACCTTATACTGTGACAACAGTGGTGCGGTAGCCAATTCGAATGAACCTCTCAGCCATAAGCGAGGAAACCACATCGAGAGGAAGTATCACCTGATACGAGAATT
Organism: Trichosanthes cucumerina; assembly: GCA_036507285.1. NCBI lineage: Eukaryota > Viridiplantae > Streptophyta > Magnoliopsida > Cucurbitales > Cucurbitaceae > Trichosanthes > Trichosanthes cucumerina. The sequence goes on along the minus strand of CM071843.1, from coordinate 21,613,819 downwards.
AGTGCAACGAGGAGTTGTGACAGTCACGAAGATCGCTTTGGAGCACAATATTTATGATCCGTTTACAAAGACTCTCACGGCTAAAGTGTTAGAGGGTCATCTGGAAAGTCTGGGTCTACGAGATATGTACATAAGCTAATCTAGGGCAAGTGGGAGATATGTAATGGAGTATATGGATGCCGTAGTTTATTATATTTCTATCTCTTGTAACCACTGTTTTAGATTATGATGTACCCCACTAGAGTTTTAGTGCAAGTGGGAGTTTGTTGGGATTTGTGCCCTAAAACTCGTAGTTTGTAATTATGTTCTAATTTATGTAATAAAGTGTTATTATTTCAATAAAGTGCTATTGTTCGTTTTCTACGAGTTTGTCGTTATTTAAACCCTAAATCCAATAAACTAAACATCCAAGGCTGTTAAATGAATATTTTACTGAATGTAATGTACATAAAAAGGATCTCGGTACGAGATACAGCCTAAAGGGTCTATAGTTAGGGGATAAGGTTTGGGTATCTTACCCTGGTTAAACTATGGATGTGGCCCACTTTGTATTTGATGCAAACACTGTGATCCTAACGTGTTCGTGTAGATGACATGTGAGTGGGGATATTCTATGTAATGAGATTACATAAGACTGGACACCGAAATAGTAACCTCTAGCTGTAACTCCGTTGACTATTTAGGTTTCTATTTCACTAGGATGACCTAGGCAACTTGATCTCAATCCTGAGCAGGTTACAAACTCCTGTTCACGGACTCAATATGCCTACCTTCTTGGGGACAAGACCGAGTGAGCAGCTGAAAACTTAACTTAGCAAGATGGAATTCACTCCTTCCCGCCTACTAGGGTAAGTAGAGGAATGTTTTCTTGAGTGGTGTCCCCTGGACGTGAACAAAGGGCCCGACCATCTCATTGGCCCGAGAGGGACTCTGTTTGTTGGTAGGACCAGAAAAAAATTGTTCATTAGAGGAGCACTGGTACTTAAGGCACAAAATGTAACCCAGGGATAAAACGATAATTTGACCCAGCTGGTGATACGAACATTCCTGAAGAATTGACTTGCTGTTATTGGTCAATATCCATGGACACAAAAATCTATCTACAGTGAGAAGAGTGCAGCTGTGGGACTTTAGTGGAGTGTTCCCGCAGTTAACGAATGTTGATTGGGACGTTAATGAGATTAACCGAGCAGTATCGTATCGTTGGAGGTTCTGATCTGTAGGTCCATTAGGTCCACCTTCTAGCTCGTAAAGGGTTCTTTGATCATTTGAATTTGAAATGTTCAAATTCATTAGGGAATATATTTAATGTATATTGATACGATATAATTTATAGTTTTGGAACTATATATTATAAATTTAATGTGAATAGGATTCATATTAAATTACTTGAGAGAATTAAATATTTCAAAGAGTTCAAATATTAAATTGAAATGTTAATGTGATTCATATTTGAAAACTATAGGTTAAAACATAATGTTCATGAGATGTACATTAAACTATAGGTTAAAGGGTAAAATGATTAAATATGATTTAATCAATTTAATTAATATTATAATTGAAGTAAATATGATTTGATTTATTGTAATTAATTAATATAATATTAATTAATATAATATTAATTGGGAACGTGTCAGTAGGGCACGTTCCCACTACTCCCAAACTCCTCCTCGATAGGGAGTGGGAAGTTGCCCATTGAAGGTTCTTTTTATCCTGGTGTGAAGAAGAAGAGATTGATCGATCATTTGTTTTGACGTTCTTACAGAAGAAAAATTTATCTCTCACTCTAAAATTCCCTTCACATTCCAAAAGTTGGAATCCTTCCCACCAAGGAGGATCTAAGTATTAAGAGACATATGAGGTGATCCAAGTGGTGGTGTTGTTACACAGAGAAAAACAGAGAAGTTTGTTGGGTGTTTATGTGTTGCTGAACACTGGAGCAAGGTGTTGCTGTATTGGAGTCTTAGAAACTACAAAGGTAATTCTTTTTTATCTCTTTTAGTTTAATAATTAAACTCCATTTATGTTTGTATGCATTTAATCCATACCTAATAGGATTAGAATATATGCTTGTTCTATATTATTTATCAATGTACTAGTTTTTGTTTCAATTAAAATAATCAAGCACATTATAATCCCAAACTCGTTTCCACTTCTCAAGGAGATCAGATCTCCATCAACAACAACCCTCTAAGGCAAGTAAGAGAGTGGGGCCCCGTTGTTCAAGCGCTGGAGACAACACTTAGGTGAACAACCTCTCTAGTTTTCCTAAGTCGGGAAGGAGTGGATTCCTTCTTGTGTAGTCAAGTTGCAAGCTCCCCCCGTAGTCATGTCCCTGAGAAGATAGGCGTATTGGGTGAGCAACAATGGCAACCCTCACCCGTACTAGTGAAAGGACAAAACCCCGCAGACAAGAGTCCGTAACACGCTCAGGATTAAGGTCAAGTCACTAATGGTCATCTACGAAATTATTAGCCCTATACTGTTAATGGTGTTACATCCGTATGTCTAATAACTCATGGTCTGGTCATGTACAATTCCATTGCGCATGATGCCCCCACTCCCATGTCAACAACATGAAAGAATCAGATCACCTCGTTTGTATCCAATATAAAGCGGGTCGCATCCAAAGTGCATCCAGGATTAGGTCTCCAACCCTATCCATATACTTTAGACCGTTTGGGACATTAACTCGAACGTGATCCTCCCTATGTCTTCATTACACACCGTTGAAGTTCTTAGTTCTTTCATAATGCAATGACCCTGGAGCTTAGTTTATTTGATTAAGTTTATGAAATATGCTAGACACAATGTTGAAACAAATAACTCTTATTTCTTACACAAAGCTCAAATAAATAACTCTTATTTATTTACAACTTGGAATATTACAAACTACAAGAGATGAGGACATACATCCCAACAAACTCCCACTTAGACTAAGCTAGTGGAGTATATGATACATTTCTCAAATGTATAGTAAAGTAATACAATAAACTAGGGCATTTAATATCACTTTACAATACTCCCACTTGCCCTACTCAGGAACCACTCGAAGACCTATACTCTCTAGGCTACCCTCAAACACCTTAGCCGTGAGGGCCTTTGTAAATGGATCAACAACGTTGTGCTCTGAAGCTATCTTCGTGACAGTCAGGTCTCCGCGGTGCAGAATTTCCCGTATCAGGTGATACTTACGCTCAATATGCTTGCCCCTTTAATGACTCTGAGGTTCTCTCGAATTGGCTATTGCACCACTGTTGTCACAAAACAACGTGATCGACAAGTTCATATTTAGAACAACTTCCAAATCTAGCATGAACTTCATAAGTCAAACAACTTCCTTTGTAGATTCACAAGTCGTAACATACTCGACTTCTATCGTGGAATCAGCGATGCATCCTTGCTTGATGCTTCGCTACACTACAACTCGTCCATTTAGAATGAAGGTTGACCCCGAAGTTGATTTCCTAGGATCCTTATCGGTCTTAAAGTCAGAGTATGTGTATCCCGTAAGGATTAAATCCCCACTCCCATACACAAGGTTGTTGTTCCTCGTTATCCTAAGATACTTTAGGATTGCCTTTACGGTTGTCCAAGGATCGAATCTTGGATTTGATTTATACCTACTGACAATCCCAAATGCATAACAGATGTTGGACCTAGTACACAACATGACATTCATCAGGCTCCATATAGCTTAAGCATAGGGGATTTGTCTCATCTTCTCAACCTCTTAAAGAGTCTTAGGACATTGATCTTTAGACAAGTGAACCCCATGCCTGAAAGGCAACAATCCTTTCTTCGAGTTCTGCATCTTATATCTAGACAACATCTTGTCAATATAAGATGCCTGAAACATGGCTACCGTTCTGTTCTTTCGGTTCCGGACAATCTGGATACATCGAACATACTGTGCCTCTCCCAAATCTTTCATTTGGAATTGCGAAGCCAACCATTCCTTAATTATTCGTAAGAAATCCTACCTCATTCCCAATGAGAATGATATTATCCACATACAATATTAGAAATGGGAAAGTACTGTTAACGATTTTCTTTTAGACACAAGGCTCGTCAACATTTTAATCAAAGCCATAAGATTTGATCGCCTCATAAAACCTTATATTCCAAGACCTCGAGGCTTGTTTCAACCCATAAATAAACCTTTGAAGCCGACAAAATCTTTGCTCTTGGCCTTGGGCAATGAACCCCTTGGGTTGCCCCATGTAGATGATCTCGTCATGGTTGCCATTCAGAAAGGAGGTCTTGACATCCATCTTCCATACCTCATAGTCAAAATATGTGGCAATGGCCAGAAGGATTCTAATCAACTTTACCATGGCAACAGGTGAAAAGGATTCTAATCAACTTTACCATGGCAACAGGTGAAAAGGTTTCCTCATAGTCAAACCCTTCCACCTGGGTAAAACCCTTTGCCATTAGTCTAGGTTTAACCCCATCCGGTTGGTCCACAAGCTCCCAGACGGAATTCAAGTACATCGACTCCATTTCCTTGTCCATAACTTTAATCCAATCGTCCTTGTCAACGTCTGCCACAGCATTATCATAGGTCAATGGATACTCACGGTCATCATCAGGACTGACAACTTGAGTTTCAATGAAACCCATGTAATGTTCAGGTTGTCTCACAACCCTGCCACTACGTTGAGGCAATCCCAACTCTTGGGAAAGAACTTGACTAGATGAGCTAGGATCAACAACACTTATTGACGTACTAGCACCATCAACAACTCTTGCTGATGAACTGCCCATTTCATTCAACATAATCTTACTCCTTGGTAAGTGATCCATGATGTGGTCTTCCTCAAGGAATGTGGAATTTGTCGACACAAGCACCCCATTATCCTTAGGATCATTAAAGAAACCACCCCTAGTCTCTTTTGGGTAACCTACAAAGAGGCACAACTTTGAACGGTTCCAACTTTTTAAGGTTTGACACCAACACATGGGTCGGGCATCGCCAAATTTTGAAATGACACAAACTTGTTTTACAACCATGTTGAGTTCGAAAGGTTTTTCACAAACACTTTTCTACGAAACCGTGTTCAAAATGTAGACCGCAGTCTCCACTGCGTAACCCCAAAAACAATTAGGGAGACGAGCATAGCTCATCATCGACCGAACCATGTCCAAAAGAGTTATGTTTCTTCTCTCCGGTAAACCATTATGCTGTGCCCTACCAGGTGCTGAGAGTTCGGACGTAATTCCATGTTATATCGTATAGTCCTTGAATTTAGTGTCCATATGTTCTTCACCTGGATCCGATCAATGTGTTTTTATAGTTTTACGTAACATGTTCTCAACCTCAATCTTGAACGCCTTGTACTTTCCAATAGTTTTAGACTTCCTATACATTAGGTAAATGTACCCATACCTCAAATAGTCATCTATGAAAGATACAAAGTATTCGTAGTCACCTCATGCTTTAACATTCATCGAACCAAAGAGGTCAGAATGTATAAGCTCAAGCGACTCCTTGGCTCTATATCCTTTTCCACTAAAAGGATGTTTGGTAATTTTGTCTTCAAGGCATGACTCACAAATCGTAAGGAGTTTTCTTCCAACTCGCCTAGAAGTCCACTCTTCACTAGTCTCTCAATCGTATTGAGATTTATGTGGCCTATCCCTAGATGCCAAAGATGGACACTTACTTTTGGAGAATCTTTTAATCTCTTAGTTCGCGTTTCAGCTGTTTTAAACAATTCGGTATTCAAAACACTTTTGATTGAATGACGGTTCAAAACATATAAATTGTTCTCAAGAGAATCTGAACAAATAAAATTTCCATTTCGAGAAATAAACGCTTTATTGCTCTTGAATGAAACAAAAATATTTTATTCTAATAGGAAGGAAATCGAAACTAGGTTTCTCGTAAACCCATGAACTATGTACATATTATCAAATAAGAGGTACTTTCCGCCAAAGAACAACATCGTCGTGCCAATTGCTGCACCTGGGACAACTTCTCTTGATCCAACCCGGAGTATTATCTTACCCTCTTGCAGCCACTGCCAAGAACTTATTCCTTGAAAAGAAGAGCAAACATGGTTAGTGCCGCTTGAATCCAGTATCCAGACAGAGTCTCTACTCTTCACTAAATATGTTTCTGTGACAAGTAAATCACATTTACCTGTCATCTTCTTTACGTCAAGAAACTTGGGACAACTTCTTTTTAGGTGTTCATCCCCAATGCAGTATAAATACTTTTTGGCATATTCCTTGATCTCTTTGTCCTTTGGGGCAACAACGCGGTCAACACTAATCTCCTTCAACTTCTCATTGTTCCCTTCCGTGCCTAAAGAGTCTACAAACTTTATCACAGAGGTCAAACCCCTGTGGAATCGACTAAATGAAACACTTGACTCAGCTTCTTGTCCCCTAGTTTGCACCAAGGACTGGAAGGTTTGTAGATCGTTAAATAGGAGTGTTGGACCCTCCTCAGTTAGCGCAATTTCTTGGTCGTCATTTACCAAAATCGTGTTAATATTATTTTTCCACGAAAAATTATTGTCGACTAACTAAACGGAAGCTAAAGGAAAATTAAAAGCGTTTGACATTTTGTTGCTGAAAAAATGAAAAACTTTGTATCAGTCTCGCAAAAAACTTTTTGAAAAATCCAATAAGGTTTTACCAAATTTTTTATCGTATGATCCCTATGTCATTCAAAATTTGCAATGATACTCAAAAAGTTTAGAATAACCGCCACGTAGAGTAGACAAACCCACTCCTCCTTTGAATCGAGACTTTCTCGACCAGAGCCTAATCCGAAAATAACTCTTATTCCATTAGGCATCCAGTTACCATTTTTTGGTCTGAATTCATTAACTCTTAATCTCTTGTCTGCAGGGGTCTGTACTTTGACTAGAACGGGTGAAGGTGACCACTGTTGCTCGCCCAATATGCCTATCTTCTCATGGATAGGACCACGTGGGGAGCTGGAAACTTGACTACGCAAGAAGGAATTTACTTGTTACCGAATTAGGGAACCTAGAGGGGTTGTTCCCTTTAGTGTTGTCTCCAGGGCTTGAACAACAGGGCTCCACTCTCTCACTGGCCTGAGAGGATTGTTGTTTATGGTTAGACCATGCAATGTTGTTGATCATTAGAGGAGCATTGAGACTTAAGAAACAAGAGGTAGACACGGGGATAAAATGAAAATTTGACCCAATAGCGTCTACGAACAACCAGTGAAGGGTCGACTCGCAAGTATTGGTTATATCGATGGACACAACTTGTCCTACAGTGATCAGAGTTCAGCTACGTGCTTTATTGGAGTGTTATCGTAGCTAATGAATGTTGAATAACCGGGTCAAAGAGTTTGACAGGTTAGTCTTATATCATTGGAGCTCGTCTCGTGTAGGTCCATTAGGTCACTCGGTTGGCTCAAATTGGACAAATTGGGCTTTACAGTTTTGTGTGAATTTGAAGTGTTCAAATTCATTATTTGTGTATTTATGTCATTTATATGAGATATAGATGACATAATATATAGTTTCATATGAACGAGCCTCATAATAAACTATAGTATAGTCTAATTTATTAATTAGTGCTAATTGGAGAAATTGAATTGAGAGAAATTAAATTGAATGTGATTCAATTTAAAATTCCACATTTATGCAAATGAGATTTGTATAATAAGGTATGAGATATCTTATAGTATGTGATATGCAATCTTGATTTGTATATCATATAGTTGTGATAAAATGGTGAATTGGTGGAGATTTTAACTCCACCAAACACCATTATTAATAGGTGCATTCAAAGACATCTCATAGGGTTTTTGCCATTTTTTGGATTTTCATCCAAAAAGAGCAAAAGGTTTTCTCTCAAATTCTCTCTCAATTCTCTAAGAATTCTCCTCACTCAAAATCCAAAGGGAGTCCCACATACTCTCCCTCACCCTCTAGGGACTAACCGAGAAGACGTTTTTGAAGTGTCTTGCAACACTGTTCGGTGTTCGATTCGAGGAGATCGTTAGTTCGAGAGAGATTGTGACCGAAGGAGGAAAGCATTGAAATTACACAACGGATCAACAACGTTTCACCACGTCTTCTGCTGCTGGAATTCCAAATCCCTTCATTTAGTATGAGGGCCAATCGTTACTCTTCGTTGTATATTCTACGAATTCTTAAAATTAGGTGGGTAGCATTAATTTTTTCATGAGATGAAAGTTAATGGTTTGCATTTTGGATGTGTTCGGTTTTTTACACTAGTTTAGATTTATATTAAAAGTTGATGATATCAATGTAAAAGCCCTGTGGTTTGGCCACTTTTTGATGTAAATCGAGTTTGTAATTTCGTGTCATTCATGGCATAAGATGTCATAAAGAAATTGGAGTAGAAACGGGCAGAAAAACGACGAAGAAGAACCAAAGAGTTTGTTGTTCTGTCGACGACGTTGCAACGCTCTTACGTAGCGGGCAGTTTCCAGCACTTGCGTAAGATCGTGCGGGAAATGGCATAATGGAACAAGCAGTGCGGCGATTCGAGCCCCAACAGTTGCACGTGTTTTGTTTTAATTTTATTTTCTTGTAATATGTATTTTATAAATGTATTTTTTAATTTTTTAATTATTATTAATATAAATATTTAATTATTGTTAATTAATTTAATTTTATGTCCCTATGGTGCCAAAAATCGGTCCAATAATGCTATTTATTTATTTTATGCATAAGATTTATGAAACCTTTTTCTATGTGCATAATGTATAACATATAGATTTACCCTCACTCGTATTAATGTATAGCATAATGTATACCAACCCTATCCATATAATGTAGATCGTTTGGGTCATTAACTCGAACGTGATCCTCCGTGTGTGTCCGCTACACGTCGTTCAAGTTCTAGTTCTCTCATATATTTAATGACCCTGAAGCTAAGTATTAGACAAAATATGTAAAATTGCGAGACACAGAACGATGAAAGACTTAAGTCTTATTTATTTCAAATGGTAATATTACAAAAAAAAACAAGATTAGGACATACGTCCCAACAGTCATGACTTTTCTCTTAGGCTTTATGTGGTCAATTAAATCTACCTAAGTCTTTTCATGTTGAGTCCCTCACAGACCCTTGTAGGTTTGAGTCCCTCACAGACCCCTATAAGTTTGAGTCCCTCCCAGACTCCTATATGTTTTACCCATGGGGTCTCTGATGCATGATTAACCATAGATAAGTTCTCATGGGATCAATTGCCACAATATTCATAAACATGTTCATATACATACAATATCCATGAGGTCCCATTCGTCAATAGTATGTACATATGCAGTCATAATTATGCAACAATCATATAATCATGGCATGACATTCATAAATACATTTACATTTTCAAATAGGTATTCATCATAATGGCAAGACTGCAAATCTCAGTATACGTAAATATACATAACTATCTCAAAACTCATATTCACATACTTGGGAATCATTTATATTCGGGTCATCTCAAAGCTTTAAATCATATGAAATTCTCTTAAAAATTAAATCATGCATTGAAGGTCCTCTCAAAACCTTTTGAATAATAAATATTGGGAAAATCATTCTTGAAATAAATCATTGAGACTCCACTTTTGGGATAAATCTTGGAAATTCATCATTTTAAACTAAAATTCATCAAAACATATATATACTTCCCTTTTTCAAAATAATTGGTAGAAAAATCTCTTACCTCAGCGTAGCTCGAAACTGCTAAAGTTTCGCTCTTAACTCAAGGTTCCTCACAATCGTTCTTACTACTCGAATCCTCTAAATAAATTTAATCAATTCCTTAATTAAATCACATAGTCATAAACTTATTTTCGACTCAAATCATAGTTAGGCTAAATTACAACAACGAGATGCTTAAAAATGGACTCAGAAAACAAAACTGATCGAATCGGACTAACTCCAGCGAGCAGTGGTCGACGGCGGCGCGTGGTTGCGCCTCTCGGAGCGTAGAGGCCATATCTGCTAAGCTCGTGAGCTGATCTATTTCGAACTGATCACCATTCACTCTTATAATATAATTCTTTCATGCATACTATATATTATAACTCTTATAATATAAATGATGCATGAAATGTTTAGCCTAAGGTGGGATTTTAATCTATATGACATACATTATGCACAAAGAATAAATATTTCATACATCTCATGCATAAAATAAATAAATAGAATTATTGGACCCATTTTTGGCACCCTAGGGACATAAATATAAATTAATTAACATTAATATAACAATTACATTAATATTAATTAATAAAAATAATTACAAAACCCATTTTACAAAGTAAATAAATTAATTAAAGAAAAACAATTGGTGAAAACCATCCACCACTTCGAAAAACTTCCCATATGCCCAGTCTGCGGAATTCCCTCGCGCCAACCCCCCACAAACGCTTTAGCGTTGCAATGCCGCAATGCTCAGTGTCAAGCTGGTGTGCTCAATGCGCATAGCGTCGGAACGTCGTGCCTGCAGTGCGCGCCCTTCTGCTCAGTTCGCATTGCAACGCCAAGTAACAACGTTGATCCTCCGGTCACGATAACGATGTTTCCTCAAATGCTTTCCTCCTTCGACAACGATCTCCTTCAAATCAACGATCTCCTCGAATCGAACCTTGAAAAGTGTTGCAAGACACTTCCAAAACGTCTTCTCGTTTGTTCTCGGGAGGTTGATGGAGAGTATGTGGGACTTCCTTTGGTTTTGTGTGTGGAGAATCTTAGAGAGAATTTACAGAGTTCTAGAGAGAATGTTTTGCTCTCTTTGGATCAGAATAAAAAAAAATGGCAAAAGCTTCATCAAAATCTTCATCAAAAGCTTCTTGCAAAGCCTTTAAATACTATTGTGTGATGAAGTTAAAGTCTCCACTGAATCACATTTTTACAACAACCATATGATATGCAAATAGTATTCGCATATTATATAATATAAGGTATCTCATACCTTATTATACAAATCTCATTTGCATAATTGTGGACTTTTAAATTGAATTGCATTCAATTTAATTTCTCTCAATTCAATTTCTCCAATTAGCACTAATTACTCAATTATGTTATACTATAGTTTATTATGAATCTCATTCACATTAAACTATATATTATGTCATGTATATCTCATATAAATGACACATATTCCCAAATAATGATTTTGAACACTTCAAATTCACACCAAACTCTAAACCCTTAAATGTCATATTTGAGCCAACCAAGGGACCTAATCGACCTACACGTGAAAAGCTCCAATGATCTGAGACTAACCTATCAAACTCTTTGACCCGGTTATTGAACATTCATTGGTTACGGTAACACTAATGTCGTAGCTACACTCTCATCAGTGTAGCACAAGTTGTGTCCATCGATATAACAAATACCCACGAGTCGACTCTTCACAAATTGTTCGTAGACACTGCTAGGTAAAATTACCGTTTTACCCCTATGTCTACCTCTTTCTCCTTAAGTCCCACTGCTCCTCTAATAAAGGACTACGTTGCATTGTCCAAGCATAAACAACAACCCTCTCAGGCAAATGGGAGATTGGGGCCCCGTTGTTCAAGCCCTAGAAACAACACTTAAGGGAACAACCCCTCTAGTTTTCTGAGTCGGGAAGGAGTGAATTTCTTTATGTGTAGTCAAGTTCCCAGCTCCCTACGTGGTCATGTCACTTAGAAGATAGGCATATTGGGCGAGCAACAGTGGCCACCCTCACCCATACTAGTCAAAGGAAAGACCCCCTCAGACATGAGTCCGTAAGACGCTCAAGATTCAGGTTCAGTCACTAATTGTCATCTACGAAGTTATTAGCCCTATACTGTTAACGGTTTTACATCAGTAAGTCTAATAATATACGGTCCGGTCTTCTACAATCTAATTGCGCAGGATGCCCCCACTCGCATGCCAACCACATGATCACCTCGTTTGTATCTTAATACAAATCGGGCCACATCCACAGCGTATCAAGTATTAGGTCTCCAACCCTATCCATATACTGTAGATCGTTCGGGTCATTAACTAGAACGTGATCCTCCCTATATGTCCACTACACATCGGTCAAGATCTGGTTCTGTCATTAATACAATGACCTTGGAGCTTAGTTTATTGGATTAAGTTTATGAAATATGCGAGACATAAAGTTCAAATAAATAACTTTTATTTATATCACAAGGCTGAAATAAATAACTCTTATTTATTTAGAACTTGAAATATTACAAACTACACGAGATGAGGACATACATCCCAATAAGACTAACCTTCCAAACTCTTTGAACTGGTGAATCAACATTCATTAGTTACGCTAACACTCCACTAAAGCTCGTAGCAGCACTCCTGTCGCTGTATGACAAGTTGTGCAACTGATCTAACCAATGCCCGTGAGTCGACCCTTCATAGGTTGTTCGTAGACACTGATGGGTCAAAATATCATTTTACCCCTATGTCTACTTCTTGCTCCTTAAGTCCCCATTGCTCCTCTAATGAACAACAACATCGTAATGGTCCAACCATACACAACACCCCTCTAGGGCAAGTGAGATGGAGGGGGCACGTTGTCCAAGTGATGCGAAAATCTTGAGTGCCCTAAACTAATGTAAATTAGAATAAGACTCTAACATTTCTACGACGTGCAAGTATACACGGTCAAGAGCAGCATGTGATAAGTTAAAGTATTGATCCCACGAGGACTAGCTAAACCTAAATGAATGAGTGTCCTAGCAATTTTTCCTTGTTTTAGTGCAATGTATGAGCGTGCAAATTATTATTGTAAATAAATAAATTGATGTGATAAGTGTGCAAAGACAAGACTAGACTCAAGAAAATAACTAAATTTAAATGAGGGGAGAGGAGAATGCAAACAAGAGGGGAGATGCAAGAGATGAGATTTTTAATTGAAAATAGGCTCGGGTTAGAGTTCTAATGTTCAATTGGAATAAATTTTGAGTGATGCCTTGAATTTACCTACAAATGCATTCAAATGATTCTTTCCAAAACCACTATGTTTTAAAACCTACAATTTTCCAATTGTGATCTAAATTATGCTCATGATTTTAGGTTCTAGGTGGGTTAATTATCCCTAATCAACTCAATAATTCTAGAATGAAATTTTAGTTTTCTAATTCATTAGCTTTCCCAAGTTTATGAATTATAGAGAAGTTAAAAGGCCAATTTTAATTCTCATGCAACGTTAAATTTAATAAAATTTCATAAATTCAATCAATGGCATCAACCATAAATTTAATCCAAAATTACATTAATACAACCTAACCTTTGCCTAAGAAAATTTAGTTCATGATTAAAATCGAGTCACATATCTCTAGTTTAAGCATGCTTTTATTGATCAAGGAGTTCATGCAAAACAACCAACAATGTTCACTAAATTAGCCTAAATCAATCACAATTCTAGCCTAAAACAGTCACGAGTTATGCTTAATACAGTGAGCAAAAGTAGTCTAAATCAGTTCGTAAACAACCCAAAAAGTCAGTATTAAATTGGTGGTTGACAACAAGCAATAACACATAGAGATATGGAAAACGTTACATAGCAGGTGGCCTTATTTTTCAAGTTCAGTTCGATAGCAATATCTCATCAACGGAAGCTCAAAACAACGTTCAAACCGTTCAAAATAAAGCACTGTGAGTCTCGAACAAGCTGTCACAATCCAACGGTTGAAACTACAGGAATGGACAACTTCGTGAGCGCCGCCGGTGAAAAATCGAACTGCACTGATCTCCAAACGTGGCAACGATATCTGACACCGAAAAGCTCAAAACGACGATCCAACCGTTCAAAATAGAGCCATATGAGTCTCGAACAAGCTGTCAAAATTGCAGCACAATCCAACGGTGGAACTTCGGAAAACAATATCTTTGTGAGAGTCGTCTTTGAAAAACCGAATTGCACGATTTGTGCTACAACAATGGCACCTTGAAGCTTCGATTTTTTTCTCAATCACACGATTGTTAAAACAATGGCACTTTCATGATTCTTCTCTTCAATACACACCTTTGTTGTAGCAATCGCCCCCTTCTCTCTCTCGCTCTCTTCCCCTTTTGTGGCAACTTCTTCTCTCCTTGGTACTTGCGAACCCTAGCCTCCTTATATAAGATGGTGTTGCCCTAACTTCCCAAATTACAAAAATACCCTTAAGAGTAAAAAGACCATATAACCCTTTGGGTAAAATGTCTAAAATTCCCTTAGGGACTCTTGTAATTTTTAAACATCTCCTACACACACAAAAATCCCAAATAAATTTATGAAGTCAATTATAAATCAAACTAAATACACGAGGATTTTTGGAGTTAAGAATTTCAGTCTTTAATTAACCGTTAGCTTATTTTCCTAAATTCTTGAATTAAAACAAAAAAACATCAAAATTAATTCTTTTTGCACCTAATGCTTAAATTCAAGATTTTAAAGCTAACACACATAATTTAGGGATAAAATAACATGAGGATAACTAAATTAAATGCAATTCAAGTGGATTAAACACTAAAATTCTAGTAAAATAACTCACTTATGGTGAGTTATCACCATGCCCTAGAGACAACACTTAACGGAACAACCCCTCTAGTTTACCGAAAGTCGGGAATGAGTGAAGTCTATCTCGCATAGTTAAGTTTTCAGCTCCACACGTGGTCCTGTCCCTTAAAAGATTGGCATATTAGGCGAGTAACTTTGACCACCCCACCTATACTAGTGAAAGGACAGACCCCCATAGACAGGAATCCGTAACACGCTCAGGGTTAAGGTCAAGTAACTAATTGTCATCTACGAAGTTATTAGTCTCATACTGTTAACGGTGTTACATTAGTAGGTCTAATAATTCACGGTCCGGTCTTATACAATCTCATGGCATAGGATGCCTCCCTTCGTTGTGAACCACATGAACCAGTCAGATCACCTCGTTTATATCTAATACAAAGCGGACCACATCCACAGCGTATCCAAGATTAGGTCACCAACCCTATCCATATACTATGGACCGTTTGGGTCACTAACTCGAACGTGATCCTCCCTGTGTGTCTGCTACACGTCGTTCAAGTTCTAGTTCTCTCATATATCAATGACCCTGAAGCTTAGTTTATTAGACAAAATATGTAAAATCGTGAGACACAATGCGATGAAAGACATAACTCTTATTTATTTCAAATGGTAATATTACAAACAAAACAAGATTAGGACATACATCCCAACACTCATGACTTTTCTCTTCGGCTTTATTTGGTCAATTGAATCTGCCTGAGTCTTTTCATGTTGAGTCCCTCGTAGACCCTTGTAGGTTTGAGTCCCTCACAGACCCCTATAAGTTTGATTCCCTCACGGACTCCTATAAGTTTGACCCATAGGTTCTTTGATGCATGATTGACCATGGATAAGTTCTCAGGAGATCATTTTCCACAACATTCATAAACATGTTCATATACATACAATATCCATGAGGTCTCTTTCGTCAATAGTATGTACATATGCAGTCATTGATGAGAAATTTAAAGAGGAATTTTAAAATTCTAATCTATCTTGTTAAAACAAACAAGACTATTAGATCACAAAACCCAAAAATTTCAAATGAAAATGAAATCAAAGAAGCCAAAGATTCTAATATCAAAATGTTAAGTAACCCTTGACAATTGGATCTAACAACCTTGTTTAAAGAAACAAGACCTTTAGATAACTCAATCTCAAAGACCCCAAAATCAATTTTGAAAATCAACTCAAGGAAAGTAAAATCGGATTACCTTGTGATCAAGCATCTCAAGGCAAGAGAACTTGTATGAGATTCGAATCACTCCACAAGCAAGATTGATCAAGTCTAGCTTGAATGATTCTAAGCATGCAACCTAATCTACATAGAATTGCAAAGAAATAGCTCAAAGGCTATAAAAAAGCTCAAGGCCTCTTTTGATTACATATTTAATCTTTTTTTCTTCTCCTTTTTTCTACAAGATACATGGCTTTATATAGCCTCAAAATCAACCCTAGAGTAACCTATGGTCAATTGAAAGGTTGTAACTTACATCGCCATCAATACCATGATCTCCACTAACCAAATTGTAACCTAAATTATTGAAAACAAGACTTTAAAACTGAAATTTACATCAAAATATCCATAAATCCGAGATTTAAATCTTGTACTAATCTTGAAAGCATTTGTAACCTTCCATGCATAAATGAAGCTTCACTTGATTTAAATTGAAACCCTTGTTGCATAAATGAAGCTTGAGTTATCTTTAAAGATGCATTTATTGCACTTGAGTTCATTAAATGCATCTTCATTCATTATCATAAATGAAGTTGGACAACATTTATTTCAACTCCATTTTGAAGCTTTTCTCTCATCTTGCATACCATGGTAGGATTCAGATCATTCTCCTTTCTTCAAGAAGATTCGTCCTCGAATCTACTTGTGAAACATTGCTGCAAAACCATGTTAAGAAAACACAAAAGACCTCACAACACTCTATTACATGTTTACACTCAAGGAAATATCACTTGTGTTCATTTTGAGAAATCAAATTATATAAGCTCTCATTCTTACCTCTCATTTTTTTTTTTTTGAAGTATTGAGCCATGATTTGCAATCCCATGGATAGTAGCACACTTTGAATACAAATAAGCAAAACAAGGCTTATGAAAAGAAAAATTCAGAATGATGAACCTTTGAGACTTTTATCTAAGGGTAGAAAAATTAAGAACAAGATATGTAACTCTCACAAATTAAGAACAATGACTGGAATTTTAAATACAAGAGTTACTAATTTAAAACCAATGGTTGGACTTTTAAAATATATGAGTTACAATTTGAAAACTAATGGCTTAAAAATTCATTGTGCAGAAATGTAACTGCCGAAATTTAATGTGTAACAACCAACTTTTGCAAATTTTCAAAGTGTAACAACTAAGAATGAATACCAAATGGTTATATGAAACAAAAAGGCCAGATCAAATTGGAAATTTTCGGATTTAGCATGCTTTTAGAGGTAAAAACAACAACAACAAAACAAGAACTCATGTTCTCGAATATAGCAGTTTTTTTAAGAACCAGTTGTAAAAATGCATACTTTTTACCCTCAAGAGAGCTGAATTAGAATATCTCATAGAAGAAAAAGTTCAATCTGAGACCCTGATCTACAATAATGATGAAGACATCAAGATGCAAAAAGTTGCAGAAATATGACTTTTCGGTGCTTTTTCAGATACTACGAAAACTTGACAGTTTGCAAAAAAAAAAAAAAAACCTAAAACATGAAAATTTAAACCAAATTCAATATAAACGCAATGGAAACATATATCCGATCTTGAGCCTAAGGCTCTGATACCAAATGATAAGAAATTTTAATAGGAATTTGAAAATTTAATCTACCTTGTTAACAACAAACAAGACTATTAGATTACAAAACCCAAAAAATCTCAAATTCAAAATGAAATCAAAGAAACCTAAGATTCTAATATCAAAATGTTAAGTAACTCTTGACAATTGGATCTAACAACCTTGTTCAAAGAAACAAGACCTTTAGATAACTCAATCTCAAAGACCCCAAAACCAATTTTGAAAATCAACTCAAGGAAAGTAAAATCGGATTACCTTGTGATCAAACATCTCAAGGCAAGAGAACTTGTATGAGATTCGAATCACTCCACAAGCAAGATTGATCAAGTCTAGCTTGAATGATTCTAAGCATGCAACCTAATCTACATAGAATTGCAAAGAAATAGCTCAAAGGCTATAAAAAAGCTCAAGGCCTCTTTTGATTACATATTTAATCTTTTTTTCTTCTCCTTTTTTCTACAAGATACATGGGTTTATATAGCCTCAAAATCAACCCTAGAGTAACCTATCGTCAATTGAAAGGTTGTAACTTACATCCCCATCAATACCATGATCTCCACTAACCAAATTGTAGCCTAAATTATTGAAAACAAGACTTTAAAACTGAAATTTACATCAAAATATCCATAAATCCGAGATTTAAGTCTTGTACTAATCTTGAAAGCATTTGTAACCTTCCATGCATAAATGAAGCTTCACTTGATTTAAATTGAAACCCTTGTTGCATAAATGAAGCTTGAGTTATCTTTAAAGATGCATTTATTGCACTTGAGTTCATTAAATGCATCTTCAGTTCGTCATAAATGAAGTTGGACAACATTTATTTCAACTCCATTTTGAAGCTTTTCTCTCATCTTGCATACCATGGTAGGATTCGTATCATTCTCCCCTTCTTCAAGAAGATTCGTCCTCGAATCTACTTGTGAAACATTGCTGCAAAACCATGTTAAGAAAACACAAAAGACCTCACAACACTCTATTACATGTTTACACTCAAGGAAATATCACTTGTGTTCATTTTGAGAAATCAAATTATATAAGCTCTCATTCTTACCTCTCATTTTTTTTTTGAAGTATTGAGCCATGATTTGCAATCCCATGGATAGTAGCACACTTTGAATACAAATAAGCAAAACAAGGCTTATGAAAAGAAAAATTCAGAATGATGAACCTTTGAGACTTTTATCTAAGGGTAGAAAAATTAAGAACAAGATATGTAACTCTCACAAATTAAGAACAATGACTGGAATTTTAAATACAAGAGTTACTAATTTAAAACCAATGGTTGGACTTTTAAAATATATGAGTTACAATTTGAAAACTAATGGCTTAAAAATTCATTGTGCAGAAATGTAACTGCCGAAATTTAATGTGTAACAACCAACTTTTGCAAATTTTCAAAGTGTAACAACTAAGAATGAATACCAAATGGTTATATGAAACAAAAAGGCCAGATCAAATTGGAAATTTTCGGATTTAGCATGCTTTTAGAGGTAAAAACAACAACAACAAAACAAGAACTCATGTTCTCGAATATAGCAGTTTTTTTAAGAACCAGTTGTAAAAATGCATACTTTTTACCCTCAAGAGAGCTGAATTAGAATATCTCATAGAAGACAAAGTTCAATCTGAGACCCTGATCTACAATAATGATGAAGACATCAAGATGCAAAAAGTTGCAGAAATATGACTTTTCGGTGCTTTTTCAGATACTACGAAAACTTGACAGTTTGCAAAAAAAAAAAAAAAAACTAAAACATGAAAATTTAAACCAAATTCAATATAAACGCAATGGAAACATATATCCGATCTTGAGCCTAAGGCTCTGATACCAAATGATAAGAAATTTTAATAGGAATTTGAAAATTTAATCTACCTTGTTAACAACAAACAAGACTATTAGATTACAAAACCCAAAAAATCTCAAATTCAAAATGAAATCAAAGAAACCTAAGATTCTAATATCAAAATGTTAAGTAACCCTTGACAATTGGATCTAACAACCTTGTTCAAAGAAACAAGACCTTTAGATAACTCAATCTCAAAGACCCCAAAACCAATTTTGAAAATCAACTCAAGGAAAGTAAAATCGGATTACCTTGTGATCAAACATCTCAAGGCAAGAGAACTTGTATGAGATTCGAATCACTCCACAAGCAAGATTGATCAAGTCTAGTTTGAATGATTCTAAGCATGCAACCTAATCTACATAGAATTGCAAAGAAATAGCTCAAAGGCTATAAAAAAGCTCAAGGCCTCTTTTGATTACATATTTAATCTTTTTTTCTTCTCCTTTTTTCTACAAGATACATGGGTTTATATAGCCTCAAAATCAACCCTAGAGTAACCTATCACAATTGAAAGGTTGTAACTTACATCCCCATCAATACCATGATCTCCACTAACCAAATTGTAGCCTAAATTATTGAAAACAAGACTTTAAAACTGAAATTTACATCAAAATATCCATAAATCCGAGATTTAAGTCTTGTACTAATCTTGAAAGCATTTGTAACCTTCCATGCATAAATGAAGCTTCACTTGATTTAAATTGAAACCCTTGTTGCATAAATGAAGCTTGAGTTATCTTTAAAGATGCATTTATTGCACTTGAGTTCATTAAATGCATCTTCAGTTCGTCATAAATGAAGTTGGACAACATTTATTTCAACTCCATTTTGAAGTTTTTCTCTCATCTTGCATACCATGGTAGGATTCGTATCAGTCATAATGATGCAACAATCATATAATCATGGCATGACATTCATAAATACATTTACACTTTCAAATACGTATTCATCATTAGGGCAAGACTGAAAATCTCAGTATACGTAGATATACATAACTACGTCAAAACTCATATTCACATACTTGGAAATCATTTATATTCGGGTCCTCTCAAAGCTTTAAATCATATGAAATTCTCTTGAAAATTAAATCATGCATTGAACGTCCTCTCAAACCCTTTTAAATGATAAATCTTGGGAAAATTCTGGAAATAAATCATTGAGATTCCATTGTTGGGAAAAATCTTTGAAATTCATCATTTTAAAATAAAATCCTTCAAAACATATATATACTTCCCTTTTTGAAAATAATTGGTAGAAAAATCTCTTACCCCAGCGTAGCTTGAAACTTCTAAAGTTTCGCTCTTAACTCAAGGTTCCTCGCAGTCGTTCTTACTACTCGAATCCCCTAAATCAATTTCATCAATTCCTTCATTAAGTCTGTAAACCCGAGATCTCTCCTTGAAATTTAAAAAAGAAAACAAACAAAACAAGAGAAAAGAAAAAAGTGAAATATTTGGTCTTCTTTGTTTTAAAAAGTAGAGAAAAGAAAAGTGAAGTAAAGAGATAAAGGAAGAATTTTAAAAAAGAGAAAAGAAAAAAGAAAAAAAAGAAGAAAATGACAAAACCACCGTCTATTGCTTTTTAACATTATTTTAACCCACCTTCTCCCCATTTCCATCTCATTTTTCACAAATTAAGCCAGAGTTTTGTGGGACAGAACTGAAGAAAGAAGAAGGAAAGCTGGTTTTGGTTTGAAGCTAAAGAAGAAAGGAGAAAGGTTTAATTGAATGTTCCATGCAAATTCAATGTTTAACTCAGTCAAGTTCTGATATTTGGATTATTTCGAGCTCAAAAAGAAGAGGTAAGAGCTGAGGTTTGAATTTATTGAGCGTTAACTCATATTTGAACAAAATTCGTGAAGGATGCTCGAGCAATATCTGACCATAAGTTACTGATTTGTGAAGAGGAAGACAGATGACAGATTTTGCT
Organism: Trichosanthes cucumerina; assembly: GCA_036507285.1. Lineage (NCBI taxonomy): Eukaryota > Viridiplantae > Streptophyta > Magnoliopsida > Cucurbitales > Cucurbitaceae > Trichosanthes > Trichosanthes cucumerina. Next base: position 21,592,725 of record CM071843.1, on the reverse strand, counting down.
GTCAAATTCGAGAACTCTGTGGTTTTTGAGTTGTGCTGATCAGTATGATTCGAATCCGAAGCTCTAATAGGTATGGTTGGATAGCTTATTGAATTGCCTACAACTTTCATGAAGAGCTCGTGAAAAGAAATCGACTGTACGATGCTTTAAATTATAGGTTAAGTTTCGGGTTGCAGCAGGGAAACGAATCTGGAATAGCAGAAGTTTGTTTCTGGCAAAGAAGCTTTTGATGTATTTTCGAACAAATATGTTGGGACTTTCAATTTCATTTCTTAGAGGGTTCAAAAAGGAAGAGTTCGGTATAAAATACATCCTTTTTGGCTAAGTAATGAAAAAGTTATGATTGTTTGAAGACAGGGTATAAAATCTGTAAATGCTGAAAAATTGAATGGTGTGCTTTCTTGAAGTTTTAAGGTTAACAATCATGAGCTCAAGGTTCCAATGCTTAGTTCTGGTTTGTTTGACAGGCCAAGAGGAAATAGGTCGATTGTACGGGCCAAGGTTCTAGTTCTAACACGGCGAGTGACAAAACGAACCTCTAAAATGGTTTATAGGCTTGTATTATGGTTATGTAAATGCAAGGTTTTGCTAAAACGAAATGGTTTCAATGCTTATTGTTTTCCTTTAAACACATGTTTGTGAGTATTCATATTTTTTAAGAAATGATTCAAAGTTATTGTTGTGAGCCTAAATGTCTTGATGAAATTTATACGTGAGCATATGTTCTTGATTGTCGAAATTAATGAAAAGGTTATGATTTCGAGCTAGTATGTACTAGCAAGTATGATTTAAAGATTTCTAGTTTTTACGAACAAGCTGAGTATGCTTGAGTTTTACGAAATAAAAGATAAGCATGCATGTTCAAAGATTTTTATGTGTTTTCTGAGACTCGAATGAGTAAATGATTGAGATATTGAGTCCGAGGCTTTATGGTACCGTGCGCACACAAGTCATATCCTGTTGTCGACGTTGAGTGTACTCCATGACAACAATGTTGTCGTGAGTGATGATAGGAGGGTTGGGTGGGCCCCACTACATCGTATAGTAAACGTTGATTGTAGTGGGCGTGCCTTACAGAACGTGGCTTGTGACATATTTTAAAAGGATTTCTATCTTTCATATGCCTTACGAGATTTAAACGACATACTTGCTGGTCTTTCTAAAAAGCTATTATGATTACATAGTTACTTTTAACGTTTGATTACAGATGCATATGCTCATACATGGTCAGGTTATATGATTTACGAGTTAACAGTTTTCTTTTAATTACAACAAACAGTTGCTTAAAGATGCTTAAAGATGGACTCGAAAAACGAAACTGATCAAATCAGACTAACTCCAGCAAGCGGTGGTCGGCGGCGGCGTGTGGTTGCTCCTCTTAGAGCGTAGAGGCAATATCTTACAAGCTCGTGAGCCGAACTATTTGGAACCGATCAACATTCACTCATATAATATAATCTTATCATGCATACTATATATTATAACTCTTATAATATAAATGATGCATGAAATGTTTAACCTAAGGTGAGATTTTAATTTATATGACGTACATTATGCACATAGAATAAATGTTTCATACATCTCACGCATAAAATAAATAAATAGCATTATTGGACCCATTTTTGGCACCCTAGGGACATAAATATATATTAATTAACATTAATATAACAATTACATTAATATTAATTAATAAAAATAATTTAAAAACCCATTTTACAAAATAAATTAATTAATTAAAGAAACAAAATTGGTGAAAACCGTCCCCAACTTCGAAAAACTGCCCCATATGCAACATCTGCGGAATTCCCTCGCGTCAACCGCCCAACAACGATTTAGCGTTGTAACGCCGCAGCGCTTAGTGTCAAGCTAGTGTGCTCAATGCGCGACATCGCAGACGCAACGCTGCGCTCGCATGCGCGCTTCTTCTCGCTTCGCTTGCGCAGCAACGCTAAGGAACAACGTTGATCCCCCAATCACGATCATGATGCTTTCCTCAAATGGTATCCTCCTCCGACCACGATCCCATTCGAATCAAGGATCTCATCAAATCGAACCTTGAAAAGTGTTGCAAGACACTTCCAAAACGTCTTCTCCGTTGTTCTAGGGAGGTTGAGGGAGAGTATGTGGGACTCCCTTTTGTCTTGGGTGAGGAGAATCTTAGAGAGAATTGAGAGAGTTCTAGAGAGAATTATTTGCTCTTTTTGGATAAAAATCGAAAAAAATTGCAAAAGCTTCGTCAAAAGCTTCTTGCAAAGCCTTTGAATACAATTGTGTGATGAAGTTAAAATCTCCACCGAATCACAATTTTACCAAAACCATATGATATGTAAATCATATTTGCATACTATATAATATAAGGTATCTCATACCTTATTATACAAATCTCCATTGCATAATTGTTGACTTTTAAATTGAATTGCATTCAATTTAATTTCTCTCAATTAAATTTCACAAATTAGCACTAATTAATCAAATAGGTTATACTATAGTTTATTACGAATCTCATTCACATTAAACTATATATTATGTCATCTATATCTCATATAAATGACACAAATACCCAAATAATGAATTTGAACACTTCAAATTCACACCAAACTCTAAACCCTTAATTTGTCCAATTTGAGACAACCAAGGGACCTAATGGACCTACACGTGACAAGCTCCAATGATCTGAGACTAACATGTCAAACTCTTTGCCCTGGTTATTGAACATTCATTGGCTACGGTAACACTCCACTAAAGCCCGTAGCTGCACTCTGATCACTGTAGGACAAGTTGTGTTCATTAATATAACCAATACCCATGAGTCAACCCTTCACAGATTGTTCGTAGACACTGCTAGGTCAAATTACCGTTTTACCCCTATGTCTACCTCTTGCACCTTAAGTCCCACTGCTCCTCTAATGAAGTACTACGTTGCATGGTCCAACCATAAACAACAACCCTCTCAGGCCAATGAGAGAGTGGGGCCCCGTTATTCAAGCCCTAGAGACAACACTTAAGGGAACAACCCCTCTAATTTCCCTAAGTCGGGAATGAGTTTGCGTAGTCCAGTTCCCAGCTCCCCACATGATCCTGCCCTTGAGAAGATAGACATATTGGGCGAGCAATAGTAGCACCCCTAACCCGTACTAGTTAAAGGACAAACCCCAGTAGACAGGTGTCCGTAACACTCTCGGGATTCAGGTAGAGTCACTAATGGTCATCTACGAAATTATTAGCCCAATACTTTTAACGATGTTACATCAGTAAGTCTAATAATTCACGATCCAGTCTTGTACAATCTCATTGCACCGGATGCCACCACTCGCATGTCCACCACATGAACGAGTCAGGTCACCTCATTTGTATCTTAATACAAAGCGGATCGCATCCACAACGTATCCATGATTAGGCCTCCAACCCTATCCATACACTGTAGACCGTTCGGGTCATTAGCTCAAACGTTATCCTCCCTGTGTGTCCACTACATATCGTTCAAGTTTTGTTTCTCTCATTAATACAATGACCCTGAAGCATAGTTTATTGGATTATGTTTATGAAAAATGTGAGACATAAAGTTCAAATAAATAACTCTTATTTATATCACAAGGCTCAAATAAATAACTGTTATTTATTTACTACTTTGAATATTACAAACTACACGAGATGACGACATACATCCCAACAAGACTAACCTGTCAAAGTCCTTTACCTGGTAACACTCCAATAAAGCTACGGTAACACTCCAATAAAGCTTCACTCCCGTCATTTTAAGACAAGTTGTGTCCACTGATATAACGAATGCTCGTGAGTCGACCCTTCATACGTTGTTCGTAGACACTGCTCGGTGAAAATATCGTTTTACCCCTATGTCTACTTCTTCCTCCTTAAGTCCCCTCTCCTACTCTAATGAACAACAACGTTGTAATGGTCCAACGATACACAACACCCCTTTCGGGCAAGTGAGGGGGTGGGTGCCCGTTATCCAAGCCCTGGAGACAGCACTTAAGGGAACAACACCTCTAGTTTCCTTAAAGTCGGGTATGAATGAATTCTATCTCGCGTAGTTCAGTTTCAAGCTACCCACGTGGTCCTGTACCTGAGAAGATAGGCATATTAGGCGAGTAACTGTGACCACCCTCATCCATACTAGTCGAAGGACAAACCCCCACATGCAGGAATCCGTAACACGCTCAGGGTTAAGGTCGAGTAACTAATGGTCATCAACGAAGTTATTAGTCTGATATTGTTAACGATGTTACATCAGTAGGTCTAATAATTCACGGTCCGGTCTTGTACAGTCTCAATGGACAATATGCCCCCACTCGCTGTCAACCACATGAACGAGTCACATGACCTCGTTTGTATCTAATACAAAGCCGGCCGCATCCACAACGTATACAGGATAAGGTCAGGTCTCCAACCCTATCCATATATTGTAGACTGTTTGGGTCATTAACTCGAACGTCATCCTCCCTCTGTGTCCACTACACGTCGTTCAAGTTCTAGTTCTCTCATATATTCAATGACCCTGGAGCTTAGTTTATTGGAGAAAATTTGTAAAATTGCGAAACACATAGCGATGAAAGAAATAACTCTTATTCATTTCAAATGGTAATATTACAAACAAAACAAGATTAAAAGACATATATCCCAACATTCATGACTTTTCTCTTCGGCTTTATGTGGTAAATTGAATCTACCTGAGTCTTTTCATGCTGAGTCCCTCACATACCCTTGTAGGTTTGAGACTCTCACAGACCCCTATAAGTTTGAGTCCCTCACAGACTCCTATAAGTTTGACCCATAGGGTCTCTGATGCATGTTTGACCATGGATAAGTCCTCAGGAGATCAATTGCCAGAACCTTCATAAACATGTTCATATATATACAATATCCATGAGTCCCCATTCGTCAATAGAATGTACATATGCAGTCATAATGATGTAACAATCATATAATCATGGCATGACCTTCATAAATACATTTACACTTTCGAATACGTATTCATCATAATGACATGATTGAAAATCTCAATATACGTAAATATACATAACTATATCAAAACACATATTCACATACTTAGGAATCATTTCTATTCGAGTCCTCCCAAAGCTTTAAATCATATGAAAATCTCTTCAAAATTAAATCATGCATTGAAGGTCCTCTCAAGCCCTTTTGAATAATAAATCTTTGGGAAATCATTCTTGCAATAAATCATTGAGATTTCACTTTTGGCCTAAATCTTTGAAATTCATCATTTTAAACTTAAGTCCTTCAAAACATATATATACTTCCCTTTTTCAAAATAATTGGTAGAAAATCCCTTACCTCAACGTAGCTTGAAACTTCTAAAGTTTCGCTCTTAATTCAAGGTTCCTCACAATCGTTCTTACTACTAAAATCCCCTAAATCAATTTCATCAATTCCTTAATTAAATAACATAGTCATAAACTTATTTTTGAATCCAATCATAGTTAGGCTAAATTGCCATAAACAGATGCTTAAAAATGGACTCAAAAAACAAAACTGATCGAATCGGACTAACTCCAGCGAGCGGTGGTTGGCCGCAGCGCGTGGTAGTTGCTATCGGAGCGTTAAGGCCAGATCTACAAAGCTCGTCAGCCGATCTTTTTTCGAACCGATCACCATTCACTTGAAACCTGTTGGAAAAATAGCGTACCAGTCGAACCAAACGACGGTTCAGTTCACGTAAGGGCGACAGTTCAAGCCGCATCCGGTAGTTTCAGACAACCAAAAGTGCAACGCCTCGAGTGACTTAACTACAACAACTCACCATGGCGTGACTGCATCGGTTTCAACTCGAATTCGAACATCCAGCGGATGCAGTTGGTGGAGGATTGGTCGAAAGGGCTGAATAACTTCACTTCTGACTGGTCAGAGATGCACATTAGCACATCGACAACAAACTAACCGCAAAAAGGGGGTGGCGATAATGTCTAGCTTCGTGCGGCTAGTGTACATCACACAGGGGTCCCATGGTGCGACAGCTTTGGGTGAGGCGTCGATGACCCATTCGTGGTTTGACGGCGGGGCGGGAAGCTGGGTGGTTGGGGCTCGGTTTTTCGATGCCTCGCGAGCGTCCAACGTTGAGGACTGACGACAGTTCGTTGATGCGTGATTGTTGTTGCATATCGACGACTAAACTCTGAGGGCATGGAGTTAGGGCTACCGGCAACTAAAGGAAGAAGAAGGATTTCCCCTCCAATAACGTGTCATCGAACAATTAAGCCCTAAGTCCCTCTTCTTAAACGAAAATTACGATAGTGCCCTTCCTTTTACTCCTACTTACAAAATTGCCCATTAGGTTCATTTAATTGCTTTAAAAACACTTTTAATTAAGCAAATATCTAAACTAATACAAACTCACCTTGATTTAACAAACTTCTAAGCCCAAACAATTTAATTTCCATTAAATTATTCCAAGTACAGTCTAAAGGTACTTGAAAATTATGGAGCGTTACAGTCTTCCCTCATTAAGAACTTTCGGCCTCGAAAGTTGCCAATCTTGTAATAATTCAGAATAACTCGCTCGCACCTTCCCCACTCGGTTACGATGAGTCTTTTGGTCCCTAAGCCAGAATTAGTACTAGTTAATTCTCAAGTTCAACACCTTAGCCTACAACTAAATACTCAACGACTTCATAACTTTAACTTCAATTCGTTGTCCTCTTTGGGGTCTTTCTATTAAGCCCAACATAACTGACATTCCTAACTCGAATTCCAAATCTTTAAAGTTCCAAATCCAAATCCTCAAATAGCTCGGGATAATTAGCTCGTGATTTCTTCTTTTGCCCCCAGGTAGTCTCTTTTCTATCGTGGTTCCAGAGTTGCTTTCTTTACTAAATAGATTCCTTTTTGGTTGAACATCCAAAACTCCCTTCAGGTTTATTGTACCAACTACTAGTATTTACTTTGAGGCATGACTCGATCATTTCATTTGATCATCTATTACATAACCTTATCACCTTTTCAAGAGAGGTGACTTCACTCAAGATAGATTTAACAACCTTGCTAGGCAGTTCAAGGTTAAAATATCAGATAATTCATTCCAACTTATACAGATAACATAACATTACAATTAGTGGTAAGTTCATAAGGTTGAATCTAAAAGGACTCGTGCACACAAATGACACTCCAAAAGTCAAACTATTCAAGTATCTTAAATTCAAGTATTTTAACCCCTTTATACTCAAAACTAAAATTTAGGCTTTACTTTTCCACTTCATCTTTGTCTTTGTTAAGGTCATTTACCTTATGGTGCCACCTTTAAAACTTTAAACAAAACCTACCCTCATTAACATATTAGTTGCCTCTATTCGCAATACCCGTGAATGCTAAGGTCTTAGTATTTCGAAGTATCTTGAAATTAACTTCAAACTGAAAACGACCTTTATTTTCCATTCATACCTTAAGATCTTATTTCAACTACTCTAATTTCCTTTATCATGTATTGAATAAATGAGCCTTTCAATGAAAGTTCTTCGAAATACAACTTATATTCTATTTTTAACGTTTCCTCTGCCTATGCCACGACACAACAGTCATTTATATTACCTCTTTAAAAGTCTCACCCAAAAAGACCTAAACTTGTATATCAAATATCCCTTTGGAAAATAACTTCAATCTTTGATAAATCTCCTTTTTCTTAGCTTTCATCCCTTTAATACTAAGTTCATTCATTCGCTTAGAAGCGGAAGAACTCCGCTTTATCACATCAAAGCTTAAGTGCTTCATGGTAGCATACACACTACACTTCAAAACTTTTCCATTTCTTTGGTCTTAAAATCAAAACTTTCCCACTTTGAACACGAATATTTAACTGAGCACAACCAGACTTCCAACTTTTCAAATACTCCTAGTATTCACCTTTCAAGGTTTTACTTAAGGAACTTAGTTGCATAATGTTTCTTATAAGACTTTCAGCTCGTAAGATCTACTCTTCCTCCCATTTGTCCAAACTGACTATTTTAATAAAGCGTAAGTAAATGTCTCATCTTGACAAAGCTTCCCTTAACCCTTAAAATTCTTAATTCATACATTTCCTTTCTACCAGCCACCATCTAAAGTCACACATTCTTTTTTTTTTTTTAGCTTAACAAAATGCATCAAGCTCACCCTTCAGAGTTTACTTGGGAACTTAACTACTTAGTGACCTTTTGTTGGCCTTCGCCTCTTAGGACTTACTTTTCCCTCCTTTTATCTAAATAAATCCTTCCAATAACACACAAGTGTCTTACATTTTCAAGACTTCCTTTACGTATCAACCTTTTTAAGTCAGCTCTTTATTTTCTCCCACTAACAGTAGGAATCACGTGCATTCTTTCTCCTCAGCGTAAAAGCACCTTATTTTCAAAACCTATCTACATATAACTTCACACATAGACATTTTCTTTCTATAAACAAGCGGTCAGGATCACAAATTTTCATTATTTCATAGCTTATAAATACATTGTGCTCAAATCTCATACATATATAACGGTACAAATAAAACATACATAATTTTCTTTTCATACAAAAAATAGAACTTTATTTCAAAAGACATACCTGGCGATGACTTTGAATTGCTACATAAGATACAAGTGCTTATGATGAAGCAAGTCTACATAACCCAAACCTAGGGTTCTGATACAAACTACAAGGACCCTAACTTTTATACACTCTCTTTCTAAGGGTCATTACTATCATGCATGCATTTGAGACCCTAACTGACTTTTAATAGATAAAACTTGATAATTAAATTCCATTTATTTTGGGATCCCATAAAATTACAAAAAATTTAAAAACATAAATAAGTACGCCCTCTTGTTTAAACCCTCTGTAATACATAAGCGGAAAACGATAATCTTTTAAAATTTCTTTCTAAAACATGTATGCGGAAAACTATGACTTGGTTCTCATGGCTTTCGTAGCGCATTCCCGTCACTCGCCTGGTATGCCCTCACTATTGATGGAGATCGGATCCCCTTGAGCAACGAAAACGTGTTTTGGAATCGTAATTGCAAGTTCGTTTTGCTTGAAAAATAAAAACCAGTACATTGGATAAAAAATACATAACAAGCATAAATTTTATAATCTAATTAGGCATGGAACTAATCATGCAAACACATGCTTTAGAGTTTAAACTAAACTAAAAATTCCTTGTACCAAGTGTGCACAGCAACACAACAACCAAAATTTCTTCTCTGTTTTCTCCAATAGGACAACACCACTTGAAAAACCTTCTATCCTTTGAGTATCCACTTAGATCACCTTAGGTGGGAAGGGATCCAACTTATTGGAAGAAGAGGGAATTTGAGAGAGAAGAGATTTTTACCTTTTTTTGACAGAGCAATTCCAAAGTTGCAGAGCTCAGAATTGATTCTGCGGTCCCTTCTTACAACGAGAAGAAATCCTGTTAGAGGGAATTCTTCCCCCACTCCTTATCGATGGAAAGTTGGTGGGGAAGATGGGACGTGTTCTCCTGACACGTTCTCATTAATTAATTTAATTAAAATTAACTAATATAAAATTAATTAATAAATTAATAAAATATCATATATTTAATTAATCTCAAATCATATTTAATCTTTTTCTCCTCTAACTTATAGTTTTAATGCACATCTTATGCACATTAAATTTTAACCTATAGTTTTCAAATATGAATCACATTCACATTTGAATTTAATATTTGAACTCTTTCAAATATTTAATTCTCTCAAGCAACTTAATATGAATTATATTCACATTAAATTTATAATATATAGTTTTAAAACTATATATTATATTGTATCTATATAATTAAATTTATTCCCTAATGAATTTTAACATTTCAAATTTAAACGATCTAATAACTCTTTACGAGCTAGATGGTGGACCTACTGGACCTACATATCATAAACTCCAACGATACGAGATTACTCGGTTAATTTCATTCACCTCCTAATCAACATTCGTTAACTGCTTGAACACTCCACTAAAGTCCCATAGCTGCACTCTTCTCACTGCAACTATATTTCTGTGTTCACGGATATTGACCAATAAAAGCAAGTCAATCCTTCACGAATGTTCGTAACACCATTGGGTCAAATTATCGTTTTACCCCCGGGTTACATCTTGTACCTTAAGTACCAGTGCTCCTCTAATAAACAATTTGTTTGTGGTCCTACAAAAAAACAGAAGTCCCTCTCGGGCCAATGAGAGGGTCAGGCCTTTTGTTCAAGTCTAAGAGACACCTCTTAATGGAACATTCCACTACTTACCCTAATGGTCGGAAGGCGTGAATTCCATCTTGCTAGGCTAAGTCCCCAAGTGCTCACTTTGTCTTGTCCCCAAGAAGTTAGACATATTGAGTCGGCGAATCTGGCCACTCTCACCCATACTAGTTAAATGACAATCGCTCGCAACTAGTTAACGGAGTTACATCTAATGGTTGCTATTTCGCGGTCTGGTCTTTTGTAATCTCATTACATAGGATATACTCACTCACATGTCATCTACTCGAACACGTTAGGAACACAGTGTTTGTATCATATACAAAGTGGGCCACATCAATAGTTTTACCAGGGCAAGGTACCCAAACCTTATCCCCTTACTATAGACCCTTTAGGTTGTATCTCAAACCGAGATCCTTTATACGTACACTACATTTATTTAAAGATACATTTTACAGTCTTGGATGTTTAGTTTATTGGATTTAGGGTTAAAACTATCGAACAATAACACTTCATAGAAGTAATAACAGTTTATTACAATAATTAGAACAATAACTATAAACTACGAGTTTTAGGGCACAAACACCAACAAACTCCCACTTGAACTAAACTCTAGTGGGGTACATCATCAACTAAAAGAGTGGTTACAAGAGATAGAAATACAATAAACTAGGGCATCCATATACCCCATTACATATCTCTCACTTGCCCTAGAGTAGCCTATGTACATATCTTGTAGACCTAGACTCTCCAGATGACCCTCAAACACTTTAGCCGTGAGAGTCTTTGTAAACGGATCAACAATGTTGTGCTCCGAAGCGATCTTCGTGACTGTCAAATCTTCTCGTTGCACTACTTCTCGTATCAGATGATACTTCCTATCAATGTGCTTGTCTCGCTTAGGGCATCGAGGTTCCTTTGAATTGGCTACCGCACACTTGTTGTCACAGTATAAAGTGATGGGAAATTCCATATTTGGAAAAACTTCCAAATCATTAAGGAATTTTCTTAGCCAAAATGCCCCTTTAGCGGCTTCAAAAGCAGCGACATACTCAACCTCCATCGTGGAGTCAGCGATGCACCCTTGCTTGATTCTTCGTCATACCATAGCTCCCCCGTTAAGGGTGAAAACTGATCCCGATGTGGACTTCCTACAATCCTTATCGGCCTAAAAATTAGAATCAGTGTATCTAGTAAGGATCAAATCCTTAGTCCATACACAAGCGTATAGTTTAACCCTGGACTGATTGGTACCTACTGACTATTCCCACTACATAGCAAATGTCTGGTCTCGTGCACAACATAGCATACATTAAGCTACCTACTGCAGTGGCATAGGGAATACGTCTCATATCCTCAACCTCATGAAGGTGTCTTAGGACATTGTTTCTTAGACAGATGAAGTCCATGCCCGAAGGGTAATAAGCCACTGTTGGAATTCTGCATCGAATATCGCGACAACATTTTGTCGATATAAGGTGCTTGAGACAGAGATAGCGTTCTGTTCTTGTGATTCCTGAAAATCTGAATCCAATGAACATATTGTGCCTTTTCCAAATCTTTCATTTGAAATTGAGTCGCCATCAACTTTTTTAAGTAAGTAAGGTATCCTACAACATTCCCAATAAGTACGATGTGACATAAAGCACTAAGAAAGCTACTTTTTTGTTGATAATCCTCTTTTAAACACAAGGCTCATCAACGTCTTGGTCAAAGCCATAAGACTTGATCGTAGTATCAAATATTATGTTCATAAGATCTGGATGCTTGTTTCAACCCATAAATGGGTCGATTGAGCTTGCAAACATTTTGCACCTGACCTTGGGTAATGAACCCTTCAGGCTGAGACATATAGATACTCCCCTCAAGATTACAATTCAAAAAAGTAGTCTTGTTGTCCATTTGCATAAACTCAAACCCTCTTAAGCTTGTTTAGAGGGTGGGGCCCCGTTGTTCAAGACCTGGACTCAGTTCTTAAGGGAACAACCTATCTAATTCCTTAGTCTAGGAATGGGTGAATTTCATCTTGCAGTGTTAAGTCCCCAGCTACCTACGTGGTTCTGTCCCTTAGAAGGTAGGCTTATTAAGTCGACTACATGCGACTCTCAACCATACTAGTCTAAGGACAAACCCCTATAAGTATGAGTTCTTAAGTTGCTCATAATTTATGTCAAGACACTAATGACAATCTATAAATTATAAGTCCCATCCTGTTAACGGCGTTATACTTTTAGACTAATAATTTGCATTCCGGTCTTGTATAAACTCTTCATACATAATGCCCCCACTCGCATGTCATCCTCATGAATGAGTTGGATTACCTAATTTGTACTAATTACAAATTGGGTTGCATCAATGGTGTTACCAGAATAAAGTTCCAAACTTCATTCTTATACCATAGACAATTTAGGTTATACTCTTGAACACAATCCAAATATTGTCTACTACACTGATGTTCAAGATTCACTATAACCTCCGAGCTTAGTTCATTGGATTTATAAAGCGAGAGGATAATTCTATAAAATCAACTAACTCTTTATTCATTTGACTAAAATTACACAAGTTTAGGGCACATATCCCAACATGGTGATGCTAGAGTAGTTGAAGATTAGAAAGATCAGGTTATTCTGGAATATGCAGTGTCAGTTCTGATTCTAGAGACTATGCCACCAGAAATAGAGGCACCACACTTTGAATTGAAACAGGTCATGTTTCAGATACTCCAACACACAGGCAGGGATGCTCTTTCGTTATTCATTCAGAGGAAAAAAGCTAGAATGGTTGAATACAATACCATCTACACCTATCAAAAGTTGGGACGAGTTCGTGGAACTCTTTTTGATGAAGTATTTTCCTCCCACTAATACTGCAAAGCTGAGGAGTGAGATCACATCGTTTAAACAACAGGAGGATGAATCTTTGTATGAAACATGGAAGAGATTTAAGGAATTATTGTGAAAATGCCTGAATCATGGTATTCCCTACGACATTCAAATGCAAACTTTTTATATTGGGTTGAATACCCACATGAGGATTGTATGTTGGGTTTTGTGCCCTAAAACTCGTAGTTTTTAATTATGTTCTAATTAATGCAATAAAGTGTTATTATTTCAATAAATAGTTATTGTTCGTTATCTACGAATTTGCCTTTATTTAAATCATAAATCTAATAAACTCAACGTCCAAGGCTGTTATATGCATCTTTAACTGAATCCTGTGATACTAGTAAGGCTGGGGGTACATAAGCTTACGGTTAACGGAACACCTCCTACCTGAGAGCTGACCCAGAGCTAGAGTTCAATTGACCTTAGTTCTATTTTATATCTAGGTAATTAAAATGTTTAACCACCTAGACATAAGGTTAAAAGACCTAGTTATAATGGTTACAATAGGCATAGACTTAGATGGATTATTTTAGCAAGAATCCGACTAAGTTAAACCTATACCCTAATTTTAGGAGCTTCAGTGGGAGAAAACGAGATGTTCGCATTGAGTTTTCTTTCACGTCTTCAAGAGTTCACACCGTGAGTTCCATGCTCGGCTATGTGGCGTCAATAGGGTGTCCCCCTACGGTATGTGTTTGCATGGTTCAATACCATGGTGAAGGAGGGAAGTATCCATAGTAAATGGGAGCAGGACCCGTGTCAACGTATCCGACGGTCTCCTCCATTAGGTCGCACCTTGAGATTTTTATAGTCCGCCTGCTAGGTTGTCCTGGAGTAGCAAACTCTACGGAGGGCCAGACTATAGGGATCGGTGATGGAGATACATTGATAAATACAGAATAAGCATGAAATTCTAATCCTATTAGACATGGATTAATTGCATACAAACAAAATAAGTTTAACAATAAAACTAAAGGGAAGAAGGAATTACCTTTGTAGTTTAGCAGAACAACAACTCCTTGCTCCAATGTTAAGCAACTCAAGAACATAATAAATTCTCTGTTTTTCACCAACAAAACACCACCAATTTGGAAAACCTCCTATCCTCTGAGATTCAACTTAGATCCAAATCCTTTGTGTGAATGATTCCAACTTTTGGATAATTTTGGGAATGAGAGTGAGAGAGAGTGAGAGAATTTTTCCTTCTATCAAATCAAATGATCGATCAATCATATCCTTCACTTCTCTCCAGGAGAAGTTAAACCAAGTAGAGGGCATCTCCCACTTCCTATCGAATAGGAGTTGGGAGAGAGAGGGGGAACGTGTCCTCCTGACACGTTCATTATTTAATTAATTAATCATATTAATTAATTAAATAACTAAAATAAATTAAATTTCTTATATTTAATTTATATTAAACACATTTAATGAATTATCCCTCTATCCTATAGTTTTAATGAACGTACAATGTACATTAAATTTAACCCATAGTTTTTAAATATGAATTACATTTACATTTAAATATTTGAACTCTTTCAAATATTTAATTATCTCACATGATTTAATATGAATCATATTCACATTAAATTTATAATATATAGTTCAAAAACTATATATTATATCGTAACAATATACATTAAGTTATTCCCTAATGAATTTAAACATTTCAAATTCAGATGATCTAAGAACCCTTTACGAGCTAGAAGGTGGACCTAATGGACCTGCAGACAAGAAGCTCCAAAGATACGAGATTGCTCGATTAATCTCATTAACCTCCCAAACAACATTCTGTTAACTGGGGGAACACTCCACTAAAGTCCCACAGCTGCACTCTTCTCACTGCAGATATATATCTGTGTCCATGGATATTGACCAATAACAGCATGTCAATCCTTCACGAATGTTCGTAACACCAGCTGGGTCAAATTATCGTTTTACCCCTGGGTTACATCTTATACCTTAAGTACCAGTGCTCCTCTAATAAACAATATGTTTGTGGTCCTACAAACAAACAGGGTCCCTCTCGGGCCAACGAGAGGGTCGGACCAATTGTTCAAGTCCCGAAGACACCACTTAAGGGAACATTCCTCTACTTACCCTAATAGGCGGGAAGGAGTGAATTCCATCTTGCTAAGTATAGTTCCCAGCCGCTCACTCGGTCTTGTCCCCAAGAAGGTTGGCATATTCAGTCGGCGAATCTGGGCACTTTCACCGATACTAGTAAAAGGACAATCCCTCGCGAACAAGAGTTCGTAACCTGCTCAGGATTGAGATCAAGTTGCCTAGGTCATTCTAGTGAAATAGAAACCTAACTAGTCAACGGAGTTACAGCTAGAGGTTACTATTTCGTGGTTCGGTCTTATGTAATGTCATTACATAGGATATCCCCACTCACATGTCATCTACACGAACACGTTAGGATCACAATGTTTGTATCAAATAGAAAGTGGGCCACATCCATAGATTAACCAGGGTAAGGTACCCAAAGCTTATCCCTTTACTATAGACCCTTTAGGTTGTATCTCGAACTAAGATCCTTTTTATGTACATTACATTCAGTTAAAGATTCATTTAACAGCCTTGGATGTTTAGTTTATTGGATTTAGGGTTTAAATAAAGGTAAACTCGTAGATAACGATCAATAACACTTTATTGGAATAATAACACTTTATTACATTAATTAGAACATAATTACAAACTACGAGTTTTAGGGCACAAAACCCAACAAACTCCCGCTTTAACTAAAATTCTAGTGTGGTACAACAAAATCTAAAATAGTGGTTACAGAGATATAAATTCAGTAAACTATGACATCCATATACCACATTACATATCTCCCACTTGCACTAGATTAAGCCTATGTACATATCTCGTAGACCTAGGCTTTTCAGATGACCCTCGAACACTTTAGCCGTGAGAGTCTTTGTCAACGAATCCGCAATATTATGCTCCGAAGCGATATTCGTGACTGTCACATCTCCTCGTTGCACTATTTCTCGTATCATATGATACTTCCTCTCACGTGCTTACCTCGCTTATGACTGCGAGATTCCTTCAAATTTGCTACCGCACCACTATTGTCCCAGTATAAGGTGATGGGAGATTTCATATTTGAAACAACTTCCAAATCAATAAGGAATTTCCTTAGCGAAACAACCTTTTTCGCTGCTTCACAAGCAGCGACATTCTCAACCTCCATTATAAATTCAGCGATGCATCCTTACTTGATGTTTCACCATACTATAGCTCCCTCGTTAAGGGTGAAAACTGATCCCGATGTGGATTTCCGAGAATCATTATCGGTTTGAAAATCAGAATCAGTGTATCCAGTAAGGATCAAATCCTTAGACCCACACACAAGCGTATAGTCCCTCGTTCTCCTAAGATACTTGAGGATATTTTTAACTGTTTTCCAGTGGTCTAACACTGGATTGGACTGATACCTACTGACTATTCTCACTTCATAACAAATGTCCGGCCTCGTGCATAGCATAGCATACATTAAGCTACCTACTGCAGAGGCATAAGGAATATGTCTCATATCCTCAACTTCTTGAGGTGTCTTGGGACACTGTTCCTTAGACAGATTAACTTCATGGATGAAGGGTAATAAGTCCCTCTTGGAATTCTTCATTGAATATCTTGACAACATTTTGTTGATATAAGACGCTTGAGACAGTGCTAGCGTTCTGTTCTTGCGATTCCTAAAGATCTGAATCCCAAGAACATATTGTGCCTCTCCCAAATCTTTCATTTGGAATTGGGTCGTCAGCCAATTCTTTATGTCAGTTAGGTATTCTACATCATTCCCAATGAGTAGGACATCATCCACATAAAATACTAACAAACTTACTTTGTCGTTGATGATCCTCTTGTAAACACAAGGCTCATCAACGTTTTGGTCAAAATCCTAAGACTTGATCGCAGTATCAAATCTTATATTCCAAGATCACGATGCTTGTTTCAATCCATAAATGGACCGATTAAGCTTGCAAACTTGTTGCTCCTGACCTTGGGCTATGAACCCTTCGGGCTGAGTCAATAGATGCTCTCGTCAAGATTACCATTAAAAAAGGAAGTCTTGACGTTCATTTGCCAAATTTCATAATCATAAAACGCGACTATGGACAAGAGTGTCCTTATAGACTTCGGCATAGCAACATGGGGAAAAGTTTCTTCATAGTCAACTCCTTCCCTTTGGGTAAAACCCTTTGCTACAAGTCTAGCCTTAAAGGTCTGTACGTTATCGGCTGCATCTCTCTTTCTGTTATAGATCCGTTTACACCCTATGGGTCTAACTCCTTCAGGTTGGTCTACAAGCTTCCATACTGAATTGAAGTCCATTGAATCCATTTCAAGGTTCATGGCTTTGATCCATTGGTCCTTGTCTACGTCATTCATTGCCTGTTTATAAGAAAATGGATCTTCTATATCGTCATCAGGTAGGAAAACTTGAGTTTCAGCTAAACCCAAGTAGCGGTCAGGTTGGGAAACAACCCTCCCACTGCGTCGAGGCATTCCCAACGATTGAGAAGGATGAGGCTGACTTGAGGTGCTGGCTCTTCCTTCAACTCTTGATGAAGGTCCAGCTTGATCAACAACTCTTGTTGGTCATGTGTAGGTTTATTTAGTACTAATTTACTACGCGGTTTGTGGATCCTCATGTGATCTTCCTCCAAGAACGTGGCGTTTGTCGATAAAATCACCTTGTTTTCTTGTGGGTCGTAGAAAAGACCACCTCTCGTTTCTTTGGGATAGCCAACAAATTGGCACAATCTTGAATGAAGTTCAAGTTTCTTCGGGTTTGTCATAAGCACGTGTGCCGGACAACCCCAAATCCTGAAGTGTTGTAAACTAGGTTTACGCCCCTTCCACAGTTCAAAAGGCGTTTCAGAAACACTTTTTGATGTAACACTTTTCATGATTTGAACTGCAGTCTATACTGCGTATCTCCAAAACGAGGCAGGCAATTGAGCATAGCTCATCATAGAAGGAACCATGTCCAACAAGGTTCTATTTCTCCTTTCTGACACACCATTTTGTTGTTATGTATTAGGTGCTTAGAGTTGAGATTTAATTCCATGTTCTATCATATAGTCCTGGAATCTCAAATCCATATACTCTCAACCTCGATCGGATCGAATTGTTTTAATGGTTTTCCCTAATGCATTATCTACTTCAACCTTATACTCTTTGATCTTTTCAAGAGCCTCAGACTTGTGATGCATTAGATATAGATAACCATACCTCGAATAATCATCTATGAAAGAGATGAAATATTCGTATCCTCCTCGAGCATTAACATTCATCGGACCACAAAGATTCGAATGCGTAAGTTATAAGGGTTCTATGGCTCTGTAACCTTTTCCTGTGTAGGTCGCTTGGTCATTTTACCTTCCAAGCAAGATTCGCAAGGAGGTAAAGAATCATCTTCTAACTTATTTAGAAGTCCATTCTTAGAGAGCCTCGCAATCCGGTTGAGATTAATATGACCAAGTCTCATATGCCATAGATAGGTATTATTATTTGGATAAATTCTTTGCCTTTTATTTTGAGTACTAGCATTTTTAAACATCTCATGATTTAAAATTGCTTTGGTTTTGTTCGATTTCAGTACATACAAGCCATTTTTCAATTTAGCAGAACAAATATTGACACCCTCTCTCAAAATGAACGCTTCATTAATCGAAAAAGAAATATAATATCCAAGTTCTATTAAACCAGAGATAGAAATTAGGTTCCTTTTAAGCTTAGGAATTATATACAGATGTTTTAATAAAAGAAATCTATCTCCGAAAAATAGCTTGGCATCTCCACTGCACGAGCTGAGACGACGTCTCTCGTTCCGACCCTGAGCGTCATCTCACCCTCTTCGAGCTCTTTGAAGGAACTAGTTTCCTGAAATTAAGAGCAAACATGATTAGTGGCTCCTGAATCAAGTATCCAGGTAAAATCGTTATTTTCCAATAAACAAGTTTCAAGAACAAGTAAATCTGATTTACCTTTCTTTTCTCTTAGCTCAGCAAGGTATTTTAGGCAGTTTTGCTTCTAGTGCCCATCCATGTTGCAGTGGAAACATTTTCCTTTATCTGCAACCTTGGCTTTTCCCTTGCTTTTGTCACCAACAGGTGCCTTCCCTTTCCCTCATATTTTCTTCTTTTCGGTCTTCTTAAGCCTAGAAGATGAGCTAGAGGACTTAGTCCTAGAGGATGAACTCTTCTGAAACCTTATGGAATGGGCAAACAGATTTGCCTCTCCTTCAGCCTGCCCCTTATTCTTCATAAGAGACTAGAAAGTTTGTAGTTCATTAAGGAGAGTAGTCACGTTATACTCTATCTTGTTCATCACCGCATTGCTGCGGAATTGCAGGAAACTCTTCGGAAGAGACTCCAGGATGAACGATACCTGGCTTTGCTCGTCAATGACCGCTCCGTTCATCTCATCCACGTTGAAGTGGACCATCAGATCAAGAACGTGTTCTCTCACCGATGACCCCTCCTTCATACGAGAGTTATAATTGTATTTGAGGGATTCGTGCCAAATCTGTCCATACGGTTGTCCAAACATTTTATGCAGCAAACTCATGATCTCACGAGCTGAGACCATGCCCTCGTGCTTTTTGGCCAGAACTTTAGAAACACTAGCCAAAATGTAGACCTTGGCCTTATCATTGGCCTTGATCCAGCCGTCGTACGCCTCCTTAACATATTGAAAAGCATTACGAGCAGGGATCTGAGGATGTTCCTCAGACAGTACAAACCGTAGGTCATCAACAATAAGAATCGTATTCAAGTTGGATTTCCACGTAGTAAAATTATCACCAGTTAAACGGTCGCTTTTAAGAAAGGCTATTATTGAGGACGACATGCTGAAAATCCAAAATAGTTCTAATTAGTTATGCCTTTTAACCCATTGTAAAACCAATCATATTTAGCAAAATTATCAAAGAACCGTAGTGTTTAAATTAAACCCAATGTTTAAATTAAACCTTTAATTTTGCAACGATACTTCAAGGGTTTAGAACAAAAGCCTCCGTCGGGCGGTCAGTCATTCCTCCCTTGAATTGAGACATTCTCAGCCAATTCCCACTACAAGAACATCTCATATCCCAATGGTCCTTAGCTACCGTTAGTTTGGTCAAGGACTTCTTAACTAGCTTAACTCATCCCGTAAATGTGACCCTTCAATTTTCAGATCAAATAGGCTCGAGCCCACAGGATACTATTAAGAAAGACAAATGATGACAAACAACCTAAGAGACTCTATCTATTTATGGAGTTCGCGGTGTTTCGATCCCTATAGTCATGCCCTCCATAGGGTTTGGCTGCTCCAGGACAACCTAGCAGGCGGAGAAATCTCAAGGTGCGATCAAATGGAGGAGACCGTAGGATACATTGACACGCGTCCTGATCCAATTTACTATGGATACTTCCATCATTCACCTTGGTATTGAACCATGCAAACACATACCGTAGGGGGACGCCCTATTGACGCCACGTAGTCGAGCATGGAACTCACAGTGTGAACTATTAAGGACATGAGAGTAAACTCAATGCGAACAACTCATTTTGTCCCACTAAAGTTCCTAAAATTAGAGTATAGTTTTAACTTAGTTGGATTCGGCTAAAAGAATCTATCTAAGTCTATGCCTATTATAACTATTATAACTAGGTCTTAGAACCTTATGTCTAAGTGAATAAACATTGTAATTACCTAGAGATAAAATAGAATTAAGGTTAATTCAACTCATGTTCCGGGTCAGTTCCCAGTTAGGAGGTGTTCCGTTAGCCGTCAGCTTAAGTACCCCAGCCTTAGACAGAACTTCACCAGTAGAGTTCCCTTATAATAAAAGTCCTAAAGTCCTACTGTATTTTAAACTATTTAAAATACTACGTAAGACTAATTCCTAATCCTATTAGAAATTTATAACTTAGGTCTAAATTAATTTTAAACGATTTAAAACTAATTTAAATTTAACCCACGTTCCTATGTTTGCATGCATTTCTTAATAATTAACCTATGATAAAGAAACTATATTATAAATCCAACAATCAATATTCAAATTGGAGTTATAAAAGGAATTCAACTAATTAAATTATAAACTTACTTAAAAAAAATAACATTTATTTTAAACTAAGTAATTTCATGCTCCATGCAATTTACTTTCCATATAATTCAATCATAACAATTATACTTAATTACTCATGAAAAATAAATCAATCATGCATTTAATCATATTCATATAACATTTATATAAATAAAATGCATGATAATGCTTATCCTAAGGTGGGAATAATCTAAATGACAGTCATAAAGACATAAAAATGTAAAACCGGAATAATTTGGTCCCTAAAGTGCAAAAAAAAAAATTACATTAATTTTATTTAATGAAACCGGTCCAAAAACACCATGAATCGGCCTTGAATCGCTCGAACCGGACCAAAACCACTGAACCAGTCGAACCGGTCTGCAGTTGCTGGAAAAACCTCATGGCGTTGCAAAGCTGATGCGAGCATTGCAACGCCTGCTTTGTCGTCTGCTATCGGGATGACGTTGCAACGCTGAGGCGATTATTAACGCCGCCGACCCTTTGAGCGCCGCGCCAATAGGGGAGTCTTTGGCGTTGCGGCGCCGTTTTTTTTGTTGCAACGCTGATGAACGACGTTGCAACGCTGCGGCTTCGACAACATCTTTCTTCCTTGAGCACAACAACTTCAACAAGCATTTTCTCTTTCGATTCTCCACCGAATTGCTTGAAATTTTTCCTGAACGACTCGTTACTCAATTACAGACTCAATTTTGCAATTTATGCCCCAAAACGCAGGGGCCTTTACATACAATTTGATCAAAATCAAAGTAAACTAAGACCAAAAAATTCCTAAACGAGTTTTACAACAAACAAAATGCATTTCCCACCAAATCAATGCAATTTTGTTTCAAAACAAAACACATCAAGCATTGCTCTGATACCAATTGAAGGAGATCTGATCTTCTTGAGCAGAGGAGACGTGTTTGGGATCGTTAATGTGCTTGATTGTTTTAGTTGAAACAAAAACGAGTACATTGATAATTACAGAACAAGCATGAAATTCTAATCTTATTAGACATGGATTAATTGCATACAAACAAAATAAGATTAACAATTAAACTAAACGGATGAAGGAATTACCTTTGTAGTTTAGATGAACAACAATTCCTTGCTCCAATGTTCAGCAACTCAAGAACTTCACAAGTTCTCTGTTTTTCACCAACAGAACACCACCAATTTGGAAAACCTCCTATCCTCTGAGATTCAACTTAGATCCAAATCCTTTGTGGGAAGGATTCCAACTTTTGGATAATTTTGGGAATGAGAGTGAGAGAGAGTGAGAGGATTTTTCCTTCTGTCAAATCAAATGATCGATCAATCATATCAGTCACTTCTCTCCATGAGAAGTTAAACCCAGTAGAGGGTATCTTCCACTTCCTACCGAATAGAGAGTTGGGAGAGAGAGGGAAAACGTGTCCTCCTGACACGTTCATTAGTTAATTAATTAATCATATTAATTAATCAAATAATCAAAATAAATTAAATATGTTATATTAAATTTATATTAAAAACATTTAATCAATTATCTATATATCCTATAGTTTTAATGCACATCCAATGTACATTAAATTTAACCTATAGTTTTGAAATATGAATTACATTTAAATTTAAATATTTGAATTCTTTCAAATATTTAATTCTCTCACATAATTTAATATGAATCATATTCACATTAAATTTATAATATATAGTTCCAAAACTATATATTATATTCTATCAATATACATTAAGTTTATTCCCTAATGAATTTGAACATTTCAAATTCAGATGATCTAAGAACCCTTTACGAGCTAGAAGGTGGACCTAATGGACCTCTGGATCGCCAGCTCAACGATACGAGATTGCTCAGTTAATCTCATTAACCTCCCAATCAACATTCGTTAACTGCGGGAACACTCCACTAAAGTCCCATAGCTGCACTCTTCTCACTGCAGATATATTTTTGTGTCCATGGATATTGACCAATAACAGCCAGTCAATAATTCACGAATGTTCGTAACACCAGCTGGGTCAAATTACCGTTTTACCCTTGGGTTACATCTTGTGCCATAAGTACCAGTGCTCCTCTAATGAACAATTTGTTTGTGGTCCTACCAACAAACAGAGTCCCTCTCGGGCCAATGAGAGGGTCGGGCCCGTTGTTCTAGTCCCGGAGACACCACTTAAGGGAACATTCCTCTACTTACCCTAGTAGGCGAGAAGGAGTGAATTCAATCTTGCTAAGTTAAATTCCCAGCCGCTCACTCGGTCTTGTCCCCAAGAAGGTAGGCATATTGAGTCGGCGAATTTGGCCACTCTCAAAGGACAATCACTCGCGAACAAGAGTTCGTAACCTGCTTAGGATTGAGATCAAGTTGCCTAGGTCATCCTAGTGAAATAGAAACATAACTAGTCAATGGAGTTACAACTATAGGTTACTATTTCGTGGTCTGGTCTTATGTAATCTCATTACATAGGATATCCCGACTCACATGTCATCTACACGAACACGTTAGGATCACAGTGTTTGTATCAAATACAAAGTGGGCCACATCCATAGTTTAACCAGGGTAAGGTACCCAAACCTTATCCCCTAACTATAGACCCTTTAGGCTGTATCTCAAACGAGATCCTTTTTATGTACATTACATTTAGTTAAAGATTCATTTAACAGCCTTGGATGTTTAGTTTATTGGATTTAGGGTTTAAATAGAGGAAAACTCGTAGATAACAACAATAACAGTTTATTCAAATAATAACACTTGATTACATTAATTAGAACATAATTACAAACTACAAGTTTTAGGGTACAAAACCCAACAATCGGAACACCGCGAACTCCAGAAATGGATAAGGTCTCTTAGGTAATTTGCCAACAGTTGTCTTTCTTAATAGTAGCCTGTAGGCTCGGACCTATTGGATCTAAAAGTGCTAGGGTCACATTTACGGGTTGAGTTAAGCTAGTTAACAAGTCCTTGACCAAGCAAACGGTAGCTAAGGACCATTGGGACATGAGATGTTTTTGTAATAAAAATTGGGTGAGAAAGTCTCAATTCACGGGAGGAATGACTGACCGCCCGATAGAGGCTTTTGTTATAAATCCTTGAAGTATCGTTGCAAAATTAAAGGTTCAATTTAAACATATTGTTTAGTTTAAACACTAGGGTTCTTTAATAATTTTGCTAAATATGATTGATTTTTAATGGGTTAAAAGGCGTAACTAACTAGAACAATTTTGATTTTTCAGCATGTCGTCCTCAATAATAGCCTTACTTAAAAGCGATCATTTAACTGGTGAGAATTTTACTACGTGGAAGTCCAACTTGAATACGATTCTCGTTGTTGACGACCTACGGATTTTACTGACTAACGAATGTCCTCAGGTCCCTGCTCGTAACGCTCCTCAATCTGTTAAGGATGTGTACGACCATTGGATCAAGGCCAATGATAAGGCCAAGGTCTACATTTTGGCTAGTGTTTCTGAAGTTCTGGCCAAAAAGCACGAGGACATGGTCTCAGCTCGGGAGATCATGAGTTCGCTGCAAGATATGTTTAGACAACCATCTAGACAGATTCGTCACGAATCCCTCAAATACGTTTATAACTCTGGTATGAAGGAGGGGTCATCGGTGAGAGAACACGTTCTCGATCTGATGGTCCACTTGAACGTGGCTGAAATGAACGGGGTGGTCATTGACGAGCAAAGTCAGGTATCAATCATCGTGGAATCTCTTCGGAAGAGTTACATGCAATTACGCATCAATGCGGTGATGAACAAGATAGAGTAAAACCTCACTACTCTCCTTAATGAACTACAAACTTTCCAGTCTCTTATGAAGAATAAGGGACAGGTTGATGGAGAGGCAAATATGTTTGCCCATTCAAGAAAGTTCTAGAAGGGTTCATCCTCTGCGACTAAGTCCTGTGGTTCATCTTCTGGGCTTAAGAAGACCCAAAAGAAGAAGATAGGAGGGAAAGGGAAGGCACCTGCGGCAGACAAAGGCAAGAGAAAAGTCAAAATTGCAGATAAAGGAAAATGTTTCCACTGCCACGTGGATGGGCACTTGAAGGGAAACTGCCCAAAATACCTTGCTGGGCTCAGAGAGAAGATATGTAAATTAGATTTGCTCATTCTTGAAACTTGTTTAGTGGAAAATGATGATTTTACATGGATACTTGATTTAGGAGCAAGTAATCATGTTTGCTCTTCGTTTTAGGAAACTAGTTCCTTCAATGAGCTCGAAGAGGGTGAGATGACACTTAGGGTCGGAACGGGAGACGTCGTCTCAGCTCGTGCCGTGGGAGATGCAAAGCTGTTTTTTAGAGAGATTTTTATTTTTAGAAAATTTGTATATAGTTCGTAAAATTAAGAGGAACTTAATTTCTATCTCTTGTTTAATTGAACATGGCTACTGTATTACCTTTTCATTTAATGAAACGTTCATTTCAAAGAAATGTGTCAATATTTGTTGTGGTAAGTTAGAAATCGGCTTGTAAGTACTTAAACCGAATATAACAAAAGTAATTTTAAATCATGGGATGTTTAAAAATGCTAATACTCAAAATAAAAGGCAATGAATTTCTCCAAATAATAATACATATCTATGGCATCTTAGACTTGGTCATATTAATCTCAACCGATTTGAGAGACTCTCTAATAATGGACTTCTAAACAAGTTAGAAGATGATTCCTTACCGCCTTGCGAGTCTTGCTTGGAAGGTAAAATGACCAAGCGACCTTTTACTGGAAAAGGTTACATAGCCATAGAGCCCTTAGAACTTGTGCACTCGGATCTTTGTGGTCTGGTGAATGCTAAAACTCGAAGAGGGTACGAATATTTCATCTATTTCATAGATGATTATTCGACATATGGTTATCTATACCTAATGCATCACAAGACTGAAGCTCTTCAAAAGATCAAAGAGTATAAGGCTAAAGTAGAGAATGCATCAGGAAAAACGATTAAAACACTTCGATCCGATCGAGGTGGAGAGTACATGGATTTGAGATTCCATTAGGTCCATTTGTCGGCTCAAACTTGATAAATTGAGGGTTTAAAGTTTGGTGTGGATTTGAAGTGTTCAAATTCTTTAAAACGGTATTTATGTCATTTATATGAGATATGGTAGACATAATATATAGTTTTAATGTGAATGTGATTCATATTAAATGATAGGATAACCTAATTGAGGTCGTTAGCTGTCGGTCCATTAGGTCCATTTGTTTGCTCAAACTTGATAAATTGAGGGTTTACAGTTTGGTGTGAGTTTGAAGTGTTCAAATTCTTTAAAAGGGTATTTATGTAATTTATATGAGATATGGTAGACATAATATATAGTTTGAATGTGAATGAGATTCATATTAAACTATAGGATAACCTAATTGATTATTTAGTGCTAATTTAGAAAAATTGGATTGAGAGAAATTAAATTGAATGTGATTCAATTTAGAATCCATAATTATACAAATGTGATTTGCATAATAAGATATGAGATAATTTATCATATGTTTTATGCAAATATGATTTGCATAACCTAATGTTGTGGTAAAATGGTAAATAGGTGGAGATTTGAACTCCACCTATCACCATTATAAAAGCACCTTTGCAAGAAGGATAGCTCAAGCTTTTCTCACTTTTTTGGAATCTCACCAAAAAGTTCTCTTTCAATTCTCTCAATCTCTCTCAAATTCTCTCTACCCCAAACCAAAGGGAGTTTCACCACTCTCCCTCCACCGACCGAGAACAATCGAGAAGATCGTTTGTGAAGTGTCCAGTCTGTTTGGTTCGAGAGTTCGTGATTGTAGAGATTGAGGGCACCAAGAGTTCGTGATCGGATAAGGAAAACTTCAAGAAGTGTTCTTCAACAAGAAAGAATTATTACTCACTGATTTCCTTCATTTGAAGCATGTTTAGCCTAGGATTTATGTCATAAATTCGATTTTAAGAAAATATTTTTCGCAACGAACACCACGACCATTCATAGTCGTTTTCTCCTGCAGGGGTTTCATTCCCTTCAATTGGTGTTAGAGCCAATCGTTGGCTTCTTCGTTGTGCAAACACTTTTTTAAAATTAGGTGGGTATACTTCAATTTCGTAAGATGATATGAGGTTTTGCATGTTTGATGTTTCGGTTTTGGCACTATTTAGATTTGCGTTAACTTCCTTGATGAGATCAATGTAAGGTCCCATTATTTTGGGAAATTTTAATGTAAATCGAGTCTGTAAGTCTGTGTCCTTCGTGGCAAGAGTTGCTGTTAAGAAATCGGAGCGGAATCGGGCAAAAAACGACGAAGAACAACAAAGAGTTTGTTGTTCTCTCAATAGCGTTGAGACACTGTTCTTCGGCGTCTCAACGCCATCTGTGTGGTGAAGGAAGATGCTACAATGCAGAGTTGCGACGCAAGGGGATGCGTTGCACGCCACTTGGGCTGAGAACGCAGGCCTTGGCGCTTAACGCTGTAGCGTAGTGGCCGGTTCCAGCGATCGTTTCGCGTGGAACTAGCAATTAGGTAATCATGGCGTTGGTGGTTCTAGGCTAGGAGCATGCAAACATTTTTATTTTCATTTATTTTCTTTTGTAAATTAATTTTAATTAAATTAATTAAATTAATATTAATATAAAAGTTATATTAATGTTGATTAATTAAATTATTTCCCCTAAGTGTGCCAAAGTCGGTCCAATTTTGGTATCTAATATATTTTATGCATGTGATGTATGAAATTTATTATTCTATGTGCAAAATGTTTGTCATATAGATTAAAATCCCACCTTAGGTTAAACATGTCATGCATCATATCTATATTATACGAGTTATAATATTATGCATGATAGGGTTATATTATAAGAGTTATAATATTATGCATGTTTTAATTTAATTAATATAAGTGTTATATTTTTTAATTAAAAACATGGACATGCATTTATTAATATGATGAATGTATGTTATATAGTTTGTTATTCATGTGATGAATGATCAAGCACTATAACATAGAAATGCGCGTAACCTATGTTAATTATTAGTTTTAAGTTGTTTAGAACTTGAATAATTAGACTTAGGTTTTATTGTTCTAATAAGATTAGAATTAGGAAATTAAATATGACATATGAATGGAGACTAATAGTAACTCTTTCTAAGTAAGGTTCTGTTGGGATGTTTGTCCTAATCTCGTACTGTTTGTAAATTACTATTTGAAATTAATAAAGAGTTATTCATTCCATCATTTTGGTGTCTCGCATTTTATACAACTTTGACCAATAAACTAAGCTTCAGGGTCATTTAATATATGAGAGAATTATAACTTGAACGGTGTGTAGGGGACACACAAGGAGGATGACGTTCGAGTAAATGACCCGAACGGTCTACAGTATATGGAGAGGGTTGGAGACCTAATCCTGGATACGCTGTGGATGCGGCCCGCTTTGTATTAAGATACAGACGAGGTGATCTAACTCGTTCATGTGGTTGACATGCGAGTGGCGGCATCCTGTGCAATGAGGTTTTACAAGACCGGACCGTGAATTATTAGACCTACTGATGTAACACCGTTGACAGTAAGGACTAATAACTTCGTAGATGACCATTAGCGACTCGACCGTAATCCTGAGCGTGTTACGGACTCCTGTCTTCGGGGGTCTTTCCTTTGACTAGTACAGGTGATGGTGGTCACAGTTACTCCCCCAATATGCCTTTTTTCTTAGTGACATGACCAAGTAGGAAGCTGGGAACTTAACGACCCGAGATGGAACTCACTCGTTCTCGCCTTTCGAGAAACTAGAGGGGTTATTCCCTTAAGTGTTGTCTCCAAGGCTTGGACAGTGGGCGCCCACTCTCTCACTGGCACGAGAGAATCGTTGTGTATGGTTGGACCATTACAACGTTGTTGTTCATTAGAGGAGCAGTGTCTACGAAGAAGAAGTAGACACAAGGGTAAAACAGTAGTTCGACCCAGCAGTGTCTACGAACAACATGTGAAGGGTCGACTCATGGTTATTGGTTATATCACTAGACACGTAATATTATGCACCGACGGGAGTGAAACTGCGGGCTTTAGTGGAGTGTTACCGTAGCTAATGAATATTGATCACTGGGACAAAGAGTTCGATAGGCTAATCTCGAATCATTGTAGCTCGTCACTGTATGTCCATTAGGTCACTTGGTTGGCTCAATATCGTTGAAAGAAGGGTTAGTGTTTTGGTGTGAATTGAAGTGTTAATTTCTCTAAAAAGGCATTTATGTCATTTATATGAGGTATGAATGAAATAATATATAGTTTAATGTGAATAAGATTCATGATAAACTATAGGTTAGCCTAATCGTTGAATTAGCGCTAATTGGAGAAATTATGTTGAGAGATATTAAATTGGATGTGATTCAATTTAATAAATCCACAATATTGCAAATGTGATTTATGATATGAGATATGAGATTTCAACTCCACCTATCTCCATTTTATAAACCCTTCTTACAAGAATGAAAGTAACTCATTCTCTCATTTTTTGAAATTCTCACCAAAAAGAAGAGAAAAGCTCTCTCTCAATTTTCTCTCAATTTCTCCTCTCTTCTACAAAATACCAAGTTCCCACAAACTTTCTTCTTTCAAAAAAGAACAACCGAGAAGCCTTTGGTGGTGTTCTTGTTCGTGAGAAGTGTTTGAGTTCGTAGAGATCGAGGAGCACACGAATAGTTCGTGAATCTCGAAAGGAATTTTGAAGAGAGTCTTCAACAAATAAGTATATAGTATCTACTATTTTTCTTTCCATGTTATATATGTTTAGCCTAGATTTAAGTGTTAAATCATTTTAACGAAAGGCAATTGCATAACTTCACCATGACGATTCAATTGTCTTCCGCAGCGTGGGAGTTTAATTCCCTTCAATTGGTATCAGAGTCATACGTTAGTTCTTCGTTGTGTACTGTTTTTCGTTAAAATTAGGTAGGTTATTGCCTTAATTTATGAGATAAATGTTTGGTTTGCATTATGGATGTTTCAGATTTTGGCACTAGTTTAGATTTACAATTTATGTTGATTAGATCAATGTAAAGGCCTTTTGTTTTTGGCCATTTTGTTGTAAATCGAGTCTTTAAATCCGAGTCGTTCGTGGCAAGGGTTGCTGTGAAGAAATCAGAGCGGAAACAGGCGAGAAACGACGAAAAACAGCAGGAGGAGCTTGTTCTCTTTCGACAGCGTTGAGACGCTGCTCATCGCCCTCTCAACACTTCAATTGTGGGCGGAGGCTTGGCTGCAGAGTAGCATTGCAACGTCGAGGCGTGGAGCGCGCGGGGCGCAACGCTGAGCGCGACAACGTTGCAACGCTGGCTACGGCGTTGCAATGCTACGTGCGTTGAGGGTGGTTCCAACGCCAAGTTCACGAGCAATGTGGGAGATTGGATATTTTTCTCAACGTGGGGGCAGTCTTGTTTTCGTTTTTTTTTATTTTTTGTTTTCAAAATGTAATTATTATTTAATTAATTTATTCTATTCAACAATATTGATATAAAAGTTATATTAGTGTTATTTAATTAAATAAATTGCCCCTAGGTGCCAAAACCAGTCCATTTATTGCAATTTAATTATTTATGCATGAGACGTGTGATTTAATTAATTTCTATGTGCATAATGTATGTCATATAGATTTAAAATTCCACCTTAGGTTACACATTTCATGCATCATTTATATTATAAGAGTTATAATATATAGTTTGCATGATAGGTTATATTATAAGAGTTATAATGTAATTAAATGCATGTCTTAATTTAATTAATATAAGTGTTATATTTTTTAGATTAAAGTATGCTCATGCATTTATAATCATGTGATAAATTATTTTGTTATAGTATATAGTTATTCATGTGATGAATGATCAAGCACTATAACATAGAAACACATGCAACCTAAGTTAATTATTAGTTTTAAAGTGTTTAGAACTTGAATAAGTAGACTTAGGTTTTCTAGTTCTAATAAGATTAGAATTAGGAAATCAAAGTATAGTCTTTGAATGGTGACTAATTAGTAACTCTGTCTAAGGAAGGTTTTGTTTAAGGCTGGGGTATTTAAGTTGATACTTGCGGAACACCGCTACCTGGAAACCGACCTGAGAGTGAATTCGGTCCGAAGTTCTTAGATTATATTTTTCGTGAGTGACGTTAATTAAAAGTGTTTTAATTTACTCACATAGGCCTAAGTAATAATGTTATTATAAACTTTGGTTAAATACCATATAAGAGTTATATTGGTTCACTTAGGTAAGTTTTTGCCAGTTTATCTAGCTCAATCCCGAAAATATTAATGTTCTAAGTGGGAGGAAATATACTGTATGAGATACATTTAATTTCCGACGACAAATGTCCTTAAGTTGGCACCGTGAGATCCGTACTCGGCCTCCTGGCTCAAATGGGAGCGTCCCCTTTCGGAAGGTATTTGTATGGATCAATATCAACGTGGATGGAGAGAGTACTTATAGTGAGTGGGAGCGGGACCTGTGAAAATGGGACCCACGACCTCTTCTTTCGATTCACACCGTGAGACGCTTATGATCTGCCTGCTAGTTTGGCTTGGACCAGACAATCCCTTCGGAGGGCATTGATCATGGGAGTCGGAACGCCGTGAATTCCTGAAAGGGATACAGTTTCCTTGTTGGTTTTCCTTTGTGGTTCACCCTTCGGTTGTTATTGTTTTGACGGATACTTGAAAACTTAAAGATTGAGGGTGACAGTCACAAAATTCGTTAAGTGTTAATGAATTCGACAAAATAATGGTAAGTGTACGCCTAAAGGAATAAAAGTTATTATGGGATTAAGGTCTGGTCAAGAAAGTGTCTTCCTAAAGGAGGAATGTTTATGTTCACCCTTCGTTGGCGGTCATTCTAAATCTTTAGGATATCATTGCAAATTTTAAATGACCTAGGGATCATAGGATTAATTTTTGCTAAAACATGATTGGTTTTCAAAAGTTTATGCGAGACAGACACAAAGTTATTTCATTTTTTAAGCTAAAATATGTATAGCTCAATTATAGCTTTACTAGCTTCCGACAAAGTAGTGGGAGGTAACTTCCAAACATGGAAGAATAATATAAACACGATCTAGTAACTGACGACTTGAAGTTCGTGCTTCCTGAGGAGTGTCCTCAGTTGCTGATCTCGACTGCATCACGAAGTATTCGTGATGCATACGATCGATGGATCATGACAAATGAAAAGACCAAGGTCTAAATCATTGCCAGCTTATCTAAAGTTTTGGCAAAGAAGCACGAGTTGATAATCACCGCTAAGGAGATCATGGAGTCGTTTCAAGACATGTTTACAGTCCTTTCAGGTCAGGCACGTCTGTCCGAGAACACGTTCTAGACATGATGAGCCACGTTAATCTGGCAGAGATGAACGGGCGTTCGATCCACGAGTCGAGCTAGGTCAGCTTTATCTTGGAGACTCTTTCGAATAACAAGAATTTTCAGTCATTGATGACGATCAGGGTACCAGAAGCTGAGAAAAATATTGCCGACATGTCTTATCACAGGGGTTCGACGTCTAGGACTAAACCTGATGCTCCTTCACGCCCGAAAGGGAAGAAGAAGATGAAGAGGGGTAAAGCTGACCGAGCGGCCACCCAAAAGAGCAAGAAGGTAAAGGAAGTTGCGAAGAAAGGAAAGTGTTTCCACTGCAATGGGGACGACCACTATAAGAGAAACTGTCCCAAGTTCCTTGCCGAGAGGAAGAATCAAGGTAAATTCGATTTACTGTTGACTGAAACATGTTTAGTGGGGAGTAGTGACTTTGCCTGATTTTTAGATTCGGGCGCCACTAACCACATTTGTTCGTCTTTTCCAGGAATTGATTCATGGCAGCCACTGCGAGAAGGTGTAGTGACTCTACAGGTTGGATCCGGGGAGATAGTCTCGATTTCCTTTGATAATAATAAATAATTTATTTCTTTCAAAGGTAATTTGATTTGTTCAGCTTCACTTGAGTCTAATTTGTATGTTTTGAAACCAAATTCAGTCAAAAGCGTTTTGAACACTGAATTATTTAAAACTGCAGAAACACCAACTAAGAGAGTTAAGGTTTCTCCAAAAGAAAATGCCCATATTTGGCATCTAAGGTTAGGCCACATTAATCTCAAGCAGATTGAGAGACTAGTAAAGAGTGAACTTCTAAGTCAGTTGGAAGAAAACTCTTTACTAGTGTGTGAGTCATGCCTCGAAGGAAAAATGACCAAACGTCCTTTTATTGGAAAAGGATATAGAGCCAAGAAGCCCCTTGAGCTTATACATTCTGACCTCTGTGGTCCGATGAGTGTTAAAGCACGAGGTGGTTACGAATACTTCGTTTCTTTCATTGATGATTATTCGAGATATGGGTATATTTACCTAATGCATAGGAAGTCTGAAACTCTTGAAAAGTTAAAGGAGTACAAGACTGAGGTTGAGTACCTGTTAGGTAAAACCATTAAAACACTACGATCGGATCGAGGGGAGAGTATATGGACACTGAATTTTAGGACTATATGATAGAACATGGAATTACGTCCCAACTCTCAACACCTGGTGTGCCACAACATAATGGTGTATCGAAAAGGAGAAATAAAACCTTGTTGGACATGGTTTGGTCGATGATGAGCTATGCTCGTCTCACCGATTCCTTTTGGGGTTACGAAGTGGAGACTGCGGTGTATATTTTGAATAACGTTCCGTCGAAGAGTGTTTGTGAAACACCTTTCGAACTTAGGAATCGTTGTAAAGGTAACTAGAACATTTCAAAAATTGGGGATGCCCGTCCCATGTGTTTGTGTCAAACCCGAAGAAATTGAAACCTCGTTCAAAGTTATGTCTATACGTAGGTTACCCAAAAGAGACAAGAGGTGGTCTATTTTACAATCCTAAGGGTAATGGGGTGCTTGTATCGATAAACACCACTTTCCTTGAGAAAACCACATCAGGGATCATTTGTCTAGAAGCAAAATCGTGTTGAACAAAATGGACAGTACATAAGCAAGGGTTGCTGGTGGGGCTAGTACGTCAATAAGTGTTGTTGATCCTAGCACATCATGTCAAGTCCATTCCCAAGAGTTGAGAATGCCTCGACGTATTGGGAGGGTTGTGAGACAACCTGAACGTTACATTGGTTTAGCTGAAACCCAAGTCGTCAATCCTGATGATGATGCGAGGATCCATTAACCTATGATCAGGCTATGGCTGATGTTGCCAAGGACGAATGGATTGAAGCTATGGACCATGAAATGGAGGTGATGTACTTCAATTATGTTTGGGAGATTGTCGATCAACCGAATGGGGTAAAACCTATAGGTCATAAATTGATCTACAAGCGTAAACATGGCGTAGATTGGAATGTGCAGACCTTCAAAACACGACTAGTGGCAAAGGGTTTTACCCAGGTCGAATGGGTTGACTATGAGGAAACCTTTTCACCTGTTGCCATGGTAAAGTCGATTAGCATCCTTCTGGCTCGCATATTATGATTACGAGGTATGGAAGATGGATGTTAAGACCGCCTTTCTGAATGGCAACCTTGACGAAACCATCTACATGGACCAGCCTAAAGGGTTCATTGCCCAAGGCTAAGATCAAAAGATTTGTCGGCTTCATAGGTCTATTTATGAGCTGAAACAAGCCTCGAGGTATTGGAATATAAGGTTTGATGAGGCAATCAAATCTTATGGCTTTGATCAGAATGTTGAGGAGCCTTGTGTCTACAATAAAATCATCGATAAAACTATTTCATTTCTGATATTATACGTGGATGATATCCTTTGAAGGGAATCGAATCCCGCAGCGAAAGCGATAGTTAATTGCACGTTCTTAATTACGTTACAAGGATTACATTCAAGAACTAAACTATCTAGATTAAGAACATAATAATATGGACAACGAGATATTACCTTTGAAGAACTTATTCTTCAAGTGCTCCTTCCTCCCACAATCACGATCTCATCAATTTGAACCCGAACGGATGAAGACACTACCACCGGATATTCTCCATTGTTCTCTAGCTGAGGGAGGAATGTGGGTTTCCTTTAGGTGAGATGAGATGTTTGTGAGAGAGATTGTGTTTTGGAATATTTCCGGCAACACAACAAAAAACACACTAGGGTTTTCCAAAACTTAAGTTACTTTTTTTATAGTTCCATCTTATGCAACTATATATATAAAAAGATAGGGATTGAAATTACCATCCTATCCCTATTTCATTCACCCTTTAGTATATAGTTAATATGTGAATCTAATTCACATTAAAACTATATATTATATCCATTATATCACATATAACTGATATGACATCTCATATATGAAATTGAACACTTCAATTTCATTCCTAACTTTATATCCTCAATATTACAATGTTGAGCCAAAGAGGGGACCTAATGGACCTACAACTCATGAGCTCCAATGATGTGAGATTAACTGATCAAACTCTTTGATCTAGGTAATCAATATTCATTAACTACATGTCACTCCACTATAGACTTGTAGTTGCACTCACCTCACTGTCGAGCATATTGTGTCCACTGATATAATCATTACCCAGAGTCGACCCTTCACAGGTTGTTCGTAATCACTGTTGGGTCAAATTACCATTTTACCCCTATGATTACCTCTTTGTTCGTTAAGCACCACTGATCCTCTAATGAACAACAAGTCCAAGGTCCTACCATATACTCATACCCTGATAGAGGGCGGGGCCCCATTGTTCAAGACCTAGAGTCAGTTCTTAAGGGAATAACCTATCTAATTCCTTAGCGTAGGAATGAGTGAATTCCATTTTGCATAATTAAGTCCGCAACTGCCTACGAGGTTCTGTCCCTCATAAGATAGGCAAATTGAGTCGGCTACATCCCACTCTCACCCATACTAGTCTAAGGACAAACCCCTATAAGCAGGAGTTCTTAACTTGATTAGGATTCAGGTCGACTCACTAATGACCATCTATAAATCATCAGTCTTACCCTTTTAACGTTGTTATACTTGATAGACTAATAATTTGCAGTCCCGTCTTGTATGAACTCTTCATACAGGATGCCCCCACTCGCATGTGAACTACATGAATGAGTTGGATTAGCTCATTTGTACTAATTACAAAGTGGGTCGCATCCATGATGTTACAAGAATAAGATTTCCAACCTTATTCTTATACCATAGACCATTGAGGTTATATTCTTGAACACAATATAAATAGTGTCAACTACACTGATCTCAAGATATATTATAACCTTGGAAGTTAGTTTATTGGATTGACAAAACATGAATTATAATTTCATCAATACAAGTAATTTTTTATTTAATTGATCAAAATTAGACAAGTTTAGGGCATAAATCCCAGCAATCCTTCTCATTGGGAATGAGGTAGGATTTCTGTGTTATACTAGTGGACACACAAGGATGATCACGTTCGAGTAAATGACCCGAACGGTCTACAGTATATGGATAGTGTTGGAGACCTAATCCTTCATACGTTGTAGGTGTGGCCCGCATTGTAATAAGATATAAACGAGGTGATCCGAATCGTTCATGTGGTTGACATGCGAGTGGGGGCATCATGTGTAATGTGATTGTACAAGTTTGGACCGTGAATTATTAGAACTACTGATGTAACACCGTTGACAGTAAGGACTAATAACTTCGTAGATGACCATTAGTGACTCAACCTGAATCCTAAGCGTTTTACGCACTCTTGTATGTTGGGGTTTGTCCTTTAACTAGTACGAGTGACGGTGGTCACAGTTACGGAGTCTTAGAGAAAAGACCAAGTAGGGAGCTGGGAACTTAACTACGCGAGATGGAATTCACTCGTTCCCGCCTTTAGGGAAACTAGAGGGGTTGTTCCCTTAAGTGTTGTATCCAGGGCTTGGACAACGGGCGCCCACTCTCTCACTAGCACGAGAGAGTTGTTGTGTTTGGTTTGACCTTTACAACGTTGTTGTTCATTAGAGGAGCAATGGAGACTTAAGGAGAAGGAAGTAGACACAGGGGTAAAACGATAATTTTACCCAGTAGTGTCTACGAAAAACCTGTGAAGGGTCGACTCATGGTGATTGGATATATCAGTGGACACGTAATATTCTGCACTAACGGGAGTGCAGCTATGGGCTTTACTAGAGTGTTGCCTTAGCTAATAAATGTTGATTAACATGGTCAAAGAGTTTGATAGGTTAATCTCGGATCATTGGAGCTCGTCATTGTAGGTCCTTTAGGTCCCTCGGTTTGCCTCAAACTGGATTAAAAGAAGGGTAGTGTTTTGGTGTGAATTGAAGTGTTCAATTTAACTAAAAGGGCATTTATGTCATTTACATGAGATATGAATAATATAATACATAGTTTAATGTGAATGAGACTCATAAAACACTATAGGTTAGCCTTATTGTTTAATTAGGGCTAATTTGAGAAATTATGTTCAAAGATATTAAATTGGATGTGATTCAATTTAATAAATCCACAATATTGCAAATGTGGTTTGTGATATGAGATTTGAGATATCTTATAATATATGGTTAAAGAAATATGATTTTAATCACTTATAGTTGTGGTAAAATGATAAATAGGTGGAGATTTCAACTCCATCTATCTTCATTATATAAACCCTTCTTACAAGAAGGAAAGTAAGTCATTCTCTCATTTTTTGGAATTCTCACCAAGAAGAAGAGAAAAGCTCTCTCTCAATTCTCTCTCAATTTCTCCTCTCTTCTCCAAAACACCAAGTTCCAACAAAGTCCCTTCTTCCAAAAGAAGAACAACCGAGAAGCCTTTGGTGGTGTTCTTGTTCGTGAGAAGTTTTCGAGTTCGTAGAGATGGAGGAGCACACGAAGAGTTCGTGAATCTGGAAAGGAATTTTGAAGAGAGTCTTCAACAAGTAAGTATCTTTTATTTACTGTTTTTCTTTCCATTTTATGTATGTTTAGCCTAGATTTAAGTGTTAAATCATTTTAACAAATTTCAATTGCACAACTTCACCATGACCATTCAATCGTCTTACGATGTGAGGGAGTTTAATTCCCTTCAGGTTCTGTCTATTGTTGGGGTATTAAGCTGATGCATTGCAGAACACCCCTACCT
This sequence comes from Trichosanthes cucumerina, assembly GCA_036507285.1. Taxonomy (NCBI): domain Eukaryota; kingdom Viridiplantae; phylum Streptophyta; class Magnoliopsida; order Cucurbitales; family Cucurbitaceae; genus Trichosanthes; species Trichosanthes cucumerina. The sequence goes on along the minus strand of CM071843.1, from coordinate 21,554,506 downwards.
GGGAACCAGTTTTGAAGTGAAAGTTAATTAATTTAATCACACACACCTAAGTTAGTAATGTTATTATAGACTTAGGTTATTCCAATATAAGAATTATATTGGTAGACTTAGGTAAATATTAGTCTATTTATCTAGGTCAATCCCAATTAATTTAAAGTACTGAGTAGGAGGAAATAAAATGTATAAGATACATTTAATTTTCCAACCACAAATCTTCGTTAAGTTCGCACCGTGAGATTCATACTCGGCCTCGTGGTTCAAATGGGAGCGTCCCCCTTCGAATGGTATTCGTATGGGTCAATATAAATGTTAACGGATAGAGTAGTTATAGTGAGTGGGAGCGGGTGAAATTGAGACCCACAGTCTTTTCTTTCCATTCACACCGTGAGACGCCGATGATCTGCCTGGTAGTTTGGCCTTGACCAAGCAATCCTTTCGGAGGGCCTTGATCATGGGAGTCTGAACACCGTAAATTTCCGAAAGGGATACACTTTCCTTGTTGATCTTTCTTCGTGGTTCACCCTTCGGGGGCTATTGTTTGGACGCATACTTGGAAATTTAAAGATAGTGGGTGACACTCACTGAATTCGTTAAGAGTTAATCGCTTCTGACCGAATAATGGTAACTGGATGCCTAATGGAATAAGAGTTATTCTAGTATTAGGGTCTGGTCGAGAAAGTCTCGTCATAGAGGAGGAGTGTTTCTTTTCACCATTCGATTGTTGTCATTCTAAACCTTTGTGGGGACATTGAAATTTTTAATGACCTATAGATCATTGAAAAAAAATTCGATAAAACCTTATTGGATTTTCAAAATTTTTGCGAGACTAATACAAAGATTTTCTTACTTTAAGCAAACAAAATGTGTAGTTCAACAGTTGAACTCTTAGCTTTTGACAAACTCGTAGGAGATAATAACCAACCGTTGAAGAATAATATCAACATGATACTTGTAACTGACGACTTAAAGTTCGTCCTCACTGAGGACTGTCCTCAGGTGTCGACCTCGACCGCATTGCCAAGTGTTCGTGATGCATACTCCGTGGATCAGACCCAATGAAAAGGCCAAGGTCTAAATAATTATAAGTTTATCTGAAGTTTTGGTAAGGAAGCATGAGGTGATGATCACCACTAAGAAGATCATGGAATCTCTCTAAGAAATGTGTGGACAACAGTCCTTTCAACTTCGACACGATTCCCTCAAATACGCCCTGAATGATAGGATGAAGGAGGACATGTCTGTCCGTGGACACGTTCTCAACATGATGACCCACTCTAATCTGGTAGAGATGAACGGGGCTTCGATCGACGAGTCGAGCTAGGTAAGCTTTATATTGGAGACTCTTCCGAAGACTTTCCTTCAATTTAGTAGTAATGTTGTTATGAACAAAATTAGCTACACTGTGACCACCCTTCTTAATCAACTTTAGAAAATTCAGTCCTTAATGAGGATCATGACACTGGAAGCTGAGGCAAACTTTGCCTTCACGTCCTATCACAAGGGTTCGACCCTTGTGATAAAATTTGTAGGTTATTTAGGTCGGAAAGGGAAGAAGAAGAAGATGAAGAAGGACAAAGTTGACCGTGTTGCCGCCCAGAAAGGAAAAAAGGTCATGGAAGTTGCATAGAAAGAACAGTGTTTCCACTACAATGGGGATGGTCAATGGAAGAAAACCTGTCCCAAGTTACTTGCCGATAGGAATAAAAAAGGTAAATGTGATTTAGTTTTAACTGAAACTTGTTTAGTGGAGAGTAATGACTCTGCCTGGATACTAGATTCAGGCGCCACTAACCATGTTTGTTTTTAATTTCAAGGGATTAGTTCATGGAAGCAGCTGCGAGAGGGTGAAATAACATTACAGATTGGATCTAGAGAGGTTGTCTCTGCTACTGCGGTCGACACAATAAAACTCTATTTTGGCGAAAAGTACATTTTATTGGATGATATGTATATAGTGCTAGGGTTTACTAGAAACCTTATTTCCATTTCCTGCCTTCTTCAACAATGTATCACTGTTGAATTTTCTTGCAATAAAGCATTTATTTTTAGAAATGGAAATTTGCTGTGTTGAGCTTTACTTGAGAATGAGTTATATGTTTCGAAACCTTATTGGGTTAAAAGTTCTTTGAATACTGAATTATTTAAAACAGTTGAAATATGAGTATAAGACTTAGGTCGAGAACCTGTTAGGTAAGACAATAAAAACACTTTGATCGGATCGAGCTGGAGCGTATATGGAAACTAAATTCCAGGACTATATGATAGAATAAGGAATTACGTCCCATCTTTAAGCACCTGGTATGCCACAACAGAATGGTGTATTAGAGAGGAGAAACAGAACCCTGTTGGACATGGTTCGGTCGATGATGAGATATGCTTATCTCTGTGATTCTTTTTGGGGTTACGTAGTGGAGGTTGCGGTTTATATTTTGAACAACGTTCCGTTGAACAGTGTTTGTGAAACAACATTCGAACTTTTGAGTGGATGTAAAGGAAGTTTAAACCATTTTAGAATTTGGGGATGCCTGACCCATGTGTTGGTGTCAATCCTGAAGAAGTTGGAACTTCGATCAAAATTATGCCTCTTCGTAAGTTACCCTAAAGAGACCACGAAGGGTCTATTTTATGATCCATATATTAAACGAAATGGGTAGTTCATCAGCAAGAGTTATTGATGGAGCTAGTGCGTCAACAACTGTTGTTGATCCTAACACATCAAGTCAACTCCGTTCTCAAGAGTTGAGAATACCTCAACGTAGTGAGAGGGTTGTGAGATAGCCTGAACGTTACATGGGTTTAGCTGAAACCCAAGACGTCCCCGTTGATGATGATTGCGAGGATCCATTGACCTATGATCAGTCAATGGAAGACGTTGACAAAGATGAATTGAATAAAGCTATAGACCATGAAATGAAGTCGATTTACATTAATTCCGTCGGGGAGCTTGTGGGCCAACCGCATTGGGTAAAACCTATTCCATCAAGTGGATCTACAAGCGTAAATGTGACATAGATGGGAAGGTGCAGACCTTCAAAGTCCGACTAGTGGCAATGGGTTTTACCCAGGTGGAAGGGGTTGACTATGGGGAAACCTTTTCCCTATTGCCACGGTAAAGTCGATCAGCATCCTTCTAGCCATTGCCACATATTATGGCTATGAGGTACGACAGATGGATGTCAAGACAACGTTTCTTAATGGAAATCTTAATGAAACCATCTACATGGACAACGCCAAAGGATTCATTGCCCAATGCCAAGACAAAAGGGTTGTCGGCTTCATAGGTCAATTTATGGACTCAAACAAGCTTCGAGGTCTTGGAATATAATATTTGATGAGGCAATCAAATCTTATTACTTTGATCAGAAGGTTGTGAAGGGATTTGGAATTCTCGCAGCGAAAGACATTGTGAAACATCGTTGATCTGTTGTGTAATTCTTATCTTAAAATTGAATCTATATCATTGATCCTAGACTAAACATTCAAAGAAGAGGAAGAAAACAGTAAGTAAAAGGTACTGAACTCTTGAAGAACTTTTCTTCAACGTTTTCTCCTTTTTCGGTCACGATCTCTCTCGTACCAACGAACTTCTCAAACACGAAGCACGATCCGAACCGGGAGACACCTCCAAAGGGTCTTCTCGGTTGTTCTCGGGAGGTTGAGGGAGAGTGAGTGTCACTCCCTTTTGTTTTGGGTGAGGAGAGAATTTTGGAGAATTGAGAGATTTCTAGAGAGAATTGCCTTGCTCTCTTTGGATGGAAATCAAAAAAATGGCAAAATTGCATTACAAAGGCTTATTGCAAAGCCTTTAAATACTATTGTGTGGTGGAGTTAAAACCTCCACCAAATCACAGTTTTACCACAACCATATAATATACAAATCACATTTGCATATTATATAATATAAGATATCTCATTTGCATAAATAATCTCATTCACATCAAACTATATATTATGTCATCTATATCTGACATAAATACTCAAAAAATGAATTTGAACACTTCAAATTCACACCAAACTCTAAACCCTCAATTTGTCCAATTTGAGCCAACCGAGGGACCTAATGGACCTACACGTAACGAGCTCCAATGATCCGAGACTAACCTGTCAAACTCTTTGACCCGATTATTCAACATTGATTAGCTACTGTCACACCCCCTCCCGAACAACCTGCTAACTTAGCCCGAAAGACGACATGAAGCCAACAGATATTGTTTACTTCTTAACAATACCTGTTGACCCTGTATTATCTGATAAACATACTAAGTTGACCCTGTATTATCTGATAAACATACTATGTTCACATATGTAACACTTTAAACTTAACACAACAGAAATTGGACAACTATTAAACATACATAAGGAGAAAATCTTCTTAAGTCTATCTTGGAACTAAAACGGGCAAGAACATCAGAACAACAAACAGGGGAAACCATTAATTAAACAACTACAACCTATAAAGCACATACGACTATAACTACACAGTCCCCTCAAACACTAACTACAATACATAAGGACTTGCTATATAACCCAGCCACGTACAAAATATGAACTCGTGGAGCTTTCAGCAGACTATGGCAGGATGTCAGGTACCACGAGCTCGATCTCTACCTACAAAGTTTTAAGAACATTGAAAGAATGAGCTATGAAGGTCAGTGAGTGACTGAATTTAAAGTCTATAACTTGTAATACAATTCACCTAAAAAACATATGATCATATGTATTTCTAGTCAAGCGTTAAAAGAAAACATGAAATCATAATAGATTTTCAGAAAACCAACAAGTATGTCGTAGAAATCTCGTAAGACATATAAATGATATAAACTCTTTTAAAACATGTCACATTCCTCGTTGTGTAGGGCACACCCAGTACAACCAACGTTTACTCTACGATGTAGTGGGGCCCGCCCAACACTCCCATCGTCTTTGTCGTAGTGGGGCCCGCCCAGCACTCACGACAACATTGTTGTCACGGAGTACACTCAACGTCGCCAACAGAATAAGACCTGTGTACACAGTACCATAAAGCCTTGGGCTCAATATCTCATAAAACATCATAAAAACATTTGAACATGCCTGCTTATCTTTTCTTTCATAAAACTCAAGCTTACTCAGCTTGTTCATAAAACTGAAAATCTTTAAAACATATTTGCTAGTTCATACTTGCTCGAAATCATAACATTTCCATAAATTTCGGCAACCAACAGATATATGCTCATGTATAAATTTCACAAAGACATTTAGGGTCACAATGAATATTTGAAACCATATCTAGGAAAATATTTATACTCATAAACATGTGTTAAAAAATAAAACATAAAGCATTGAAATCTTTCGATCTAGCAAAACTTGTATTTCTTAAAACATATTTCAAGCATATGGTTCATTTTCGATGTTCATTTTGTCACTCACAGTATTAAACTAGAACCTTGGTCCGTACACTCGACCTATCTCCTTTTGGCCTGTCAAACAAACCAAATCCATTTATTAGAACCTCGAGCTCATGGTTTTTATCCTTAAAATTACAAAAACCACATCATCCACTTTTCCAACATTTTACAATTTTATACCCTGTCTTCAAACAGTCGTAACTTATTCATTACTTATCCAAAAAGGATGTACTTTATACCAAATTCTTCCTTTTTGAACACTCTAAAAATAATATGAAGACATGAAATTCCGATTCCCAACGGATGCATTCGAAAATAACTCAATAGCGTCTTCCTTAAAATCCACCTGCTTCTTTTTCTAGCATCAATTTTATGCTACACAACAAATGTTTCCTGCGATTTAAGACATATTCAAATCGTTTTCTACTCACGATTTCTTCACAAAAGTTGTAGGAAATTCAATAAGCTTTCCAACCATACCTAATAAAGCTTCTGATTCCAACTCTACAGATCAGGACAATCAAAAAACCAGATACTTCTCGAATTTTACTGCAAATTCTGTCTTCTGCCTTCCTCTTCACAAAAGAGTAACTTAACATAAGAATTTGCTCAAGCTTCGTTCATGAACTTTTTTTGAAAATGAGTTAGCTTTCAGGAAGAGCAAACTTAAACACTTACCTCTTCTTGTGGAGCTCGAAATGATCAAAATATCAAAACTTTTATGAGTTGATTACCTTGTTGCTATACCATCATCCTTTGAATTGTATCCCTCTCTTCTGCAACTTCAACACAAAATTTCACCTGCTTCCTCTTCCTTCATGCTTCTCCCACGAAACCCTCAGCTTTCTTTTAGTAAAATGAAGAAGGAAAATGAGAGAAGGTGATTTGAAGATAAGAGAGAAAGTTAGGCGGTGGATTTGATTTTTTTTTTTTTTGTCTTTTCCCTTTTGTCCTTTTTGCTTTTTGCTTTTGTTTTTTCCTTTTATTTCTTTTGTTTATCACTTTCTTTTCTTTTCTTTTCTTTTCTTTTCTAAACAAAACAAAACTTAATAAAATGAACATTTCTTTCATTTTCTTTTATTCTTTATCTTTAAAGAAAACCTAACAAAAATGGTTTCAACCTTTCCTTCCTTGTTTTTACTTTTATCTTTTTCATCATTTCTTTTCTTTTTAAAACAAGCAAAATCAAGTTTTAAACATTCATTCTTCTTTTCTTTTATTTTTTTTATAAGAAAATTCCAAAGTGAGATCTCGGGTTTACAACTTACCTCCCCTTAAGAAATTTCGTCCTCGAAATTGAGTAGTCATTAAGTGAAAATCGTCGGGTACTTCCTCCTCATTTGGTTCTCTAACTCCAAGGTGGCCTCCTCCACTCCGTGATGTCTCCAACGAAGCTTCACGAGTGAGATCGTCTTGTTTCTTAAAACTCGTTCTTTCTTGCCGAGGATTTGAACTGCATCCTCTACGTAACTCATGTCTTCTTTCAGTTCAACTGGTTGTGCTTACAACACATGTGTCGGATCTGGAATATACTTCCTCAACATGGACACATGAAAAACATCATGTACTCGAGATACTTACTGCAACTCCATCAGTGAGGTCACGCCGCCCAACTCGTCCGTTCTTTGGATAAGGACCAATATACCTAGGACTCAGCTTACCTTTCTTGCCAAAACGAATGACACCTCTCCACGGAGATAACTTCAAGAAAACTTGATCTCCGACCTGGAATTCTAAGTCCTTTCGTCGCTTATCTGCATAATTCTTTGACGATCTTGAGTTATCGTCAAATTCTTTCCGATTACCTTAATACTGTTCGTCGTAACATGTACTAACTCAGGACCAATTAACTTCTGCTCTCCTAGTTCGTTCCAACATACGAGCGTTCTACACAGTCTTCCATATAAAGCCTCAAATGGTGTCATGCCAATACTCGACTGATAGCTGTTATTGTAAACAAATTCCATAAGTGATAGGTGTGTATCCCAACTTCCCTTAAATTGAAGAACACATGCTCTCAACATGTCCTCTAAGGTCTGGATGGTCCTTTCTGACTACCCATCTGTCTGAGGATGGAATGTTATACCAAAATTCAACTTTGTCCCCATAGTTTTTTTGTAAGCTAGGTCAACACATAGAAGTAAATCTGGGATCTCTATCTGAAACAATGGACACTTGCACTCCGTTTTGACTCACAATTTTATCGACGTATAGCTTAGCAAGCTGATCAAGCGTAGATGTCGCTTTAATCGGTACAAACCATGTTGTCTTAGTGAGTCTATCCACTATTGCCCAAATACCATCATGTCCACTTGAAGTACGTGGTAATCCAAATAGAAAATCCATAGTGATATGCTCTCATTTCAATTCCGGCACTTGCAATGGAATAAGGAGCCCTACTGGTCTCTTTCATGCTGGTTTAACCTGCTGGCAGATCAAACATCTATCAACATAATCAGCTATCTCCCACTTCATCCCAGGCCACCAATACGTCCCCTTCAAAGTTTTGTATATCTTGGTGCTTCCTGGATGCATAGCGTAAGCTGAACTGTGAGCTTCCTCTAGAATATCATCTTTAAGCTCACTAAAACTCGAAACGCATAATCTTCCCTGCCTTTCTATTGCTCCGTCTGATCTAATTTTAAATTCTGCTTCTGGGCCTTGTTTGGACTTTTCAAACATTTCCTGCAAGTTACTATCCTCTGGCTGTCTTCTCACAATCTCTGCTATGAGCGAAAACTTGACATGGAATTGAGCTAAAAGACTCCCTGAACTCTCTGCAGTCAAAACTGCCTTAGAATCCCTTAGAGTACTTAGAAATGCTGATCGAATATCACACAAGGCATCCCTAGGAAGTCTAGACTTCCTTCTCAATGAATCTGGTACTACATTCGCCTTATCTAGATGGTATTCTATGGTACAATCATAATCTTTTATCTTTTCTATCCATTTTTTTGTCTCATAATCAACTTTCTCTAATCAAAGATATATTTCAGACTCTTATGATCCGTGTAAATGTGACACCTCTCACCAAACAAATAATGCCTCCAAATCTTCAATGCTAAAACAACTGATGCTAGTTCAAGAACTGGACTAGTGCAATTACAGTATTGCTTTTTCAATTGCCTTGACGAATAAGCTATTACTTTTCTTTCTTGCATGAGAACACACCCTAAACCTTGCCTCGAGGCATCACAGTAAATCACATACTCTCCTCCCATTCTGAAGTGTCGAAATAGGTGTCAGTAACTAATCTCTTTTTCAGCTCCTGAAAACTTTGTTCACACTTATCTGACCATTCAAACTTAACATTCTTTCTTGTTAAATTTGTTAAGGGTAAAGCTAATCGTGAGAAATCCTCAACAAACTGCCTGTAGTATCCTACCAAGCCTAGGAAACTACGTACCTCTGTTGCATTAGTTGGTCTCTTTATGTTGACCATAGCTTTTACTTTATGTGGTTCCATACCAAATCCATTTGCTGAGACAACATGCCCCAGAAACACTATCTGATTCAACCAAAACTCACATTTAGTGAATTTAGTGTACAATTGTTTATCTCGTAGTGTTTACAGAATAATCCTCAAATGTTCTTCATGGGCTTTCCTGTCAACCGAGTAAACTAGTATATCATCAATAAATACTATCACAAACTGATCAAAATACTAGTGAAAAATCTTGTTCATGAGGTCCATGAAAACTTCTTGTGCATTCGTCAAACATAATGGCATTACTAAGAACTCATAATGCCCGTACCTCGTTGTGAATGCTGTCTTAGGAATATCTGATTCCCTTACCTTTAATTGATGGTATTCTGATCTTAAATCAATCTTAGAAAACACTGAAGCTCCTCGTAACTGGTCAAACAAGTCATCTATACGGGGCAATGGATACTTGTTACGTATCGTGACCTTGTTTAACTGTCTATAATCAATGCATGTACCATCTTTCTTCTTTACAAATAACACTGGAGCTCCCCAAGGCGATACACTAGGTCTGATGTATCCCTTATCAACTAGTTCTTGTAACTGCATTTTTAGCTCCTTGAGCTCACTTGGAGCCATTCTATACGGCGCTTGCGAAATAGGTGTTCTTCCTGGTAACAGTTCAATAACGAACTCAACTTCGCTATCAGGTGGCAATCCTGACAGATCTGCTGGAAAAACATCAAGAAAGTCGTTCACAACATGAACATTTTCTGATTTTAGCTTTTCCTTCTACACCCCACTACGTGTGGAAGAAACGCCGTGCAACCTTTTCTCAATAACTTCTCAGCTTTTAATGCTGAAATCAAACTCGTAGGAATAATCTTCCTTTAACCCCTGAAAACCAATTCAGCCAATCCTGGTTTTCTGAAAACAACTTCCTTTCTATGGCAATCGATAGAAGCATAATGAGTAAATAAGAAATCCATCCTTAAGATTGCATCTCACACCTGCAACTCTAGTGGAAGAAGATCCACTAACATATTGAGACCTTCTACTAAGACCTCACAAGCTCGCAACACTGCCTTGAATAGTAAAGCATCACCAACAGACGTGTAAATAACTAAGCTGTAAACCCGAGATCTTTCTTTTGAATTTCCTCACAAAAAAAAATAATACAAAAAAAAAGAAATAAAGAAAAGTGATGTTTGGATTTGTTTTGTTTTTAAAAAGAAAATAAATGAAGTAAAATATAAAAGGAAAACAAGGAAGGAAAAGTTTAAACAATTTTGGTTTGGTTCGCTTTAAAAGTAATAAAGAAAAGAAAATGAAAGAAATGATTAAATATTAAGTTTTTTTTTTGTTTTTTAAAAGAAGGAAAGAGATAAAGGAAAGAAAGAAAAAGGAAAAATAAAAGCAAAAGGGAAAAAGGGGTAAAAGACAAACTCCACCGTTTGTTTTTTTAACACAATTTAAGTTCATTTTCCTTCCATTTTGGTTTTCATTTTCAACAAGGACAAGAAGGTTTTCGTGGGAGAAGGAGAAAGGAGAGGGAGAAGGTGAGTTTTTGGGTTGAAGTTGCAGAAGAGAGGGATAGAACTCAAGGGATGTTGGTATAGCAGCAAGGTGAATAATTCAGACCAGTTTTGATGTTTTGAACTTTACGAGCTCCACAAGAAGAGGTAAGTGTTGAAATTTACTTTTCCTGAAAGCTAACTCTTTTTTCCACAAAGTTCTTGAAGGAAGCTTGAGAAACTTCTCAAATTAAGTTACTGTTTTGTGAAGAGGAAGGCAAAAGACAGAATTTGTTGTCAAATCCGAGAAGTCTATGGGTTTTTGGTTGTTTCGATCTGTAGCGATGGAATCAGAAGCTCTATTAGGTATGGTTGGAAAGCTTATTGCAGTCCCTACAACCTCTGTGAGGAAATCGTGAGTAAAAAATGATTCGAATATGTCTTAAATCGTAGGACAAATTTGTTGTGCAGTAGGAATTTGATTCTGGAAACAATAGCAGGTGGATTTTAGGGAAGAAGATGTTGAGGTATTTTCGAACCAATCTATTGAGAATCTCCATTCCATGTCTTATAGAGGGTTCCAAAAGGAAGAATTTGGTATAAAGTACATACTTTTTGGATTAGTAATGAAGAGGTTATGACTGTTTGAAGATAGGGTATAAAATCTGTAAAATGCTGGAAATTGGTTGGAGTGTTTTCTTGTAGTTTTAAGGTTAAAAACCATGAGCTCGAGGTCCTAAAACATGGTTTGGTTTGTTTCGCAAGCCAAGAAGAAATAGGTCAAGTGTACGGGCCAAGGTCCTAGTTATTACACTGTAAGTGACAAAATGAACTTCGAAAATGAACCATATTCTTGAAATATGCTTTAAGAAATGCAAGTTTTCCTAGAATGAAAGATTTCAATGCTTTATGTTTTATTTTTGAACACATGTTTATGAGTATAAATATTTTCCAAGATATGGTTTCAAGAATTCATTGTGACCCTAAATGTCTTGAAGAAATTTATACATGAAAAATATCTAATGATTGCTGGAATTTATGGAAATGTTATGATTTCGAGCATAGCAGGTATGTTTTAAAGTTTTTTAGTTTTATGAACAAGCTGAGTAAGCTTGAGTTTTATGAAAAAAAAGATAAGCAGACATGTTCAAATATTTTTATGATGTTTTCTGAGATATTAAGCCGGAGGCTTTATGGTACCGTGTGCACACAGGTCTTATTTTGTTGTCGACGTTGAGTGTACTCCGTGACAACAATGCTGTCGTGAGTGCTGGGCGGGCTCCGCTACGACAAAGACGATGGGAATGCTTGGCGGGCCCCACTACATCGTAGAATAAACGTTGGTTGTACTGGGCGTGCCTTACACAACGTGGATTGTGACATGTTTACTAATGGTTTATATCATTTACATGCCTTACGACATTTTAACGATAAACTTGTTGGTTCTTCTGAAAATCTACTATGATTCCACGTTTATTTTAACATTTGAGTACAAATGCATATGCTCATTAGTTTTCAAGTGACATGTTTTACAAGTTAAGATTTTAAACTCAGTCACTCACTGAGCTTCATAGCTCATTTTTTCAATGTTTTCAAACCTTTTCAGGTACAGATCGAGCTCCTGGTACCTGACATCCTGCCATAGTCTTCTGAAGCTTCATAATTTTGATAATTTGTACGTGGTTGGTGTTGTATAACAAGTCGATATGTTTTGTAAATTATTTTAAGAGAATTATGTAGTTATAGTTGTTTGTACATAAGATGTTGTATAGACAATGGTTGGTCTTGTTTGGCTTATGATGCTTTTGCCCGTTTAAGTTTTGAAGAGATATTTAAGAAGAGTTTCTCCTCATGTATGTTTTATAGTTGTCCAGTTTCCGCTGTGTTAAGATTAAAGTGTTCCATATGTGAACATAGTATGTTTATTAGGTAAATCAGAGTCAGCAGGTATTGTTATGAGGAAACAACGTCTGTTGGCTTCACGACGCCTTTCGGGCTAAGTTATCAGGTAGTTCGAGAGGGGGTGTGACATAAGCTCTCAAATATGGGCTCTAACTTTCTATTCAACTTAGTTAGGAATGTACTAGAAACAAAGGAATGCATAGCACCTGGATCTGTCAAAACATGTGCAAGTGCATTACAAATAGAAATCGTACCAGTAATCTCATCTGGTGCATCCTCCGCTTCTTGCTGAGTCATAGCGTAGACCTTTCCCTGTTGCCTAGGTCTCCCTACAACTCCCTTCTATTTTGAACCACTGGTGCCCTCTCCTGCAGCTACTGGAACTCTCGGTTGTTCAACTATCTGGGACCCAACTCCCTGATCCCTCTGTGCGGCTGCTCTAATTTGTGGACAATCCCTCTTGAAATGCCCTGGTTGTCCACACTGGTATTACACACCGACACCAACAAGACATTCGCCCTGATGATTCTTACCACAATTTGCACATGGAGTTCTCCTTGCTGCACTGGCAACAAACTCCTGCATTGTATGTGGTCTTGTTGTGGATCTGGTAGACTTACTAGATGCCCTTGACTCTACCTCTGATAGGCACTACTAACATTCATCTGCCTCGATGTCTGGCCGCCAGCTCCATTCTTGAAGTCCTGACGACTTGAAACATTTTTTCCAGGTGTGAATCTTCACTGTTGACGACCCTGAAAACTGCTTGTTGTTGATGGCCCACGAGTAGGCTCCACTGAAGGGATTTTTAATTCCCGCAACGGAAAACGTTGTGAAACGTCGTTGATTCGTTGTGTACTTCCAATCTTAAAATTGAATCTATCTCATAGATCCTAGGCTAAACATGCAAAGAAGAAGAAGAAAACAACAAGTAAAAAGTATCTTGAAGAACTCTTCTTCAACGTTTTCTCCTTCTCCAGTCACGATCTCTCTCCATCCAACGTTCTCCTCGAACACGAACCACAATCCGAACACGGAGACACCTCCAAAGGGTCTTCTCGGTTGTTCTCGGGTGGTTGAGGGAGAGTCGGTGGGACTCCCTTTGGTTTTCGGTGAGGAGAAGTTTTAGAGAGAATTGAGAGAGAATGAGAGAAAGTCACTTGCTCGTTTTTGGATCAAAATCAATAAAATGGCAAAAAAAATACCAAAGGCTTCTTGCAAAGTCTTTAAATACTATTGTGTGATGGAGTTAAAACCTCCACAAAATCACAATTTTACCACAACCATATAATATACAAATCACATTTGCATATTATATAATATAAGGTATCTCACACCTTATTATACAAATCTCATTTGCAAAAATGTGGAATTATAAATTGAATCACATTCAATTTAATTTCTCTCAATTCAATTTCTCCAAATAGCAATAATTAATCAATTAGGCTATACTATAGTTTATTATGAATCTAATTCACATCAAACTATATATTATGTCATCTATATCTCATATAAACGACATAAATACCCAAATAATGAATTTGAACACTTCAAAATCACACCAAACTGTAAACCCTCAATTTGTCCAATTTGAGCCAACCGAGGGACCTAATGGACATACACTTGACGAGCTCCAATGATCCGAGACGAACCTGTCAAACTCTTTGACCCAGTTATTCAACATTCATTTGCTATGTTAACACTCCACTAAACCTCGTAGCTGCACTCTCGTCACTTATTCAAATTACCGTTTTACCCCTGTGTCTACCTCTTGCTCCTTAAGTCCCACTGCTCCTCTAATGAACAACTACGTTGCATGGTCCAACCATAAACAACAACCCTCTCAGGCCAATGAGAGAGTGGGGCCCCGTTGTTCAAGCCCTCGAGACAACGACTTAAGGGAACAACCCCTCTAGTTTCCCTAGTTCGGAACGAGTGAATTCCTTCTTGCGTAGTCAAGTTCCCAGCTCCCCACGTGGTCCTGCACCTGAGAAGATAGGCATATTGGGGGAGCAACAGTGGCCACCCTCACCTGTACTAGTCAAAGGACAGACCCTCGCAGACAGGAGTCCGTAACACGCTCAGGATTAAGGTCGAGTCACTAATGGTCATCTACGAATTTATTAGCTCTATACTGTTAACGGTGTTTTATCAGTAAGTCTAATAATTCACGGTCCGGTCTTGTACATTCTCATTGCACAGGATGCCCTCACTCGCATGTAAACCACATGAACGAGCAAGATCACTTCGTTTGTATCTAATACAAAGCGGGTGGCATCCACATTGTATCCAGGATTAGGTCTCCAACCCTATCCATATACTGTAGACCATTTGGGTCATTAACTCGAACGTGATCCTACCTATGTGTCCACAACACACCGTTCAAGTTCTTAGTTCTCTCATAATGCAATGACCCTGGAGCTTAGTTTATTGGATTATGTTTATGAAAAATGCGAGACGCAAAGTTTAAATAAATAACTCTGATTTATTACACAATGTTGAAATAAATAACTCTTATTCATTTACAACTTGGAATATTACAAACTACAAGAGATGAGGACATACATCCCAACAAACTCCCACTTGGACTAAGTTAGTGGAGTATATGATACATTTCTCAAATGTACAGTAAAGTAATACAATAAAGTAATACAATAAAGTAGGGCATTAAATACCCCTTTACAATACTCCCAATTGCCCTAGTCAGGAAGCACTCGAAGACCTAGACTCTCTTTGTGACCTCAAACACCTTAGCCGTGAGGGCCTTTGTAAATGAATCAGCAACGCTGTGCTCGGCTATCTCGCGTGGATCACACGCCTCTCGCGGTGCACAATCTCCCGTGACGTCATACTTACGCCTATATGCTTGCCCTTTTATGACTCCGAGGTTCTCTCGAGTTGGCTCTTTGCACCACCGTTGTCACAAACAGTGTGATTGGCAAGTTCATATTTGGAACAACTTCCAAATCCGTCATGAACTTCCTAAGCCAAACAGCTTCCTTTGCAGCTTCACTAGCCGCAACATATTCGGCTCCATCGTGGAATCAGCGATGCATCCCTGCTTGATGATTCGCCCACTACCTTATCGGTCTGAAAGTCAGATCTGTGTATCCCGTAAGGATCAAATTCCCACTCTCACACACAAGGTTGTAGTTCCTCGTTCTCGTAAGATACTTGAGGATTGCCTTTATGGCTGTCCAGTGATCTAATCTTGGATTGGATTGATACCTACTGACAATCCCAACTGTATAACAAATGTCGAACCTAGTACACAACATGGCATACATCAGGATCCCTACAGCTGAAGCATAGGGGATTCGTCTCATATCCTCAACCTCTTGAGGCGTCTTAGGACATTGATCCTTAGACAGGTGAACCCGATGCCTGAAAGGCAGCAAGCCCTTCTTGGAGTTCTGCATCTTATACCTAGACAACATCTTGTCAATGTAAGATGCCTGAGACATGGCTAGCATTCTGTTCTTCCGGTTCCAGACTATCTGGATACCTAGAACATATTGTGCCTGTCCCAAATCTTTCATTTGGAATTGCGAAGCCAGCCATTCCTTAATGTCAGTAAAAAATCCTACCTCATTCCCAATGAGAAGGATATCATCCACATACAATATAAGAAACGCGACAGTACAGTTAACGATTTTCTTGTAAACACAAGGCTCGTCAACATTTTGATCAAAGCCATAAGATTTGATCACCTCATGAAACCTTATATTCAAAGACCTCGAGGCTTGTTTCAGTCCATAAATAAACCTTTTAAGCCGACAAACTCTTTGCTCTTGGCCTTGGGCAATTAACCCTTTTGGCTGGTCCATGTAGATGGTCTCGTCAAGGTTGGCATTCAGAAAGGCGGTCTTGACATCCATCTTCCATACCTCATAGTCATAATATGCGACAATGGCCAGAAGGATTCTAATCGACTTTACCGTGGCAACAGATGAAAAGGTTTCCTCATAGTCAACCCCTTGCACCTGGGTAAAACCCTTTGCCACTAGTCGAGCTTTGAAAATCTGCACCTTCCCATCTACGCCACGTTTACACTTGTAGATCCACTTGCAACCAATAGGTTTAACCCCATCCGGTTGGTCCATAAGCTGCCAGACATAATTGAAGTACATCGACTCCATTTCCTGGTCCATGGCTTTAATCCATTCGTCTTTATCAACGTCAGCCATTGCCTGATCATAGGTCAATGGATCCTCGCAGTCATCATCAGGAGTGACAACTTGGGTTTCAGCTAAACCCATGTAACGTTCAGGCTGTCTCACAGCCCTCCCACTACATCGAGGCATTCCTAACTATTGGGAACGGACTTGACTAAACGAGCTAGGATCAACAACACTTGTTGACGTACTAACACCATCAGAAACTCTTGGTGATGAACTGTCCATTTCATTCAACAAAATTTTACTCCTTGGTATGTGATCCCTGATGTGGTCTTCCTCAAGGAAAGTGGCGTTTGTCGACACAAGCACCCTATTATCCTTAGGATCGTAAAAGTAACCACCTCTAGTCTCTTTTGGGTAACCTACAAAGAGGCACAACTTTGAACGGGGTTCCAACTTCTTCGGATTTGACACCAACACATGGGTCGGGCATCCCAAAATTCTGAAATGGCGTAAACTTGTTTTACGACCATGCCAGAGTTCTAAAGGTGTTTCACAAACAATCTTCGATGGAACGGTGTTCAAAATGTAAACCGCAGTCTCCACTGCGTAAACCAAAAAAGAATCAGAGAGACGAGCATAGCTCATCATCGACCGAACCATGACCAACAAGGTTCTGTTTCTCCTCTCCTATACACCATTCTGCTGTGGCATACCTTGTGCTGAGAGTTGGGATGTAATTCCATGTTCTATCATATAGTCCTGGAATTCAGTGTCCATATACTCTCCACCTCGATCCGATCGAAGTGTTTTAATCGATTTACCTTACAGGTTCTCAACCTCAGTCTTGAACTCCTTGAACTTTTCAAGTGTTTCAGACTTCTTATGCATTAGGTAAATATACCCATATCTGGAGTAATCGTCTATGAAAGACACGAAATACTCATAACCGCCCCGAGCTTTAACATTCATCGGATCACAAAGATCATAATGTATAAGCTCAAGGGGCTCCTTTGCTCTATATCCTTTTCCACTAAAAGGACGTTTGGTCATTTTGCCCTCAAGGCATGACTCACACACCGACAAAAAGTTTTCTTCCAACTCGTTTAGAAGTCCACTCTTCACTTGTCTCTCAATCCTATTGAGATTAATGTTAAAGATGGGCACTTTCTTTTGGAGAAACTTTTAATCTCTTAGTTCGCGTTTCAGCTATTTTAAACAATTCGGTGTTCAAAACACTTTTGACCGAATTAGGCTTCAAAACATATAAATTGCTCTCAAGCGAAGCAAAACAAATAAAATTTCAATTTCGAGAAATAAACGCTTTATTACTCTTGAAAGAAACAGAAATATTTTGTTCTAATAGGCAGGAAATAGAAACTAGGTTTCTCGTAAACCCAGGAAGTATGTACATATTATCCAATAATAAGTACTTCCTTGAAGAACAACTTCATCAGTACCTATTCTTTGCAAATTGAGACAACTTCTCCGGATCCAACCTTGAGTGTTATCTCACCCACTTGCAGTCGCTGCCAGGAACTTAATCCTTGAAAAGAAAAGCAAACATGGTTAGTGGCGCCTGAATCCAATATCCAAGCAGAGTCATTACTCTCCACTAAACAAGTTTCTGTGACAAGTAAATCGCATTTACCTGTCATCTTCTTTTCATCAAGGAACTTGGGACAACTCCTTTTCAGGTGTCCATCCCCGTTGCAGTAGAAATACTTTCTTGCAACATCCTTGATTTCTTTGCCTTTTAGGGCGGCAACGCGGTCAACCTTAACTTCCTTGAACTTCTACTTCTTCCCCTTAGGGCCTGAAGTGTCTACAAACTTTATCCAAGAGGTCGAACCCCTGTGAAAAGGTCTTAAGGCAACACTTGCCTCAGCTTCCTGTCCCCTAGTTTGGACAAAGGACTGGAAGGTTTGTAGATCGTTGAATAGGATTGTTGAACCGAGCACCTGAGGACCCACCTCAGTGAGCGCGAACTCTTGGTCGTCATTTACAAGAATCGTGTCAATATTGTTTTTCCATGAAATACTATCGCCGAATAACTTAACGGAAGCTAAAGGAGGGTTAAAAGCGTTTGACAATTTGTTGTTGAAATAAAATGAAAAACTTTGTATTAGTCCCGCAAAAACTTTTGAAAATCCAATCGGGTTTTAACCAATTTTTTATCCTATGATCCCTAGGTCATTCAAAAATTTGCAATGATACCCTAAATGTCTAGAATGACCGCCACCGTAGGGTAGACAAACGCACTCCTCCTCTAGGACGAGACTCTCTCGATCAGACCCTAATCCCAGAATAACTCTTATTCCATTAGGCATCTAGTTACCATTTTTCGGTCAGAATCCATTAAATCTTAATGAATCCTGTGAGTGTCACCCTCAATCTTTAAATCTCCAAGTATCCGTCCAAACAATAGCCGCCGCAGGGAGGACTAAGAAGGAAAACCAACAAGGAAATTTCATCCCTTTCGGGAATTCACGGTGTTCCGACTCCCATGATCAGGCCCTCCGAAGGGATTGTCTGGTCCAGGCCAAACTAGCAGGCGGATCATAAGCGTCTCACGGTGTGAATCGAAAGAAGAGACCGTGGATCCCGTTTTTACAGATCCCGCTCCCACTCACTATAAGTACTCTCTCCATTCACGTTGATATTGACCCATACAAATGCCACCCGTAGGGGGACGCTCCTATTTGCGCCACGAGGCCGAGCATGGATCTCACGGTGCGAACTTAACTGAGATTTTTGGATGAAAAAATAAATGTATCTCATACACTTTATTTCCTCCCACTCAGCACTTTAAAATATTCGGGATTGACCTAGATAAACCGACTAAAATTTACCTAAGTCTACCAATATAACTCTTATATTGGATTAGCCTAAGTTTATAATCACATTATTAACTTAGGTCTATGTGAGTAAATTAATTAACTCTTAATTAACGGCACTCACGAGAATATAACCTAAGAATCCTCGGACCGAATTCACTCCCAGGTCGGTTTCCAGGTAGGGGTGTTCCGCAAGCGTCAACATAAATACCCCAGCCTTAGACAAAACCTTCCTTAGACAGAGTTACTTATCAGTCTCCATTCAAAGGTCGTATTTGATTTCCTAATTCTAATCTTAGTAGAACTAAAAAACCCAAGTCTAATAATTCAAGTTCTAAACAATTTAAAACTAATAATTAACTTAGGTTACATGCATTTCTATGTTATAGTGTTTGATCATTCATCACATGAATAATAATATACTATAACATACTTTCATCACATGAATTAAATGCATGAGCATGAATTTAATTTAAAAATATAACACTTATATTAAATAAATTAAAACATGCAAACATTATATTATAACTCTTATAATATAATCCTATCATGCATACTATATATTATAACTCTTATAATATAAATATGATGCATGAAATGTTTAACCTAAGGTGGGATTTTAAATCTATATGGCATACTCTATGCACATAGAAATAATTAAATCATACATCTCATGCATAAAATAATTAAATAGCAATATTGGACCGATTTTTGGCACCCTAGGGACAAAAAATTAAATTAATTAACATTAATATAACATTTATATTAATATTAATTAAAATAATTAAATAAAATACATTTATAAAACCAAAATTTACAAAGAAATAAATAATTAAATAAATAAAACGACAGTTGCGCCAGCTTGGGCTCAAAACCATACCCACGTACCATGTCCCTTGAAATCTCGAGCGCACCACGCACCACTACGCTAGGCGCTACAATGTTGTTATTTGTTGCAGCGCTATAATGTATAGCATCGCGCCCAGCGTTCTCCATGTTGTGGCGTTGCAACGCCACCGCTAGCGTCGCAACGCTGCACTGCAGCAGCCTCCAGCAGCAAGGATGGCGCCGCAACGCTGAAGAACAGCGTCGCAAGGCTGATGAACTTCCAGCAACACCATTTTTGTTGTTTTTCATCGAAATCACCCGTTTTTTGCTTCGTTTTCTTCACGACAACTCTTGCCATGAACGACACGGACTTAGAGACTCGATTTCATTAAAAAAATGCCCAAAACAATGGGCCCTTACATTGAACTCATCAACTTTAATGTAAATCTAAAAAAGTGCAAAAAAACCAAAAACATCTAAAATTGCAAACAATTAACATTCATCTCATGAAAATTAATGCAACCCAACTAATTTTAAGAATTCATAGAATACACAACGAAGAGAAACGATTGGCTCTGATACCGATTGAAGGTATTTTGAATTCCCGCAGCAGAAGACGTTGTGAAACGTCATTGATCCGTCGTGTAGTTCCTATCTTAAAATTGAATCTATCTCATAGATCCTAGGCTAAACATGCAAAGAAGAAGAAGAAAACAGTAAGTAAAAAGTACTAACCTCTTGAAGAACTCATCTTCAACGTTTTCTCCTTCTCCGGTCACGATCTCTCTCGATCCAACGTTCTCCTCAAACACGTACCAAGATCCGAACAGGGAGACACCTCTAAAGGGTCTTCTCGGTTGTTCTCGGGAGGATGAGTGAGAGTAGGTGGGACTCCCTTTGGTTTTGGGTGAGAAGAAGTTTTAGAGAGAATTGAGAGAGAATGAGAGAAGTCACTTGCTCTTTTTTGGATCAAAATACAAAAAATGGCAAAAAATATACCAAAGGCTTCTTGCAAAGCCTTTAAATACTCTTGTGTGATGGAGTTAAAACCTCCACCAAATCATAATTTTACCACAATCATATAATATACAAATCACATTTGCATATTATATAATATAAGGTATCTCATACCTTATTTTACAAATCGCATTTGCATAAATGTGGAATTATAAATTGAATCACATCCAATTTAATTTCTCTCAATTCAATTTCTCCGAATAGCACTAATTAATCAATTAGTCCACTTAGAAATAGCTATAACTTGGTACGTATCTCAGAACGTAATCCTCTTTCAAACGTTCGACACCTGTCACTCTCAGATGCCACAATCACATCAGCATACCGTGATAGTTCGGTATACCTTCTCTCGTACTCAGCCACTGAAAGTAACCCTTGCTTCGATTTCAAAAATTCACCCCTCTTTGCCTCGCGGTACGTGCTATGGTAATACTTGTCTTCGAATATGCTTTTAAAAGTTTGCCAATCTAAAGTACGTGCATTACTACACCTTGCTAATATTGGTTTCCATCATCCTTCTACCTCCTTCAGCAACAAGAATGGGGCCAACTTGACTTTCCGCTTCTCAAGAAAACTCATCACAACAAAACATTTCTCAAGCATATTCAGTCAAACTTGGCGTCAGCTGGATCTTTGGAACCCTCAAACATTGTGGCTCCTAATTCTTTTAAGTGATCCATTCTATATGTCTTATCTGGATCACTTAGCTCTGCTCTCTATGGCTTACCTACCTCAATGAGGAATTAGCATGCTGCTTAATTCTGGCCCCTATCTGGACTCTCGGAGCACTAGATCCCCTCTCAGATTGGGCTTGGGAAGGATCCTGCGTCCCGTCATGATCCAACCTGCATCGTCTGCTTGTACGTGGTGGCACGACTTCTATAACATACCAACATACTACACATGTAATGAATAGTCTGAAATGCACAATTCTAGACTTGTGTTCACATTCTAGTCCTGACTAGACTTACTATTATCCTTACTTGGATCATGCTCTGCTAGTTCTATTGAACTAACTCAATAACTTGCTATGACTTTTTAATTTATTCTTAGAGCTAACTTGCCCTGTCTCATTCACATGGAGCTAACTGCTCTGATACCAAGTTGTCACACCCCCTCTTGAACCACCTGCTAACTTAGCCACAAAGACGGCATGAAGCCAACAGACATTGTTTACCTCTTAACAATAATAATCGTGACCTCAGATATCGATAAACATACTATGTTCGCATATGGAACACTTTAAACTTAACACAGAAGAAACTAGACAACTATTAAACATACATAAGGAGAAACTCTTCTTAAATCTCTCTTGGAACTAAAACGGGCAAGAACATCAGAACCACAAACAAGCCAAACCATTAATTAAACAACCACAACCTCTAAAGCACATACGACTATAACTACAGAGTCCCCTCAAACACTAACTACAATACATAAGGACTTGCTATACAACCAAGCCACGTACAAAATATCAACTCGTGGAGCTTTCAGCAGACTATGGCAGGATGTCAGGTACCAGGAGCTCGATCTGTACCTGAAAGGTTTTAAGAACATTAAAAGAATGAGCTATGAAGCTAAGTGAGTTACTGAATTTAAATTCTATAACTTGTAATACAATTCAGCTGAAAAACTTATGAGCATATGTATTTGTACTCAAGCGTTAAAAGAAAATATGGAATCATAATAGATTTTCAGAAAACCAACAAGTATGTCGTTGAAATCTCGTAAGACATATAAATGATATAAACTCTTTTAAAACATGTAACAATCCACGTTGTGTAGGGCACGCCCAGTACAACCAACGTTTACTCTACGATGTAGTGGGGTCTGCCCAGCACTCCCATTGTCTTTGTCGTAGTGGGGCCCGCCCAACACTCACGACAACATTTTTGTCACGGAGTACACTCAACGTCAACAATAAAATAAGACCTGTGTGCTCACGGTACCATAAAGCCTCGGGCTCAATATCTTAGAAAACATCATAAAAATATTTGAACATGTCTGCTTGTCTTTTCATTCATAAAACTCAAGCTTACACAACCTGTTCATAAAACTGAAAATCTTTAAAACATACTTGCTAGTTCATACTTGCTCGAAATCATAACATTTCCATAAATTTCGGCAATCAATAGACATATGCTCATGTATAAATTTCACAAAGACATTTATGGTCACAATGAATACTTGAAACCATATCTAGGAAAATATTTATACTCGTAAACACGTGCTAAAAAATAAAACATAAACCATTGAAATCTTTCATTCTAGCAAAACTTGCATTTCTTATGGTCACTCACAATGTTAAACTAGAACCTTGGTCCGTACCCTCGACCTATCTCCTCTTGTCCTGTCAAACAAACCTATCTCCACATGGTTTTTAACCTTAAAATTACAAAAACAACATCATCCACTTTTCCAGCATTTTTCAATTTTATACCCTGTCTTCAAATAGTCATAACTTATTAATTACTTATCCAAAAAGGATATACTTTAAACCAAATTCTTCCTTTTTGAACCCTCTAAAACTCATATGAAGACATGAAATTGAGATTCCCAGCGGATTTGTTTGAAAATACCTCAATAGCGTCTTCCATAAATTCCACCTGCTGTTGTTTCCAACATCACTTTTCTGCTACACAACAAATTTGTCCTGCGATTTAAGACATATTCCAATCGTTTTCTACTCACGATTTCTTCACAATCGTTGTAGGAAATTCAATAACATTTCCATCCATACCTTATAGAGCTTCTGATTCCAACGCTACTGATCAGGACAACCCAAAAACCAGAGACTTCTCGGATTTGACAGCAAATTTTGTCTTCTGCATTCCTCTTCACAAAACTGTAACTTAACATAAGAATTTGCTCGAGCTTCCTTCATGAAATTTGTTTAAAAATGAGTTAGCTTTCAGGAAAAGCAAACTTCAACACTTACCTCTTCTTGTGGTGCTCGAAAAGATCAAAATATCTAAACTGGTCTGAGTTTATTACCTTGCTGCTATACCATCATCCTTTGAATTCTATCCCTTTCTTCTGCAACTTCAACCAAAAATTTCACCTGCTTCCTCTTCCTTTATGCTTCTCCCACGAAACGCTCAGCTGTCGTTTAGTAAAATGAAGAAGGAAAAGGAGAGAAGGTGATTTGAAGATAAGAGAGAAAGTTAGGCGGTGGATTTTGTTTTTGTTTTTTTTGTCTTTTCCCTTTTGTCTTTTTTGCTTTTTGTTTTTGTTTTTTCCTTTTTATTTCATTGGTTTATTTTTTTCTTTTCTTTTCTAAACAAAACAAAACATAACATAATAAAATAAACATTTCTTTCATTTTCATTAAAAGCAAACCAAACCAAAATGGTTTAAACCTTTCCTTCCTTGTTTTTCCTTTTATCTTTTTCTTCATTTCTTTTCTTTTTAAAATAGGGGAAACCAAGTTTTAAACATTCATTCTTCTTTTCTTTTACTTTTTTTTATAAGGAAATTCCAAAGTGAGATCTCGGGTTTACAGCTACGGTAACACTCCACTAAAGCTCGTAGCCGCACTCTCATCACTGTAGGACAAGTTGTGTCCATCGATATATCCAATACCTATGAGTCGACCGTTCACAGGTTGTTCGTAGTCACAGCTAGGTCAAATTACCGTTTTACCCCTATATCTTTCTCTTGCTCTTTAAGTCCCACTGCTCCTCTAATGAACAACTACGTTGCATGGTCCAACCATAAACAACAACCCTCTTAGGCCAATGAGAGAGTGGGGCCTCGTTATTCAAGCCCTGGAGACAACACTTAAGGGAACAACCTCTCTAGTTTCCCTAAGTTGGGATGAGTGAATTCCTTCTTGCGTAGTCATGTTCCCAGCTCCCCACGTGGTCCTGCCCTTGAGAAGATAGGCATATTGCGCAAGCAACAGTGGTCACCCTCAACCGTACTAGTCAAAGGACAGACCCCCGCAGACAGGAGTCCGTGACACGCTTAGGAATAAGATCGAGTTACTAATGGTCATTTACAAATTTATTAGCTCTGTATTGTTAACGGTGTTACATCAGTAAGTCTAATAATTCACGGTCCGGTCTTGTACAATCTCATTGCACAGGATGCCCCCACTCGCATGTCAACATCATGAACAAGTCAGATCACCTCGTTTGTATATAATACAAAACGGGCCGCATCCACAGCGTATCAAGGATTAGGTCTCTAACACTATCCATATACTGTAGACCTTTCGGGTCATTAACTCGAACGTGATCCTCCCTGTGTGTCCACTACACACTGTTCAAGTTCTTACTTCTCTCATAATGCAATGACCCTGGAGATTAGGTTATTGGATTAAGTTTATGAAAAATGCGAGACAGAAAGTTTAAATAAATAACTCTTATTCATTTACAACCTGGAATATTACAAACTACACGAGATGAGGACATACATCCCAACAGGTTGACGAACCTTGTGTCTACATGAAAAATTGTTAACAACACTATCGCATTTCTGATATTATATGTGGATGATATCCTACTCGTTAGAAATGAGGTAGGATTTCTTATTCACATTAAGGAATGGTTGGATTTTGGATTCCAATTGAAAGATTTGGGAGAGGCCCAGTATGTTATAGGTATCCATATAGTGCAGAATCGGAAGAACATAACACTATCCATGTCTCAGACGTCTTATATTAACAAGATGTTGTCTAGATATAAGATGTAGAACTCCAAGAAGGCTTGCTGACTTTCAGCCATAGGGTTCACTTGTGTGAGGATCAATGTCCTAAGACACTTCAAGAGGTTGAGGATAGAAGAGGAATCCCCTATGCTTCAGTTGTAGGCAGTATCATGTATGTCATGTTGTGTACTAGGCCTAACATCTGTTATGCAGTTGGGATTATCAGTAGGTATCAATCCAATCTAGGATTAGATCACGTAGTCGTTAAGGCAATCCTCAAGTATCTTAGGAGAACGAGGAAATACAACCTTGTGTACGGGAGTGGGGAAGATGTTTGGCTTAGAAAGTTCATGATGAATTTGAAAGTTGTTCGAAATATGAACTTGTCGATTACCCTATTTTGTGACAACTGTTGTGTAGTAGCCAACTTGAGAGAACCTCGAAGTCATAAGAAGGGCAGGCACATTGAACGATATTATCACCTTATAAGGGAGATTGTACACTGCGAAAACGTGATAGTAACGCAGATAGCGTCAGATCGCAATGTTGCTCATCCATTTACAAAGGCCTGTTGGGATTTTTGTCCTAATCTCGTGTTTGTAATATTTTGTTTGAAATTAATAAAAGTTATTCATTTCATCAATTTGTGTCTCGCAATATTTATAAACTTGCTCCAAGGTCATTGAATTTATGAGAGAACTAGAACTTGAACGTTGTGTAATGGACACACAGGGAGGATCACGCTCGAGTTAATGACCCGAACGGTCTACAGTATATGGATTGGGTTGGAGACCTAATCCTGGATACACTGTGGATGTGGCCCGCTTTGTATTAGATACAAACGAGGTAATCTGACTCGTTCATGTGGTTGACATGTGAGGGGGGCATCCTGTGCAATAAAATTGTACAAGACCGGACCGTGAATTATTAGACCTACTGATGTAACACCGTTGACAGTAAGGACTAATCACTTCGTAGATGACCATTAGTGACTCGACCTGAATCCTGATCGTGTTACGGACTCCTGTCTGCGGGGGTCTACCTTTTGACTAGTACGGGTGAGGGTGGTCACAGTTACTCGCCCAATATGCCTATCTTCTCAGGGGCATGAGCAAGTAGAGGCTGGGAACTTAACTACGCGAGATGAAATTCACTCGTTCCCAACTTTAGGGAAACTAGAGGGGTTGTTCCCTTAAGTGCTGTCCCTAGGGCTTGGATAACGGGCGCCCACCTTCTCACTGGCTCGAGAAGGGTGTTGTGTATGGTAGGACCATCACAATATGTTGTTCATTAGAGGAGCAGTGGGGACGTAAGGAACAAGAAGTAGACACAGGGGTATAACGGTAATTTGACCCAGCCGTGTCTACGAACAACCTATGAAGTGGACACGTAATATTCTGCACTGACGGGAGTGCAGCTACGGGCTATAGTGGAGTGTTATCGTAGCTAATAATGTTTGTTTAACGGGTCAAAGAGTTTGACAGGTTAATCTCGGATCATGGGAGCCCATTACTATAGGTCCATTAGGTTCCTCGGTTGGCTCGATCTGGGTTAAAAGAAGGGTTAATGTTTTGGTATGAAGTTGAAGTGTCCAATTTCACTTTAAGGGCATTTATGTCATTTATATGAGATATGAATAATATAATATATAGTTTAATGTGAATGAGATTCATAATAAACTATAGGTTAGCCAAATTGTTGAATTAGGGTTAATTGGAGAAATTAATTGAGTGAAATTAAATTGAATGTGATTCAATTTAATTAATCCACAATTATTGCAAATGAGATTTGCAATATGAGATATCAGATATCTTATATTATGTTGTTATGCAAATGAGATTTGCATAACCTATGGTTGTGTTAAAATGGTAATTATGTGGAGATTTTAACTCCATCAATTCCACCATATAAACCCTTATTGCATGAAGGAATGTAACTCACTCTCTCATTTTTGGAATTTCAACCAAAAGAAGAGAATTCTCTCTCAAGCAATTCTCTCAACTCTCCTCCGTCTCCAAAACTAAGATCCCATCATCTTCCTTCTTTCCAAAAGACGAACAACCGAGTTTCCAAGTTGTTGTGACCAGATCTTGTTCGTGAGTTCAAGTTTTCGTTCAGATTGAGAAGCACGAAGAGTTCGTGACCAAGGAAGGAAGTTGAAGAACAGTCTACAAGAAGTAAGTACGTTCTTCTTACTGTTTTTCTTCCTTACTTTGTATGTTTGGCCTATGTCTAAGCATTAGATCGGTTTTAACAAATTCGACTTGCATAATGATACCACGACGATTTGATCGTCTTCCGCTGCGTGGGAATTTTCATTTCCTTCAATTGGTATCAGAGCCATTTTGATGGTTCTTCATTTATGCATTGTTTTGTTACAATTGGGTAGGTAAATTACCTTAATTTCATGAGATTAATATTTGGTTTGCATAATGGATTTTTCGGTTTTTTGCACAAGTTTAGATTTACAATTTATGTTGATGAGATCAATGTAAGGGCCCGTTGTTTTTGGGAATTTTGTTGTAAATGGAGTCTGTAAGTCCGGGTCGTTCGTGGCAAGAGTTGTTGTGAAGCAATCAGAGCGAAAATAGGCGGAAATCGGTGGAAGAAGAGCAAAGAGTTTGTTGTTCTGTCGATGGCATTGAGACGCTGCCTCACGGCGTCTCAACGCTGTCCTTGCGGACGGAGGCCCTGCAGCAGATCAGCGTTACAACGCCAGTGGTGTTGAGAACGCGGGTCGACGCTACAAGCGACAGCGTTGCAACGCTGCACGCGTTGAGGAGCAGTTCGCGAGGACGTGGGACGTGTTTTACAAAATGGGGCAGTTTATTTCCGTTATTTATTTATTTTTGATTCATATAATGTATTTTATTTGTGTATTTAATTATGTTATTAAATAATATTAATATAAATGTTATATTAATGTTATTTAATTAAATAATTGCCCCTAGGTGCCAAAAATCGGTCCATTTTTGTTGTTTAATTGTTTTATGCATGAGATGTATATTTTAATTAATTTCTATGTGCATATTGTATGTCATGTAGATTTAAAATCCCACCTTAGGTTAAACATTTCATGCAACATTTATATCATAAGAGTTATAATATATAGTATGCATGATAGGATTATATTATAAGAGTTATAATATAATGTATACATGTTTTAATTTATTTAAATATAAGTATTATATTTTTAAATTAAAAGCATGCTCATGCATTTAATTCATGTGATGAATGTATGTTATAGAATAGTATTATTCATGTGATGAATGATCAAGCACTATGACATAGAAATGCATGCAACCTAAGTTAATTATTAGTTTTGAAGAGTTAAAACTTGAATTATTAGACTTAGGTTTTCTATTTTCTAATAAGATTAGAAATTAGGAAATCAAATATAACCTTTGAATGGAGACTGATAAGTAACTCTTTCTAATGAAGGTTTTGTCTAAGGCTGGGGTATTTAAGTTGACGCTTGCGGAACACCCCTACCTGGAAACCGACCTGGGAGTGAATTCGGTCCGAAGATTCTTAGGTTATATTCTCGTGAGTGCCGTTAATTAAGTGTTAATTAATTTACTCACATAGACCTAAGATAATAATGTGATTATAAACTTAGGTTAATACCAGATAAGAATTATATTGGTAGACTTAGGTAAATTTTAGCCATTTTATCTAGGTCAATCCTATTAAAATTAAAGTGCTGAGTGGGAGGAAATATAGTGTATGAGATACAATTGAATTTCCAACCACAAATCTCCTTAAAGTCCGCACCGTGAGATTTATTCTCGGCATCGTGGCGCAAATGGGAGCGTCCCCCTTCGGGTGGCATTTGTATAGGTCAATATCATCGTGGATGGAGAGAGCACTTGTAGTGAGTGGGAGCGGGACTTGTGAAAATGAGACCGACGGTCTCTTCTTTCGATTCACACCGTGAGACGCCTATGATTTGCCTGCTAGTTTGGCTTGGACCAGACAATCCCTTCGGAGGGCTTGATCATGGGAGTCGGAACACCGTGAATTCCCAAAAGGGATACAGTTTCCTGGTTGGTTTTCCTTATTGGTTCACCCTTCAGTGGCTATTGTTTGGACGGATACTTGAAAACTTAAAGATTGAGGGTGACACTCACAGAATTCGTTAAGTGTTAATGAATTTGACCGAACGATTGTAATTGGACGCCTAATGGAATAAGAGTTATTCTGGGATTAGGGTCTGATCGAGAAAGTCTCATCCTAGAGGAGGAGTGTTCTGTTCACCTTTCGGTGGCGGTCATTCTAAACCTTTAGGGTATTATTGCAAAATTTTGAATGACTTAGGGATCATGAAACAATTTTTCCTAAAACTTGATTGGATTTCAAAAGGTTTTTTCGAAACTAATATAAAGTTTTTCTTATTTTTCAACTAAAAATGTCTAGCGCAATAAAAGCATTACTCGCATCCGATAAGTTAGTGGGAGATAATTACCAGAGTTGGAAAAACAACATTACCACAATTTTGGTAACTGACGACATAAAGTTCGTGCTGTCTGAGGAGTGTCCTCAGATGCCGGGCTCGACAACGTCGCGAAGTGTTCCCAAAGCGCACGATCGGTGGATCAGGGCCAATGAATAGGCCAAGGTCTACATAATTGCAAGCATGTCTGATGTCGTGGCAAAGAAGCATGAGCAGATGGTCTCCGCAATGGAGATCTTGGAGTCTTTGCAGGAAATGTTTGGACAACAATCCTTTCAGGTCCGTCATGACTCGCTCAAATACGTCTTCAACGCACGGATGAATGAGGGGTCGTCTGTCTGTGAACATGTTCTAGACATGACGACACACTTTAATCTGGCAGAGATGAACGGGGCTTCGATCGACAAGTAGAGCCAGGTCAGTTTTATTTTGGAAACTCTTCCGAAGAGTTTCGTTCATTTTCGTAGCAATGTTGTTATGAACAAAATTAGCTACACTCTGACTACCCTCCTCAATGAGCTACAGAATTTCCAATCCTTGAACAGGGTCAAGGAATCTGAGGAAAATGTTTCCTACAGGTCTTTTCACAAGGGTTCAACCTCTGGGACGAAACCTGTTGCTCCTTCACGCCCGAAAGGAAAGAAGAGGATGAAGAGGGGTAAAACTGACCGAGCTGCCACCCACAAGGGCAAGAAGGTTAAGGACATTGCAAAGAAAGGAAAGTGTTTCCTCTGCAATGGGAGCGGACACTGGAAGAGGAACAGTCCCAAATTCCTGGCCGAGAGAAAGAATCAAGGTAAATGTGATTTACTTGTGACTGAAACATGTTTAGTGGAGAGTAGTGACTCTACCTGGATATTTGATTTGGGCGCCACTAACCACGTTTGTTATTCTTTTCAGGGGATTGATTCCTGGCAGCCGCTGCGAGAGGGTGAGGTGACTCTATTGGTTGGATCCAGGGAGCTTGTCTCTGCTGCAGCGATCGACACGGTGAAGCTACACTTTGGCAGGAAGTACTTATTGTTGGACAATTTGTACATAGTTCCAAGGTTTACTAGAAACCTTGTTTCCATTTCCAACTTAACTGAACGTTGTAATTCGGTTTCTTTTGAATTAAATAAAGCGTTTATTTATTTCAAAGGAAATGTTATCTGTTCAGATTCACTGGAAAATAATCTGTATGTTTTGAAACTTAATTCGGTCAAAAGTGTTTTGAATACTAAATTGTTTAAAGTTGCAGAAACACGAAGTAACAAAGCAAAAGTTTCTCCAAGAGAAAATTCTCATCTTTGGCATCACGGTTAGGCCACATTAATCTCACTAGGATTGAGAAACTAGTGAAGAGTGGACTTCTAAACGAGTTGGAAGAAAACTCTTTGTCGGTGTGTGAGTCATGCCTCGAGGGCAAGATGACCTAACGTCCTTTTAGTGGAAAAGGATATAGAGCCAAAGAGACTCTTGAGTTAGTACATTTTGACCTCTGTGGTCCGATGAATGTTAAAGCTCGGAGCGATTATGAGTATTTCGTATTTTTCATAGACGATTACTCCAGATATGGGTATATTTACTTAATGCACAGGAAGTCTAAAACTCTTGAAAAGTTCAAGGAGTACAAGAATGAGGTTGAGAACCTCTTAGGTAAATCGCTTAAAACACTTTGATCGGATCGAGGTGGAGAGTACATGGACACTAAATTCCAGGACTATATAATAGAACACGAAATTACGTCCCAACTCTCAGCGCCTGGTATGCCACAACAGAATTGTGTATCCGAGAGGACAAACAGAACCTTGTTGAACATGGTTCGGTCGATGATGAGCTATGCCCGTCTCCCTGATTCTTTTTGGGGGTACGGAGTGGAAAATGCGGTTTATATTTTGAACAATGTTTTGTCGAAGAGTGATTGTGAAACACCTTTCGAGCTCTGGAGTGGACGTAAAGGCAGTTTACAACACTTTAGGATTTGGGAATGCCCGACCCACGTGTTGGTGTCAAACCTGAAAAAATTGGAACCCCGTTTCGAAATTGTGCCTATTCGTGGGTTACCCTAAAGAGACTAGGGGTGGTCTGTTTTACGATCCTAAGGAAAATAGGGTGCTTGTGTCGACAAACGCTACTTTCTTAAAGGAAGGAAGACCACGTCAGGGATCATCTACCAAGGAGTAAAATCATCTTAAATTAAATGGACAGTACATCAGCAAGAGTTGCTGATGGGGCTAGTACGTCAACAAGTGTTGTTGATCCTAGCACGTCTAGTCAAATCCGTTCCCAAGAGTTGGGAATGTCTCGACGTAGTGGGAGGGTTGTGAGACAACCGTATCGCTACATGGGTTTAGCTGGAACCTCAGTTGTCGCTTCTGATGATGACTGTGAGGATCCATTCTCCTATGATCAAGCAATGGTTGATGTTGACAAAGACGAGTGGTTTAAAGTTATTGACCAGGAAATGGAGTCTATGTACTTCAATTCTGTATGGGAGCTTGTGGATCAACCGGATGGGGTAAAACCTATTGGTTGCAAATAGATCTACAAGCGTAAACGTGGAGTAGATGGGAAGGTGCAAACCTTAAAAGCCCGACCAGTTGCAAAGGGTTTTACCTAGATTGAAAGGGTTGACTATGAGGAGACCTTTTCACTTGTTGCCATGGTAAAGTCGATCAGGATACTTCTGGCCATTGCCGAGTATTATGACTACGAGGTATGGGAGATGGACGTCAAGACAGCCTTTCTGAATGGCAAACTCGATGAGACCATCTACATAGACCAACCCAAAGGGTTCATTGCCCAAGGCCAAGAGCAAAAGGTTTGCCGGTTTCATAGGTCCATTTATGGGTTGAAACAAGCTTCGAGGTCTTGGAATATAAGGTTTGATGAGGCGATCAAATCTTATGGCTTTGATCAAAATGTCGACGAGCCTTGTGTCTACAAGAAAATCGTTGACAAAACTGTCGCATTTTTGGTGTTGTACGTGGACGATATTCTTTTCATTAGGAACGAGGTAGAATTTCTTACTGACCTTAAGAAGTGGCTAGCTTCGCAATTCCAAATGAAAGATTTGGGAGAAGCTCAGTATGTTTTAGGTATCCAGATTGTCCGGAATCGGAAGAACAGAACGCTAGCCTTGTCTCAGGCGTCTTATATTGAAAAGATGTTGTCTAGATATAAGATGTGGAACTCCAAGAAGGGCTTGCTGCCTTTAAGGCATGGGGTTCACTTGTCTAAGGATCAGTGTCCTAAGACTCCTCAAGATGTTGAGGATATGAGACGGATTCCATATGCTTCAGCTGTAGGGAGCCTGATGTATGCCATGTTGTGTACTAGGCTCGACATCAGTTGTGCAGTAAGAATTGCAAGTAGATATCAGTCTAATCCAGGATTAGATCACTAGGTAGCCGTAAAGGCAATCCTCAAGTATCTTAGGAGAACGAGGAACTAGAGCTTAGTGTATCGTAGTGGAGATTTGATCCTTACGGGATACACAGATTCTGATTTTCAGACCGATAAGGATTCTAGGAAATCCACTTCGGGGTCAGCCTTCATTCTGAATGGAGGAGCTGTAGTATGGTGAAGCATCAAGAAGGGATGCATCGCTGATTCCACTATGAAAGCGGAGTATGTTGCTGCTTGTGATGCTGCAAAAGAAGCTGTTTGGCTTAGGAAGTTCATGACAGATTTGGAAGTTGTTCCAAACATGAACTTGCCGGTCACACTGTTCTTTGAAACATTGGTGTAGTAGCCAACTCACGTGAGCCTTGGATCCATAAGAGAGGCAAACACATTGAGCGCAAGTATCATCTGATACGGGAGATTGTGCACCGCGAAGACGTGTCGGTCACGCAGATAGCTTCGGAGCACAACGTAGCTGATCCATTTACAAAGCCCCTCACGACTGAGGTGTTTGAGGGTCACCTAGAGAGTCTAGTTCTTCGAGGGCTTCCTGACTAGGGCAAGTGGGAGATGTGTAAACGGGTATTCAATGCCCTAGTTTATTGTATTACTTCATTGTAATTTATGTACATTTCATAAATGTATTTTCTCCACTAACTTAGTCCAAGTGGGAGTTTGTTGGGATTTTTGTCCTAATCTCGTGTTTGTAATATATTGTTTGAAATTAATAAGAGTTATTCATTTCATCACTTTGTGTCTCGCAATATTTATAAACTTTTCCAATAAACTAAGCTCCAGGGTCATTGAATTTATGAGAGAACTATAACTTGAACGGTGTGTAGTGGACACACAGAGAGGATCATGTTTGACTTAATGACCCGAACGGTCTATAGTATATGGATAGGGTTGGAGACCTAATCCTGGATACACTGTGGATGCGACCTGCTTTGTATGAGATACAAACGAGGTGATCTGACTCGTTCATGTGGTTGACATGCGAGTGGGGGCATCCTGTGCAATAAGATTGTAGAAGGCTGGGCCGTGAATTATTAGACCTACTTATGTAACATCGTTGATAGTAAGCACTAATAACTTCGTAGTTGACCATTAGTGACTCGACCTGAATCCTGAACGTGTTACAGACTCCTGTCTGCGGGGGTCTGTCCTTTGACTAGTAGTGGTGAGGGTGGTCACAATTACTCGCCCGATATGCCTATCTTCTCAGAGACATGACCAAGTAGGTCGCTGGGAACTTAACTACGCGAGATGGAATTCACTCGTTCCCGCCTTTAGGGAAACTATAGGGGTTGTTCCCTTAAGTGTCGTCTCTAGGGCTTGGACAATGGGCGCCCACCTTCTCACTAGCCCGAGAAGGGTGTTGTGTATTGTAGGACCATCACAATATGTTGTACATTAGAGGAGCAGTGGAGACTTAAGGAACAAGAAGTAGACACAGGGGTAAAACGGTAATTCCACCCAGTCGTGTCTACGAACAACCTGTGAAGGGTCGACTCATGGGCATTGGTTATATCAGTGGACACGTAATATTCTGCACTGACGGGAGTGCAGCTACGGGCTATAGTGGAGTGTTACCGTAGCTAATGAATGTTGGTTAACCGGGTCAAAGAGTTTGACGGTTTAATCTCGGATCATTGGAGCCCGTCACTGTAGGTCCATTATGTCCCTCGGTTGGCTCAATCTGGGTTAAAAGAAGGATTAATGTTTTGGTATGAAATTGAAGTGTTCAATTTCACTTTAAGGACATTCATGTCATTTATATGAGATATGAATGATATAATATATAGTTTAATGTGAATGAGATTCATAATAAACTATAGGTTAGCCTAATTGCTGAATTAGGGTTAATTGGAGAAATTAATTGAGAGAAATTAAATTGGATGTGATTCAATTTAATTAATCCACAATTATTGCGAATGAGATTTGCAATATGAGATATCTTATATTATATGGTTACGCAAATGAGATTTGCATAACATATGGTTGTGGTAAAGTAGTAATTATGTGGAGAGTTTAACTCCATCAATTCAACTATATAAACCCTTCTTGCAAGAAGGAATGTAACTCACTCTCTCATTTTTGGAATATCAACTAAAAGAAGAGAATTCTCTCTCAAACAATTCTCTCAACTCTCCTCCCTCTCCAAAACTAAGATCCCACCATCTTCCTTCTTTCGAAAAGGAGAACAGCCGAGTTTCCAAGTTGTTGTGACCGGATCTTGTTTGTGAGTTCAAGTTTTCGTTGAGATTGAGAAGCACGAAGAGTCCGTGACCAAGGAAGGAAGTTGAAGAACAATCTACAACAAGTAAGTACGTTCTTCTCACTATTTTTCTTCCTTACTTTGCATGTTTAACCTAGGTCTAAGTGTTAGAACGATTTTAACAAATACAACTTGCATAATGATACCACAACGATTCGATCGTCTTCCGCTGCGTGGGGATTTTCATTCCCTTCAAGGCCCTCATGGCTAAGATATTTGAGGGTCACCTAGAGAGTCTAGGTCTTCTAGTGCTTATTGACTAGGGCAAGTGGGGGTATTGTATAGGGTATTAAATGCCCTAGTTTATTGTATTATTAGTGTACATTTGATAAATGTATTTTGTATTCCACTAGCTAATTCCATGTGGAGTTTGTTAGGATGTATGTCCTAATCTCGTATATGTTTGTAACATTCCTTATTGAAATAAATAAGAGTTCTTTTTTCATCACTTTGTGTCTCGCGTATTTACAAACTTTATCCAATAAACTAAGCTCCACGGTCATTGAATTATGAGAGAATCAAAACTTGAATGCGACCCGCTTTGTATTAGATACAAACGAGGTGATCCAACTCGTTCATGTAGTTGACATGCGAGTGGGGTCATCCTATGCAATGAGATTGTACAAGACAGGACCGTGAATTATTAGACCTACTGATGTAACATTGTTACCAGTATAGGACTAATAACTTCGTAGATGACCAATAGTGACTCGACCTTAATCTTGAGGGTGTTACGGACTTCTGTCTGCGGGGGTCTGTTCTTTGACTAGTACGACTAAGGGTGGTCACAATTAATCACCAAATATGCCTATCCTCTCAGGAACAAGACCACGTGGGGAGCAAGGAACTTGACTACGCAAGATGGAATTCACTTGTTCCCGACTTAGGTAAACTAGCAAGTAACTAGCAAGTAAACCACATTTACCTTTCTTCTTTTCATCAAAGAACTTGGGACAACACCTTTTCAGGTGATCTCCCGTATTGCAATAGAAACAATTTCTTGAAACTTTCTTGATTTCTATGCCCTTTTGGGCGACAACGAGGTCAACCCTAACTTTCTTCAACTTCTTCTTATTCCCTTTCCGGCCTGAAGAATCTATAAACTTTTTCTTAGTGCTCGAACCCCTATGAAAAGATCTAAAGGTAACACTTGCCTCATCTTCCAAATTAGTTAGTTTGGAAGGTCTGTAGTTCGTTGAATATGACTATTGGACCAGGCACGTGAAGACACTCCTCAGCGAGCGCGAACATTAGATCATCGATAACCAAATCGTGCCAATATTATTTTTCCACTTTTGAAAAATATCACCGACTAACTTATCGGAAGCTAAAAGAACATTAAAGGCGTTTAAATTTTTTGTTGCTAGAAATATGAAAATCTTTGTATTAGTCTCGCAAAAAATTTGAAAATCCAACCAGGTTTAGAATTGCAACTTCGTATTAAAAATTGCAATGATACCCCAAAGGTTTAGAATTACCGCCACCATAGGGTAGACAAATCCACTCCTCCTCTAGGCTGAGACTTTCTTGACCAGACCCTAATACACGAATAACTCTTATTCCATTTGGCATCCAGTTACCATTTGGCATCCAGTTACCATTTTTCGTAAGGAGGACTACGAAGGAAAACAAGCAAGGAAATCGTATACCTTTTGGGAATTCACGGTGTTCTGACTCTCATGATCAAGACCCTCGGTAGGGATTGTCTGGTCCAGGCAACACTAGTAGCTAGATCCTGAGCGTGTTACGGACTCTTGTCTGCGGCGGTCTGTTCTTTTACTAGTAAAGGTGAGGGTGCCCACAGTTGCTCGCCTAATATGCCTATCTTCTTGGGGACAAGACCACCTGGGTAGCAGGGAACTTGACAACGCGAGATGGAATTCGCTCGCTCTCGATTTAGGGAAACTAGAGGGGTGTTCCCTTAAGTGCTTACTTCATGGCTTAATCAACGGGGCCCCAACCTCTCACTTGCCCGAGAGGGTTGTTGTTTATGGTTCGACAATGCAACATAGTTGTTCACTAGAGGAGCAAGAGGTAGACATAGGGGTAAAACGGTAATTTGACCAAGCTGTGGCTACGAACAACCTGTGAAGGGTTGACCCACGGGCAATGGTAATATGGATGGACACAATATGTCATATAGTGATGGGAGTGCAGTTACGGGCTTTAGTCGAGTGTTACCGTAGCCAATGAATGTTGAATAACCGGGTCAAAGAGTTTGACAGGTTAATCTCAGATCATTTGAGATCGTCATCTGCAGGGCCATTAGGTCCCTCGGTTTGCTCAAACTTGATAAATTGAGGGATTACACTTTCATGTGAATTTGAAGTGTTCAAATTCATTATTGGGTATTTATGTGATTCATATGTGATATAGATGACATAATGTATAGTTTGATGTGAATGTGGTTCATAATAAACTATAGTATAGCCTAATTGATTAATTAGTACTAATTGGAGAAATTGAATTGAGATAAATGAAATTGAATGTGATTCAATTTTAAATTTAACAATTATGCAAATGAGATTTGTTTATCAGACAACGAATCTTCTACGCCGTCATCAGGTATGACAACTTGAGTTTTAGATAAACCAAAGTAGCGGTCAGCTTGAGAAACAACCCTCTCACTGCGTCGAGGCATTCCCGACGATTTAGAAGGACGAGACTGACTTGAGGTGTTAGCTCCTCCACCAACTCGTGATGAAGGTCCAGCTTGATCAACAACTTTGTTTGGTTCAACTGTAGCTTCATTTAGTACTAATTTACTATGCAGTTTGTGGTTCATGTGATATTCCTCCAAGAACGTGGCGTTTGTCGATACAATTACCTTGTTTTCTTGTGGGTCGTAGAAAAGACCACCTCTCGTTTCTTTAGGATAACCAACAAATTGGCACAATCTTGAGCGAGGTTCCAGTTTCTTTGGGTTTGTCACCAGCACTTGTGCTAGACAAACCCAAATTCTGAAGTGTTGTAAACTAGGTTTACGCACTTTCCACAACTCAAAAGGTGTTTCCATGTTCTATGAAATAGTCCTAAAATCACAAATCCATGTACTCTCCAGCTCGATCGGATCGAAAGCTTTTAATGGTTTTTCCTAATGCATTCTCTACTTCAGCCTTATACTCTTTGAACTTTCAAGAGCTTCAGAATTGTGATTCATTAGGTATAGATAACCATACCTCGAATAATTATCTACGAAAGAAATGAAATATTCATACGCTCCTCGAGCTTTAACATTCACCGGACCATAGAGATCCGAATGCACAAGCTCTAAGGGCCCTATGGCTATGTAACCTCTTCCAGTGTAAGGTCGCTTGGTCATTTTTCCTTCCAAGCAAGACTCACAAGGCGGTAAAGAATCATCTTCGAACTTGTTTAGAAGTCCATTCTTAGAGAGTCTAACAATCCGGTTGAGATTAATATGACCAAGTCTAAGCTGCCATAGATAGGTATTATTATTTGGAGAAATTCTTTGCCTTTTACTTTGAGTATTAGCATTTTTAAACATCTCATGATTTAAAATTTCTTTGGTTCTTTTCGGTTTAAGTACATACAAGCCGTTTTCTAACTTAGCACAACAAATTTTGAAACCTTTCTTTGAAATGAACGCTTCATTAATTGAAAAAGTAATACAGTAGCCAAGTTTAATTAAACAAGAGATAAAAATTAAGTTCCTCTTAAATTTAGGAACTATATACAGAAGAGCTTGACATCTCCCACTGCACGAACTGAGACGACGTCTCCCGTTCCGACTGTAACACCCCGTAATTTGAACACTTCCTACTCGGGGCATTACTTCCAAGTTATACCGTCCAATAACGGCGCAACCTGGACAAACCACAAATTTACAAAAGCTAAACCTGGACAAAACACTTCAAAAAAGACTCACAAGGGTACGCAGCCTCCTCCAAACTGCCCAGAAAACAACGGGTTGGGCTGAGGTCCCCCGAAGTTCTCAAACAACATGCAAAAAAACATGCTTGAACACAAGAAATAACAAAACAGAACATACTTTAAATTCGTGTTAACGTTTAACACGAAATTCAGCAGAAACAGAGTACAACAGGTAAGAGAAATAAAAGCCACTACTAAACGAAACTCATAACTACATCTTACAAGTCTTCCATAGTCTCAGAGGAGTGTCGTCGTCGGTGGTCATCTCACTTGTTTGCCTTACCTGCAACAAAATAAGAAATAAAGAAGCAATGAGTGCAATAATACTCAGTATGAAGCCCACTTCGTCCAATAAATAAAGAACATAAGCA
Organism: Trichosanthes cucumerina; assembly: GCA_036507285.1. Lineage (NCBI taxonomy): Eukaryota > Viridiplantae > Streptophyta > Magnoliopsida > Cucurbitales > Cucurbitaceae > Trichosanthes > Trichosanthes cucumerina. The sequence goes on along the minus strand of CM071843.1, from coordinate 21,514,446 downwards.
ACAACCTTAGACATAGCTAAACACGACACCTTGCCCGCCAAACAACCTCAACAATCATCCTTGCCCTATTTCATACTCGGGTTTCTTAGTTTTGTCCTACCCTTAACTTCTGGACTAGGTTGACAGCATCTGACCACGAGACTCATTCCTGGGATTGCACTAGGGCGAAGGACTCTATCCAACCCCTCTGACTCAAAGGATAGCACCCCGACTCGCACAACTGGATGGAGGGCGGACCATCACATCCCATAACATCAATGTCATCTTGCCAACCTCGAGTCTGAGCCTACTAGGGTTACACAAAGACTTGGGCCTACTCTAGGGCTAGTTGTGTTAACTACAATCCTAAGGCTCAACGACACTTCCCGAGTTACTTCGAAACTAAGCACTAGACTACCAAGCTCAAGACAAATAGTCAAATCAGAATGAACTAACAAGTTCGAGTTTCAGCACAGATAAACATCAACATCAACAATGAACTTGATTTAGGAACAACTGCGAACATCACATCCTAACATGCTACTACCAGAATATTACTGACTAAGGTACGCTACCAGATTCTAAGTCATTCAATTAAAAATTGTACGACATGCAACGATGCCCCTAAGCCCTACACTTGGGGGTAGTTTAGTCCAATGACGACTTGGGTTATGCGGCGTGCTCGAAGGTACTTCGACTTCCAAATAATCCCTAACGAAGAACAATCACAACAAGAGTTAATAAATCAAACACGACACGACCCTAATAACTTACAAGGAGCAGAACTCACCCAACGGAGATCCGAAACTACTAAGGAACGGACCGAGGCGACCGCACGAAAGGAGACGGTCGACGGCCCTGCAGGTGGCGGCGGCAGCGCCAGCGTGTGAAGGCGGAAGTGGCGGCACGTGGGTAGCAGATCTGGAGTCCTCGCGACTCGATCTATCAAAAACCAGACTCCGTTCCTTGAAAACAAGCCAAACAAACTTGAACCGGCTGAACCAAGTGATGGATTTCAAGCTTCCACGACGACTGCAACTCCTCCAACGACTCCTTGCGACGACAGGTATGACTCGAGCGACAAGTTTCGGTGGCTCGGCTTCGAAGGTTGACGGCGGCGAGGGCTGCGAAGGTGGACGGCGATGAGGGTCACGGCGGAGACGAGGGAGACAGAGACAGAGCGTCTGGGAGAGAAAGAGAGGGACGATTAGAGGGAGCAAAACGGTGAGGAAGAAAGAGAGCTGCACTGAGAGGGAGAGAGAGCAACCTGCAACGATGAAAAAGACGAGTCTGAGAGAGAGAAGCGGAAGAAGGAGAAGGAAAGGCGGCGGCCTCGCCCGGCCGAAGCGGTCGTGGCAAGCCATTACTAAACGCACAAAAAGGAGAGGGAGGGTTTCGCCCTCTCGATTCTTTCGTCCTTCATTTTTATTTTATTTTATTTTATTTTTTAAACAAACTGCCTGTTACAGTCTACCCACCCTAGGAACTTTCGTCCTCGAAAGTAACTAGCTCTCGAACAGCTCTAGATAGCTTGCTCCCATCTCATCCTTGCACTCCCAGGTGGCTTCCTTGAGATGATGGTTCTGCAAAAGGACCTTCAGAAAATTGATTTCCCTGTTCCTAAGGACTTTACTATCACCAGCAAGGATTTGCACTTGCTTTTCCTCATAACCCAGGTCCCTGTCTAACTCCAACGACTCAAAGATGACAACATGTGAGGCATCTTGCACATACTCCGCAGCATAGACACATGGAACATATTATGGACCGATGCAAGGGATGGCGGTAGGGCCAACCGATAAGCCACTGGCCCAATGCGCTCTAGGATCTCGAAATGTCCAACGAACCTCTGGTTCAACTTCCCTTTCTTACCAAACCTCAGGACACCCCTCATAGGTACAACTTTCAAGAACACAAGATCTCCAACGGCAAACTCTAACTCTCGACGCCCAACATTAGCATAACTCTTCTTCCTACTCTGTGTCGTTAACATCCTTGCACTGAACTTCTGTATGGCCTCATTCGTCACCTGGACAAGCTCAGGTCCCAATAATTTCCGTTCACGAACCTCTCCCCATCACACTAGAGTGCTTCGAAAGGGGCCATACCAATAGTTGTCTAATAACTATTGTTATAAGCAAACTCCATCAGGTGAAGGTGTGAGTCCCAGCTACCTGTGAAGTCTAACGCACATGCTCGAATCATATCCTCTAGAATCCGATTCACCCATTCCTTCTGGCCTTCCGTTTGCGGGTGAAACGTTGTACTAAAGTTAGTTTGTGCCCCAAGGGCTCTCTTGAAACTCACCCAGAAGTTCGAGGTGAACCGTGGGTCTCTGTCAGACACGATCTTCAATGGGACTCCGTGCAACCTTACTATCTCTTCCATAAACAAATGTGCCCACTTCTCAACTGTATAGGTAGGCTTGCCAGGCAAGCGGACTTGGTTAGTCTATCCACAATAACCCAGATCATTGTGAATCCTTTCGTTGTTCGAGGAAATCCCGAAATAAAGTCCATGGAGATCTCCTCCCACTTCCACTTGGGTACTTCGAGCGGTTGCAACACTCCTGCTGGCTTTTGCCTCGGTGCTTTAACTTGCAGGCACACTCAACACCTGGTGACAAACTCTGCCACATCTCTTTTCATTCCACGCCACCAGTAGAATGATTTCAAGTCCTAGTACATCTTGGTGCTTCTTGAATGTACTAAAAAAGGAGAATCATGAGCATCAACAAAAATCTCCTCCTTGAGACCACTATCAGCAGGAACACACAATCGTCCACTGAACAATAGTCCATTGTCTGCTGTCACCAAAAACTCACATTCCTCGCCACTTCTTGCCTGATGCCAATAGTCCTCAAGACTTGAGTCTCCCTGTTGAGCCTCAATAACTCGTTGTCTCAAGGTCGACTGTCTCGACAACCGGGTTCGGTATTTTCTTTGTGACTCGACTAACAACAACTGCTATATCTGCACGTTTCAACTCTTAACGCAAAGGAACTTGTCACGTGACAAGGGTTGAGGTGTGAGCCACCTTCCTGCTAAGGCCATCAACAACAACGTTTGCTTTGTCTAGATGGTACAGTATCTCAACCTCATAGTCCTTTACTAACTCCAGCCATCTGCGTTGCCACATATTCAACTCCTTTTGGGTAAAAGGATACTTGAGGTTCTTGTGGTCCGTGTACACTTGAATCTTTCCCCCATACAACTAGTGTCGCCATATCTTTAGCGCGAAGACCACGACAACCAACTCCAAATCATGGGTCAGGTAATTTCGCTCATAATCATTCAACTGACAAGAGGCATAGGCGATCACCTTTCCATTTTGCATCAACACACAACCCAAACCTTTCTTGGAGGCATCACTGTAGACCACGAAACTTCCTGACCCATCAGGTACCACAAGCATCGGTGCAGAGACTAGCCTATGCTTGATGTCTTGAAAACTCGCTTCACAAGCTTCACACCACACGAAGGGATTTCCCTTCCGGGTTAACTGAGACAAGGGTGTGGCTATCTTGGAGAAATGTTTCACAAACCTCCTGTAGTAGCCTGCCAAACCCAAAAAGCTTTGCACTTCAGAGACGGTCTTAGGGCGAGGCCAATCTGTCACTGCCTCAATCTTAGCGGGGTCCATTGTTACACCTTCTTTAGACACCACGTGTCCTATGAAGGCTACTCGCTGCAACCAGAACTCACACTTGGAGAACTTTGCATACAACTGCTTGATCCTCAAAGTTGTCAACACTTCCCTCAAATGGACTTCATGCTCCTCCTCTGACTTGGAGTACACTAAAATATCGTCGATGAAGCCGATCACAAACGTGTCTAAGAACTCCTTGAATACCCTGTTCATTAACTCCATGAATGATGTTGGGGCATTCGTCAAACCAAAAGTCATCACCATGAACTCATAGTGTCCGTTCCTGGTCCTGAAGGAAGTCTTTGGAATGTCCTCATCCTTGATTCTCAGCTGATGGTACCCTGACCGCAGGTCAATCTTAGAAATCACTGTTGCTCCTTGCAGTTGATCAAACAAATCATCGATCCTGGGTAAAGGGTATTTGTTCTTCACTGTATCCTTGTTTAGCTCTCGGTAGTCAATGCATAACCGCATCGACCCATCTTTCTTCTTCACAAACAACACCGAACATCCCAACGCGAAACACTAGGACAAATGAACACCTAATCCAGGAGTTCCTACAACTGAGTCTTAAGCTCCTTCAATTCTGCTGGCGCCATTTGGTAGGGAACCTTAGACAACGGAGTCGGCCTGGGTTCCAGCTCAATACTGAAGTCTACCTCACGAACCGGGGTTAGACCAGACAACTCTTCAGGGAATACATCTGCAAACTCTCGAACGACAGGAACCAAACTCAACTCTGGTCCCTTGTTTTTTGTATCAGCAACACTAGCCAAGAGGGCCCAAGCCCCTTCACTTATCGACTTCTTTGCCTTGAGAGATGAAATGAACTTCGGAATCTCTCAAGTCTCAATGCCCTTCAACTTAAAACTAGACTCTGCCAGAGGCCGAAACACCACCTCTCGACAATGATAGTCGATGTTGGCATGCTTCGCAGACAACCAATCCATGCCTAGGATTACATCGAAGTCGCCCATGTCTAGCACAATCAATGTCACATCTAGCACACGACCCGTTACAACTACCTGACCAGATTTAACCTTTTCTCGAGCTACTAACTCTCTACCCACCGGGGTAACTACTGCCAAATCAACATCTAGAGGCTCTACTTCTAACTAGGCTTGCCTCACAAAAACAACAGAAATAAAAGAGTGCGAAGAACCAGAATCAAACAGAACAAGAGCCAAGTGGCCAAGAACGGGTAGTGTACCTGTCACCACAACACCGAACCTCCTCCATTCCTTTTCGCACTCGCATAGACTCCACCCCTCTGGCGGTTTCCAGACTCGTCTTTCTTTGCTGTACAGGTTTTGGCCAGGTGCCAAGGCTTTCCACAGTTATAACAAACCCTCTGGTTCTTAACTCCCTATTTGCACACGGACGACAGGTCCCACTGTGCTAAACTCCACATCTGTAACATGAACCCCTACTTGGAGCCTGTTCGGGTTGATGTCCCTGAGTTCCAGATCTGATTGGCCTAGCAAAGGCTTGCTCAAACTTCCTCTTCTTGTTGATTCCAGAACTCTGACCAGCCCCTGAACTCTGAACGACAACGAACCCCTGCAGCCTCAGGTATGTATCAATCAGGGATGCCACTCGTTCTACTGGCACATCAAAGAAAGGCGGGTCGTACTTCTTGAAATCCTTCAGATATCTCTCCTCTTCGGTCGCTGCCCCAAAAGTATGAGTCGGTGCAGCCCTTTGGTTCTTCACAGGCGCTGGCTACTGATTGCGGGTTACCAGGGCCTCCATGGCCTGAGTAAACATAGCTGCCTGGTTAGCCTTACTCGATATATTCGACCGAATCAGTTGTTGAATGCCTGCCATGAGTTCAACAACTGGCGACGGTCCTTGCACGTTTGGTGCTTGGACATTTGCCCTCTCCTAGGCTCCTACATTTTGCCCAACTGATTCCTCGACAACTGGGACATTCTAGTTGAGCCCCTCCCGATGCTCGGAGTCTAAACCTATGGTGCATCGACGGTCCGTTCCTTGTCTCGGGCCCTTTGACCTCGACCTCTGCGACCACCCCAACATCGACCACCAGCAACTGCTCTTGCACGACCTTTACCACAAGTCATAATCTAAAACGAAAAGAAACAGAGCACATCAATAACAATTCAAGAAGTACAACACAAAGGAAAACACATAAACCTCAATAACGAACTTCCTACCACTTACTAATTAAAAGCAAACCTGTTGATGACCCGACAAGCTCCTTGCAAGAGGCTATGAAGGACTAAACACGTACGATGTAGGCAGTATACAAGACCTAAAACCTACCTTCGGATACAAATTGTAACACCCCGTAATTTGAACACTTCCTACTCGGGGCATTACTTCCAAGTTATATCGTTCCCGTCGCGCCAAAAATCTAGCAGCATAACGGCAAAACCTGGACAAACAAAAAATTTAAAAACACTAAGCCTGGACAAAACACTTCAAAAAGGCTCACAAGGGACCCAACCTCATCCAAGCTACATAGAAAACAACGGGATGGGATCAAGTCCGCCGGAGTTCTCAAACAACATGCACAAACACATGCTTGAACACAAGAGATAACAAAACAAAACATACTTTAAATTCGATGAATAAAGGACGAGACATGCTAAAGTTGAACACAAAACTCACCAAAAGCAGAGTATAACATGTAAGACAAATAAAAGCCACTACTAAACGAAACTCATAACTACATCCTACAAGTCTTCCATAACCTCAGAGGAGTCTTACCGTCGGTGGTCATCTCACTTGTTTGCCTTACCTGCAACAAAAAAAGCAATGAATATAAGAATACTCAGTAAGCAACCCACTTTTTCCAATAAATAAAGAACATAAGCAACAACCTTAGACATAGCTAAACACAACACCTAGCCCGCCAAACAACCTCAACAAGCATCCTGGCCCTATTTCTTACTTAGGTTTCTTTGTTCTATCCTAACCTTAGCTTCTCGAATAGGTTGGCAGCATCTGACCACGAGACTCATTCCCGGGCCTACACTAGGGCGAAAGACTCTATCCAACCCCTCTAACTCTAAGGATCACATCCCGAGTTGCACAACTGGATGGGGGCGGACCACCACATCCCACAAAGCAACAAAGGCGGCAATACAACGCACAATAGACCACAGGCTCATTCTTAGGCCTGTACTAGGGCGAAGGACTCTATCCAACCCCTTTGACTCAAAGGATCACACCCTCGGTCGCACAATTGGATGGACGACAAACCATCACATCCCATATCATCAATGTCATCTCGCCAACCTCGAGTCTCAGCCTACTAGTGTTACATAGAGAGTTGGGCCTACACTAGGGCTAGTTGTGTTAACTACAATCCTAGGGCTTAACGGCACTTCCCGAATTACTTCTAAACTAAGCACGAGACTACCAAGCTCAGGACAAACAGTCATAGCATGTTAATACGTTTAGAAACTAAGCACAAGGTTACATCAACCCTACTAGTTATAATCACATAGAACCAATAGACCAATCAGAATGAACTAACGAGTTCGAGTTTCAGCACAGATAAAAATCAACATAAACAATGAACTTGATTCACACACAACTGCGAACATCACATCCACACATGCTACTATCAGAACATTACTGACTAAGGTACGTTATCAGATTCTAAGGCCTTCAATTCAAAACAGTACGACATGCAACGGTGCCCCTAAGACCTACACTTAGGGGTAGTTTAGTCTAACGACTACTTACAGGAAATCCAAACACAACGAGGACTTGGGTTATGCGACGTGCTCCAAGGTACTTCAACATCCAAATAATCCCTAACGAATAACAAGCACAACAAGAGTTAGTAAATCAAACACGACACGACCCGAAAAACTTACGAGGAGCATAACTCACCCAATAGAGATTCAAAACGACTAAGGAACGGACCGAGGCGACCGCAGGGAAGGAGACGGTCGGTGGCCCTGCAAGCGGTGGCGCGTGTCACCGGCGGGTGGCAGCAGCGGTGGCGCGTGAAGGTAGCAGTGGCGGCCCATGGGTAGCAGATCAGGAGTCCTCCGACCTGATCTATCTAGAACCAGACTCAGTTCTTTGAAAACCGGCCAAAACGAACTCGAACCGGCTGAACCAAGCGATGGATTTCAAGCTTCCACGACGGCTACAGCTCCTCCGGTGACTCCTTGCGAACACTGGTATGACCCAAGCGACGTGTTGCTGTGGCTCGACTGCGACGGTGGACGTTGGCGAGGGCTGCGAAGTTGGACGACGATGAGGGTCACGGCGGAGACGAGGGAGACAGAGATGGAGGGTCTGAGAGAGAGAGAGAGAGAGAGAGGGGGACGGCTGGAAGGACCGAAACGGTGAGGAAGAAAGAGAGTTGCACTGGGAGGGAGAGAGAGCAACCTGCAGCGATGAAAAAGACGAGTCAGAGAGATAGAAGGGGAAGAAGGAGAAAGAAAGGGCGAAACGGCCGGCGGCCGCTTCACTGAAATGCACGAACAGGAGAGGGAGGGCTTCGCCATCCCAATTCTTTCGTCCTTTAATTTTTTTTATTTTTTTTAATCAAACAGTCTGTTACCTAGACCATAAGAGTCATCTCACCTTCTTTGAGATTCTTGAAGGAACTGTTTTCCTGAAATGAAGAGCAAACATGATTAGTGGCTCTTAAATCAATTATCCTGGTAAAATCACTATTTTCCACTGAACAAGTTTCAAGAATGAGCAAATCTAATTTACCTTTCTTATCTTTGATATCAGCAAGGTATTTTGGGTAGTTTCGCTTCCAGTGCCGATCCACGTTGCTGTTGAAACATTTTCCTTTATCTGCATCCTTGGCTTTTCCTTTGCATTTCTCAACAGCAGGTGCCTTTCCTATCCCTCCTATCTTCTTCTTTTGTGTCTTCTTAAGCCCAAAAGATTAACCACATGATTTAGTTCCAGAGGATGAACCCTTCTGGAACCTTCTGGAATGGGCAAACAAATTCGCCTCTCCATAATTCTGTCCCTTATTCTTCATAAGAGACTGGAAAGTTTGTAATTCATTAAGGAGAGTAGTCAGGTTATACTCTATCTTGTTCATCACCGTATTACTGCGGATTACAGGAAACTATTCGAAAGAGATTCCAGGATGAACGATACCTAACTTTGGTCGTCAATGACCACTCCGTTCATCTCAGCCACGTTGAAGTGGACCATAAGATCGAGAACGTGTTCTCTCACCGATGACCCCTCTTTCATACGGGAGATATAAACGTATTTAAGGGATTCATGCCGAATCTGTCCAGACGGTTGTCCAAATATATCCGACAACGAACTCATGATCTCACGAGCAGAGACCATGCCCTCGTGCTTTTATGCCATAACTTCAGAAACACTAGCCAAATTGTAGACCTTGGTCGGTCGTACGTCTCCTTAACAGATTGATGAGCGTTACAAGCAGGGACCTGAGGACCTTCCTCAGTCAGTACAAACTGCAGGTTCTCAACAACGAAAATCTTATTCAAGTTTGACTTCCACGTAGTAAAATTCTCACCAGTTAAACGATCACTTTTAAGTAAGGCTATTATTGAGGACGACATGCTGAAAAACAAAAATAGTTCTAATTAGTTATGCATTTTATCCCGTCATAAAACCAATCATATTTAGCAAAATTATTAAAGAACTCTAGTGTTTAAACTAAAACCAATGTTTATAATAAACCTTTAATTTTGCAACGATACTTCAAGGGTTTAGAACAAAATCCTCCTTCTGGCGGTCAGTCATTCCTCCCCTGAATGGAGACATTCTCAGCCAATTCTCACTACCAGGACATCTCATGTCCCAATGGTTATTAGCTACCGTTTGTTTAGTCAATGACTTGTTAACTAGCTTAACTTATCCCATAAATGTGACCCTACAATTTTCAGATCCAATAGGTCCGAGCCAACAGGCTACTATTTAGAATGACAACTGTTGGCAAATTACCTAAGATACCTTATCAATTTTAGGACTTCGCGGTGTTCTGATCCCTGTAGTCAGGCCCTCCGTACGGTTTGGCTGTTCCAGGACAACCTACCAGGCGGATCATAGAAATCTCACGGTGCAACCTAATGGAGGAGACCGTAGGATACGTTGAGACGCGTTCTGCTCCCATTTACCATGGATACTTCCCTCATTAACCTTGGTATTGAACCATGCAAACACATACCGTCGGGGGACGCCCAATTGACGCCACGTAGCCGAGCATGGAACTCACGGTGTGAACTCTTAAGGACGTGAGAGTAGACTCGATTCGAACATCTCATTTTCTCCCTCTAAAGCTCGTAAGATCAGGGTATAGGTTTAACTTAGTCGGACTTTGGCTAAAAGAATTTATCTAAGTCTATGCCTATTATAACTATTATAACTAGGTATTTTAACCTTATGTCTAGGTGAATAAACATTTTAATTACCTAGATATAAAATAGAACTAAGGTTAATTCAACTCATGTTTTGGATCAGTTCCCAAGTAGGAGATGTTCCGTTAACCTTCAACTTAAGTACCCCCAACCTTAGACAGAACTTCACCAGTAGAGTTCCCTTTGTTCGGATTTTTGTCCTAATCTCGTGTTTGTAAATTACTGTTTTGAAATTAATAAGAGTTATTTATTTCATTACTTTGTGTCTCACAATATTTATAAACTTTTCCAATAAACTAAGCTCCATGGGCATTGAATTTAAGAGAGAACTAGAAGTTGAACGGTGTGTAATGGACACACAGGGAGGATCACGTTCGAGTTAATGACCCGAACGGTCTACAGTATATGGATAGGGTTGGAGATCTAATCCTGGATATATTTTGGATGTGGCCCGCTTTTTATTAGATACAAACGAGATGATCTGACTCGTTCATGTGGTTGGCATGCGAGTGGGGGCATCCTGTGCAATGAGATTGTACAAGACCGGACCGTAAATTATTAAACCTACTGATGTAACACCGTTGACAGTAAGGACTAATAACTTCCTAGATGACCATTAGTGACTCGACCGGAATCCTGAGCGTGTTACGGACTCCGGTCTGCGGGGGTCTGTCCTTTGACTAGTACGGGTGAGGGTGGTCACTGTTACTCACCCAATATACCTATCTTCTCAGCGACAGGACCAAGTAGGGAGCTGGGAACTTAACTACGCGAGATGGAATTCATTCGTTCCCGCCTTTAGGGAAACTAGAGGGGTTGTTCACTTAAATGCTGTCTCCAGGGCTTGGACAACGGGCGCCACCTTCTCACTGGCCCGAGAAGGTTGTGGTGTATGGTTGGACCATCACAATATGTAGCTCATTAGATGAGCAGTGGGACTTAAGGAACAAGAGGTGGACACAGGGGTAAAACAGTAATTTGAACCAGCCGTGTCTATGAACAACCTGTGAAGGGTCGACTCATGGGCATTGGTTATATCAGTGGACACTTAATATTCTACACTGACTGGAGTGCAGCTACGGGCTATAGTGGAGTTTTACCGTAGCTAATGAATGTTGATTAACCGGATCAAAGAGTTTGACAGGTTAATCTCTGATCATTGGAGCCCGTCACTGTAGGTCGATTAGGTCCCTCGGTGTGCTCAATATGGGTTAAAAGAAGGGTTAATGTTTTGGTATGAAATTGAAGTGTTCAATTTCATTTTAAGGGTATTTATGTCATTTATATGAGATACGGATGATATAATATATAGTTTAATGTGAATGAGATTCATAATAAACTATAGGTTAGCCTAATTGTTTAATTAGGGCTAATTGGAGAAATTAATTGAGAGAAAATAAATTGGATGTGATTCAGTTTAATTAATCCACATTTAATGCAAATGAGATTTGCAATATGAGATATGAGATATCTTATATTATGTGGTTATGCAAATGAGATTTGCATAACCTATGGTTGTGGTAAAGTGGTAATAATGTGGAGAATTTAACTCCATCATTCCACTATTTAAACCCTTTGCATGAAGGGATTGGTAGGACACTCTCTCATTTGTTGATTTTGATCAAAGAGAAGAGATCAAAATTCTCTCTAGTCTCTCAATTCTCCTCCCTCTCCAAAACCATAAGATCCCACAATCTTCATTCTTTCCAAAGGAAAAACAACTGAGACTCCAAGTGGTAGTGTTCGGGTTCCGTTCGTGGGATGCGTTCGTTTAGATCGAGAAGCACGAAGTGTTCGTGACCGAGGAAGAAATCTTGAAGAGAGTCTTCAACAAGTAAGGAATTTATCTTGCTGTAAATTTCTTCCTTTCTAGCATGTTTAGTCTAAATCTAATAGTTAGATCGTTTTAACAAAATTCGAGTAGCGTAATGATACCATGACGATTCGATCATCTTCCGCTGTGCGGGGATTTTCATTCTCTTCACCCTTATAACCAAAGTCCTAAAGACTAATTTCTAATCTTATTAGAAATTAAAACATAGGTCTAAATTAATTTTAAACAATTTAAAACTAATTTAAAATTTTAACCCAAGTTCCTATGTTTGCATGCATTTCTTTATTATAGGTTATGGTTTCTAAAACCCCTTTGATTTATAACCTTTATAAATTTAATAATTAACATATGATAAAGAAACTATATTATAAATCCAACAATCATTATTCATATTGGAATTATAGAAAATTCAACTAAATGAATAATTAAAATTACTTAAATAAAATAACATTCATTTTAAACTAATTAATTTCATGCTCCATGCATTTTTTTTTCCATATGATATAATTATAACAATTATAACTAATTACTCATGAAAAATAAATTAATCATGCATCTACCCATATTCATATAACCATTATACAAAACAAAAAATGCATGAACATGCTTATCCTAAGGTGGGAAAAATCTAAATGACATTCATAAAGACATAAAGCTGTAAAACCGGAATAAATTGGCCCATAGAGTGAAAAATAATAAAATTACATTAATTTTAATATAAAAACCTATCCAAATCGCCTTGAATCAGGCTTTAACAGCTCGAACCGGAATGAAAAAGAACCAAAACCGTTGAATCGGTCTGCAGCCGCTGGAAAGGCGTCATGGCATTGTAACGCATATGCGAGCGTTGCAACGCCCACTTCATCCTCGCGCGCGCCTGCTATCGGGGTGGCGTTGCAACGCTGAGAACAACATTGCAACGCCGCTAACCTCTTGAACGCCCGCGTCGATAGGGGTTACATGCGTTGCCACGTCGTTCTTCAGCATTGCAACGATGATGAACGACGCGTTACAACGCGTTCGGTTGCGTTACGCTGCGCTTTTGCTTTGGCAGCGATGGCGAAATCCACAAACATATAACTTCTTTCCAAAACTATAATACGTAGTTCCAAAACTGTATATTATATCCGTATCAATATACCACGAACACAGTAGCTTTGAAAACTATAATACATAGTTCCAAAACTATAATATACAACAGCTCCCTAACGAATTTGAACATTTCAAATTCTAATAATCTAAGAACCCTTTACGAGCTAGAAGGAGGACCTAATGGACCCACAGATCAGAAGCTCCAACGATACAAGATTGCTCGGTTAATCTCATTAACCTCCCAATCAACATTCGTTAACAGCGGGAACACTCCACTAAAGCCCCGCAACTGCACTCTTCTCACTGCAGATGTATTTCTCTGTCGACGGATATTGACCAATAACATAAAGTCAATCTTTCACGAATGTTCGTAACACCAGCTGAGTCAAATTACCGTTTTACCAGTGGTTTTACATCTTCTGCCTTAAGTACAAGTGCTCCTGTAATGAACAATTTGTTTGTGGTCCTACAAAAAAACAAAGTCCCTCTCGCGCCAATAAGAGGATCAGGCCCTTTGTTCAAGTCCCGGAGACACGACTTAAGGGAACATTCCTCTACTTAACCTAGTAGGCGAAAAGGAGTGAATTCCATCTTGGCAAGTTAAGTTCCCAGCCGCTCACTCGGTCTTGTCCCCAAGAAGGTAGGCATATTGAGTCGGCGAATATGGCCACTCTCACCCATACTAGTCAAAGGACAATCTCTCGCGAACAGAAGTTCGTAACCTACTCAGGATTGAGTTCAAGTTGCCTAGGTCATCCTAGTGAAATAGAAACCTAACTAGTCAACGGAGTTACAACTAGAGGTTATTATTTTGTGGTCCGGTCTTATGTAATCTCATTACATAGGATATCCCCACTCACATGTCATCTACACGAACACGTTAGGATCACAGTGTTTGTATCAAATACAAAGTGGGTCACATTCATAGTTTTACCAGGATAGGATCACACGTTAGGATCACAGTATTCGAACACGTTAGGATCACAGTGTTTGTATAGACCCTTTAGGCGGTATCTCGAACCGAGATTCTTTATATGTACACTACATTTAGTTAAAGATTCATATAACAACCTTGGATGTTTAGTTTATTGGATTTAGGATTTAAATCAAGGCAAACCCGTACATAATGAACAATGACTCTTTATTGAAATAATAACGCTTTATTACATTAATTAGAACATAATTACAAACTACGAGTTTTAAGGCACAAAACCCAACACTCTCCTTACTATAGATTATATTTTGTCCGTTGATATAATCATTACGCATGAATCGACCCTTAACAATTGGGTCAAATTACCGTTTTACCCCTTTGATTACCTCTTTCTTCCTTAAGCACCACTAATCCTCTAATGAACAACAAATTTATGGTCCTTCCATAAACGGAAATCGTCCTAAGATAGTTTAGATGGAAGGGCCCCGTTGTTGAAGATCTGGAATCAGTTCTTAATGGAACAACATATCTAATTCCTTAGACTAGGAATGGCTAAATTCCGTCTTGCAGAATTAAGTCCCTAGCTACCAACGAGGTTCTGGCCCTGAGAAGGTAGGCTTATTGAGTCGGCTACAGGCCACTCTCACCCATACTAGTGTAAGGACAAACCCCTATAAGCAGGAGTTCTTAACTTGCTCATGATTTAGGTCGAGTAAGTAATGACCATCTATAAATTATCAGTCATATCTTGTTAACGACGTTATAATTGTTAGACTCGTATTTGAAGTCCTGTCTTGTATAAATTCTTCATACCGAATTCCCCCACTCGCATGCCATCCACATGAATGAGTTTTATTACCTCATTTGTACAAATTACAAAGTGGGTCGCATCCATGGTGTTACGAGAATAAGGTTTCCAACCTCATTCTTATACCATAGACCATTTAGGTTATACTTTTGAAAATAATCCAAATAGAGTCTAATGCACCAATGTTCACGATTCATTATAACCTTGGGGCTTAGTTTATTGGATTTATAAAGCGAGAAGATAATTCAATCAAATCAAATAATTCTTTATTCATTTGACTAAAATTAAAGATGTTCAGTGCACAATCCCAACAATCTCCCACTTGACCTAAAGTTTCTGGAGTACATAAAACATTACAATAATGTAATATACAATAAACTAGGGCATTTACACCCTGTGTACAATATACTCCCACTTACCCTAGTTGGGGAAGACTTGTAAACCTAGACCTTCTAAGGGACTGTCATATACTTTAGCCGTGAGAGTTTTTGTAAAAGAATCCTCAATGTTGTGCTCGGAGGCTATCTTCGTGACGATCACGACTCCTCAATGCACAATCTCCCCAACGAGATCATATTTCTTCTAAATATGCTTACCCCTCTTATGACTTGGGGTTCTCTTGAATTTTTCACATAACCATTGTAATCACAATAAAGCGTGGTAGGCAAACACATATTTGGAATAACTTCTAAATCTATCATGAATTTTCTTAACCAAACGTGTTCTATAACTGCTTCACAAGTCGCTGCATATTCGACCTCCATGGTGGAATAACCAATGCATCCCTTCTTGACGCTTCGTCATACTACAACTCTTCCTTTAAGTGTAAATACTGACCCTGATGTAGATTCCAATGAATCTTTATCAGTTTGAAAGTCAGAATTCGTGTATCTTGTAAGGATCAAATTCTTAGCCCCATACACAAGCATGTAGTTCCTTGTTCTCCGTAGATACTTAAGGATCATTTTAACCATTGTCCAATGTTTAGCTCCTAGATTGGATTGATTTCTACTGACCATTCCAACTATAAAACAGATGTTTTATCTAGTACACAACATGGCATACATCAGGATACCAACAGTTGATGCATAAAGAATTTGTCTCATGTCCTCAACTCCTTGAGGTGTCTTAGGACATTATTCATTAGACAAATGAACTCCATATCTAAAAGACAATAATTCTTTCTTGGAGTCTTGCATTTTAAAATTCAACAACACTTTGTCGATGTAAGATATCAGAGAAAAAGCTAGTGTTTTATTCTTGCGGTTTCGGACAATCTGTATCCCAAGAACAAACTGTGTTTGTCCTTTATGTCAATAAGATAACCTACATCATTCTCAATGAGTAGGATATCACCCATATATAGAACTAGGAATGCGACAAAACTATTAATGATCTTATTGTATACACGAGGTTCATCAATACATTGATCAAAGCCAAAAGATTTGATTGTCTCATCAAAACTTATATTCCAGGACCTAGAGGCTTTTTTCAGTCCATTGATTGACCTTTTAAGCGTGCAAACCTCTGCTCGTGTCCTGGTTCAATGAACCCTTTGGGTTGGTCCATGTAGTTGTTCTCAACAAGATTGCCATTCAAGAATGTTATCTTGACATGCATTTGCCATACCTCATAGTCATAATATGCCGCAATTGCAAGTAGGATACATATAGTCTTTACCATAGCAACAGGCGAAAAGGTTTCCTCATTGTTTAACCCTTCAACCAGTGTATAACCCCTTGCTACTAGTCTATCTTTAATGATTTGCATCGTTCCATCTACACCACACTTTCTCTTGTAGAGCCATTAACAACCTATAGGTTTTACCCCATCTGGTTTATCTAAAAGATCCCAAACAGAATTGAAGTGCATAAACTTCATTTCTTGGTCAATGGCTATGACCCATTTGTCTTTGTCTTTGTCAACAATTTCTTGATTATAAGTCAATGAATCTTCACAATCGTCATCTGGTATGACAACATGGGTTTCAAATAAATCCATATAACGGTCAGGTTGTGTTATAACTCTCCCACTACGTCGAGCCACTCTCAACTCTTGGGATGGACATTTTTGACTAGACAAACTAGTATAAACAACTCTTGTTGGTGTACTAACATTATTAGCAACCTTTGTTGTTTTACTGTCTAACTCACTCAACACAATTTTACTTCTTGGTTTGTGGTCCCTTATGTGGTCCTCCTCTAAGAAAGTGTCCATTTGTCCACACAAGTACATTGTCTTCGTTAGGATCATATTATAATCCACCTCTTCTTTCTTTTGGGTAGCCTAAAAATAGACACAATTTTGAACGTGATTCCAATTTCTTTGGGTTTGTAACAAGCACATGTGTTGGACATCCCCAAATTTTGTGGCATAAACTACCTTTACGTCCTTTCCAGAGTTCAACAGGCGTTTTAGAAACACTATTTGACGACACATTGTTCAAAATGTATACTGCAGTCTCAACTGCATACCCCAAGAAGAATCAGGGAGATGGGCATAACTCATCATTGATCGAACCATGTCCAATAAGGTTTTATTTCTCTTTCCGGTACGCCATTCTTTTGAGGCATACTGAGTGCTGAGAGTTGGGATGTAATTCCATGTTCTATCATATAGCTATGAAACTTTAAATCCATGTACTCTCCACATTGATCTGATCGAAGTGTTTTAATTCTTTTACATAATTGATTCTCAACTTCAGCCTTGAATTTCTTGAACTTTTCAAGTGCTTCAGACATATGATGCATTAGGTAAATATGCCTTCTAGGCAGGATTCACATGTAGGTAAAGTATTTCTTATAACTCATTTAGAAGTCCACTCTTTATAAATCTCCCAATCTTATTGTGGTTAATGTGACCCAATTTAAGATTCCAAAGATGAGCATTTTCTTTAGGCGAAGTTTTACGTTTCATAGTTTGTGTGTTTGATGTTTTAAATAATTTAGAGTTCAAAACATTTTTGACTGAATTTGGTCTCAAAACATACAAACTATTTTCTAATGAAATCAAACATATTTCCACACCTGACTTTGAAATAACACTTTATTTAAGGAAAATAGAACAAAAATACATTATTCTATGAGGGAAGAAATTGAAATAATGTTTCTAGTAAACACTGGTATCACTAATTCATTGTATAACACCTTATATTTCTTGTCGAACAAAAGCTTCACTATGCAATTTGATACAGCTGAGACGATATCTCCATTTTCAACCGGCAGTGTTATTTCTCTTTTCTGTAGCTGCTGCAAGGAATCAATTCCCTTAAAAGAAGAGAAAAAATGATTATTAGCGCCTGAATCAAGTAACCAAGCAATTTTACCATTGACAAGTAAACATGCTTCTATACAAAATAAATCATATTTACCTTCTTTCTTCTTCTCGATCAGGTACTTAGGACAATTTCGTTTTCAGTGTCCATCCTCCTTGTGGTGGAAAAGTTTTCCTTTCTCAACAACTTCCTTGGCCTTCTTTCCCCTTTGGGCAGGAGCTTTATCAACCTGTTCCCCTTTACCATTCTTCTTCACGTTCTTTTGCTCCCCTTTCAGGTTAGAAGAAGATGAAGCCACTAATTTAGTCCTAGAGGTCGAACGCCTGTGACAGCAACTACTACCAACATTTTCCTCACCTTTCGTTCCCTGAATTTTCATCAAAGACAGAAAGGTTTGGAGTTTATTCAAAAGGGACGTAAGATTAAAAGTAAGCTTGTTCATAACTGCATTACTTCTAAACTTGAAGAAAATATCTAGTACAGTTTAAAAAATGAAGCTGACTTGGCTCGATTCATCAATGAAAGCACCATTCGACTCCGCGATGTCGAAGTGTACCATCATATCCGGGACATGATCCTAAAAAGATGAACCCTCTGGCATCCTCAAGTTGAATATATACTTGAGGGCATTGTGTCGGGCCAGTGTAGATTGTCTAAATATGCCCTACAACGAGTCCATGATTTCCTTAACGGTTATCATGCCCTCGTGCTTCTTGGCTAATATGTCAGACATACTTGCCAGCATTTAGACCTTGGCCTTATCATTGGCCTTGATCCATCGATCATATGCATCATGAACATTTTGTGTTGCATTTGAGCTTGGCACCTGAGGACTGAAGGGAATCAACTCCCGCAGCGGAAGCGATTGTGAATCGTGCGTTCTTGATTTAGTTATAACGATTTAATTCTAGAACGAAACTAACTAGATTAAGCATATAAACATAATGGACAACAAGAAATATTACCTTTGAAGAACCTTTCTTTAAGTGCTCCTCCTCTCTCACGATCATGATATCAACAACACGAACCACGAACAGAATAAGACACGACCACTGGATCTTCTACGTTGTTCTCTATGTAAAGGAGGAACGTGGGTTCTCTTTAAGAGATATGAGATGTTGATAGAGATGTTTGTGTTTTGGAACCTTTCCCCACAACACAACAAAAGGTTTTTGAAATCACATAACCTAGTTGCATCTCATTCAACCATATATATAGGGAAATAGGATGGAAATGACCATCCTACCCCTCATTTATTATTTTGTTAGTATACGGTTTATATGTGAATCTAATTCACATTAAAACTATAGTTTATATTAATTATATCATATATAATTAATATAACACCTCATGTATGAAATTGAACACTTCAGTTTCATTCCTAAGTTTATACCCTCAATATTACCATGTTGAGCAAATAGAGGGACCTAATGGACCTACAGTTCATGAGCTCCAATGATATGAGATTAACTAATCAAACTCTTTGATCTAGTTAATCAATTTTCATTTTAACTACAAATCACTCCACTATAGACTTGTAGCTGCACTTTCCTCACTGTAGATAATATTGTGTCCACTTATATAGTCATTACCCATGAGTCGATCCTTCACAGGTTCTTCGTAATTACAGTTGTGTGAAATTACCATTTTACCCCTGTGATTACCTCTTTGTTCCTTAAGCACCACTGATCCTCTAATGAACAACAAGTCTAAGGTCCTATCTTAGACTCATACCCTCATAGAGGACGGGGCCCCGTTGTTCAAGCCCTGGAGTCAGTTCTTAAGGGAATAACCTATCTAATTCCTTAGTGTATGAATGAGCAAATTCCATCTTGCACAGTTAAGTTCCCAGCTACCTACGAGGTTCTGTCACTGAGAAAGTAGGCTTATTGAGTCGGCTACAGGCCAAGCTTGTCACACCCCCTCCCGAACTACCTGCTATCTTAGCCCGGAAGACAGCATGAAGCCATCAGATATTGTTTGCCGCTTAACAATTCCTGCTGACTCTGCTTACTGATAAACATACTATGTTCGCATATGGAACACTTTAACATAGCACAAGACAAACCATTGTTTCTACAACCCTTAATGTACAAACAACTATAACTACATAGTCCTCTCAAATAAATCAACGACTCATATGTACTTGTTATACAACACATGCCACGTACAAAATCTCAAACTTATGGAGCTTCCAGTAGATTATGGCAGGATATCAGGTACCAGGAGCTCGATCTCTACCTGAAAAGTTTGAAAACATTGAAAGAATGAGCTATGGAGCTCAGTGAGTGACTGTGTTTAAAATCTATAACATGCAAAACATGTCACCTGAAAACTATGAGCATATGCATTTGTATTCAAGCGTTAAAAGTAAACGTGGAATCATAATAGATTTTCAGAAAACCAACAAGTATGTCATTAAAATATCGTAAGGCATATAAGTGATATAAACACTTTTTAAAACATGTCACAATCCACGTTGTGTAGGGCACGCCAAGTACAGCCAACATTTACTCTACGATGTAGTAGGGCCCGCCCAGCACTCTCATTGTCTTTGTCGTAGTGGGGCCCGCCCAGCACTCACGACAGCATTGTTGTGAGGGAGTACACTCAACGTCGACAACATAATAAGACCTGTGTGCACACGGTACCATAAAGCCTCGGGCTCAATAACTCAGAAAACATCATAAAAACATTTGAACATGCCTGCTTATCTTTACTTTCATAAAACTCAAGCTTACTCAGCTTGTTTATAAAACTGAAAAATCTTTAAAACATAGTTGCTAGTACAAACTTGCTCGAAATCATAACATTTCCATAAATTTCGGCAATCAATAGACATGTGCTCCTGTATAAATTTCACCAAGACATTTAGGGTCACAATGAATACTTGAAACCATATCTAGGAAAATATTTATACTCATAAACATGTGTTCAAAAAGAAAACATAAAGCATTGAAATCTTTCATTCTAGCAAAACTTGCATTTCTTAAAGCACATTTAAAGCATATGGTTCATTTTCGAAGTTCATTTTGTCACTCACAGTGTTAGATCTAGAATCTTTGCTCGTACACTTAACATACCTCCTCTTGGCGTGACAAACAAACAAATCCATGTATTAGAACCTCGAGCTAATGATTTTCAACCTTAAAATTACAAAAACCACACCATCCACTTTTCCAGGGTAATATTTATCTTCAAATACGCCTCTGAATGTGTGCCATTCCAGAGTACGTGCATCACTCCGTCTGGCTAAAATCTATTTCCACCATCCCTCTGCTTCCTTCTCGAGCAAGAAGGTGGCTAACTTGACTTTACGCTCCTCGGAGCAACTCATCATATTAAAACATTTATCAAGCTTATTCAGCCAAACCTCAGCTTCAACTGGATCTTTGGAACCCCCAAACACTGTGGCTCCTAATTCTTTTAGGTGATCTATTCTATATGTCCTATCTGGATTACTTAGCCCTGCTCCCTATGGCTTAACTACCTCGTGTGAGGAATTAGCATGCTGCTTAATTCTGGCCCCTATCTGAACTCTCGGGGCACTAGATCTCCTCTAGGATTGATCTTGGGTAGGATCCTGCGTCCCGTCCTGATCTTGCCTGCATCGTCTGCTAGTACGTGGTGGCATGACTTCTATAACATATCAACATACTAGACATGTAATGAGTATTCAACTCAAATGCACAATTCTAGACTTGTGTTCACATTCTAGTCCTGAATGCACTTACTCTTATCCTTACTTGGACCATGCTCTGCTAGTTCTATTGAACTAACTCAATAACGTGCTATTTACTTTTCAGTTTCTTCTAGAGCTAACTTGCTCTGTCTCATTCCCATGGAGCTAACTGCTCTGATACCAAGTTGTCACACCCCCTCCCGAACTACCTGCTAACTCAGCTCGGAAGGCGGCGTGAAGCCAACAGACATTGTTACCTCTTAACAATACCTGCTCACACTACTTTACTTGAAAACAAACTATGTTCGCATATGGAACACTTTAAACATAACACAGCGGAAACTGTACATCTATAAGACGTACATGAGGAGAAACTCTTCTTAAGTATCTCTTGGAAACTAAAACGAGCAAGAACATCAGAACCACAAACAGTCCAAACTACTAATTAAACAACCACAACCTCTAAAGCACATACGACTATAATTACATAGTTCTCTCAAAATAATTTAAAAAAAACATATGGTCTTGCTATACAACACAAGCCACGTACAAAATATCAAACATGTGAAGCTTCAGCAGACTATGGCAAGTTTTCAGGCACCGGGAGCTCGATCTCTACCTGAAAAGTGGGAAAAACACTGAAAGAATGAGCTATGAAGCTCAGTGAGTGACTTGAGTTTAAAAGAAAGCTATTAACTCGTAAATCATATCACCGGCCATCTATGAGCATATGCATCCAGAATCAAATGTTAAAAATAATCTGTAATCATAATAGCTTTTCATGAAAACCAGCAAGTATATCGTTAAAATCTCGTAAGGCATGTAAATGAGATAAACTCTTTTTAAAACATTTCACAATCTACGTTTGTTCTACGATGTAGTGGGGCCCGCCCAACACTCACGACAGCGCTGTTATCACGGAGTTCACTCAACGTCGACAACAGAAATGACCTGTGTGCACACGGTACCATAAGCTTCGGGCTCAATATCACAGAAGATCACATGAAAACATTCGAGCATGCCTGCTTATCTTTTCTTTCATAAAACTCAAGCTTACTTAGCTTGTTCATTAAACTGGAAAACTTAAAGCATACTTGCTTAACATAATCGCTCAAAATCATAACATTTTCATAAACTTTGGAAATTTAATAAACATATGCTCGTATATAAATTTCATCAAGACATTTAGGCTCATCATGAACACTTTAAAACATTTCTAAGAAATCATGAATGCTTATAAACAAGTGTTCAAAGAAAACAATAAACATCTAAACCCTTTCATTCAAGCAAAACTTGTATTTCGTAAAGCATTTTTTAAGCATATAGCTCATTTTCGAAGTTCATTTGTCACTCACAATGTTAGAACTAGAATCTTAGCCCGTACACTCGACCTATCTGCTCTTGGCCTGTCAAACAAACCAAATCAACCATTAGAACCTCGAGCTCATGCTTTTTAACCTTAAAATTACAAGAAAACAGACTTTCAAATTTTCCAGCATTTTCAGATTTTCTGCCCTGTTTTCAGACAGCCATAACTTCTTCATTACTTAGCCAAACAGGGTGAAATTTATACCAAACTCTTCCTTTTTGAATCCTCTAAAAATCATATGAAGATATGAAATTGAAATGCGCAATAGATTGGTTCAGAAATACCTCGAAAGCTTCTTTCCCAGGAACTAACTTATGCTATTCCAGATTCGATTTTCTGCTGCAACCCGAAACTCGACCTGCTCTTTACAACATCTTCCAATCATTTTCTATTCATGATTTCTTCATGAACATTGTAGGAAATTCAATAAGCTTTCCAACCATACCTATTATAGCTTGTGATTCAAACCCTACAGACCAGTACAACCAAAACACCAGAGACTTCTCAGATTTGACAGCAAATTCTGTCTTCTGTCTTCCTCTTCACAAATCAGTAGCTTAAGATCTCAATTTGCTCGAGCTTCCTTCACAAATTCTGTTCCAATATGAGTTAACTTGCAAGAAACAAAATCTCAACTCTTACCTATTTTTGTGGAGCTCGAGATGAACAAAATAGCAGAACTAGTCTGAGTTGTTCACCTTGCCTCTACACAAATAAACTTTGAGTTCTCCTCCCTCTCTTCTGCAATTCCAGCACAAAAATCTCCTTCTTCCTATTCCTTTCTGCTACTCTCATGAAAACTCTTGCTTTCCTTTTGATAAATGAAGAAGAAGATCGAAGGAACTTGTTGTTTTAAAAGAAAAACTAAGGTGGGGGTCCCACCTTCCACTTTCTTTCTTTGTTTATCCTTTTCTTTTTCTTTTCTTTTCTTTTCTTTTCTTTCCTTTTCTTTCCTAAACATAACATAATATAGTAACCATAGCTTTCATTTTCTTTTCTTCATTATTCTTAGACCAAACCTAACCAAAATGGTTTAAGCTTTTCCTTCCTTGTTTTCCTTTTATATTTCACTTCATTTCCTTTTTTTTAAAACAAGGAAAACCAAGTTTTATGCATTCATTTCTTCTTTTCTTTTGTTTTTTCTTTATAAGGAAATTCCGAAGAATGATTCTCGGGTTTACAAATTCCATGTCTAAAAACCAACAAACCCATTTTCGAATCTTCGATCTTAAACCTTGACAACACTTGAGACAAGGCTAGTGTTTTATTCTTTCGGTTCCGGAAAATCTGGATCCAAAAAACAAACTGCGCATCACCCAAATCTTTCATTAGGAACTGCGTAGCTAGCCATTCCTTGATGTCAGTAAGATAACCTACATAATTTCCAATGAGTAGGATATCATCCACATAGAGAATTAGGAATGCGACAGAACTATTGATTATTTTCTTGTACACCCAAGGTTCATCATCATTCTGGTCCAAACCATAAGATATGATTGCCTCATCAAATCTTATAGTCCAGGACCTAGAGGCCTGTTTCAGTCCATAAATTGACCTTTTAAGCCTGCAAACCTTTTGCTCTTGTCTTGGTTCAATGAACCCTTTGGGTTGGTCCATGTAGATGTTTTCCTCAAGATTGTCAATCAAAAAGGTTGTCTTCACATCCATTTGCCATACCTCATAGTCATAATATGCGGCAATGGGAAGAAGGATAAAGATAGACTTTACCATAGCAATAGGTGAAAAGGTCTCCTTATAGTCAACCCCTTCAACCTGGGTATAACCCTTTGCTACTAGACTAGCTTTAAACGTTTGCACCTTCCCATCTACACCACGCTTTCTCTTGTAGATCCACTTACAACCTATAGGTTTTACCCCATCAGGCTTATCTACAAGATCCCAAACAGAATTTCTTGGTCCATGGCTATGACCTACTTGTATTTGTCTTTGTCAACCATTGCTTGATTATAAGTCAATGAATCCTCGCAGTTGTCATCTAGTATAAAAACTTGGGTTTCAGCAAAACCCATGTAACGGTCAGGCTCGATTACAACCCTCCCACTACGTCGAGGGATACTCAACTCTCGAGATGGACTCTTTTGACTAGACAAACCAGTATCAACAACTCTTGTTGACGTACTAGTTTTTTTAGCAACCTTTCTTATTGTTCCGTCTAACTCACTCAACACCAATTTACTTTTTCGTTTTTGGTCCCTTATGTGCTCCTCCTCTAAGAAAATGGCATTTGTCGACACAAAACCCTTATCTTCCTTAGGATCATAGAATATACCACCTCTTGTTTCTTTTGGGTATCCTACGAATAGCCATAACTTTGAACGTGAATCCAACTTCTTTGGATTTGTCACAAGCACATGTGCTGGACAACCCCATATCCTGATGTGACATAAGCTACCTTTACATCCTTTCCAGAGTTCAAAAGGTGTTTCAAAAACACTTTTTGCGGGCACATTATTCAAAATGTATATTGTAGTCTCCACTGCATAACCCCAAAAGGAACTAAGGAGATGAGCATAACTCATCATTGATCAAACCATGTCCAACAGGGTTCTATTTCTTCTTTCCGATACACTGTTTTGTTGTGGTGTGTCGGTAGTTGAGAGTTGGAATGTAATTCCATGTTTTATCATATAGTTCTGGAATTTTAAATCCATGTACTCTCCACCTCGATCCGATCGAAGTGTTTTAATAGTTTGACCTAATTGATTTTCAACCTTAGTCTTGAATTCTTTGAACTTTTCTAGTGCTTCAGACTTGTGGTGAGAATAATCATCTATAAAAGAGATGAAATATTCATATCCTCCCCTACCTTTAACATTCATCGGACCACATAGGTCTGAATGTATAAGCTCTAGAGTGTCTTTGGCTTATAACCTTTTCTACTAAAAGGACTTTTAGTCATTTTGCCTTCTAGGCAGGATTCACATATCGGTAAAGAGTGTTCTTCTAACTCGTTTAGAAGTCCATTCTTTACCAATCTCTGAATCCTATTGAGATTAATGTGACCCAACATAAGATTCCGAAGGTGAGCATTTTCTTTAGGAGAAATTTTATGTTTCTTAGTATGTGCGTTTGCAGTTTTAAATAATTCAGTGTTCAAAACCATTTTGACTTAATTAGGCATTAAAACATACAATCCATTTTCTAATGAAGGTTAACATATTTCCACGGTTTCTTTAAAATAAACACTTTATTCATTGAGAAAAAAATAGAAATACATTGTTCTATGAGGCAAGAAATGGAAATAAGGTTTCTAGAAAACCCTAGTATCACTAATATATTGTCCAAAAATAGATATTTCTTGCCAAAATAAAGCTTCATCGTATGTCATCGTTACAATCGAGATGACTTCTCCATTTCCAATCAGGAGCGTTATCTCTCCTTTCTGTAGCTGCTTTCGGGAATCAATTCCATGAAAAGAAGAGCAAACGTGATTAGTGGCGCCTGAATCATGTATCCAATCAGTTTAATCATTATCCACTAAACAAGCTTCTAGGCAAAGTAAATCATATTTACTTTCCTTATTCTTTTCTACAATGTACTTCAGACAGTTCCGTTTCCAATGCACGTCTTCGTTGCAGTGGAAACACTTTCTTTTCTCAGCAACGTCTTTGACTTCTTGCCCTTTTGGGCGGCAGGTTTGTCAGCATGTTTCCCTTTACCAACCTTCTTTATGTTCTTCTTCTTCCCTTTCAAGTCAGAAGAAGATGAAGCCACTGTTTTTGTCCCAGAGGTCGAACCTCTATGATAACTCCTACTGGCAACATTTGCCTCACCTTTCGATTCCTGAATTTTCATCAATGATTGAAAGGTCTGGAGTTCATTCAAGAGGGAGGTGAGGTTGAAAGTAAGCTTTTTCATAACAACATTACTTCCAAACTTCAAGAAACTATCTGGAAGGGTTTTCAGAATAAAGCTGACCTGGCTCGACACATCGATGGAAGCACCATTCGACTCCGCAATGTTAAAGTGCACCATCATATCCAGGACATGATCCCGAACAAATGTACCCTCTGGCATCCTTGAGTTAAATATGTATTGTAAGGCATTATGTCGGGCCTGTGTGGACTGTTGTCCAACCATACCCTGCACAGAATCCATGATTTTCTTGGCGGTTATCATGTCCTCATGCTTTTTGGCTAATATGTCAGACATACTTGCCAACATGTAGACCTTGGCCTTATCATTGGTCTTGATCCGTCGATCATATGCATCACAAACATTTCGTGACGCATTCGGGCCTGACACATGAGGACACTCCTCAGTTACCGATCATCCACTACCAATATAGTGTTGATTTTTTTTTTCCATGTCAGCATATTCTCTCCGGTTAACTTTTCCGCACCCAATAAGGAAATTATAGAGCTAGACATTTTTGCTGAAAATTTAAAAACAAACTTGTATGAGTTTCTTGTTGGGATTTGTGCCCTAAAACTCGTAGTTTGTATTTATGTTCTAGTTACTGTAATAAAGTGCTATTATTTCAATAAATAGTTATTGTTCGTTACCTACGAGTTTGCCTTTATTTAAACCATAAGTCCAATAAACTAAACATCCAAGGTTGTTATATGAATCTTTAACTGAACGTATTGTACATATAAAGGATCTCGGTTCGAGATACAGCCTAAAGGGTCTATAGTTAAGGGATAAGGTTTGGGTACCTTACCCTGGTAAAACCGTGGATGTGGCCCACTTTGTATTTGATACAAACACTGTGATCCTAACGTGTTCGTGTAGATGTCATGTGAGTGGGGATATCCTACGTAATAAGATTACATAAGACCGGACCACGAAATAGTAACCTGTAGCTGTAACTCCGTTGACTAGTTAGGTTTCTATCTCACTAGGATGACCTAGGAAACTGATCTCAATCCTGAGCAGGTTACGAACTCCTGTTCGCGAGGGATTGCCCTTTGACTAGTATGGGTGAGTGTGGCTAGATTCGCCGACTCAATATGCATACCTTCTTGGAGCTTCTGATTGTCGACTTAGTGAACGGTTGGGAACTTAACTGAGCAAGATGAAATTCACTCTTTCCCGCCTACTAGGGTAAGTAGAGGAATGTTCCCTTAAGTGGTGTCTCCGGGACTTGAACAAAGCGCTCGACCCTCTCATTGGCCCGAGAGGGGCTATGTTTGTTGGTAGGACCACAAACAAATTGTTCATTAGAGGATCATTGTTACTTAATGTACAAGACGTAACCCAGGGGTAAAACGATAATTTATCTAGCTGGAGTTACGAACATTCGTGAAGGATTGACTTGTTGTTATTGGTAAAAATCCGTGGACACATAAATATATCTGCAGTGAGAAGAGTGCAGCTATGGGACTTTAGTGGAGTGTTCCCGCAGTTAATGAATGGTTATTGGGAGGTTAATGAGATTAACCGAACAATCTCGTATCGTTGGAGCTTCTGATCTGTAGGTCTATTAGGTCCACCTTCTAGCTCGTAAAGGGTTCTTAGATCATTTGAATTTGAAATGTTCAAATTCATTAGGGAATATATTAAATGTATAATGATACGATATAATATATGGTTTTTGAACTATA
Organism: Trichosanthes cucumerina; assembly: GCA_036507285.1. Taxonomy (NCBI): domain Eukaryota; kingdom Viridiplantae; phylum Streptophyta; class Magnoliopsida; order Cucurbitales; family Cucurbitaceae; genus Trichosanthes; species Trichosanthes cucumerina. Next base: position 21,485,915 of record CM071843.1, on the reverse strand, counting down.
TATTATAAATTTAATGTGAATATGATTCATATTGAATAATATGAGAGAGTTAAACATTTGAAGAGTTCAAATATTAAACATATATGAATGTGATTCATATTTAAAAACTATAGGTTAAAATTTAAATGTGCACTGGATGTACATTATACTATAGGTTAATGATTAAATGTGATTTAATCATATACATATAATCTATTTGAAATATAAGATATTCAAATTAATTAATTAAGAAATAATTTATTCTTTAAATAGGTTATTTTTTAATTATTTAATTAATTAAAAGAGGGGAACGTGTATAGGACAAGTTCCCCACTCACAAGTTTCTTCTCCACTCCCTATCGTTAAGTGTAGGGAGTTGGAAGAAGCAGTCGATCGATTTTGATCATTGAAGCAATTTTTAGAATTTTTGTTGCTCTAGAATTCTCTCACCCTCAAAATTCCCAATTATTCAAAAAGTTTGAATCGTTCCCACCAAGGAGGATCTAAGCACTTAGAGATATAGAAGGTGATATCTGGTGGTTGTGTTCTTGCTGGAAGAAAACAGAGAAATCCGTGTACAATTGATTTGTTGTACAACCTTTGGAGCAACAAGTTGCAGTAGAAAATCTACAAAGGTATCCCTCTCTTTTATTAGTTTAATCGTTCAAATTCTATCATGTTTGCATGTACTACTCAATGCTTTAATTAGATTAAATGATATATGCTTGTTTTGTATTTTATCAATGTACTGTTTTTTGCTTCAACCTAAACAATCAAGCAATTACAATTCCAAACCACTTTTCCTTTACTTAAGGAGCTCAGATCTCCATCATTTCTTGCTATAACTCTAATTCAATCATGTTTTAGCTAATTATCAAATGATTCCTAGGTTATTTATAATTTGCAATGATACTCGAAAGGTTTAAAATGTATGACACCGAAGGGTAATAAAAAAACACTCCTCCTGTAGATCAAGACATTCCTGATCAAAACTTAATACCAGAATAACTCTTATTCCCATAGGTTTTAGTTACGATTTTTCGGTCAGGATACATACACAACTTATGTACCCCGTGAGTGTAACCCTCTGTCTGTAGATCCCAGAGTCTCCATCCAATAAAATCCGTCGAAGGGAGGACTAGATTGAAAAATACTCTAAAGAAATCTTTATCCCTTTCGGGTGTCTACTGTGTTCGATCCCCTATGATCAAGCCCTCCGAAGGGATTGTCTTGTCTAGACCAAACTAGCAGGTTGTACATAAATTAATATAACAACTTTATATTAATTAATCATGCAAACTATATAATATAACTCTGTATATTATAAATGATGCATGAAAATGCTTAACCTAAGGTGCGATTTCTAAAATAGAGGCATACATTATGCATGGCAATAATTACACAACAATTGCATAATTTAAATAGCAAAATTAGACCAATTTTGGCACCCTAAAATTAATTTTAATTAATATAATCTAATTATATTAATTAAAATTAAATATATTAAATATAAAACATTTTTATAATTAATATATATAATAAAACAAATTTTCTGTCGTTGCTCCTTCGCGTGAAACGTATGTGGCGTTGCAACGCTGATGGTAGTGTTGCAACGTTGCGCATTGTCTGTTTCGGTAAACGCGAGATCTTTCTTTGGAATTCAAGAAAAAAAATAAAAAAAAGAAAACAAGAAAGAAAATGTTAATATATTATGGTTGTTTTGTTTTAAAAAGAAAAGAAAAGAAAAGAAAAGGAAAGAAAAGAAAGGAAAAAGGAAAAAACTAAAAAGGGATATGGAAGGTGGGACGCCACCTTTGTTTTTTTTTAAATAACCAAGTTTGCTTTCGATCTTCTTCTCATTTCAACAAAGAGGAGATGAGAGTTTCGTGGGATAAGGAGAAAGGAAAAAGAAGAAGGAGATTTCGGTGAGTTAGAGTTGCAGAAGAAGGGAGGAGAACTCAAAGCTTGTTTGTATAGTAGGAAGGTGATCAACTCAAGCCTTTTCTTATTTTCTGTTCATCTCGAGCTCCACAGGAAGAGGTAAGAGTTGAGGTTTAGTTTTCTCGATATCTAATTAATTTTTTACCAAAGTTCGTGAAGGATGCTCGAGTTAATTCTGACCTTAAGTTACGGTTTTATGAAGAGGAAGACAGAAGACAGAATTTGCTGTCAAATCTGAGAAGCCTCTGGTGTTTTGGTTGTCTTGATCTGTAGAGTTGGAATCAAAAGCTCTAATAGGTATGGTTGGAAAGAGTATTGAATTTCCTACTACTCTTATGAAAAAATCTTGAGTAGAAAACGACTGGAACATATTTTACATTTCAGGTTAAGTTTGTTGTGCAACAAGAAATTGAATCTGGAAACAGCAGCAGGTTGTTTTTAGGGAAAAAGCTATCGAGGTATTTTCGAACAAATCTGTTAGGAATTTGAATTTCATTTCTTCATATGAGTTTTAGAGGGTTCAAAAAGGAAGAGTTTTGTATAGAGTACATCCTTTGTGGATATATAATAAAGAAGTTATGACTGTTTTAATACAGGGTATAAAATCTGTGAAATGCTGGAAAAGTGGATGGTGTGATTTTTGTAATTTTAAGGTTAAAAATCATGAGCTCGAGGTTCTAATACATGGATTTAGTTTGTTTGACAGGCCAAGAGGATATAGGTCGAGTGTACGGGCCAAGGTTCTAGTTCTAACATAGTGACTGACACAACGAACTTCGAAAATGAACTATATGCTTGAGATATGCTTTAAGAAATGCAAGTTTTGCTAGAATGAAATGGTTTCAATGCTTTACGCTTTCTTTTGAACACATGTTTATGAGCATTCATGTTTTCGTGGAAATATTTTCAAGTGCTCGGTGTGAGCCTAGATTTCTCGATGAAACTTATACATGATCATATGTTTATTGATTTCTGAAATTTATGGAAATGTTATGATTTCGAGCAAGTATGCACTAGCAAGTATGATTTAAAGATTTCCAGTTTTTTTTTATGAACAAGCTGAGTAAGCTTGAGTTTTACGAAAGAAAAGATAAGCAGACGTGTTCAAATGTTTTTATGTATTTTTCTGAGTCTTGAATGAGTAAATGTCTGAGACATTGAGCCCGAGGCTATATAGTATCGTGTGCACACAAGTCAGATATTGTTGTCGACGTTGAGTGTACTCCGTTACAACAATGCTATCGTGAGTGCTGGGCGGGCCCCACTACGACAAAGACGATGGGAGTGTTGGGCGGGCCCCACTAAATCGTAGAGTAAACGTTGGTTGTACTGGTCGTGCCCTACACAACGTGGATTGTGACATGTTTTAAAACGACTTCTATCATTCATATGCCTTACGAGATTTTAACGACATACTTCCTAGTTTTCTGAAAAGTTATTATGGTTACACGATTATTTTTAACGTTTCATTACATATGCATATGCTCATACATGGCCAGGTGATATGATTTACGAGTTAATAGTCTTCTTTTAAACTCAGTCACTCACTGAGCTTCATAGCTCATTCTTTCAGTGTTTTCAAACTTTTCAGGTAGAGATCGAGCTCCCGGTACCTGACATCCTGCAATAGCCTACTGAAAGCTCCATGAGTTGGTATTTTGTACGTGGTTGGGTTGTATAGCAAGTCCTTATGTATTGTAGTTAGTGTTTGAGGGGATTATGTAGTTATAGTCGTATGTGTTTGGAGGTTGTTCTTGTTTAATTAATGGTTTTGCCTGTTTGTGGTTCTGATGTTCTTGCCCGTTTTAGTTTTCAAGAGAGGATTTAAGAAGTGTTTCTCCTTATGGTTGTTTAATAGTTGTCCAGTTTACGTTGTGTTAAGTTTAAAATTATGTTTATCAGGTAAAACAGAGTCAGCAGGTATTGTCAAGAGGTATCAATGTCTGTTGGCTTCATGCCGTCTTCCGGGCTAAGTTAGTAGGTGGTTCGGGAGGGGGTGTGACAACTTGGTATTAGAGCAGTTAGCTCCATGGGAATGAGACAGGGCAAGTTAGCTCTGAGAATAAATTAAAAAGTCATAGCAAGTTATTGAGTTAGTTCAGATTGAACTAGTAGAGTATGGTTCAAGTAAGGATTAGAGCAAGTCCAGATACGGCTAAAATGTGAATAGAAGCTTAGTATATTGTGTATTTTAATTAAGTATCCAAAGTATGTCTAATGTGTTGATATGTTATAGGTGTCATGCCACCACGTACTAGCGAACGACGCAGGCAGGATTAGGGCGGGACGCAGGATCCTACCCAAGGCCATTCTGAGAGGGGATCTAGTACCCCAAGAGTCCAAACTGAGGCAAGAGATGAGCAGCATGCCAGTTCCTCACATGAGGTAGGCAAGCCAGAGAGAGCAGGGCCAAGTGATCCAGAGAAGACATATGGAATAGAACGTCTGAAGAAATGAGTGATTTTGGTATATGAGAGTTGAGCATAATGTGTTTTTAAGCTATGAATGAATGAAAAAATGTGATTTTGGTTGCTTGTTTATAAGAAGAAAATGTGTATATATGAAGCTAATTGTATATATGTTGTGAAGTGGACTTATTTCTACGTCGAAGAAAAAGAATGCATGAAATTCCTATTATTAATGATTGAAAAGAAAGAGTTAAGTTAGGAGTTTATTACCTAAAGGAAGTTTTGTAAATATGATCCTCATATTTGTTACAGAAGAAGGCATGGTGTGAAGTTTCGATAGTGATACTATATGGTTAAAGAACTTAATAAAGACAAGTATGAAGAGTAAAAGTAAGTAGTTAGAGTTTTAGTTTGAGAACATAAGAAAATTGAAGGTTTGGATTTCAGAACCTTGTGCACAGTTCGACAGTCACATGGTCCCCTTTGTGTTAAAGCTTTTGGAATATGTATAATGAACCTCGACACTAAATTCCACCTTTGGTCAAGATATATATGTATAACATGGAAGACATAATATGAAGTGTTAACCTTGAATTTTTATGTGGTATAAAGTTTCCTTTTCCCAAATTAGAGGATAAGTAGAAATGATTTGAGTAGTAGAGGAAAGTTTCAATGAGTCTATGCTACGTTGTGTAGAAGACAAACAGAGGAGCTTCTTTTAATTAATAAAGTGTGTAGTGGTAGTGATCGATCGACGATAGGAATGAAACTAGAAGGTTAATTTAATATAGGTTAGGCTGATAGTTTATTAAGTGAGGTTTTAGAAATTTTGGCACTAGAACCAAACTGGTATAAGAAGTTGAGAAAGTCCTCAATTTGATGAAAAAAAGAAAATAATGTTTAAAGAGAGTAAGTATGAGGAACAATGTGTGGGTTTAGATGAAATAAGATTCATCTTTTAAGGTCACCCTTAACACAAGAGATAGATGTTGCATAAATTTTGCAAAACCGCAAGTGTACATGTCAAGTTTTAATATATTGAATTTGAGTACGAGTATTATCAACAGGATTCGGTAATTTAATTCAATTAATTCCTATCAATAACACCACTCAATTTTATCTAGAAAATCAAACTAAAGGTGAAGTGAAACACAAAATCAAAGAGTGAAAATTGAGAACAATAAGGAGAGACAAATATCTTAGGGACTACATTTTATGAATTAATTAACTATTTTATTGAGATCACATGCTAATGGGTTATTGCATTGCTTTTGTAAACCAATAAACTAAAATAACAAATAACCTCTCGCAAGGCAAGTGAATCTCCTGCAAAACATAGAATTAAACATCACTGTTCAACCTAAAAATCAAACATGGCACCAAGTTCAGTTCTTATGGGTTTCTAATAGCGCTTCAATCATTATCAAGTCAAAGTAACTATCAATCATGCAATTGAGATCAAATCTAAAATATCTTTCACAAGAATAAATTTAGACCTAAGAAAATATAAAACGTGATCAAGAATCTATAAGTATTAAGGATGCAAATGAATGAATGAAAGCATTACAATAAACCAAAAAAAGTTAATTCAACAAATTAGCGTTATTAAAATGCTACATATCTATCCCTAAGATAACGAGTTTAGCTACTCATGCCCACAATAAATCCTACTAAACTCAAATACAAAACCATAGTTTAACGAACAAAGTGAAGAGAACGAAGAAAGAACTCTCGTGGCATGAACGACAATGATCCCGACACCTATCACGAACCCCGAGCTACAAAAGTCTTCCACTTGAAATCTCTCAAAGTCTTCTTACAAGCCCTCACAATAAATTTTAGACAATGGTTTTAAAGCTCTCCCAAACGGCCCCTAATCAACAGCCAAAACTTCCTTTTCATATTATCGGTACGATATTGAAATGCTCGGCATGGCGTTGAAACGTCGTGCCCTAAGCACGTGTCTAAATAAGGAAACAATCTGCGACGTTGCAACGCTGAGCTCAACGTTGCAACGCCGCTACACAACACACACCTTGCAACGCCATCTCATCAAGATTAACTGTTTGGTTTGGCCTTCCTCCTTCCACTTAATTCCGTTTTTAGCTCCTTCAAGCATACTTTGACTCATTTTTCACCCATATTTATCCATCCATCCTTGTATCGCTCTATAACATGAAATTCAACAATTTAGGCACATGAAAGACCTGGAATTACTACAAAACTAACATAATTTATGCCCAAGTATAACACATTTTGTGTGTTATCAAACACCCCAAACATAAATAATTGCTAGTTCTCGAACAAAGACAGGAAAAATAAGGATCAATTCAGAGTAAGCTTTCATACTAAAGACTCAAGCCTCAAAAATTTTATGAATCGAAGAATAAATTCATAAAAAATACAACATTGATTAAACGTGAAATATTAACATTTTAAAATTGAATCCAATTATTCCTTGATTAATTGCGTGGTAGCCTTTTCCAGTTTAGTCATTATAAGCCCAAGATAACCTTATTGAGTTCCCTACTCATCTTCCCTCTACACTGGCCCTATGATCCAAATCTTCAGCTCATTTACACAGTTAGAAAGTTTTACCATTTTTTGTATAGATGTTTTTCTTTCACCCCAGACTCAAACCGTATTTCACTAACACATATTTATTTTATTATTATTATTATTATTTTGGAGGGAAACCTTCAGTCATCTATGCCTTTACTCAAACATACTAACAATATGTGGTGAAAATAGTTGACTACGAGCACAGATACCATGCAAATTGACAAAAACTGCTCACATCCTAAGTGATTTACTTTTAAAGATCTGTAGTGGTCACACCACTTACGATATTGGAGTACTCTCTTTTTATTTTTTTATTTTTAATTTTTTTTAAGAGTATATCATCTTCAAGAAGGTTTAAATTTCAGTCATTCAAACTTGCTCTTTCATCAGCTCATAAGCCAATCGAGGTGAAAACGATTTTTTGGAACGAATAAACTTGTCGTAAGTATTCAAGACCCCCCGGGATTTGCTAAGTGCAATTAAATTCAATAAATTCTCTAATCAATTTTAATCATCCTAAAACTATAATTTAATAAATTGTTTTCTCAGTAGATGAACGTTATTCACAATTCGAAAAAAATTTCCTTAGTGGTTTTCATAGTCAAAGTGCTAGGAAAGACTTACAACGAGCAATCCATTCCATCATCCTTAAATCAATCATGAATTTTGGACAACTTATCAAAAGTTTCAAGGAATACCTTTCAGTACAAAGCACCAAAATGATAGCTTATCTTTGTGTTCCTTTTCTATGTTCAACCTTCAACTATCTCCTTGTTCCTTTTCTAAGTTCAACCTTCAACCATTTCAATTGTTGACATATTAAGCTGGAAACTCCAGCTACAATTGCACTCATATGGGCCATAATTTCCTTTCGATAATTCCAACAACTCCAATCATTCATCATCGCCAAACAAAAAAATATGATCTTTTTCCTTCATTTATATCCACATGCTTTCCCAATTCATTTACAGTACCAACAACAACAATTTGTAAGTAACATTAACATTTAATGTCAAAAGGAGTAGAACATAACTTGATCTACAACATTGTCAATATCTTGTACAAAGTTGGTGTAGAGTTTCCAAGCCTTTGAAAAAGGTAAAATGCATGAGAAAAGTCCAAACACAACAACCAGTTATTTTAATAATAGGCCCATCATAAAAACCTCTCTTTTCTCTTTCTTTGTTCTCTTCAATCCTTACTCTTATCTGTAATAACTTTAACGATGGCATAACAAGAAATTCTTATTGTTAAACCAAAGATATGTATAATAGTGAGTAAAATATGTAACTAATTCACCTAAACTGTAACAAAAAATCATTAGCTAATAATCATTAGGCCACCAACCGCGATCAAAGTGCAAAATTTTGAATAACTTCACTCGAAAGTAATAAAAGACTATAATTCTATGATGCGGGAGATTCTTCTATTCCTGTCATTTTATGATAAGAGTCAAACCCTTTTATGGAGAAGAAGCTTAAAAAAACAAGACCAATCATATATATTCTCACCAATCATGATAGAAAGGAAGTTTGAATGCCCAAAGCTTTCATGCAATATAAAGTACGCATTCATTTTCTTAGCATATATTTTTTTGAGCACTTTATCTAGGCGACTCTGCGATGTTAAGGTGCACCATCATATCCAGGAAATGATCCCGAACAGATGTATCCTCTGGCATCCTCGAGTTGAATATGTACTTTAGGGCATTATGTTGGGCTTGTGTGGACTGTTGTCCAAACATACCCTGCACAGAATCCATGATTTCCTTGGCGGTAATCATGCCCTCATCCTTCTTGGCTAATATGTCAGACATACTTGCCAACATGTAGAACTTGGCCTTATCATTGGCCTTGATCCATCGATCATATGCATCACGAACATTTCGTGACGCATTCAAGCCTAGCACCTGAGGACATTCCTGAGTTAGCACAAACTTCAGATCATCCACTACTAAAATAGTGTTGAATTTATTTTTCCATATCATCATATTCTCTTCGGTTAACATTTTCGCACCCAATAAGAAAATTATAGAGCTAGACATTTTTACTGAAAATTTACAAACAAACTTCTATGAGTTTATTGCTATAACTCTAATTCAATAATGTTTTAGCTAATGATGAAATGATTCCTAGGCCATTTATAATTTGCAATGATACTCCAAAGGTCTACAATGTATGACACCAAAGGGTAATAAAAAACACTCCTCCTCTGAATCAAGACACTCTTGACGAAAACCTAATACCAGAATAACTCTTATTCTTATAGGTTTTAGTTACAATTTTTCGATCTTGATACATACACAACTTATGTATCCCGTGAGTGTAACCCTCTGTCATTAGATCCTAGAGTCTCGATCCAATAAAATCCGTCGAAGGGAGGACTGGATTGGAAAATGGTCTAAGGAAATCTTTATCCTTTTCGGGTGTCTACTGTGTTTGATCCCCTATGATCAAGCCCTCCGAAGGGATTGTCTTGTCCAAGCCAAACTAGGAGGCTGACCACAGTGGTCTAACAGTGTATACCGGCAAATAGACCGTAGGTTTTGTTTTCACTAAACCTGCTCCCACTCACTATGTAAACTCGAGATCTTCCTTTGAAATTTCCTAACAAAAAAAAAACAAAACAAAACAAATAAATGATGTTTGGATTTTTTTTGTTTTTAAAAAGAAAAGAAATGAAGTGAAAGATAAAAGGAAAATAAGGAAGGAAAATCTTAAACCATTTTTGTTTGGTTTGCATTAAAAGTAGTGAAAAAAGGAAATGAAAGAAATGATTAAATATTAAGTTTTGATTTGTTTTTAAAGAAAAGAAAATAAAATAAAATAAAATAAAGAAAGAGATAAAGGAAAGAAAGAAAAAGGAAAAAGAAAAGCAAAAGGTAAAAAGGGGTAAAAGACAAACTCCACCGTTTGTTTTTTGTTTAAAAAAATTAAGTTCATTTTCCTTCCATTTTGGTTTCATTTTCAACAAGGAGAAGAAGGTTTTCGTGGGAGAAGGAGAAAGGAAGAGGAAGAAGGTGGTTTTTGGAGCTGAAGTTGCAGAAGAGAGGAGAACAACTAAAGGTATGTCTCTATAAGAACAAGTTAATCAATTCAATCTTATTGTTGTTTTCTGTTCATCTCGAGCTCCATAGGAAGAGGTAAGAGTTTAGGTTTGGTTTCGTGAAAGTTAACTCATATTGGAACAAAATTCGCGAAGGAAGCTCGAGCCAATTCGGATCTTAAGCTACTTATTTGTGAAGACGAAGACAGAAGACAGAATTTCCTGTCAAATCCGAGAAGTCTCTGGTGTTTTGGTTGTACTGGTTTGTAGAGTTCGAAAGCTTATTGAATTTCCTACAAGTTTCGTGAAGAAATCGTGAGTAGAAAATGTTTAGAAGATGTTTTAAATCTAAGCTTAAATTTGTTGTGCAGCAGGAAAAACGAAACTGGAACAGCAGGAAGTTGTTTTGAAAAATGTAGCTTTCGAGGTAAATTCGAACAAATCCGTTTGGAATCTCATTTTAATGTCTTCATAAGAGTTTTAGAGGGTTGAAAAAGGAATAGTTTGGTATAAATTACATTCTTTTTGGATAAGTAATGAAGAAGTTATGGCTGTCTGAAAATATGGCGGAAAATCTGAAAATGCTGGAAAATTGGAAAGTGTGTTTTCTTGTAATATTAAGGTTAAAAAGCATGAGCTCGAGGTTCTAATAGTTGGTTTTAATTTCTTTGACAGGACAAGAGGAAATAGGTCGAGTGTACGGGCTAAGGTTGTAGTTTTAATACTATGAGTGACGAAATGAACTTCAAAAATGTTCTATATGCTTGAATTATGTTTTAAGAAATACAAGTTTTTCTTGAATGAAAGGGTTTAGATGTTTATTGTTTTCCTTGAACACTTGTTTATGAGCATTCAGGATTTCTTATAAATGTTTTAAAGTGTTCATGGTGAGCCTAAATGTCTTGATGAAATTTATACACGAGCATATGTTTATTGAATTTCCGAACTTTATGGAAATGTTATGATTTCGAGCAAGTATGTTTTAGCAAGTATGTTTTTAAAGATTTCCAATTTTATGAACAAGTTAAGTAAGCTTGAGTTTTATGAAAGAAAAAATAAGAAGGCATGTTCAATGTTTTCATGTGATCTTCTGAGATATTGAGCCCGAAGCTTTATGGTACCGTGTGCACACACAAGTGATTTACATTGTCGACGTTGAGTGTACTCAGTGACAACAAATATTGCCGTGAGTCTTTGGATTTGCCCCACTACATCGTAGAACAAATGTTGGTTATACTGGGCGTGCCCTACACAACGAAGATTGTGACATATTTTTAAAAGAGTTTATATCATTTACATGCCTTACGAGATTTTAACGATATACTAGCTGGTTTTTCTGAAAAATGTATTATGATTACATGTTTATATTTTACGCTTGATTACAGATGCATATGCTCATTAGTTTTCAGAAGACATGTTGTACAAGTTATAGATTTTAAACACAGTCACTCACTAAGCTTGTTAGCTCATTCTTTCAATTTTTTTCAACATTTTTCAATTAGAGATCGAGCTCCTGGTACCTGACATCCTGCCATAGTCTGTTGGAAGCTTCATAAGTTTGATATTTTGTACGTGGCTTGTGTTGTATAGCAAGTCCATATGTTTTGTAATTATTTTGAGAGGACTATGTAGTCATAGTTGTTTGTACATTAGTTGTTGTATAAACAATGGTTGTTATGTTTTAAGTTGTGATGCTCTTGCCCGTTTTAGTTTTTTAGAGAGATTTAAGAAGAGTTTCTCCTTATGTATGTTTAATAGTTGTCCAGTTTCCACTGTTATAAGTTTAATGTGTTCCATATGTGAGCATAGTATGTTTATCAGGTATAGTAGGGTCAGCAGGTATTGTTAAGAGGTAACAATGTCTGTTGGCTTCACGCCGTCTTCTGGGCTAAGTTAGCAGGTGGTTCAGGAGGGGGTGTGACAACTTTGCATCAGAGCAGTTAGGTCCATGGGAATAAGACAGGTCAAGTTAGCTCTGAGAATAAATTAAAACGTCATAGCAAGTTCTTGAGTTAGTTTAGATTGAACTACTAGAGTATGGTTAAAGTAAGGATAAGAGCAAGTCCAGTTAGGGTTAAAATGTGAATAGAAGTTTAGTACTGTGTACTTATGTTAGGTAACCATAGTATGTCTAATATGTTGAAATGTTATAGGAATCATGCCACCACGTACTAGAAGACGACGGAGGCAGGATCAGAGCCGGACGCAGGATCCTACACATGGCCATTCTGAGAGAGGATCTAGTGCCCCGAGAGTCCAAACTGAGGCCAGAGATCAGCAGCATGCCATTTCCTCACATGAGGTAGGCAGGCTAGAGAGAGCAGGGCCAAGTGATCCAGAGAAGGCATATGGAATAGAACGACTGAAGAAATTGGGAGCCACAGTGTTTGAGGGTTCAACAAATCCAGCAGACGTCGAGGTTTGGCTAAATAAGCTTGAGAAATGTTTTGACGTGATGAGCTTCCCTGAGGAGCGTAAAGTCAAGCTAGCCACATTTCTGCCAGAGAAAGAAGCCGAAGGATGGTGGAAATCAATACGAGCTAGGCGCAGTGATGCACATACTCTAGACTGACAAACATTCAGAAGCATCTTCGAAGATAAATATTACCCTAGCACGTATCGTGAGGCAAAAAGGGATGAATTTTTAGAACTGAAGCAAGGATCACATTCCGTGGCTGAATACGAGAGGAAGTATACTGAGTTATCGGGGTATGCTAAAGTAATTGTGGCATCTGAGAGTGACAGGTGTCGAAGATTTGAAAGAGGGTTATGACCTGAGATACGTACCCCAGTTACAACCATTGCTATGTGGACTGATTTTTCTAAGTTGGTGGAGACTGCTCTACGTGTTGAGCAAAGTATAGCAGAGGCGCAGTCAGTAGTGGAGCCTACTCGTGGGCCTTCAACGACGAGCAGTTTTCGGTGTCGCGAATAGCGAAGATTCACACCCGGAGTGAATGTTTCAAGTCCTCAGGACTTTAGAATCGAGATGGCGGCCAGACATCGAGGCAGATGAATGTTAGTGGTGTCTATAAGAGGCAAAGTCAAAGAGCACCTAGTCAATCTACCAGATCCACAGCAAGACCACTGACAATGCAGGAGTCTGTTGCTAGTGTCGCAAGGAGAACTTCATGTTCAAATTGTTGTAAGAATCATCGAGGCCAATGTCTTGTTGGTGTGGGTGTGTGTTACTAGTGTGGACAGTCGGGCCATTTCAAGAGAGATTGTCCACAACATAGAGCAGCCACACAGAGGGACCAGGGAGTTGAGTCTCAGACAGTTGAACAACCAAGAGTTCCAGTAGCTGCAGGAGTGGGCACCAGTGGTGCTAGATAGAAAGGAGTTGTAGGGAGACCTAGGCAACAGGGAAAGGTCTACGTTATGACTCGGCAAGAAGCAGAGGATGCACCAGATGTGATTACTGGTACGATTTCTATTTGTAATGTACCTGCACGTGTTTTAATAGATCCAGGTGCTACGCATTCCTTTGTTTCCAGTATGTTCCTATCTAAGTTGAATAAGAGGTTAGAGCCTTTATTTGGGAGGTTAGTTATATACACGTCAGTTGGTGATGCTTTACTAGTTGATGAAGTGCTGAAGAATTGTGAGGTCTTAGTAGAAGGTCTGAATATGTTAGTGGATCTTTTTTCCACTAGAGTTGCAGATGTTAGATGCAATCTAAGGGATGGATTTCTTATTAACTCATTATGCTTCCATGGATTGCCATAGAAAGGAAGTTGTTTTCAGGAAACCAGGATTGGCTGAAGTGGTGTTCAGAGGTGAAAAGAAGATTATTCCTACGAGTTTGATTTCAGCATTAAAAGCGGAGAAGTTATTGAGGAAAGGTTGCACGACGTTTCTTGCACATGTAGTAGAGGTGCAGGAGGAAAAGTTAAAACCAGAAAATGTTCTTGTTGTGAACGAGTTTCTTGATGTTTTTCCAGCAGATGTGTCAGGGTTGCCACCTGATAGGGAAGTAGAGTTCACTATTGAATTACTACCAGGAACAACACCTATTTCGCAAGCGTCGTATAGAATGGCTCCAAGTGAACTCAGAGAGCTGAAGATGCAGTTACAAGAACTAGTTGTTAAGGGATACATCAGACCTAGTGTATCGCCTAGGGGAGCTCCAGTGTTATTTGTAAAGAAGAAAGATGGTACCCTTAGATTATGTATTGATTATAGACAGTTAAACAAAGTCACGATAGGTAACTATTATCCTTTACCCCGAATAGATGACTTGTTTAACCAGTTACGAGGAGCATCAGTATTTTCTAAGATTGATTTGAGATCAGGATACCATCAGTTAAAGGTAAGGAACACAGATATTCCTAAAACAACATTCAAATCGAGGTATGGGCATTATGAGTTTTTAGTAATGCCATTCGGTTTAACTAATGCACCAGCAGTTTTCATGGACCTCATGAAAAGGATTTTCCATCAGTATTTGGATCAGTTTGTGATAGCATTCATTGATGATATACTAGTTTATTCGGTTGACAGAAAAGCTCATGAGGAACATCTGAGGATTATTCTACAAACACTACGAGATAAACAGTTGTACGCTAAATTCACCAAATGTGAGTTTTGGTTGAATCAGGTAGTGTTTTTGGGGCATGTTGTCTCAAGAAATGGATTTAGTGTGGATCCGAAAAAAGTGAAAGCAGTAGTCAACTCGGAAAGACCAACTAGTGCGACAGAGGTACGTAGTTTCCTAGGCTTGGCAGGATACTACAGACGGTTTGTTGAGGATTTCTCACGATTAGCGTTACCCTTAACAGCTTTAACAAGAAAGAATGCTAAGTTTGAATGGTCGGATAAGTGTGAACAGAGTTTTCAGGAGTTGAAAAAGAGATTAGTGACAGCACCTATTCTGACACTTCCTGTGACAGGAAAAGAGTATGTAATTTACTGTGATGCCTCGAGGCAAGGTTTGGGATGTGTGTTCATGCAAGAGGGAAAAGTAATAGCTTATGTGTCAAGACAATTGAAAAAGCACGAATGTAATTATCCTACCCATGATCTTGAGCTAGCAGTAGTTGTTCTAGCATTAAAGATCTGGAGACATTACTTGTTTGGTGAGAGGTGTCACATCTTTAGAGATCATAAGAGTTTGAAGTATATCTTTGATCATAAGGAGTTGAATATAAGACAGAAAAGATGGTTAGAACTGATTAAACATTATGATTGTACCATATAATACCATCCTAGTAAGGCGAATGTGGTAGTAGATGCATTGAGCAGGAAGTCAAGACTTCCTAGGGATGCCTTGTGTGGTATTCGAGCAACATTTTTAAGTACTCTAAGGGGTTCTAAGGCAGTTGTGACTGCAGAGAATTCAGGAGGCCTCTTAGCTCAATTCCAAGTCAGGTCTTCACTTATAGCAGAGATTGTGAGAAGACATACGAAGGATAGTAACCTGCAGAAAAAGTTTGGAAAGTCCAAACAGGGCCTCGAAGTAGAATTTAAAATGAGATCAGACGGAGCAATAGAGAGGCAAGGAAGAGTATGTAATATACGGTACCTGACATCCTGCCATAGTCTGCTAGAATCTTCGTAAGTTTGATATTTTGTACGTGGCTGGTGTTGTACAGCAAGTCCATATGTTTTGTAATTATTTTGAGAGGACTATGTAGTTATAACTGTTTGTACATTAGTGGTTGTATAAACAGTGGTTGGTATGTTTTAAGTTGTGATGCTCTGGCCTGTTTTATATTTTGAGAGAGATTTAAGAAGAGTTTCTCCTTATGTATGTTTAATAGTTGTCCAGTTTCCACTGTGATAAGTTTAAAGTGTTCCATATGTGAGCATAGTATGTTTATCAGGTATTAAGGGTCAGCAGGTATTGTTAAGAGGTGACTATGCCTGTTGGCTTCATGCCGTCTTCCGGGCTACGTTAGCAGGTGGTTCGGGAGGAGGTGTGACACACTATAAGTACCCTCTCCATTCACCTTGATATTGACTCATACAAACACCATCCGAAGAGGGACGCTCCCGTTTGCGCCACGAGGCCAAGTATGAGTCTCAAGGAGTGAACTTCCCGGAGATACCGTAGGTGAAAAAATATGTATCTCATACACTTTTTCTCTCACTGAATACTTTAAAGTTTATAGGAATCTTACTTAGGCTAAAAAATGCGGCTAATGGTTTTACCTATTTCTATCAATATAACTCTTATATTGATTTTATCCTAAGTTTGTTAATATAACTCCTCATATTAAACATCGGATTTCTAGTTTACTAACCCCTTAATAAACCCGCTGACGCTACTGTAATTCATAAAACTCTCTCATTAAATTTCACTCCCAGCTCAGTTCCGAGGTAGGGGTGTTCTGTTTTCGTCAGCTTAAATACTCAAGCCTAGACACAACTTTCCTTAGACAGAGTTCCACTTTTAATCATAGTTTATAAATTACTTGGTTTCCAATTATAACCTAATTAGAACTAGATAACGTAAGGTCTATTATTTCCTATTTCTAAACACTTTAAAACTAATAATTAACCTTAGGTGACATGCATACTATGTTATAGTGCTTGATCATTCATCACATGAATAATAAGACATTCATAGCATATTTATCTCATGATATATAATGCATGTCAATGTTGTGCATAAATTAAAAAAACAACTTTATATTAATTAATCTTGCAAACTATATAATATAACTCCTCATATTATAAATGATGCATGAAAATACTTAACCTAAGGTGGGATTTCTAAAATAAAAGCATACATTATGCATGGCAATAACTACACAACAATTGCATAATTAAAATAGCAAAAATTTTACCAATTTTTGCACCCTATAAATATTTTTAATTAATATAATCTAATTATATTAATTAAAATTAAATATATTAAATATAAAACGTTTTTATAATTAATATATAATAAAAAAATAGTTTCTACCCGTTGCTGCTTCGCGTGAAACGTATATGGCGTTGCAACGCTGCTTCTTGTCGTCTTCTGCGAAGCATTGCCAACGCCACTGCGTTGCAACGCTAGAACATGTGTTGCAAGGCTTCCTCCTGTGTGTGCCTTCTCCCGCAAGCGCAGCGTTTCAACACCAATGAACAGTGTTGCAACGCTGCACACATACAACAACTAGGAATCTCCATTCCTTTCTCGTTTTTGCTCCGATCTTCTCAACAACCACTTTGCCTCGATCGACACGGACTTACAGACTCGATTTACAATTAAATTTGCCCAAAATACTGGGCCCTTACATTGAACGATTCACTGGAAATTGTAAATCTAAATGCAAAAATTGAAAACATCTAATTTTGCAAAACCGTTCATACATCTCATGCAAAAATAGTAAATCCCACCATGTTCTTGAAAAATTCATAACATAAATCAAGAACGCAATTGGGCTCTGATACCAATTGATGGGAATCGTAGTCCCGCAGCGGAAGCGATTGCAAATCGCGCGCTCTTGATTTTTTTACAACGATAAATTCAATAGCAAATATAACTAGATTAAGCATGTAAATCAGAATTGACAACAAGAAAATTACCTTTGAAGAATCTTTCTTAAAGTGCACCACTCTCCCATGATCACAATCTCAGCAAAAGGAACTCCACGTACGAAGACACGATCACCAGATCTTCTCGTTGTTCTCTAGGTGAGGGAGGAAGGTGGGTTCCCTTTAGGAGAGGTGATGTATTTTTGAGAGAGATGTGTGCTTTGGAACTCTTCCAACAACACAACAAGAGAGAGCTTGTAATTCCTTGGAATGACCTTCCTAGTTGCATCTCATGCAACCATATATATAGGGGAATGGGATGGAACTAACCATTCTACCCCTACTTTATTCTCTCTTTAGTATATAGTTTATATATGAATCTAATTCACATTAAAATTATATATTATATCAATTATATCATATATAATTGATATAACACCTCGTGTATGAAATTGAACACTTGAATTTCACTCCTAACTTTATACTCTCAATATTACCATATTGAGCCAACAGAGGGATCTAATGGACCTACAGTTCATGAGCTCCAATGATGTGAGATTAACTTATCAAACTCTTTGATCCAGTTAATCATATTCATTAACTACAAGTCACTCCACTATAGACTTGTAGTTGCACTCTCCTCACTGTAGATAATATTGTGTTCAATGATATAATCATTACCCAAGAGTCAACCCTTCACAGGTTGTTCGTAATCACAGTTGGGTCAAATTACCGTTTTACCCTTGTGATTACCTCTTTGCTCCTTAAGTACCACTGATCCTTTAATGAACAACAAGTCTAAGGTCCTACCTTAGACTCATACCCTCATAGAGGGCGAGACCCCGTTGTTCAAGACCTGGTCCGTTCTTAAAGGAACAACCTATCTAATTCCTCAGTAGAGGAATGAGGGAATTCCATCTTGCACAGTTAAGTTCCCAGCTACTTACGACGTTATGTCCCTTAGAAGATAGGCTTATTGAGTCGGCTACAGGCCACTCTCACCCATACTAGTCTAAGGACAAACCCCTATAAGCAGGAGTTCTTAACTTGCTCAAGATTCAGGTCGAGTCACTAATGACCATCTATAAATTACTAGTCTTATCTTGTTAACGGTGTTACACTGGTTAGACTAATAATTTGCCATGCAGTATTGTATGAACTCTTCATACAGGATGCCCTCACTCGCATGTCAACTACATAAATGAGTTGGATAACTCATTTGAGTCGCATCCATGGTGTTACCAGAATGAGGTTTCGAACCTTATTCTTATACCATAGACTATTTAGGTTATATTATTGAACTCAACCCAAATAGTGTCCAGTAAACTGATGTTCAAGATAAAAGTTATAACCTTGAAGCTTAGTTTATTGGATTTAATAAAACAACACTGTAATTCTATGAAAACAAATCACACTTTATTTAATTGATCAAAATTACACAAGTTTAGGGTATAAATCCGAATAGTTGCCTCCCTAATTTTGTAGTTGCTAGCTTTCAAGATAGAATTTCAGATGTGAGTTTCAATTATTGGATTTTGTAGAATTTTTTGATGCAGTGAGAGTATCAAAATCAAACTAATTGAGTTTTTTATTTCTTCATTTAACATTTTTTTTTTCAATTGTTCATGGATATTTTTGGGTTCTGTAAAGATTTTGGTATCCATACTTTTTGGCCTCCACCATTGTGGGTCTTGTATATGAAAGTTTTTGCAAGTAACCTTTAGCTTTTCTGTTCATGAAAACATTAGGTGTTCTTTCAAAATAGACCACGTTAGAGTACTGCTTTATGTCTGATTCGATTATTAATTGTTGCTTGATTTTTATTTTTAATGTTCTTTTACTGAAAATTTTTTATTTCTCAATTATTTTAACATTTTTTGTTATATAACATTTTTAGGTGCCTAATTGAAATGTAACTAAATTTAATTATTAAAAGAATTTTCTTATACTTTAAGTTTAGTTTCATTTAATAAAAGTTTTAATTTACTTTCTATGTTTTAGATTTTATTTCAACTTTATTCATGTAGTTTTAAAAGATTAAAATTAGCCCTTATAATTTTGTAAAAGATTCTGCTCATATTTGATTCTATATTTGTTCTTCTTGTGTTTTTAAGTCCTTTTGAGTTGGGATGAGTAAGTTTATTAATGTGGGAGGGTACCTTCTGTTGGGATTTGTGCCCTAAAACTCGTAGTTTGTAATTATGTTCTAATTAATTACCTTTTGTTGGGATTTGAAGAAAGTGTTATTGTTCGTTATCTGCGAGTTTGCCATCATTCAAACCCTAAATCCAATAAACTAAACATCTAAGGTTGTTAAATGAATTTCTGACTGAATGTAATGTGTTGGGATTTATGCCCGAAAACTCGTAGTTTGTAATTATGTTCTAATTAATGTAATAAAGTGTTATTATTTCAATAAAGTGTTATTTTTTGTTATCGACGAGTTTGCCTTTATTTAAACTTTAAATCCAATAAACTAAACATCAAAAGTTGTTAAATGAATCTTTAACTGAATGTAATAAACATAAAAAGGATCTCAGTTCGAGATACAGCCTAAAGGGTCTATAGTTAGGGGATAAGGTTTGGGTACCTTACCCTGGTTAAACTATGGATGTGGCCCACATTGTATTTGATACAAACACTGTGATCCTAACGTGTTCGTGTAAATGACATGTGAGTGAGGATATCCTATGTAATGAGATTATATAAGACCGGACCACGAATTAGTAACCTCTAGTTGTAACTTCGTTAACTAGTTCGGTTTCTATTTCACTAGGATGACCTAGGCAACTTGATCTCAATCCTGAGCAGGTTACGAACTCCTGTTCGCGAGGGATTGCCCTTTGACTAGTATGGGTGAGAGTGGCCAGATTCGCCGACTCAATATGTCTACCTTCTTGGGGACAAGACCGTGTGAGCGGCTAAGAACTTAACTTAGCAAGATGGAAGTCACTCCTTCTCGCCTACTAGGGTAAGTATTGGAATATTCATTTAAGTGGTGTCTCCGGGACTTGAACAACGGGCCCGACCCTCTCATTGAACCGAGAGAGACTCTATTTGTTGGTAGGACCACAAACAAATTGTTCATAGAGGAGCACTAGTACTTAAGGCACAAGATGTAACCAAGGGGTAAAACGGTAATTTGACCCAGCTGGTGTTACGAAGATTTATGAAGGATTGACTCGTTGTTATTGGTCAATATCCATGGACACAGAAATATATCTGCAGTGAGAAGAGTGCAGCTGTGGGACTTTAGTGGAGTGTTCCCGCAGTTAACGAATGTTGATTGGGAGGTTAATGAGATTAAACGAGCAATCTTATTGTTGGAGCTGCTGAGTTGTAGGTCCATTAGGTCCACCTTCTCGCTCGTAAAGGGTTCTTAGATCATCTGAATTTGAAATGTTCAAATTCATTAGGGAATAAACTTAATGTATATTGATACAATATAATATATAGTTTTGGAACTATATATTATAAATTTAATGTGAATATGATTCATATTAAATTACTCGAGGGAATTAAATATTTGAAAGAGTTCAAATATTTAATTCAAATGTGAATGTGATTCATATTTGAAAACTATAGGTTATAACATAATGTTCATGAGATGTACATTAAACTGTAGGTTAAAGGGTAAAATGATTAAATATGATTTAATCAATTTAATTAATATTATAATTGAATTCAATATGATTTGATTTAATGTAATTAACTAATATTTTATTAAATAATATAATATTAATTGGGAACGTGTCAGAAGGTCACGTTCCCACTACTCCCCCTCGATAGGAAGTGGGGAGATGCCAATTAAAGGTTCTTCTTCTCCTGGTGAGAAGAAGAAGAGATCGATCGATCAATTTTGTTTTTGACAGAAGAAAAATTTCTCTCTCACTCTTCAAATTTCCTTCACATTCCAAAAGTTGGAATCCTTCCCACCAAAGAGGATCTAAGTATTCAGAGACATAAGAGGTGATCCAAGTGGTGGTGTTGTTGTTCTGTAAAAACAGAGAAGTTCCTTTGTTGCTGTACTGCTTGGAGCAAAGAGTTGCTGTTGGAAAAAGTCTACAAAGGTATTAATTCTTCTTCCCTTTAGTTTAATGGTTAAACTTAATATATGTTTGCATGTATACAATTAATCCATGTCTAATAGGATTAGAATTCATGCTTGTTCTGTATTTTTATCAATGTATTGATTTTTTGTTTCAATTAAAACAATCAATCACATTAAGATCCCAAACTCGTTTCCGCTGCTCAAGTAGATCAGATCTCCATCAATTGGTATTAGAGCAATTCTTGTATTGTTTTGTTTTGAAACAAAATTGCATTGATTTGGTGGGAAATGCATTTGGTTTGCTGTAAAACTAGTTTAGGAATGTTTTTGCCTTGGTTTACTTCTTTTTTGTTAAAATTTGATGTAAAGGCCCCTGCGTTTTTGGGTTTAAAGTGCAGAATTGAGTCTATAATTTAGTTACGAGTCGTTCGGGATAAATTTCATGCATTTCGGTTGAGAATCGAAGGAGAAATTAAAAGTTGAAGCTGTTGTGTTCGTGGAAGAAGGTTGCTGCCGAAGCAGCAGCGTTGCAACGCTACCAGCGGCGTTGCAACGCTCAAGAACAGCGTCGCAACGCCAGCGGTCCGTATCGACGCGGGCGCTCAAGGGGTCAGCTGCGTTTCAACGCTGCCCCTCAGCGTTGCAACGCCATCCCGATAGCAGGCACGCTCGAGGATGAAGCAGGCGTTGCAACGCTAGCATCAGCGTTGCAATGCCGTGAGACGGTTCAAGCAGTAGGAGACCGGTTCGAGCTGGTTCGTTTGTTTTGGTCCGATTCGAGCGGTTCAAAGCCGGTTCAGGGTGTTTTTGGATCGGTTTCATGAAATAAATTAATATAATTTTTTTTTTTTGCACTTTAGGGGCCAAATCATTCCGGTTTTACAACTATTTTTCCATATGAATGTCATTTAGATTATTCCCACCTTAGGATAAGCATGTTCATGCATTTTATTTATATAAATGTTATATGAATATGGTTCAATGCATGATTTTTTTTCATGAGTAATTAATTATGTCACACCCCCTCCCGAGCTACCTACTAACTTAGCCCGAAAGGTGATGTGAAGCAAACAGACATTGTTTACCTCTTATCAATACCTGCTGACCCTGATAAAAATACTATGTTCGCATATGGAATACTTTAACATAACACAGCGGAAACTTGGCAACTACTAAACATACATAAGGAGAAACTCTTCATAAGTCTCTCTTGAAAACTAAAACGACAAGTGCATCAGAAACCAAATAAGACAAACCATTGTTTATACAACCCTTAAAGCACAAACAACTATAACTACATAGTCCTCTCAAAATAAACTATAACACATAATGACTTGCTATACAACAACAGCCACGTACAAAGCATCAAGACATAAGGAGCTTCCAGCAGGCTATGGCAGGATATCAGGTACCAGGAGTTCGATCTCTACTTGAAAAGTTTGAAAACATTGAAAGAATGAGCTATGAAGCTTAGTGAGTGACTGTGTTCAAAATCTATAACTTGTAAAACATGTCACCTGAAAACTATGAGCATATGCACTTGTATTCAAGCGTTCAAAGTAAACGTGGAATCATAATAGATTTTTAGAAAACCAACAAGTATGTCATTAAAATCTCGTAAGGCTTATAGGTGATATAAACACTTTTAAAAATATGTCACAATCTCCGTTGTGTAGGTCACGCCCAGTACAACCAACGTTTACTCTACGATGTAGTGGGGCTCGCCCAGCACTCCCATCGTCATTGTCGTAGTGGGGCCCGCCGAGCACTCACGACATCATTGTTGTCACGGAGTACACTCAACGTCGACAACAGAATAAGACCTGTGTGCACATGGTACCATAAAGCCTCAGCCTCAATATCTCAGAAAACATCATAAAAACATTTTAACATGCCTGCTTATCTTTTCTTTCATAAAACTCAAGCTTACTCAGCTTGTTCATAAAACTGAAAAACTTTAAAACATACTTGCTAGTACATACTTGCTCGAAATCATAATATTTCTATAAATTTCGACAATCAATAGACATATGCTCATGTGTAAATTTCACTAAGACATTTAGGGTCACAATGAATACTTGAAACCATATCGAGGAAAATATTTATACTCATAAACATGTGTTCAAAAATAAAACATAAACATTGAAATCTTTCATTCTAGCAAAACTTGCATTTCTTAAAGCATATTTCAAGCATATGGTTAATTTTTGAAGTTCATTTTGTCACTCACAATGTTAGAACTGGGACCTTGGCCCGTACACTTGACCTATTTCTTCTTGGTCTGCCAAACAAACAAAAAGCTCATGGTTTTTAACCTTAAACTACAAGAAAACACTCCAACAAATTTTCCAGCATTTTACAGATTTTATACCCTGTCTTCAAACAGTCATAACTTCTTCATTACTAATCCAAAAAGGATGTACTTTATACCAAATTCTTCCTCTTTGCATCCTATAAAAATCATATGAAGACATAAAATTGAGATTCTCAATAGATTTGTTCGAAAATACCTCAACAACATCTTCCCTAAAATCCACTTGCTGTTGTTTCCAGAATCAAATTCGTAATGCACAACAAATGTGTCCTGCGGTTTAAGACATATTCCAATCATATTCTACTGACGATTTCTTCACAAACGTTGTAGGAAATTCAATAATCTTTCCATACATATCTAATAGAGCTTCTGATGCCAACGGTACAGATCAGGACAACCAAAAAACAAGAGACTTCTCAGATTTAACAGTAAATTCTGTCTTCTGCTTTCCTCTTCACAAAACAGTAACTTAACTTAAGAATTTGCTCGAGCTTCCTTTATGAACATTGTTGAAAAATGAGTTATCTTTCAGGAAAATTAAATTTCAACACTTACCTCTTCTTGTGGAGCTCATAAAGTTCAAAATATCAGAACTGGTCTGAGTTGTTCACCTTGCTGCTATACCAACATCCTTTTGAGTTCTATCCCTCTCTTCTGCAACTTCAACACAAAAATTCACCTTCTTCTTCTTCATTTCTCGTTCTCCCACGAAGCTTCAGTTTTGGTTTTGTAAAGATAGAGAAGAAAATGAGTAAGAAAAGGCTTTTTAAAAAAAAAAAACTTAGGTGGTGGAGAACAAAAAAGCAAAAAGACAAATGTTTTCTTTTATCCCTTTTGCTTTTTCCATTTCTTTTCTTTTTCTTTTTTTTTTTCCTTCCTTTATCTCTTTCTTTCTTTTCTTTTCTTATATTTTCTTTTCTTTTCTTTACAAAACAAAACGAAACTTAATATAATAAACATTTCTTTCATTTTCTTTTTTTCTTTATCTTTAAAGCAAACCAAACCAAAATGGTTTAAACATTTCCTTCCTTGTCTTCCTTTTGTCTTTCACTTCATTTCTTTTCTTTTTAAAACAAGGAAAACCAAGTCTTAATCATTCATTTCTTCTTTTCTTTTTTTTTTTTTTATAACAAAATTCCAAAAAATGATCTCGGGTTTACAACTTACGTCCCCCTTAAAAAAAAATTCGTCCTCGAAATTTAGGAGTCCTTAAGTGAAAATTGCCGGATACTTCCTTCTTATTTGGTCCTCTATCTCCAAAGTTACCTCCTCCACTCCGTGATGTCTCAAACGAACCTTCACGAGTCAGATCGTCTTGTTTCTTAAAACTTGTTCTTTCTCATCGAGAATTTGAACAACATCCTCTACGTAACTCATGTCTTCTTTCAGCTCAACGGCTTGTGCTTGTAGCACATGTGTCGGATCTAAAATATACTTACTCAACATGGATACATTAAAAACATCATGTACTCGAGATAGTTCTGCTGGCAACTCCAGTCTGTAGGTTGCTGGCCCAACTCGTCCCGTTACTAGATAATGACCAATATACCTAGGACTCAACTTACCTTTCTTGCCAAAACGAAGGACACCTCTCCATGGAGATAACTTCAAGAAAACTTGATCCCCGACCTGGAATTCTAAGTCCTTTCGTCGCTTATCTGCATAACTCTTCTGACGGTCGTGAACTACCTTCAAATTCTCCCTGATTACCTTAATATTATCTGTCGTAACTTGCACAAACTCAGGACCGATAAGCTTCCGCTCTCCTACTTCATTCCAACATATGGGCGTTCTACATGGCCTTCCATACAGAGCCTCAAATGGTGCCATACCAATACTCATTGATAGTCATGTTGTGTGTTTAATTCCATAAGTTATAGGTGTGTATCCCAACTTCCCTTAAATTGAAGGACTCATGCTCTCAACATGTCCTCTACGGTCTGGATGGTCCTTTCTGACTGCCCATCTGTTTGATGATGGAATGTTGTACTAAAATTCAGCTTTGTCCCCATAGCTTTATGTAAGCTAGGCCAAAACTTAGAAGTAAATCTCGGATCACTATCTGAAACTATGGATACTTGCACTCCGTATTGACTCACAATTTTACCAACGTATAGCTTAGCAAGTTGATCAAGCGTAGACGTCGCTTTAATCGGTATAAACCGTGCTGTTTTAGTAAGTCTATCCACTATTACCCAAATACCATCATGTCCACTTGAAGTACGTGGTAATCCAAACAGACAATCCATATTTATATGCTCCAATTTCCACTCCGGCACTGACAATGGATTAAGGAGTCCTCCTGGTCGCTGTCTAACTGGTTTAACATGCTGGCAGATCAAACATCTATCAACATAATCAGCTATCTCCCGCTTCATCCAAGGGAACCAATACGTCCCCTTCAAAGTGTTGTACATCTTGGTGATTCTTGGATGCATAACGTAAGCTGAACTGTGAGCTTCCTCTAGAATAGCATCTTTAAGCTTGATAACTCACCATAAGTGAGTTATTTTACTAGAATTTCAGTGTTTAATCCACTTGAATTGCATTTAATTTAGTGATCCTCATGTTATTTTATCCATAAATTATGTGTGTTAGCGCTAAAATCTTGAATTTAAGCATTAGGTTAAAAAAAGAATTAATTTTGATGTTTTTCTGCTTTAATTTAAGAAATTTAGGAAAATAAGCTAACGGTTGATTAAAGACCGAAATTTAATATTTTTCTTAACTCAAAAAATCCTCGCGTATTTAGTTTAATTTATAATTGACTTTATAAATTTATTTGGGATTTTTCTGTGTGCAAGAGATGTTTAAAAATTACAAGAGTTCTTAAGGGCATTTTAGACATTTTACCTGAAGGGTAAGATGGTCTTTTTACCCTTAAGGGTATTTTTGTAATGTATGGAATTAGGGCAACACCATCTTGTATAAGAAGGCTAGGGTTTACAGGTGAAAGGGGGCAGAGGATTGGCGACAAGAGAAAGAGACCGAGGAGAGAAAGAGAACCGAGCGATTGCTACAGCAAATGTGTACATTGGAGAGACAAATCATGAAGGCGTATTTGTTGTAGCAATCGTGTGGTCCATCCATTGTTGAAGCAATCGTGGTTGGTGTGGTGAGAATTGCTACAGCAAAGCCAAGAGAGGATTCGTGAAGGGCTTCGATTTGCTGAAGCATTTGGAGGAAAGAGGCACTTCGATTTTCTGTAGCAATTTTGAGGGGCGACATCGAGAGAGCTGACCCATTAATTTGCTGAAGCAATTGTGAAGGAAGGTCAAAGGAGCGATTTGTTGAAGCAATATGCATGAGGTTGCTGAGAGATTAGCTGAAGCAATCGTGTGAAAGGACTGTCGTTGGGAGCTGTCAAGGATTGCTGAAGCAATCGCGTGAGGTTTCTAACATTGGGAGTTGTGAAGGATTGTTGAAGCAATCACGTGAGGCTGCTGCAGTGTTGTTGCCTGCTGTTTGCTGAAGCAATCAGTGGATCCAATGGGTTGTTGCTGTTGTTGCTTGGCTTTGCTGAAGCAATTGGCTGCAATGTTGTTGAAGCCAACCCAAGGGCTTTGCTGAATCAAAGTGCCCTGCTGCAGACCATCGATAGAGGCCTGCATCTAGGCAATTGTTGTAGAAAAACAATGCCACTTGTTGTGTAAATTGTTCCCTTTCTTTTAATGCTTTTGTCGATTATTTTTGCCAATTATCACTGCTTTTGTTGGGTTGTTTATACACTAATTAGAAGTTAATTTGCTCATTGTTCTAAGCAGTTTGGTTGGTTGTTTTGGGTTATTTTTATATGTGAACTTCTTGATTAGTGAAAACATGTTCAATTTAAAGATGTGTGATTTGATTCCTATCATGGACTAAATTATCTTAGGCAAGGGTTAGGTTGTTTTAATGTAATTTTTTATTAAATTTATGGGTGATGTCATTGATTGAATTTATGAAAGTTTATTGAATTTAATGTTGCATGAGAATTAAAATTGGCCTTTTTAACTTCTCTATAATTCATGAACTTGGAAAAGCTAATGAATTAGAAAACTAAAATTTCATTCTAGGATTATTGAGTTGATTAAGGATAATTAACTCACCTAGAACCTAAAATCATGGGCATAATTTAGATCACAATTGGGAAATTGTAGGTTTTAAAACTTAGTGATTTTGGAAAGAATCATTTGAATGCATGTGTAGGTAAATTCAAGGCATCACTTAAAAATGTATTCCAATTGAACATTAGAACTCTAACCTAACCGAAGCGTACTTTTTCATTGCAAATCTCATCTCTTGAATCTGCTCTCTTGTTTGCATTGTCCTCTTCCCGCATTTAAATTCAGTTATTTTCTTTTGTCTTATCTTATCTTTTTTACTTATAAATTTATTTATTTACAAGAGTAATTTGCACACTCATGCATTGCGCTAAAATAAGGAAAATTTGCTAGGACACTCATTCATTAAGGGTCTAGCTAGTCCTCGTGGGATCGATACTTTAACTTATCACTTGTTGCACTCGACCGTGTATACTTGCACGTCGTAGAAGTATCTGAGTCTCATTCTAATTTGCATTAGTTTAGGGCACCCGATATTTTCGCATCAAAGCTCACTAAAACTCGAAACGCATAATCTTCCCTGCATTTCTATGGCCCCGTCTGATCTAATCTTAAACTCTGCTTCTGGGCCCTGTTTGGACTTTCCAAACATTTTCTGCAGTTTACTATCCTCTGCTGTCTTCTCACAATCTCTCCTATAAGTGAAGACCTGACTTAGAATTGAGTTAAGAGACCCCCTGAACTCTCTACAATCACAGCTACCTTAGAATCCCTTAGAGTTCTTAAAAATGTTGCTCGAATACAACACAAGGCATCCCTAGGAAGTCTTGATTTCCTGCTCAAAGCATCTGCTACCACATTCGCCTTACCAGGATGGTATTCTATGGTACAATCATAATCTTTAATCAGTTCTAACCATCTTCTTTGTCTCATATTCAACTCTCTCTGATCAAAGATATATTTCAAACTCTTATGATTTGTGTAAATGTGACACCTTTCACCAAACAAGTAATGTCTCCAGATCTTCAGTGCTAAAACAACTGCTAGCTAAAGATCATGGGTAGGGTAATTACATTCGTGCTTTTTCAATTGCCTTGCCGCATAAGCTATTACTTTTCCTTGCATGAGAACACACCCTAAACCTTGCCTCGAAGCGTCACAATAAATCACGTATTCTTTTCCCGTTACAGGAAGTGTTAGAATATGTGATGTAACTAATCTCTTTTTCAGCTCTTGAAAACTCTGTTCCCACTTATCTGACCATTCAAACTTATCATTCTTCCTTGTCAAAGCTGTTAAGGGTAATGCTAATCGTGAGAAATCCTCAACAAATCGTCTGTAGTATCCTGCCAAGCCTAGGAAACTACGTACCTCTATCACACTTGCTGGTCTCTCCCAGTTGACCACATTTTTCACCTTATGCGGATCCACAATAACTCCATTTGCTGAGACTACATGCCCAAAAACCACTACCTGATTCAACCAAAACTCACATTTGCTAAATTTAGCATACAACTGTTTATCACATAGTGTTTGTAGAATAATTCTCAGATGTTCTTCATGGGCTTTTCTGTCAATCGAATAAACTAATATATCATCAATGAATACTATTACAAACAGATCCAAATACTGCTGAAAAATGTTGTTCATGAGGTCCATGAAAACTGCTGGTGCATTCGTCGAACCGAATGGCATTACTAAGAACTCATAATATTCGTACCTCGTTCTGAATACTTTCTTATGAATATCTGATTCCTTTACTTTTAACTGATGGTATCCTGATCTTACATCAATCTCAGAAAACACCGATGCTCCTCTTAACTGGTCAAACAAGTCATCTATTCGAGGTAAAGGATACTTGTTACGTATCGTGACTTTGTTTAACTGTCTATAATCAATGCATAATCTAAGGGTACCATCTTTCTTCTTTACAAATAACACTGAAGCTCCCCAAGGCGATACACTAGGTCTGATGTATCCCTCATCAACTAGTTCTTGTAACTGCATCTTCAGCTCCTTGAGCTCACTTAGGGCCATTCTATACGCCGCTTGCGAAATAGGTCTTGTTCCTGGTAGAAATTCAATAGTGAACTCTACTTCCCTATCAGGTGGTAACCCTGACAGATCTGCTGGAAAAACATCAAGAAACTCGTTCACAACAAGAAAATTTTCTGGTTTTAGCTTTCCCTTTTGCACCTCTACTACATGTGCAAGAAATGTCGTGCAACATTTCTTCAATAACTTCTCAGCTTTTAGTGCTGAAATCAAACTCGTAGGAATAATCTTTTTTTCACCCCTGAAAACCACTTCAGCCAACCCTGGTTTTCTAAAAACGGCTTCCTTTCTATGGCAATCCATAGAAGCATAATGAGTGAATAAGAAATTCATCCCTACGATTGCATCTAACACTTTCAACTCTAGTGGAAGACGATCCACTAACACATTGAGACCTTATACTAAGACCTCAAAATTCAGCAAGATTGAATTGACTAGTAAAGCATCACTAACTGAAGTGTATATAACTAAGCTCTCAAATAAAAGCTCTAACTTTCTATTCACCTTAGTTAGGAATATATTAGAAACAAAGGAATGCGTAGCACCTGGAACTAACAAAACACATGCAGGAACATTACAAATAGAAATTGTACTAGTAATCACATCTGGTGCATCCTCTGCTTCTTGCTGAGTCATAGCGTAGACCTTTCCCTGTTGCCTAGGTCTCCCTGCAACTCCCTTCTGTTTTGCACCACTGGTGCCCTCTCCTGCAGCTACTGGAACTCTCGGCTGCTCAACTTTTTGGGATGCAACACTCTGGTCCCTCTGTGCAACTGCTTTATGTTGTGGACAATCCCTCTTGAAATGCCCTGGTTGTCCACACTTGTAACAAACACCGACACCAACAAGACATTGGCCTCGATGATTCTTGCCACAATTTGCACATGGAGTTCTCCTGGGTGCATTGGGAACACACTCCTGCATTGTTTGTGGTCTTGTTGTGGATCTGGCAGACTGACTAGGTGCTCTTTGACTTTTCCTCTGATAGGCACTACTAACATTCATCTGCCTCGATGTCTGGCAGCCAGCTCGATTTTTAAAGTCCTGACGACTCGAAACATTCACCCTAGGTGTGAATCGTCGCTGCTCACGACCCCGAAAACTGATTGCTGTTGAAGGCCCACGAGTAGGCTCCACTACTGCTTGTGCCTTTGTCAGTCTCTACTAACAAGCAAAAATCAGTCCACTTTGCAATGGCGGTGACTGGGGTACGTATCTCAGGACATAACCCTTTTTCAAATCTTCGACACCTTTCACTCTCAGATGCTACAATCACATCAGCATACCGCGACAACTCAGTATACTTTCTCTCGTACTCAACCACTGATAGTGACCCTTGCTTCAGTTCTAAAAATTCATCTCTCTTCGCCTCACGATACGTGGTAGGATAATATTTATCTTCAAATATGCCTCTGAAAGTTTGCCAATCTAGAGTGCGTGCATC
Source organism: Trichosanthes cucumerina (assembly GCA_036507285.1). NCBI lineage: Eukaryota > Viridiplantae > Streptophyta > Magnoliopsida > Cucurbitales > Cucurbitaceae > Trichosanthes > Trichosanthes cucumerina. Next base: position 21,454,606 of record CM071843.1, on the reverse strand, counting down.
ACTGTTCGTTGCTAGTATTAACTTCCACCAACCCTCTACTTCCTTCTCTAGCAGGAATGTGGCTAACTTGACTTTTCGCTCTTCAGGGCAACTCATCACTCAAAACATTTCTCCAGCTTATTCAGCCAAACCTCAGTGTCAGCTTGATTTGTGGAACCTTCAAACACTGTGGCTCCTAGTTTCTTCGGTCGTTCTATTCCATTTGCCTTCTCTGGATCACTTGGCCATGCTCTTTTTGGTCTGCCTACCTCCTGTGAGGAAATGGCATGCTGCTCATCTCTGGCCTCAGTTTGGACTCTCGGGGCACTACATCCCCTCTCAGATTGCCCTTGGGTAGGTGATGCGAAAATATCGGGTGATCTAAACTAATGCAAATTAGAATGAGACTCAGATACTTCTACGACGTGCAAGCATACACGGTCGAGTGCAGCAAGTGATAAGTTAAAGTATCGATCCCACGAGAACTAGCTAGACCCTAAATGAATGAATGTCCTAGCAAATTTTTCTTATTTTAGTGCAATGCATGAATGTGCAAATTATTCTTGTAAATAAATAAATTTATAAGTAAAGAAGATAAAATAAGACAAAAGAAAATAACTGAATTTAAATGCGGGAAGAGGATAATGCAAACAAGAGGAAAGAAGTAAAAGTTGTGATTCTATAATTGAAAAGGTAGGCTTGGGTTAGGTTGTAACTCTCATGCTTTAATTGGAATAAAGATGTGATTAATTCCTCAAGTTCACCTATTCATGTGTTCAAATGATTTCTTTCAAATTCATTATGTTTTAAAATCAACAATCTCTCAATTATGATCTAAATTATGATCATGAATTTTATGTTCTAGGTGTGTCAATCATCTCTAATCAACTTAAAACCCTAGAATGAAGTTTTAGTTTTCTAATTCACTAGCTCTCTCAAGTTCGTGAATTCTAGAGAAATTAAAAACCCAATTTCAATTCTCATGCAATGTTTAAAATTACTAAAATTTCATAAACTCAATCGATGGCATTAATAATAAATTTATTCCAAAATTTGTATTTGACCACAACCGAACCTTTGCCTAAGAAAATTAGTTCATGGCAAGGATCAAGTCACACTTCTTTAAATTGGTCATGCTTACACTAATCAAGAAATTCATATGCAAAAACAATCCAAAACAGTCACACAAATTGCTTAGAACAGTACGGCAATTAACCTCCAATTAGTGTATGACAAAGCCCAATAAAAGCGATGATATTTGGAAAAATATCGAGTAAGTGCTAGAGGAAAGGAAGTCAAATTACACAAAGAAATAGGCTTTGTTTTGCTACGAAGAATTGCCTAGATGCGGGCCTCTGCCGATGGTCTGCGGCGGGGCATTTTGCTTCAAAGAAAGCCCTTGGGTTGGCTTCAAGAATAAGTGCGACCAATTGCTTCAAAGAAAGGCAAGCAACAACAAAGAACAACCCCTTGGATCCACTGATTGCTTCAAAGAAACAAAGCGGCGACACAACCAAGCAAAGAACCTCACGTGATTGCTTCAAAGCAATCGCCAACAACTCCCAATGTCGGTAACCTCACACGATTGCTTCAAAGAATCCTTGACGACTCCCAACGACAATCCTTCACACGATTGCTTCAAAGAAACCTCTCGGTAAATCATTTTTCCTTCCAATGATTGCTTCAAAGAACTCTTGGCAATCAAAGAACCTCTCAAAGAACCTCATGCATATTGCTTCAAAGAAATTGCTCCTTTGACCTTCCTTCACAATTGCTTCAAAGAAATTGATGGGTTAGGTCTCTCGATGCCGCCCCTCAAAATTGCTACAGCAAATCGAAGTGCCTCTGTCCTCCAAATGCTTCAGCAAATCGAAGCCCTTCATGAATCCTCTCTTGGCTTTGCTGTAGCAATTCTCACCACACCAACCACGAATGCTACAACAAATACACCTTCATGATTTGTCTCTCCAATGCACACATTTGCTGTAGCAATCGCTCGGTTCTCTTTCTCTCCTCGGTCTCTTTCTCTTGTCGCCAATCCTCTGCCACTTTCACCTGTAAACCCTAGCCTCCTTATACAAGATGGTGTTGCCCTAATTCCATAAATTACAAAAATACCCTTAAGGGTAAAAAGACCATCTTACCCTTCGGGTAAAATGTCTAAAATGCCCTTAAGGACTCTTGTAATTTTTAAACATCTCTTGCACAAAGAAAAATCTCAAATAAATTTATAAAATCAATTATAAAAGAAACTAAATACGCAAGGATTTTAGGAGTTATGAAAAATCTCAAATGTCTTAAATTAAAGCAGAAAAACATCAAAATTAATTCTTTTTTAACCTAATGCTTAAATCCAAGATTTTAGAGCTAACACACATAATTTAGGGATAAAATAACATGAGGATCACTAAATTAAATGCAATTCAAATGAATTAAACACTAAAATTCTAGTAAAATAACTCACTAATGGTGAGTTATCAAACCCCCAAACTTGAACTACTCATTGTCCTCAATGAGTTCTATTCCCTAAACACATTAATGTCTTTTAATGACTGAAATCATTTGGGTTAACTAAACAAGGATTGGGAACTTATGCTCTAAGCTACAAGCCACCATTCAATCAATGATCTCTAAGTGGCCCACCTGGGGTTTCCTAACTACACTTATGCATCAATATCCAAGAGCAAACCAACCAGGATTCAAAACCTATCTTAAAGCTTAACCACTAGAATCCTAATCATTTAAATCAAGCAACCCATAGTTAAAGATAAGTCACACTCCAAAACTCGCATGACTAGAATTTTATGATCATTCTTTTTTATTTTATATATATATATATTTTTTTAAAAAAATAGATATGTGCGTTATTCCCCTCAATTTCCATAAAACTCACTGCTAAGGGCAAGATTTTTTTTTTTACTCTTTTTTTTTATTTTTATTTTTTTTTATTCTCCCGTAGTTCTTAGAATGGCAGACATGTTTAGCGCAGCACACCTAAGCAATGGGACTTCCCGTAGTTCTTAGAATGGCACACGTGGTTAGCGCAACACACCTAAGCAATGGGAATAGGCTTCTTGCTTGATACCTTCGCTCAAAGAGGCCAACATGGTTAGTGCCCAGACCCCCTGACATCGAGCACCAAGTTGCCTAAATTGACTCTAAATAACAAAAAAAGTAGCACATTTTTTTTCTAGCCCAATGGAGTTTTAAGGAAAATGAAAGGTTTGCATACTCTTTCTTTCTTTTTTTATTTTTTCTTTTTTTTTCTTAAGTAAACACGAAGAATTTACCTTTCCCCCCAAACTTAGAGTACTCAATGTCCTCATTAAGTTAGGGAGGTCGGGTAACTCCTCAAAACATGAAATGATCACAAATTTGAAGTTTACTAATTTTGGAGCGTTCTAAAAAAAATGTATGGGTTACCTAACTTGTCATGGGTTCTAATTTTTTAAATTTTTGGCCTAGGAGTTGAATCCTAACTACTTTGATTGACACACCAACCATAAGCGCACTAAAGAACCCTAATGACAAGCTTGACCTTGAGAAACACCAAACAAGATAGCATACTCTTGCCTCAAACACAAGCAACAACTCTTATTTTCATTAAACATGAGATTTGACCTTAACTTTTTATTTTCAAGGAAATGCATACCAAGTTTCTACCAAAGACATAACACTTTTTACCATTAAAAATACATGAGAAACTTAATTTTTAAACAAGGGACAACAACCATTTTTTATATTCTTACTTGCTTAAATGTAATGAATCAACTACATACATCATGCATATCAAAGACCATGAAAACCAGCAACTAAACATGGAACCTGGTAGTCAAAATAGATCATTTTGGAGTCCTAAGCAAGTAAATAACTTCATAAACACAAAGGCATGCAACACCTTATAAACGCTAACAACACACAGTCTCATCAACAGAAAATTTTCAATCAAGCCCAAAATAAGATTCAGAACAACACATGTCTCCCTCGTGGTTAATGCATACATTGCCCTTAAGGTAAAAAAAATGCTCACTTAAGCATGCTTAAGGACAACTAACAAAGATGGAAGGGAGAACAATACTGCCCTGAATCGATGAGACCTCCACTAAAGCGCATATCAATCATCAAACCCTAAGGGAGCTGCAAAATAGGCAAGGGTTATTTATTTAAAAACAAAAACAACTAAAAACGAAACAAAAGAAAAAAAAACAAAAAAAAATAAAAACGAAACAAACGAAATAAACTTTGGGTTGCCTCCCAAGAAGCGCTTATTTAACGTCATTAGCTTGACGTAGTATACGTGGGCTCGTCAAGGTACGTAAAAATTCTCCCACTTCTTCGGGCCTCCGTTTCTTGAATCTACAAAACAAATAAGAGCTAGCAAGAATACTAGCTTCTCATGAGAGCCCGATACAGATATATTTTTTTATTTTTTATATAATAAAAGAAAAGAAGGAAAAACAACAAAGTAAGCCTTTTTTGGTTTTTTATTTGATAAAAGAAAAGAAGGAAGAACAGGAAAATAAACAGACTCACAAAAAGACACTGACTCGAGAGCATAGAAAGAAAAACACTCACCAATAAGAGAAAAATCAGAAGATAGAACTAACATAGACTCAAGAGCTTCAAACTCTACCTCCTGGCCTAACTCAACAGGCTCGACTTCTTCCACGCTCTCATTGACTCCATCCTGGTGTGTGCTACAAGGTTCTAGTTCTTTTACATCTAAAGCACGATCCTCTAATTGCTCATACTCAGAAAAATGTGAAGGACTAGGATCCTGAAGGTCTATGAGCGGGTCAGTGATCAAGTGACTCACCGAACTATCTATGGGTGTGGGTCCTCCTTCACTCTCTTCCCTAGGATGTTCAACCTCAGATGAGTCTAAATACATTTGTTCTCTAAGGGAGACAAGTGTATCTGTTAGACGTTGAATTAACTCTCCTATTTGCCTATTCCTCTCATCTGATGTTCTCGTATATTCTATTAACAACGTTTTAAGGGAAGATTCATCTTCTACCTGGGGTTCTTTGATTTGGGAAGGATATGGCTCAAAACCCCTAGGATATGGTTCATAGGCCCAATTGCTCTGATTATTATCATATATGTGATCCCCATAAGTCATAGGGTTACTATGATAGTAATTAGGCATTTGGTAGCCATAAGATCCATATCCCTCACTAGAATACTCTAAATTGGCAAAGGGATGATCATAGGAAAAAGAACTATATTGTGGTTGCTCATTGGGCACAGAAGACCACCCAAACTTATCATAAGCCATAATAAATTAATGAATCAATTATAACAGACTCAACAAACACAATAAGCCCCAACACAACCAGAAAAAAAAAATAACCAAGACCAAAAAAAAATACGAAATAAAGACAACAAGGCACACCGAACAAAAAAAATAAGGATAAAATGCTAATATCAACTCAAAAAAAATAAGAATCAAAACTAGTTCCCAGCAACGGCGCCAAAAAATTGATGCGAAAATATCGGGTGCCCTAAACTAATGCAAATTATAATGAGACTCAGATACTTCTACGACGTGCAAGCATACACGGTCGAGTGCAACAAATGATAAGTTAAAGTATCGATCCCACGAGGACTAGCTAGACCCTAAATGAATGAGTGTCCTAGCAAATTTTTCTTATTATAGTGCAATGCATGAATGTGCAAATTATTCTTGTAAATAAATAAATTTATAAGTAAAGAAGATAAAATAAGACAAAAGAAAATAACTGAATTTAAATACGGGAAGAGGACAATGCAAACAAGAGGAAAGAAGTAAAAGTTGTGATTCTATAATTGAAAAGGTAGGCTTGGGTTAGGTTGTAACTCTCATGCTTTAATTGGAATAAAGATGTGATTAATTCCTCAAGTTCACCTATTCATGTGTTCAAATGATTTCTTTGAAATTCATTATGTTTTAAAATCAACAATTTCTCAATTATGAAGTAAATTATGATCATGAATTTTAGGTTCTAGGTGTGTCAATCATCTCTAATCAACTTAAAACCCTAGATTGAAGTTTTAGTTTTCTAATTCACTAGCTCTCTCAAGTTCGTGAATTCTAGAGAAATTAAAAACCCAATTTCAATTCTCATGCAATGTTTAAAATTACTAAAATTTCATAAACTCAATCGATGACATTAATCATAAATTTATTCCAAAATTTGCATTTGACCACAACCCAACCTTTGCCTAATATAAATTAGTTCATGGCAAGGATCAAGTCACACTTCTTTAAATTGGTCATGCTTACACTAATCAAGAAATTCATATGCAAAAACAATCCAAAACAGTCACACAAATTGCTTAGAACAGTAAGGCAATTAACCTCCAATTAGTGTATGACAAAGCCCAATAAAGCGGTGATATTTGGAAAAATATCGGAGTAAGTGCTAGAGGAAAGGAAGTCAAATTACACAAAAATAGGCTTTGTTTTGCTACAATTTGCCTAGATGCGAGGCCTCTCTGATGATGGTGCTGCGCAGGGCATTTTGCTTCAAAGAAAGCCCTTGGGTTGGCCAAAGCGGTGCAACCAATTGCTTCAAAGAAAGGCAAGCAACAACAAAGAACAACCCCTTGGATCCACTCGATTGCTTCAAAGAAACGGCGAGCAACACAATCTGCGGCGACCTCACGTGATTGCTTCAAAGAATCGCTGACAACTCCCAATGTCAGTAACCTCACACGATTGCTTCAGCAATCCTTGACAGCTCCCAACGACAGTCCCTTCACACGATTGCTTCAGCAAACCTCTTGGTAAATCATTTTTCCTTCCAATGATTGCTTCAGCAACTCTTGGCAATTAGCAACCTCTCAGCAACCTCATGCATATTGCTTCAGCAAATCGCTCCTTTGACCTTCCTTCACAATTGCTTCAGCAAATTGATGGGTCAGCTCTCTCGATGCCGCCCCTCAAAATTGCTACAGCAAATCGAAGTGCCTCTGTCCTCCAAATGCTTCAGCAAATCGAAGCCCTTCACGAATCCTCTCTTGGCTTTGTTGTAGCAATTCTCACCACACCAACCACGATTGCTACAACAAATACACCTTCATGATTTGTCTCTCCAATGCACACATTTGGTGTAGCAATCGCTCGGTTCTCTTTCTCTCCTCGGTCTCTTTCTCTTGTCGCCAATCCTCCCCCCTTTCACCTGTAAACCCTAGCCTCCTTATACAAGATGGTGTTGCCCTAATTCCATAAATTACAAAAATACCCTTAAGGGTAAAAAGACCATCTTACCCTTCGGGTAAAATGTCTAAAATGCCCTTAAGGACTCTTGTAATTTTTAAACATCTCTTGCACACAGAAAAATCTCAAATAAATTTATAAAGTCAATTATAAAAGAAACTAAATACGCAAGGATTTTTTGAGTTAAGAAAAATCTCAAATTTCTTAAATTAAAGCAGAAAAACATCAAAATTAATTCTTTTTTAACCTAATGCTTAAATCCAAGATTTTTGAGCTAACACACATAATTTAGGGATAAAATAACATGAGGATAACTAAATTAAATGCAATTCAAGTGAATTAAACACTAAAATTCTAGTAAAATAACTCACTAATGGTGAGTTATCAGTAGGATCCTGCTTCATGCCCCTTTCCTACCTGCGTTGTCTGCTAGTACGTGGTGGCATGACTCCTATAACATATCAACATATTAGACATGCTATGTTTACTTAACTCAAATACACAATACTAAACTTCTATTCACATTTTAGCCTTAACTGGACTTGCTCTTATCCTTACTTGAACCATACTCTACTAGTTCAATCTGATCTAACTCAATAACATGCTATGACTTTTTAATTTATTCTCAGAGTTAACTTGCCCTGTCTCATTCCCATTGAGCTAACTGCTCTGATACCAAGTTGTCACACCCCCTCCCGAGCTACCTGCTAACTTAGCCCGAAAGGCGGCGTGAAGCCAACAGACATTGTTTACCTCTTAACAATACCTGCAGACCCTAATAAAAATACTATGTTCGCATATGGAACACTTTAACATAACACAACGGAAACTTGACAACTACTAAACATACATAAGGAGAAACCCTTCATAAGTCTCTCTTGAAAACTAAAACGACAAGTGCATCAGAAACCAAACAAGACAAACCATTGTTTATAAAACCCTTAAAGTACAAACAACTATAACTACATAGTCCTTGCAAAATAAACTATAACACATAAGGACATGCTATACAACACCAGCCACGTACAAAGTATCAAGACATAAGGAGCTTCCAGCAGGCTATGGCAGGATATCAGGTACCAAGAGTTCGAGCTCTACTTGAAAAGTTTGAAAATATTGAAAGAATGAGCTATGAAGCTTAGTGAGTGACTGTGTTTAATATCTATAACTTGTAAAACATGTCACCTGAAAACTATGAGCATATGCATTTGTATTCATGCGTTCAAAGTAAACGTTGAATCATAATAGATTTTTAGAAAACCAAATAGTATGTCATTAAAATCTCGTAAGGCTTATAGGTGATATAAACACTTTTAAAAATATGTAACAATCCACGTTGTGTAGGCCACGCCCAGTACAACCAACGCTTACTCTACGATGTAGTGGGGCTCGCCCAGCACTCCCATCGTCTTTGTCGTAGTGGGGCCCGTCGAGCACTCACGACATCATTGTTGTCACGGAGTACACTCAACGTCGATAACAGAATAAGACCTTACCTCTTCTTGTGGAGCTCGTAAAGTTCAAAACATCCGAACTGGTCTGTGTTGTTCACCTTGATGCTATACCAACATCCTTTGAGTTCTATCCCTCTCTTCTGCAACTTCAACCCAAAAATTCACCTTCTTCTTCTTCCTTTCTCCTTCTCCCACGAAGCTTCAGTTTTTGTTTTGAGATAAGGCTTTTTTTTTTAAAAAAAAAAACTTAGGCGGTGGAGAACAAAAAGCAAAAAGACCAATGTTTTGTCTTTTATCCCTCTTGCTTTTTCCTTTCCTTTTCTTTTTCTTCTTTTTTTCTTTCCTTTATCTCTTTCTTTCTTTTCTTTTCTTGTCTTTTCTTTTCTTTACAAGGCAAAACAAAACTTAATATAATAAACATTTCTTTCATTTTCTTTTCTTCTTTATCTTTAAAGCAAAGCAAACTAAAATGGTTTAAACTTTTCCTTCCTTGTTTTCCTTCTGTCTTTCACTTCATTTCATTTCTTTTTAAAACTAGGAAAATCAAGTCTTAAGCATTCATTTCTTCTTTTCTTTTATTTTTTTTATAAGGAAATTTCAAAAAATGATCTCGAATTTACAAATTATAAGTGTTATAATTAGATTATATGGAAAATAAATTGCATGGAGCATGAAATTACTTAGTTTAAAATAAATGTTATTTTGTATAAGTAATTTTATAATTCAAGTAGTTGAATTTCTCATATAACTCCAATTAGAATATTGATTGTTGGATTTACAATATAGTTTCTTTATCATAGGTTAATTATTAAAATTTATAAAAGTTATAAATTAAAGGGGTTTTAGAAACCATAACCTATAATAAAGAAATGCATGCAAACATAGGAACTTGGGTTAAATTTAATTAGTATTAAATCGTTTAAAATTAATTTAGACCTAAGTTTCAATTTCAAATAGGATTAGAAATAAGTCTTTACGTAGTATTTTAAATGGTTTAAAATATAGTAGGACTTTAGGACTTTTGTTATAAGGGAACTCTACCGGCGAAGTTCTATCTAAGGTTTGAGGGTACTTAAGTCAAGCGGTTAGCAGATCTGTGGACCACAACTCTACAGTACTAGTTGTTTATTTTATTTAACGTTCACAACTTTGTGTATGTGGGTCTAGTTGGAATAGTGAATTTCATCGAGCTCGGTGTTAATGAGTCGTAGATTTTATTAGTTTAAAGTGAAACATTCTCCATTAGACAACCAATTATAAAGTTAAAAGGGAGGGGAAGAGTCAATGGCATTTTAGTTATTAGGGTAAATGAGGGTTTGTGGTAACATGTAAAATTTGACCTAACCCTAGCCCCTTAGTCTCCTTAGTATTTAACGATAAGAAAACCCTAGCCCCATCATCATCCTCTTCATTTTCTCTTTGCCCTAGCCATGAAAACTTAACCACAGTAACCCTAGCCGGCCGACTCACGAAGCTACGCGTTTAGAAACTCTTCCGGCCGATCCACGAAGCGATTCCCACAGCTCCGACGTCCCCATCGCCTGCGCCGCAGCTGCAAGTGGCCACCCCAGGCCGCGAGTCGTGCGCCGCGCCGTCTGCAAGCTGAAACTTCAGCCGTGCCGCCAAGGGATACGCGACAACGAACAGCAGCCACCTCGTCCGAAGCTCACGAACGAAGCCCGTCGTTTGAAGAAGCCACGGCCGTACGCTGAAGTCCCTGTTGAAGTCGTTCGTGGAAGCCGCTCGTTGCTGCACGACCAGAGATCGACGAAGGTCCAGCCGCTCTCGCCGTCGATTTCTGCACGCCGGAGACCGCCCGAGTTGGACGCCGCTCACAAGCTCCAGCCGAGACTTCACCCGATCGAGCAGAAGCAGAACCTTGCGCCGGAGTTGCACGAACACGGAAACCACGTGCGAGCTCATCCCTCCCAGCCGCAGCTCCTGCCGGATTCGCAACGCCGCCGGCCGCGACTCCACGGTAGCTTGGATTACATCCGGTGGCGTTCGTGTAACCGATGTTGTTGAAGGATTAAATCGCGACTTATTATTTATCTAAGAGTCTAATTGAGAGTTTAACTACGGTTTCGAACACAACGTGTAGGGACTAAACTTGGAGCGGAATTGGAGGTCAAACGCCAAAACAAACTAAGGGATAGTAAGTCCTCGCGTTGAACCCGAGGTAAGCGAGGCATGAAATTGTAAGGACTTGAGTTAAGTACCTTTACAATTATGAATTTAGTGAAGGCTCGGTGAATAATTTCGAATTGTTGTGTGAATCAGGTCCCACTAAAGGAAGAGTAGTCAAGGAGTTCGGTTAGGTTTTGGAGCGAAATCGGAACTAAGGTAAGGGACCTTGTGCCGAACTTTTATTGGGGTTGAAGAAATTGATTTCCACGATTTCATGCGAAATTAGTTTATATTTTCATATGACTATATACGGATATTTTCATGAGAATACTTAATATTTTATGTGCAAATATTTCACTGCTTCATGTGGAAATAAACTAGTATTTTATGTGAGAATATTCTTGTATTTTATATAAGAGTATTCCAGTATTTCATGTGAGGATATGATAGTAATTTGCAAGAGAATATTTCATGATTTCCTACAAAAGTATGATTTTCAAACTGTCTATGAGAAAAGTATGATTTGCATATTGACGATGATGTTTGTGACAAGTACATTATGTGAATGATGGGACCTCATGCATGTTATGTATGTCATGAAATGAATTGATAAAAAGTGTGGACATTGGTCTCCTGAGTGCATTATGTGCATGGTCAAACATGCAATAGAGACCCTATGGGTCAAATTACAGGGGTCTGTGAGGGACTCAAATTATTACAGGGGTCTGTGAGGGACTCAAAATGAAATGACTCAGGATGACCAGTCGGCCACATAAATAAAAAGGAAGTCATGGATTAAAGACCTGACAATATGAGAAAGTTTAGGTCCCGCATATGTACATTTTGAACAAGTTTAAAAGTCATGATTGTATGTGTATGCATATCCCAAACCTCGGTAGCGAGGTCACTTACTGGGTATTGTTTTGCAATACTCACCCTTTCTTTTAAAAATGTTTTTCAGGTAAGGCCAAGGACGTGCAGGGCGAGTGACGGAGGCGCGTTGCTAGAACCATGGGAATAGACATGTTTTCCGCACATTTCTGTTATAACTGATGTTGTTCTTTTATGTTTTTGAAGTTCAGATTTACTCTACAAATTATAAATAGGCCATGTTAAACTGCTCCTTTTATTTGTTTTGAATGTTTTATTTGGGATCCCTAAACTCAAATTATTTTCATTGGAGGTTTTAAAGATCTTTTTATCTCTTGGCCTATAAATGCATGCATGTGTAGTAATGTCCTTAAGAGTTTAGTCATAGAAAAGTAGGGGCGTTACAGTTGGTATCAGAGCCCTAGGTTTAAGGGTTCTGTAGACTTGCTTACAGAGTAAGCACAGAGTAGTTCCCATGGTTGAACAACGCGCGTTAGGTCACCGCCAGTGCGTTCGCAGTATTTTATTAAATAAGTAAATGATTATGATGTGATCCTGTTTTATGCATATAAATGAACTTAAAACCCTAAGGGGTGATCCTATCTTACAGTTAGGAGGTAATGAAAACTGAGTTGGAAACTCTCTGTATTGTAATCGACAAGAATGCCACCTAGAGGTCGTGGGAGAGGTAGAGGACGTGGTAGGGGCCGAAGGGCAAGAGAAAACGTTGACACCCAACCGGATTACCACTGAACAGGGAAGAGATTGCTCCACCCGCATTGGACCTCCCCGAGACCACCTGTCGCCGGGAGAATTCACCGCAGCTACTCCGGTGGCGGATCAAGGGAACACTAACGTCATGACTATGATGGTAGAGGCTATCTGAGACTCTAGTGCGAGCTCTGATAGCCACTCGGTGGCCCAAGCAAATCGGGCGAAACGATGCAACTCGAGTCTCGTTATCCAAGGACTTCGTGAAGTATGATCCCGAGATCTTTCGATGGGTCTTCCAGTGACCCCACTTGTGGGTCGAGTTATGGTCGCCTCCATTGAGACCATCTTGATTGATGAACCGCCCGAGGACCGAGAGGGTGTCTGTGCTACCTTTATCTTTGAGGATGACGCGTATTTATGGTGGGAGTCCGCCAGGAACCATTGTCGCCACGAGAAACGATTACACGGAATATGTTTAAGGAAGCATTCAGCGGAAATTTTACCTGTTGCGGCTCGTTACGTGAAACAAGCGGAATTCTTACAACTTAGCGAGCAGGAGCGCGGTGGAGGTATATGAGAGAGAATTCACCCGCTTGTCACGCTTTGCCCCCGAACCGGTAGACACGAGGCGAAGAAGAGCGAGCGTTTAAATCATGGGGATGGATGAAAATGTTCGAGTCTTCATCCGAACACTAGCACCTCCTCGATTATGCCTCCGCGGTGAGAGTGGCGGAATTGATTTGGGTGCGGCAGATCGCACAAAGAGTAGTGGTTAACCCGGCGGGCGACCATGGCAAATCATAAGAGGAAGTGGGACCAACCAAATTCAAGCTCACGGCGTCCCAGCGTACACACATAGATACCGGAGACATTTTCGTGCGCGAGTTCAGTCGAAACCACGCGAGTCAGCAGGCGGGAAATAACAGTGGAGATAAGCCACAATGCAAAGACTGTGGTAAGCAGCATTGGGGTAAGTGTTTGGCCCGGTCCGGAGTGTGCTTCAGATGTGGGAAAGAAGGGCACAGAGCTAATAGCTGCCCGAGTCAAGCCAGCGCTAGCCATCCTCAGGTTCTCAATAGTGGGACTGCTGTGAAGCCGGTTATACATCAAGGAAGAGCTTATGCAAGCACCAGTAAAAACATCTATGGCTCAGACTCAGTGGTTACAGGTACACTTCCATTACTTGGGCACCTTGCCTTTGTATTATTTGATTCTGGTTCTACACACTCTTTTATTTCTACATCCTTTGTAAGTCAAGCTGAGTTAGAACTAGAACAGTTACAGTATGCTCTTTCTGTCTCCACTCCTGCGGGGATAAATCTGTTAGCCACTATGAAAGTCAAGGATGGTAGTGTGACCATCGCAGACCATGAGTTAACAGTAAATCTAGTAGTCATAGACATGTTTGACTTTGATGTGATATTGGGCATGGACTGGTTAGCGCAGAACCATGCTTGCATTGATTGTTTCAAGAAGGAGGTAGTGTTCACTCCTCCTGACCAACCCCAAGCACTGAGTTCGAGGCACGATAGCAGGAAGTAGGCCTAAGGTAATTACTGCCCTTAAGGCCAGGAAGTTATTACATCGGGGAGCTTGGGGCGTCTTAGCTTGCATATTAGATGCAAGGTGCACGGAGATCTCAGTGTCATCGGTACGATGGTGAATGAATTTACTGACGTCTTCCCGAGGACCTCCCGAATACCTCCGTCGAGAGAGTAGATTTTAACATCGGATTGGAATTGGGGGCGACCCCCGATATCCAAGGCACCGCATGTCTGAGAATAGCTCAAACGAGTTGAAAGAACTAAAAGTGCGATTAAAGACTTACTAGACAAGGGGTTTATACGCCCAAGCGTTTCGCCTTGGGAGCCCCCTGTGTTGTTCGTGAAAAGAAAAGACGGATCCATGCGCTTTGTGTATAGATTACGAGGAGTTGAATAAAGTTACGATCAAGAATAAATACCCTCTCCCCAGAATAGATGATTTGTTCGATCAGTTGCAAGGAGCAACAATGTTCTCTAAGATTGATCTGAGATCAGGCTACCATCAGTTGAGAATCAGTGAAGAGGATATTCCTAAAACAGCATTCAGATCACGTTATGGGCATTACGAGTTCACGGTGATGCCGTTTGGTTTGACCAACGCTCCGCCGCTTTCATGGACTTGATGAACCGTCTATTCAAAGAGTTTCTAGATACGTTCGTGATTGTGTTTATCGACGATATACTGATATACTCCAGGTGTGATGAAGATCATGAAAGGCACCTGAGAAAAGTTTTAAACACGCTGAGAGAGAACAAGTTGTATGCAAAATTCTCCAAGTGTGAATTCTCGCTCGAGGTATGTATCTTTCTTAGGGCATGTGGTGTCCGGTTGAGTCTCTGTTGACCCGGCAAAAAGTGGAGGCCGTCACACGGTGGCCTCGTCCACCACCACCAGATCGAGGTACGTAGTTTTACGGGTCTTGCGAGTTATTATAGACGCTTTGTGCGGGACTTCGCCAAGATAGCCATGCCCATGACTCACCGGACGCAAGCAAGGAAACTCATTTGTTTGGGATGATGCTTGCGGCGAGTTTCCGAAAACTCAAGTACAGATTAGTGTCACTCCCCGATTCTTACAAATTCCCAGGGAACGGGGAGCTTTGTGGTTTACAATGATGCTTCTAAGAAAGGTTTGGGTTGTGTTCTAATGCAAAGACGGTAAAGTAATAGCCTATGCATCCCGACAATTAAAGACGCATGAGAGGAATTATCCAACTCATGACTTGGATCTAGCAAAGCGGTGGATGGTCTTTGCATTAAAGATCCGGAGACACTACAGTATGGCGAGAAAATTGATTTTTACAGGATCATAAAAATTCAAGTATCTGTCACCCGAAGGAATTGAACGATGAGGTAACGCAAAAATGGTTGGAATTAGTGAAGAATTACGATATTGACATACAATACCACCCCCCCTAAGGCTAATGTAGTGGTGATGCCCTCGGTAGAAAGCCGATGCATATTTCAAAGACGAAAGTTCTTGACAGAGCAGAGTTTACAGAGTGAGTTTGCACGTGAAATCGCGAGTACTAGTAGGAAAGACCACGCTCGATTAGCTCGATTAACGGTACAACCAACTTTGAGACAACGCATCGTTGAGTCTCGCAGAGGAGACCCTCGATTAGTGGAAAAACTTACTGCGGTAACTACGGTGAGTTGGCGAGTTTTTCCTATCCACGAATGGAGGATTACTATTTCGAGGGCGATTATGTGTGCGACGGTGACAAACCGGCGAGAGATCTTGGCGAAGCCCACAACTCACCATTTTCTATGCATCCCGGCGGTACCAAGATGTATCGAGATCTCAAACGATCATTTTGGTGGTGTAACATGAAGCGCGACGTAGCGAGTTTGTCGCCAAGTGTTTGACTTGTCGGCAGTGAAGGCACCTGGCGAGAGACCCGCAGGATTACCGCAACCGTTACATGTACCTCGGTGGAAATGGGAGGAGATCTCTATGGATTTCATAGTCGGATCGCCTAGAACCTTACGAGGTTACTTCGGTAATTTGGGTCATAGTGGGCCAGATTAACCAAGTCGGCACATTTCATACTGTGGAAACCCACCTATTCTACGAGATAAGTGGGCGCGACTTTCGTGGAAGAGATAGTCCGTTTGCATGGGATTCCATCAAGATTATTTCGCATGGGATCCACGTTTCACCTCCAACTTCCGGAGGAGTTTACGAGAAAGCGTTAGGTTCGCGATTGAACTTTAGTCTGACTTTTCATCCACGAGCGGATGGGCGAGACGAACGTTTAAACCAGATATTAGAAGATATGTTGCGAGCTTGCACCTTAGACTTCCGGTAGTTGGGACACTCATTTGCATTTGATGGAGTTTGCTTACAATAACAGTTATCAGTCGACCATCGGAATGGCTCCATTTGAAGCTTTCTATGGAAAACGTTGCGAACTCCCGCTTTGGGGAGGAGGTTGGCGAACGCCGATTGTTGGGTCCGAATTAGTACAGTCACTAATGAGGCAATACAAAAGATTAGGGCGCGAATGCAGACCGCCCAAGACAGACAAAAAAGTTATGCCGACACGAGACACAGGGACCTAGAATTCGGTGTTGGGGACCACGTATTTCTTAAGGTGGCCCCAATGAAAGGAATTCTAAGGTTTGGGCGGAAACGGAAGTTGAGTCCGCGTTTTATAGGACCATTTGAGATTTTAGAGAGGATTGGTGTAGTGGCCTACAGACTGGCACTGCCGCCTTCCCTGTCAGCAGTTCATAACGTATTCCATGTCTCCATGATGAGGAAATACGTTCCAGACCCGACTCACGTCGTAAACTTTGAACCGCTTTCTGATTAGCCAAGATCTCGAGTTATGGCGAAGCGACACATGCATTGTTGCAAGAGATCGAAAGACCCTCCGTGTCGTGAGATCAACTTAATTAAAGTGTTATGGCAAAACCACCGCATCGGAAGAAGCTACCGGGCGCGAGAAGAGGAAATCTGAGCTAAGTACCGGAAATTATTCCAAGAATAGGAACTTTCGAGGACGAAAGTTATTAAGGAGGGAATATTGTGACGACCACAACTACAGGTACTAGTTGTTTATTTTATTTAACGTTCTGTCAACCTGTGTATGTGGGTCTAGTTGGAATAGTGAATTTCATCGAGCTCGGTGTTAATGAGTCGTAGATTTTATTAGTTTAAAGTGAAACGTTCTCCATTAGACAACCAATTATAAAGTTAAAAGGGAGGGGAAGATTCAATGGCATTTTAGTTATTAGGGTAAATGAGGGTTTGTGGTAACATGTAAAATTTGACCTAACCCTAGCCCCTTAGTCTCCTTAGTATTTAACCATAAGAAAACCCTAGCCCCATCATCATCCTCTTCATTTTCTCTTTGCCCTAGCCATGAAAACTTAACCACAGTAACCCTAGCCGGCCGACTCACGAAGCTACGCGTTTAGCAACTCTTCCGGCCGATCCACGAAGCGATTCCCACAGCTCCGACGTCCCCATCGCCTGCGCCGCGGCTGCAAGTGGCCACCCCAGGCCGCGAGTCGTGCGCGCGCGCGCTGCGCAGCCCGAAACTTTCACCGTGCCGCCAAGGGATACGCGACAACGAACAGGCGACCACCTCGTCCGAAGCTCACGAACGAAGCCCGTCGTTTGAAGAAGCCACGGCCGCCGCACTGAAGTCCTCGCTGAAGTCGTTCGTGGAAGCCGCTCGTTCTTTGCGCGACCGAGATCGACGAAGGTCCACCGCTCGCCGTCGATTTACGCATGCCGAGACCGCCCGAGTTGGGCGCCGCTCACAAGCTCCACCGAGAGACTTCACCCGATCGGCGAAGCGAGGCGTAACCTTGCGCCGAGTTGCACGAACACGGAAACCACGTGCGAGCTCATCCCCCCCACCGCGACTCTCTGCCGGATTCGCAACGCCGATTCAAAGACGACTCCACGGTACGCTTGGATTACATCCGGTGGCGTTCGTGTAACCGATGTTGTTGAAGGATTAAATCGCGACTTATTATTTATCTAAGAGTCTAATTGAGAGTTTAACTACGGTTTCGAACACAACTTGTAGGGACTAAACTTTGAGCGGAATTGGAGGTCAAACGCCAAAACAAACTAAGGGATAGTAAGTCCTCGCGTTGAACCCGAGGTAAGCGAGACATGAAATTGTAAGGACTTGAGTTAAGTACCTTTACAATTATGAATTTAGTGAAGGCTCGGTGAATAATTTCAATTGTTGTGTGAATCGGTCCCACTAAAGGAAGAGTAGTCAAGGAGTTCGGTTAGGTTTTGGAGCGAAATCTAACTAAGGTAAGGGACCTTGTGCCGAACTTTTATTGGGGTTGAAGAAATTGATTTCCACGATTTCATGCGAAATTAGTTTATATTTTCATATGACTATATACGGATATTTTCGTGAGAATACTTAATATTTTATGTGCAAATATTTCACTGCTTCATGTGGAAATAAACTAGTATTTTATGTGAGAATATTCTTGTATTTTATGTAAGAGTATTCCAGTATTTCATGTGAGGATATGATAGTAATTTGCAAGAGAATATTTCATGATTTCCTACAAAAGTATGATTTTCAAACTGTCTATGAGAAAAGTATGATTTGCATATTGACGATGATGTTTGTGACAAGTACACTATTGTTATGTGAATGATGGGACCTCATGCATGTTATGTATGTCATGAAATGAATTGATGAAAAGTGTGGACATTGGTCTCCTGAGTGCATTATGTGCATGGTCAAACATGCAATAGAGACCCTATGGGTCAAATTACAGGGGTCTGTGAGGGACTCAAATTATTACAGGGGTCTGTGAGGGACTCAAAAT
Source organism: Trichosanthes cucumerina (assembly GCA_036507285.1). Taxonomy (NCBI): domain Eukaryota; kingdom Viridiplantae; phylum Streptophyta; class Magnoliopsida; order Cucurbitales; family Cucurbitaceae; genus Trichosanthes; species Trichosanthes cucumerina. The sequence goes on along the minus strand of CM071843.1, from coordinate 21,435,899 downwards.
GAAATGACTCGGGATGACCAATCGGCCACATAAATAAAAAAAGGAAGTCATGGATTAAAGACCGACAATATGAGAAAGTTTAGGTCCCGTGATATGTACATTTTGAACAAGTTTAAAAGTCATGATTGTATGTGTATGCATATCCCAAACCTCTGTAGCGAGGTCACTTACTCGGGTATTGTTTTGCAATACTCACCCTTTCTTTAAAAATGTTTTTCGTAAGGCCAAGGACGTGCGGGCGAGTGTGACGAGGCGCGTTGCTAGAACCATGGGAATAGACATGTTTTCCGCACATTTCTGTTATAACTGATGTTGTTCCTTTATGTTTTTGAAGTTCAGATTTACTCTACAAATTATAAATAGGCCATGTTAAACTGCTCCTTTTATTTGTTTTGAATGTTTTATTTGGGATCCCTAAACTCAAATTATTTTCATTGGAGGTTTTAAAGATCTTTTTATCTCTTGGCCTATAAATGCATGCATGTGTAGTAATGTCCTTAAGAGTTTAGTCATAGAAAAGTAGGGGCGTTACAGGAACACCTTCTACCTGGGAACTGACCTGGAACCTGAGTTGAATTAACCTCAGTTCTGAATTATCTCTTGGTAATTAAAATGTTTATACACCTAAACATAAGGTTTTAAGACCTAGTTATAATAGTTATAATAGGCATAGACTTAGGTATGAGTTTTTGTTTCAAGCAAACCAATCTTGCATATTACGATTCCAAATTCATTTTCAATGCTCAAGAAGATCCGATCTCCATCAATTGGTATCGGAGAAATGCTTGTATTGTTTGGTTTTGAAACAAAATTGCATTGATTTGGTGGAAAATTCATTTGGTTTGCTGTAAAACTATTTCGGAGTTTTTTGGCCATAGTTTACTTTTGATTTGATCAAATTTATGTAAAGGCCCCAGCGTTTTTGGGCAATTAAAGTGCATAATTGAGTCTGTACTTGAGTTACGAGTCGTTCGGAACAAGTTTCATGCAATTCGGTGAAGAATCGAAGGAGAAATTGCAGAAGCAAGTTGCTGTGTTTGAAGAAGAAAGCTGCTGTTGAAGCAGCAACGTTGCAACGTCGTTCATCAGCGTTGCAACGCTGAAAACCGACGTCGCAACGGCAGCGTTCCCTATCGACGCGGGCATTGAAGGGGTCAGCGGCGTTGCAACGCTGCCCCTCAGCGTTGCAACGCTACCGGGATAGCAGGCGCGCAAAAGGACAAAGCGGGTGTTGCAACGCTCGCATCAACGTTGCAACGCCAGGGGGCATTCTAGCAGCTGCAGACCGGTTTGGCTGGTTCATTACTTTTGGTCCGATTTGAGCGGTTCAAGGTCGGTTCCGGGTGTTTCTGGACTGGTTTCATAAAATAAAATTAATGTAATTTTATTTTTTGCATTTAGGGCCCAAATTATTTTGGTTTTACAGCTATTTATCTTTATGAATGTCATTTAGATTTTTTCCACATTAAGATAAGTATTTTCATGCATTTTATTTGTATAAATGTTATATGAATATGATGAAATGGATGATTAATTTATTTTTCATGAGTAATTAACTATAATTGTTATGATTAGATTATATGGAAAATAAATTTCATGGAACATGAAATTACTTAGTTTAAAATAAATGTTATTTTATTTAAGTAATTTTATAATTCAATTAGTTGATTTTTTTTATAATTCCAATTTGAATATTAATTGTTGGATTTATAATATAGTTTCTTTATCCAAGGTTAATAATTAAATTTATAAAAGTTATAAATTAAAGGGGTTTTATAAACCATAACCTATAATAAAGAAATGCATACAAACATAGGAACTTGGGTTAATAGTTAAATTAATTTTAAATCGTTTAAAATTAATTTAGACGTATGTTTTAATTTCTAATAGGATTAGAAATAGTTTAAAATCTAGTAGGACATTAGAACTTTTGTTATAAGGGAACTCTACCGGTGAAGTTTTGTCTAAGGCTGGGGGTACTTAAGCTGGCGGTTAACGGAACACCTCCTACCTTGGAACTGACCCAGAGCTTGAGTTGAATTAACCTTAGTTCTATTTTATCTATATGTAATTAAAATGTTTATTCACCTAGACATAAGGTTTTAAGACCTAGTTATAATAGTTATAATAGACATAGACTTAGGTTCAAAATTATTATCAACCCTGTCTTAAGTTCAAAATTATTAGCATTTATAGGGGCGTGGACTATTCCAGCCTGCTCAGAATTAAACACAGGTTGGAAATACTCCCAGATAGGTTTAGGGTTATTGATAAGCAACTGATCAGTTATTGTCTGAGGCTCTACTTTTCCTTCCCTTAGAAGTCTCCTACAAGTCCTCTCGATTTCAGGGTGAAGAGGGTGCAAATCTGCAACACCCCCCTTGGGCATACACTTGGAAAAACAAAAAGAAAAAAAAATTAAATAAAAACACAAACAACAAAAAATAAAGACATGAAATATAAAAGCTTGGGGTGCCTCCCAAGAAGCGCTTTCTTTAACATCTTTAGCTAGACGATGACTTATCAGGGCACATAAATTGCTCATATTTTTTCGGGCCCTTCTTGCTCGAATCGATATAGATTTCTAAGTCTAAAAGGCTATCCTGCTTTTCATGGGCACCAGAGATAGAATTATTTTTGGTATTTTTGTTTAATGAAATGAAATACCTGAAATCATAGCAAGACTTGTTATTATAGGACAAATTGTCAAAAATAAAGGAAATTTCTGGGGAATAAAGGAAAGTAGGCTTCTCAGCCTCTAACTCTATCACCTTGACCTCTCTTGTGGAACTAAGTGTATCATCACTATCTTCCTCACTAACTTGACCATGGTGTGCCTCAGTCTCCCACAAACTATCCTCATTATCATCTGAACAAATCCCCCTAGGTGGCATCTCCTGAGTGGTAAGGATAAGAAATTAATCCTGTAAGGCCTTAAGGGAAACTACTAGCTGGTTAAGATATTGAGCTTTATCCTGTACTATTTCCCACAGTCCTACCACCTCAGTTTCTAACCTATCCAACCTCTCTAATTCACTATGAAGCAAATTTTTAAATTTCAATTCTAAGGTGTATTCTGTCAATTGGTCCATAAGAGAAGATTTTTCTATGGGTTGGTTAAGGTACGAAAAATTATGGTTCCAAGTGCCTAAATTACTGCTCTCATATGAATTTTCATAAATGTCAGATTCAAAATGGTAAAAATTAGACACGTGGTATTCAGAGAAATCATGATGCATATACCTAGGTTCCTGAGAGGGACAATAGAATGGTGGAAACTCAAAATCATGCAAAGTCATACTTGAGAAATAAGTAATTCAGATCAAGACTTTTACACAATAGCAACAGAACCAGGAAACAGGGGACAAAGACTAAAAAACACTCAAAACTAAAATAACACAAATAAGGAAACAAACAAACACACAAAACAAATAAGGAAAAAACACACAAACAAGCATTAGTCAAAAATTTCAAATTTTCTCCTAATATTAATTAATCTAAATAATCATCATTCCCTGGCAACGGCGCCAGAAACTTGTTGCACAATATTATGATAATGCAATACCGCAATTGTACGGGTGAAGTTTTAATATAGTGATTTGCGTACAAACTATAGTCCTCAGGAATGAGTTTTCTAGATTAATTAATTACTAAGATATTTATTCTTAATTTTAGCTAAAGCAAAAAAACTTTGATAGATAGGTGAAAACAAAGATATAAAATAAATGTACAATTGGAGACACATATATGATAGGATTGAGGAAGTTGATTTCACAAGTTAATTCATTATTTAACATAGGCAATGAACTAATATCATGAATTTATAAACAAGGAGTAAGATACTCAAAAAAGTCTCTCGATCCTTAGTGAGCCTCGCACACACAATAAATGTTGGGTTTTATGTCCTAAAACTCGTGGTTTTGTAAACTGAATGTATATTCTATTTCACAATAAAGTTGTTATTGAAATTTATTCAGTAAAGGTGTTATTGACTATTGTGTATTGTGTAACCTTAATCTAATAAAGAACCCTTGGCTATAGGATGAATACTTGAACTTTATGTGTTACATAAAAGTGGATCAAGTTCAAGTTATAGCCAGAACAGTCTATAGTATAAGGATAGGGTGGGGTACCTTATCTTGGGACACTATGGACGCGACCCACTTGGTAGAGTACAAATGATGTGATCCTAAATCGTTCATGTGGAGACATGTGAGTGGGGGCGCCCTATGCAATGAGTTTGCATAAGACTGGACCGCGAAATAGTCACTTAGACTTTATAACTCCGTTTACTGTCCTAATTGACTATATTCATACGATGACCTAGGTAACTCGATCTCAATCCTGAGCGTTCTATGGGCTCCTGTTTATTCGGATTATTCTTAGATTTGCATGGGTGAGAGTGGCTCGAGACTGCCGACTCAATAAGCCTCCCATTTCAGGGATAAGTCTGGGTAGATAGCTGGGAACATAATTCTGCAAGATGAAATTCACTCCTACCCGCTTTAGGGATATGTAGAGAGGTTGTTACCTTAAGTGCTGATTCCGACTCTTGAATAATGGGCCCACCCCTCTCATTTGCCCGAGAGGGATTTGGTTTGCTGGTTGGACAACAAACGTTGTTCATTAGAGGATCAGTGGTACTTAAGGAACAAGAGGTAATTACAGGGGTAAAAAGGTAATCTTGACCTAGCTGTAATTACGAACGATCTGTGAAGGATCGACTTACTAATCATGGTTATATCGAGTGGACAGAAATATATCTACAGTGAGGAGAGTGCAACCACTAGGGTTTAGTGGAGTGTCCCGGTGGTTAACGAATGTTGACTAGCTAGGTTAAAGAGTTTGAACGGTTAATCACGTATCGTTGGAGCTCATCATCTGTAGGTCCATTAGGTCCTCCTTACTAGCTCAAACTAAGCCTTGTAACATTTTGAGACAAAAGAATTTGAATTGTTCAAATTCGAGTTTGGGAGAAAGCGTTAATTATATGTGATATATTTAACGAATCATAGCCTAATTATGAATTAAACTATGATCAAAATGAGGTGTATATATATTTAAATATGATTTAAATATTGGATCGAGTTATAGCATGAATAAAGATTCATATTCGAAAAATCGATCGGGATCGGGCAATTTATTTAATTTAATATTTAATATTAAATTAAATTAAAAAAAATAATTATTTAAATTAATTATTTAACAATTTAATTAATTAAATTAATTTTAATGAAAAATGAATTTAATATTATTTTTAAAATTAAAATTAAATGAAAATTAGTGGATTTTAAATAAAATCCAAAAGGCAACTTGTCGAATCCCTCTCATCTTCAAAATTCACCAAAATTGGCCACCTGCATCTCAAATCATCCTCATCACCCTTGAGTTGTCACTCCATTGAAGCTTATTGAAACTTTATATAATGGTGATTTGAGGTGTTTTGAGAGATTTTTACAGAAAATTCAATATTCCCGAATTAGTGACCTTTGAGATCTTTTCTTCTAAATTGTCTCAACCTAGGATCCCACAATCCGTTCTAAGGCCTTAAGATAGTAGGGAAGACTCTAACGGTTGACCACGAAGTGTTCGTGTTGAAAACCATCCACCGGGTGAAGAGAATTTGATCTTTAAAGTTGAGTTTTCGATCCCTCTGTTTTTTCAGTTTTGAGCATGCTTTTTATTTTACAAAATTGATCAACTTAGAGTGTTGAAGATCCAAAATTTCTTCCGCTTTCTTAATCTAGACTCTTTTAATATATTCTATAGTTCCAAATAAAATCTAAGCATGCACGACATTAAGTAACTTCTTTATGTGTTTCCCTTAGACTTCTAAGTCATTCTCATGTCAGACTTCTAAGAGTTTTGACAACTTTGCTCTAATCTAAGCTTTTTCTCACGAGTTCACTTAAGCTAACAAGATTAAAGATTTGAAGAACGAATTGCCAAAAATAAATAACAAAACATAATTCAATACAAAAGCAAATGAATCTTAAACATGTAAATCAAATCCTAACTACAACTTCTAGCAACTCTAAATAACCATAAAAACAAGCTAAAGTCATAGGACAAGTCTTTAAACTCAATTACAAACTAAAAGAAAGAGAAATAAAACTTAAGTGTTGATGTCGGTCCCTCGATCCCGAGCTCCCGTCACGATCTCGAACCTCCAGAAATGCCTTGGCTCCCAAAAAATGCTCTTATTTCTCCTCTTTGAGTGTGTATTTCGAAATTAGGGTAAAAAACTGTCAATTTTGGCTCCTTTTGTACTAAAAACAACATGTTGTATTTATAGGGCTTTTCGGTACGGTGTTGCAACGCTGGTCATGGCGTTGCAACGTTGTGCCTGCTGTCAGCCAACCCACTGCGACCATGTTTGTCATATCTTTTCACTCTGTGTCCAAATGACCTCCAGTTTGATGCGTTGGAATCGTGATTCGATGTAGAATCTCTCATGATATTTTTTATACTCAAAATACATCTACAGTTTTCTTGGGTCTTCAATTAATCATACACATGTTCCAAATTGCACCAAAATAGCCTCAAAACACTAAATTCTTGCTTCTCAAGCTTTGTTTCCTGAATTTAACAATAAAATGCCATGAAAGCTTATGTGTTAAGTATAAAAACTAGCTAAAATATAGAAATAAGATAGCATATTTGCATGCTATCAGAAACCATTGGTTGTTCGTGATTATATCACTGAAAACTTCTACGGTTTGGTCGATTGACTCCATAGGACATGACATCCACGATTATGTGAAAAATATAGTTAACACGTAAACATATTATTCTTTTACCATCGATATTCTTATTCAAAATGTTATTCACGTATTGTTATTATTATATGTACTTATATAAAGCTATTAGGATGTTTTGTGCTTAAGCAAACATTACAAGTCCAATTGTTAATTGGATAGCAGTTTAAGTAATCATTTCAATCAACCATTTTTACTACCATTTTGTTTGGGTATTCGAGTCTTGCTTATTACAAGCTTTAATCTATTTATGTAGTGTTTTAAGAAACCAGAGAATACAGAGTATGGGTACTATACAAGAAAGTTCATGCGGGATATAGTAACTAAAAGATGTCAATTGATTACCGACATGGTAATACTTTGATCTTATTTTATGTTTTTTAAATATATTATGTACACTTATTTGTTTGCAGTTGACTAGAAAAGATAAGTAGAACAAAGATGAGTTCGACGAGATCAGAGTTGAGTTATGTGAATTTGTATATTGATTATCATACTTTAGTTATGTGATTTTCACATGTTAGCGTTATGTTTTTTAAGTTTGCTTGGAATTATATTTAATTTAACTTATTAGTTAATGGAAGTTTACTTACTTCATGTGCAATTATATTTTTTTTAATAAAAAATTTACTTAGTTTTATAACCGTTGAGTTCTTAATTAGATTCTTATCTAGTTTTGTGTGAAATACATGTTGATTATGACTACCTCAATTGAAAAAATATGAATTTGATAGATTTGTTCATACAAATTTAGGTGGTAGAGAATGAGTGAACAATATCCAATTTTTTTTTTATTGTTTATAAATAATTATAGTTGACGGCTAAAAAAACGACATTAAAGTCGGTATTATTGACGGTTCAAAACTTTCAACATGTATGTCATATTCAACAACACAAAACTTCAAGTATACTTATAAATGACAGCTAAAATACGTCACGATATATTTATATTAACAACCAACAAGCGTGAATAAAAGGGGTAATATTGACGGTTTGGTAAAAATATCGACTGTTAAAAAATATACACTATACATGATGTTGATGGCTCGTAGATATCAATAAAGGTGTTATTGTTGACACTTTGACATAAATATTGACGGCTAACAACCATCAACTATATCCTATATTGACGATACATAAGTGTTAATCAAGATGACTTTATTGACAGATTTATTTCATTGTTGGTGGGTAATAGATGTAAACATTAATATTATTGACAGTCAAAATCTGTCAATAAAGACATAATCGTTGACGTTTAACGACTATCAACTATAATCTTAATGTTGGCGCTTAGATATATTGACACCGCTTTCATTGACGGCGAAAAATTTCAAAAGAAGTGAATGTTGAAAATTTTTAGCTGTCAACAAAGACCAAATTTGTAGTAGTGTTGTTTCGTTAATGAAAAAATTATGGATTTTCATATGTACAGTTATATGCATATGAGATTTGAGCGTAATGTGTTTTTAGGCTATGAATGAATGAAAATATGTGATTTTGGTTGCTTGTTTATAGAAAGAAAATGTGTATATATGAAGCTAAATGTATATATGTTGTGAAGTTGACATGTTTCTACGTGGAAGAAAAAGAATGCATGAAATTCCTATTATTAATGATTGAAAAGAAAGAGCTAAGTTAAGAGTTTATTACCTAAAGGAATGTTATAAATATGAGCCTCATATGTGTTACAGAAGAAGACATGGTGTGAAGTTTCGATAGTGATACTATATGCTTAAAGAACTTAATAAAGACAAGTATGAAGAGTAAAAATAAGTAGTTAGAGTTTAGTTTGAGAACATAAGAAAATTGAAGGTCTGGATTTCAGAACCATGTGCACAGTTAGACAGTCACATGGTCCCCTTTGTGTTCAAGCTTTTGGAATGTGTATAAGGAACCTCGACACTAAATTCCACCTTTAGTCAAGATATATATGTATAACATGAAAGAGATAATATGAAGTGTTAACCTTGAATTTTTATGTGGTATAAAGTTTTCTTTTCCCAAATTAGAGGATAAGTAGAAATGATTTGAGTAATAGAGGAAAGTTTCAATGAGTCTATTCTACGTTGTGTAGAAGACAAACAGAGGAGCTTCTTTTAATTAATAGAGTGTATAGTGGTAGTGGTTGATCGACGATTTGAATGAAACTAGAAGGTTAATTTAGTAAAGGTCAGGCTGATGGTTTTTTAAGTGAGGTTTTAGAGAATTTGGCACTAGAACCAAACTAGTATAAGAAGTTGAGAAAGTCCTCAATCTGATGAAAAAGAGAAATTCAAGTTTAAAGAGAGTAAGTATGAGGAACAATGTGTGGGTGTTAGATGAAATAAGTTTTATCTTTTAAGGTCATCCTTAACACAAGAGATAGATGTTGCATAAATTTTGCAAAACTGCAAGTGTACGGGTCAAGTTTTAATATATTGAATTTGAGTACGAGTATTATCAACAGGATTCGATAATTAAATTCAATTAACTCCTATCAATAACACCACTCAATTTTATCTAGAAAATCATACTAAAGGTGAAGTGAAACACAAAATCAAAGAGTGAAAATTGAGAACAATAAGGAGAGACAAATATCTTAGGGACTAGAATTCACGAATTAATTAACTATTTTATTGAGTTCACATGTTAATGGGTTATTGCATTCCTTTTGTAAACCAATAAACTAAAATAACAAATAACCTCTATCAAGGCAAGTGAATCTCCTGCAAGACATAGAATTAAATATCACTGTTCAACCTAAAAATCAAACATGGCACCAATTTCAGTTCTTATGGGTTTCTAATAGCGCTTCAATCATTATCAAGTCCAAGTAACTATCAATCATGCAATTGAGATCATATCTAAATTATCTTTCACAAGAATAAATCTACACCTGAAAAAATAAAACGTGATCAAGAATCTTTAAGCATTAAGGATGCCAATGAATGAATGAAAGCATTACAATAAACCTAAAACAGTTAATTCAACAAATTAGCGTAATTAAAAGGCTACATATCTATCCCTAAGATAACGAGTTTAGCTACTCATGCCCACAATAAATCCTACTAAACTCAAATACAAAACAATAGTTTAACGAACAAAGTGAAGAGATTGAAGAAAGAACTCTCGTGGCATGAACGACAATGATCCTAACACCTATCACGAACCCCGAGCTACAAAAGTCTTCCACTTGAAATCTCTCAAAGTGTTCTTACAACCCCTCACAAAAATTTTAGACAATGGTTTTTAAGCTCTCCCAAACGTCCCCTAATAAAGAACCAAAACTTCCTTGTCATATTATCGGCACGACATTGAAATGCTCGGCATGGCGTTCAAACACCGTGCCCTAGGCGCGTGTCTAAATAAGGAAACAATATGCGACTTTGCAACGCTGAGCTCAACGTTGCAATGCCGCTACACCTCGCACACCTTTTGCTTATAGAACTAGCATTGCAACGCTACAAGGTAGTGTTGCAACGTCATCGACATGAATTTTCAAGGCTGAATGGTTGCATGTTGGTCGTTGCAACGCCCATAAGGGCGTTGCAACGCCATCTCATCAAGTTTAACTGTTTGGTTTGGCCTTCCGCCTTAAATTTAATTCCATTTTTAGCTCCTTCAAGCATACTTTGACTCATTTTTCACCCATATTTATCCATCCAACCTCGTATCGCTCTATAACATGAAATTCAACAATTTAAGCACATGAAACCTCTGAAATTACTACAAAACTAAAATAATTTAAGCCTAAGTATAACACATCAAACACCCCCAAACATAAATAATTGCTAGTTCTCGAACAAATACAAGAAAAAGAAGGATCAATTCAGAGTAAGCTTTCATACTAATGACTCAAGCCTCGGAAATTTTATGAATCAAAGAATAAATTCATAAAAAAAACAACATTGATTAAACACGAAATATTAACATTTTAAAATTGAATTCAATTATTCTTTGAGTGAGTGTGTGGTAGCAATTTTTAGTTTAGTCCTTATAAGCCCAAGATAACCTTATTGAGTCCTCTGCTCATCTTGCCTCTACACTGCCCCTAGGATCCAAATCTTCAGCTCATTTACACAGTTAGAAAGTTTTACCATTTTTTTTATAGATGTTTTTCTTTCACCCCAAACTCAAACCGTATTTCACTAACACATGTTTTATTATTATTATTATTAATTTGGAGGGAATCCTTCAGTCATCTATGCCTTTACTCCAACATATTAACATTTTGTGGTGAACATATTTGACTACGAGCACAAATACCATGCAAATCGTCAAAGACTGCTCACATCCTAAGAGATTTACTTCTAAAGATCTGTAGTGGTCACACCAATTACGATGTTGGAGAACCCTCTTTTTATTTTTTGTTTAATTTTTTTTAAGAGTAGAAAATCTTTAAAAAGGTTTAAATTTCAGTTATTCAAACTTGCCCTTTCATCAGCAAAGAGGCACATCGAGGTGAAAACGATTTTTTGGAACGAATAAACTTGTCGTAAGTATTCAAGACCCCCCGGGATTGGCTAAGTGCAATTAAATTCAATGAATTCTCTAATCAATTTTAATCATCCTAAAACTAGAATTTAATAAAAAGTTTTCTCAGCAGATAAACGTTATTCACAATTCTAAAATAAATTTCATTAGTGGTTATCATAATCAAAGTGCAAGGAAAGACCATGTATAAACAGAAGAAGACAAAATAGTTGCTTTACTTAACATGCATGTCTTGAGACCTCAATTTTTAAAACAAAAACCATGTATAAACAGTGGAAGACAAAATAGTTGCTTTATTGGGATCCCGAAACAATGAACGATAAAACATGGTTATTTCAAAATGAAATCAAACTTAGTCCTGACCTTCGAATTTGTAAAAGTGTAGAACAACCAAATAATTACATGCTGTAAAATAGAAATAAATGTAAAAATAAAACATGAAATGCAAAAGTAGCTTCCCCCAATATAGCGCCTCTCGCATTGGACCAGCTTGCATTTGCCCTTACTTGAAAATATTTTTTTTTGTAAAGAAAAGAAAGGGTGAGTATTACATACATAACATTCAGTAAGATATCCCACATCCAGGAATAAAAAGAAACATGTTGGAAAGCAAATCATGGCTTTAAGTGAGACCCATAAACAAAACATTTTTCATGGCTTTTCTCTTCGGCTATTAATTTGAAATTGAGACTTCCTTATTCATGGCCTCTTTTTTGGGTCGTCTCAATGTCTTTCATAGCTTTCATAACATTAAGTACGTACACATATATATATATTAGAAGTTTAATTGTCACGACCTTCGTAACCATTTTATTTTGTAAAATTTCTCTTAGACCTTTAGTGGACAATTAAATTCTCCCAGAACATGACCTCTAATTTGAGTCAACTCAAACTCATTCATAAGATATAATATCAATACTATCAGGAAACTTTCACCACAGCCTTCGCAAACATTTTCAAGATACACATGCTCAAGATGCCAAATGAAATAGTAATACATATTTGTGCAAGACTTTCATGGCATAAAGATATATAAAAAACATAACGTTTATTTTAAAAAGAACACGACATGACCTTCATGGCTTTGGATTAGACATTAATCCCACAAGATCATAACATCTAAGACAGGCCCTTTCAAACAAATCATCACATTTATACAAAATATTTCATGGCAGTCAAAAGGGCTTTTCAGTCCCAACATGACATTTCAAATCAGACTTTTCCAACAAATTCTTAAATTCCAAATTTCCATAGTTTGGTGTGGGGTCCCTTACCTCAACCTTTTAGATCTTAAACTATCCCTTTTACTTAATCCTTTCGAGGTCGATCTTCCTTTAACCTTGTCTTATCTATTAAGTGGTTCGAGCTTGAATATTCTCGTGACCCCTAATTTATTTGAATTTCCTAATAAAAAAGTAAACTTCTCAATTAAAGTGTCCATACAGGACTTTCTTGAAATATCTCGCAACAACTAATCAAAATTTACCACTACAAAAGCTTAAATGGACTAGGGGACAAGAACAAATGGGATTGAACTAGCCTTAGCGAGCGGTGGACGGCCACCGACGGTAGCGACGATGGCCATGGTCGGAGTCGGCGGCGCGTGGAGCAAACATTTGGAAAGCTCGTGGCTCGATCTAGTCGAAACTGGTCTGAAAACATCGAAAATCGGCTTTAAAGGTGGCGAACGGATCGAACCAACCTCACACGTTTTGGACATTGTTGTCGGAGTGCTGCGTCGACGTGGCCTGCGAAGAGGGGGCAACAATCGATAATTGACAAGGAACGCGCGACTGGTCGGCAACCCGCAAGCGAATAGGTTCGCGTGTGTTACAACATCAAGCGAGGGCCAACGACGAAGTTGCAGATCTTCAACGAGAGGCTCGCTCGCGACTACACATGGCCAAACGGACACTTGGGCTTCAGAGATCTACAGTGGCGTGCAAGCTCCGTAGCGGCACGATCGAATTCGATTACTGGTGGCGACGATTGGACTGAATGGAAGGGAGTTGGTGACTTGCTGATTGAAAGGAGGAAAGGTGGTTGGAGGACCCTTTTCGTGGAGATGTATGGAGAAGATGATGAATAGTCCCCATGGTACAAGAGCCCATATAAGACAAGATTTTGAAACCCTAGGTTCAACTTCCTTTTGCCATTTTGTCCTTCACTTATACATTAAACCACAATAATGCCACATCTCTAAATTTCACACGTAAAACACCCAACATTCGAAATGAAAGTTCCAAATTTATTATCTGGAATGGATTTTAGACCAACATTCAAAACTAATTGTACTTTAAATTCACCGACGTTGCAATCTTCCCCCCTTAAGAACTTTCGTCCTTGAAAGTTCCAAGTCTTGAAATAACTCGAGGTATTTGGCTTGCATTTCACCCAATCACTTTCGAGTAGCGTTCTTTGCCTTGGGGTTTTGTGACAACACTTTAAGTAGACTTATTTCTCAAGTACAGAGGGCCTTATAGTCTCTTACGAGAATTTGTAAAGATCTTTCCTCACAACTGAAGTTCTCAATCAACTGCAAGCACTCGAAATCAATCATGTGCGATGGGTCCGGTACATACTTACTTACCATGGAAACATAGAACACATCATGAACTATAGAGATGGCGATGATGCAAAACCACAAGCCTCATGATTAAATAACTCTATAATTTCAAATAACATTATCAATCGTGTTCTTAACTTTCCCCTTTTTCTTTTTTTGGGTCAAATCTCAAAACTTTCTTCAAGTCATGACTCACTCGTTCTATCTAATCATCAATTCAACACCTTCATTACTTTCCAGTGACGTGACCTCATCAATGATAGAGTTAGCAGCCTTGTAAGGCAACCCAAACTCCTTAAATTGTTAGTTAACCTTTCGCTGCCCTTAATAGCCTTTTAGTAAACGTTATATTGACGGTATCACTCACATATTTATTTATCCTTTGGCATTTCTAGCGAACCTCAATATCCCACTGCAAGCTTTAATCCATGATAGAAGTAACTCAAAATTTGGTATATTTTGATTGTAGCGATGCATAAATCGTTCTATAAAAAATTTACCAATCTTACTACTAAAAAGCTTCAAAAATTTCGAGGGCATAACGATATAACCACAACGATGCCTAAACATCCAAGGTACCTATTTAACATATGGTTGCACTTCTAAAGTCAGATAACCATAGAACCATCTCTCCAAACTTTAGCTCAAGACCACCCAGGATCCAAAAATTCACAATATGCAAAAATGTTGACAAACCAAAACGCAAGCGAAACTAAGGTTCTTTGACAACTTCAAACAATAATCTTAAGAGACAAGATAATCTCAACAATTTTATTGCAAGTTTTGGACCATGCGCGAAGAAGCATTGTCCATGACTCTCTATTTATTAGACGCCATAGAAATGAACTTTTTAGTGTTATAAAAAGCCATAGACTAACCTCTTCTTAGCAACATCACTGTGAACGCTAACCTTCAGTACCATTACAACAATTAATCTCAAAGATTAGAGTCAATTATTTTTCTTACTTTTTAATAACCTTGGATAAGTTATATTTCCAACTTAACAGAACTTGTAAGTTGCCTGACTCTGAAGTCTATAAAGGTTTCATCCTATTTCCACCTTTAGGTTGCAATAACTGTAGTGGTTTTTGTCTCGGTAATTTATTCACTGTCAAACAAGACACCTCAAACTTTTGCGATCTGAGATTCTACAAACTTGTCTCGTAAGGCTCACTCCACACAAAGAGTTGCCTTTTCGAATAAACTGTGCTCGGGAATGACTATTTTTTAGAATTTCTATACAAATACATGTAGTGACCTACTATAACCAGAAAGCTTCTTACATCAGTGACAATGGTTGGATGAAATCACTGTGTCATTATCTTCACCTTCATTGGACTCACAACGACTCCTGCCCTTGGCATCAACGCATCCTAGGAAGGACACTAGTCTAAGTCAAGATTCATTTAAAGAACTCTACATGAAATCATTTATCCTCAACAATTTACAAACCCTTTAAGTTGCTCTTCTTGTTCCTCATCAAACTTAAAATACGTCAAGCTATCGTCAACCAAGAAAACCACCAAAGTATCCAAGATTTCGTTGAGTACTCAATTCATTAGGTCTACAAACACTATGGGCGCATTAGTCAATCCAAACAACATCACTGTACATTATGATGTCCATAACGCGATCTGAAAGTTGTTTTGGGATGCAACAATTCCTGATTTGTGATTAGCAATAACTTGACCTCAAACTCTTTTTAGAGTATATCGTTGCTTTGTTTCGTTGATCCAATAAAAAACACCAAAATGAGGAAGAAAATATTTATTCTTAGCAGTGACTTTCTTCGATTCTCTGTAATCTATGAACAAACACATAAAATACACCTTTCTCCCTTGAGATTAACATTTGTACTCTTTAGGGTGGTACACTAATATGATCTCTTTATCTCAAAGATCTTGTACCTATACCTTAAGCTCTTTTCACTCTGTTGAATTATCTTGTAAATAATATTAGAAATAACTTATGCTTTCTACCTTAACTTCATGCTCAAGTTTACTTCCTATGGTAATGGTAGTCGCGAAAGATCAAACTTACTATTTCAAACCTAATCTTTTCTCATTCAGTCAAATTGATAACCTTTTCAGTTTCTTGTACTAATTTTGTTCTAAAATCAAAACATCTAAAACTTCACTTAGGAGACCATCAACTTATCCTTTCTCGAGTAAACCTTCCACTTTCATTCCTATGGTCGTTGACCACTATAAATTTATGAATTTCAAAATTAAAGACGTTTCTCAGTTTGACTCCTATATAACAAAGACGAACCTCACCACAACTTTTCTCTTATATTCAAATCATTCATGTTTAGCCCTCTACTCGAGAAAAAGGGAAATTTATACCAAATATGGTTTCAAGGTTAAAATCTCATGACGTTTATTCCAACTTATACATATACCATGACACATAGTCGGAATCAACTGTGAGGCTCCTCTTACCAACCCCAAGGGCTCTTGCACAAACATAACTTCGTAAAAGTCAAACTAAACATTTAACACTTATGTTTTCACCCTGGAACTCTAACTCTTCACTTTTCCTTGTCATGCTTTTCTTTACTAAGGCCATTAAGATTATGGTGCCACCTTCAAACTCTATGCTAAGCTCATCTTTAATAACACTTTGATTGTCTCTATTCACATTACTCGTCATGGACAAGATCCAAGTATTTCGAAACACTTGAAAATTTAACTTCCATTCCAAAGTTAACAACTTGCTTTTCCATTTAGGTCTCAAACCTTTTTTTTTTAACATTTTGGCTATCTTTGCCTCACATCAACTAGGATTGATCCTTTAAAGAGAGGTTTTTTTTTCTAATGTCACTTATATTCTATCTTTAACATTTCTATTCTTGTGGCATGGCATAGTAGTCGTACACATTATCTATTTAAGAGTATCATCCAAAGACATAAACTTCTATATTAAGTATCCCTTCGAAAGACAACGCCAATCTTTTATAACTCTCATTTTCATTACCTCCCAACTCTTTAAATACTAAGTTCATGTATTCGCTTTGAAGTGAAAGAACTTTTCTTACTCACTAACAAAGTAAGTTCTCCCTAATGGCATGCATACTACACCGCATATCTTCTTCATCCATTTGGTCCGACATGTATAAATAAGGTCACATACTTTTTACATAACTCTTTCAAATCTTGAACTTCTCAAGAGTAGTTATAACATCTATCTTTCAAAGTTCTACTCAATGAACTTAGTTGCTTAGCGACCCTGATACAACTTTAGTCGCTTAAGACTTTGTAAGCCCTAAACTATATTTTCTTTTATCATTTTGCACTCATACATGATGTGTTGAAATATGCAAAATGATATAGGTGTCACTAAAGGATGTCGTGATCATATTTGGAAATCTATTGAATTGGGAGCTACAATGTGTTAAAAGGTTCATAAGGAGATAGGTAAGCCATTGAAATAAGCATATTAAAAGTTGAATTGAAGTAAGTGAAAAGCATTAGCAAATTGGGTAAATTTTAGGTACAATATGTATTGAATGGTAGATCTTATACCTCACAAACTTAGGATAAGTTGGCTAAATGCTTAGGGTTTATTTACTTACTTATTTTTGTGTTTACAAAGAGGATTATGATCTAAACATTATAGTAGGAGCTGGCCAAAGGGGGTGAAGCCTCGAAGTTAAATTATCAAGTAGGTGCTGTCAAAATTTTAGAAAAATAGCAAGCTGCTGGAAAATGGGTCATTTTCAAACGACAATATCTCTTAGTTTACCGAACAAAATTCGATTATTTTTTAGTTAAAACCTCATAAATTAAGTGTAGAATACGAAGAGGAAGAAGGAGAAAAATGAAGAACACTGAGAGGCGTTTACAGTTCTCGAGTAGCAGAGCAGGGTGAGGAGATCAGTCTCTTTTGAGCTCGCGAGGAGGAATTAGAAGCTCAAATTTTGAGATACGTAATCTATGATGTTGTAGTTGAGGTTTATCAAAAGAGATTTGGTGGTCTTTTTTAGGTGCTGGGAAAAAAATGGTAGCAAGTGATTGAAGGAGATGTGCTTCAATTTCTATATACCTTGCAACCAAGTGTGTATGGTTATTGTGAATTGAGTTATGGGACTTAATTAGAACTATTTTTAAGGTGCATAAAGAAAGGAATTAATGTTATTAATTTCATTCTTAGGGCAAACGAAGATAGGAATAGCTTATAATCCTTTGAACCCTTTTGGTGATACTGAGTGACTCTATTTTAGAATTATATTTGACCTTTGTTTTTCTTTAAAAGCATAAATGTTGATCATTGAATCATGCTTGAATTAATTTTGTATAGTTTCATGGTGTTTTGACATAATGTTTTTTAGGAAACTTAAGCATGTTTTGAATTAGTGGGTAACTATATATTCAAGTATGAAAACTAGTTATGGAAGTAAGATTTCCTCTAGAGAATGCCTTGTGTAAGTTCACTTGGAAACATGTTTAGGAAAGTAATATGCAAATGTTGAGAAATTGTTTTATGTTTTTTGAAAACATGATTTCCATGGTAAATAAAGTATGCCCCTGTATGTTGTTAACCGCTAGTCTTGAAGGACATCGAGAGGGTACTTGGGACGGAAGGAATCATGATTCCCGATACTGAAAGACAATTAGAAGGTATTCGGGTAGTAAATTGTCATACCTTAATACTAAAGGACATAGAGAAGGTATTAGGAAAAATCAAAGTGCCAATGGCATTCCATGTGCACGTGAGAGAGCTATAAGCATTGTTGGTATAAAGATAACTCTACCACCGCTAAGGCTCAAGAGCGGTATCATGCCATGAGTTTTATTGTTATGAGCTTCTACTCTATGGATATGTTTATTCTACATTCTAGCACTACATTAAGAGTTCTTATGTTATACATAAGTGTTGACTTAAACCTGTAAATTGATAGCATTGCTTGATTACGTTTACAATCAAGTGTTAAGTTATTTTATACTTATAGCATGCCCATTATTATGCTTCACCTTTGAGGTTATAATGTTCTAAAAAAAGACACTCACTAGGCTTCCCAGCTCACGTATTCATTATGTTTACTCTTCCCAGGTAGTAGACGAGTTCCCGGTGCATAGCTTTGACAAGACCTGTTTTCCACCATGCGGTTTTAGCTCCTTGTATATACACTTTCTTTTGTATATGGTTTGTAGTGAAAACATATAAGTTGGGTTGTAATAAACATGAAGGCTTTATGACTAGCTAAAGAACATAGAACTGGAAGTGAATGTGTCTTGCTTATATGTGTATTTAATGTTCAATCATGCTTAATCAAATGTGTTGTGTTGCGTTTAATTTTTAGCTTAAGTGTTTGGTTAGTCAGGGAGAGCCAGTAAGAGAGTTGGTTATCTCTGTCTTTTAATCTCTTCCTAGGTTATGTTGGGAGGGGGTGTTACAATATGTGTATTTCAATATTCAATCTTGCTTGTTCAAACGTGTTGTGTTGCGTTTAATTTTAGGTTGAATCTTGGGTTAGTCAGGGAGAGCCAGTAAAAAGGTCGATTTTCTCTGTCTTTGCATCTCTTCCTAGGTTAAGCAAGTAGGCTGGGTCGAGGTGTGGCAGACTTACTCTTCCCTCCTTAGCCTAAACCGAATCTTTTCAATATCGCACAACATGAGTTTAATGTCAATAACCTCCCTTTAAGCATGAACATTATTAACTACTACATTTACTTTTCAATCATCAATAATAGGGTTCACACATATTAATTTTTCCTCAGCTTAAAAACACATCATGGTCATGTAATAAAATATAGCTTGACATATAAGCATTTTCTTGCTATAAAAAATAGTACAGATCATACATTATCATCCTTTTTTAGCTTAAAAGTACATTAAGCTCGTATCTTATATACGTATAGCTTTCATATAAAATTACATATATTTCATGAATAAAACGAAACTCTATTTCAAGGGCATACCTGACGATGACTGGGAATTACTACTTAGCCATGGGATTCCTAACTTTTACGATGTAAGCAAGTCTAGAAAACCAATAAACTTGGGCTCTGATACCAACTGTAAAGTAACTTTATGACTTTCTTCATAGAGTTTTTACATAACATGTATGACTTGAGACCTCAATTTGTAAAACAAAAACCATGGAGAAACTGAAGAAGACAAAAGAAATGGTTTATTTGGATCCCGAAACAACGAACGATAATTCAAGGTTATTTCAAACGGAAATCAAACTTAGTCCTTACTTCTAAACTTGTAAAAGAGTAGATCACTCAAACAACGAAATACTAGAAAACGGAAATAAATGTAAGAATAAAACATTAAAAGCGGGAGTAGTTTCTCATGCCACGACCAATGTAGCGCCTCTCGTGATTCGACAAGTTTGCCTTTGCCCTTACTTGAAAACATCTTTTTTTGTAAAGAACAGAAAGGGTGAGTATTACATACATAACACTCCGTAAGAGATCCTACTTCGGGAGTTAAAAAGAAACATGTTGGCAAGAAAATTATGGCTTTAAGTGGGACCCATAAACAAAACATTTTTCATGGCTTTTCTCTTCGACTATTAGTGGGAAATTAAGACTTCCTGATCTATGGCCTCTTAGTTTGGGTCGACTCTCAGTCTTTCATGACTTTCATAACATTAAAAACGTACACACACATATATATATTAGAAGTTTAATTGTCACAATCGTAAGCATTTTATTTTGTAAAATTTCTCTTCGGCCTTTAGTGGACCGTTAAATTCTCCCAGAACATGGCCTCTAATTCGAGTTAAAATTGTTGAGTTTATCTTGTCTCTTAAGCTTATTGTTTGAAGTTGTTAAAAACCATAGTTTAACTTGTGTTTTGATTTGTCAACATTTTTGCATATTGTGAATTTTTGGATCCTGGGTGGTCTTGAGCTTAAGTTTGGAGGCATGATTGTGGTGTTATCTGACTTTAGAAGTGCAACCTTATGTTAAACAGGTACCTTGGATATTTTGCCATCGTTATGGTTATGTCGTTACGCTGCCGAAATTTTCAAAGCATTTTAGTAGTATGATTGGTCAAGTTTTTATAGAACGATTTATGCATCGCGACAATCAAAATAGACCTAATTTTGAGTTACTTCTATCATGGCTTAAAGCTTGCAGTGGGATGTTGAGATTCGCTAGAAAGGCCCAAAGTTAAATAAATATGTGAGTGAGACTGTCATATAACGTTTACTAAAAGGCTATTAAGGGCAACGAAAGGTTAACTGGCAATTTAAGGAGTCTGGGTTGCCTTACAGGGTTGCTAACTATATCATTAATGAGGTCACGTCTCTGGAAAGTAATGAAGGTGTTGAATTGATGATTAGATAGAACGAGTGAGTCACGCCTTGAAGAAAGTTTTTAGATTTGACCCCCCAAAAAAAAGGGAAAGCTAAGAGACGATTGATAGAGCTATTTTAAATTATAGAGTGGTTTAATCCCGATGCTTGTGGTTTTGTATCATTGCCATCTCTCTACTGTTCATGATGTGTTTATGTTTCCATGGTAAGTAAGTATGTACCAGACCCATTGCACGTGATTGATTTGGAGTTCTTGCAGTTTATTGAGAACTTGAGTTGGGAGGAAAGATCTGTGCAAATTCTCGTAAGAGACTAGAAGGCCCTTCATACTCGAGAAATCAGTCTAGGTAAAGCATTGTCACCGAACCACTAGGCAAAGAATGTTACTCGAAAGAGATTGGAAGAAATTCAATCCAAATACCTCGTGTTATTTAAAGACTTAGTACTTTTGAGAACGAAAGTTCTTAAGAAGGTAAGATTGTAACGTCCGTGAATTTCAAGTACATTTAGTTTTGAATGTTTGTCTAAAATCCATTCGAGAGATAATACATTTGGAACATTCATTTAGAATGTAGGGTGTTTTAAGTGTGAAATTTAGAGATGTGGCATTATTGTGGTTTAATGTATAAGTGAAGGGCAAAATTGTAAAAGGAAGTTTAACCTAGGGATTCAGAATCTTTTGTCTTATATAGGCTCTCGTACCAAGGTGACTATTCATCATCTTCTCCATACATCTCCACGAAAAGGGCCTTTCAACCACCTTTGCTCATTTCGATCAGCAAATCACCAACTCACTTCTATTTAGTCCAGTCCTCGCCACCAGTCATCAAAGTCAAGCGCGCCGCTACGGAGCTTTCACGCCACTGTAGATCTCTGAAGCCCAACCGTTCGTTTGGCCATGTGCAGCCGCACCGAACGAGCGAGCCGCTTGTTTAAGATCTGCAACTTCGTCGTTAGCCCCTCCTTGAAGTAGTGGCACCCACGAACCTTTTCATTTGCGGGTTGCCGGCCAGTCGCGCGTTCCTAGTCGATTATCATTTGTTTCCCCCTTGTCGTAGGCCACGTCGACGCAACACCCCAACAACAATGTCCAAAAGGTGTGAGATTGGTTTGATCGGTTGACCACCTTCTAAGCCGGTTTTCGAAGTTTTTAGACCACTTCAGATTAGATCGAGCCACAAGCTTTCCAAAGGTGTGCTCCACGCGCCGTCGCCACCGACCACGCGCTGCCGTTGCTAGCGTTGGTGGCCGGCCACCACTCGCTAGAGCTTGTTCAATCCCACTGGTTCCTATCCCCGAGTTCATTTAAGCCTTCGTAGTGGTAAATTTCGATTAGTTATTACGAGATATTTCAAGAAAGTCATGTATGGACACTTTAATTGAGAAGTTTTCTTTGTTATTAGGAAATTGAAACGAATTGGGGATCGCAAAAATATTCAAGCTCGAACCACTAAAGATGTAAGACAAGGTTCAAGGAAGATCGACTTCCAAAGGATTAAGTAAAAGGGAAAGTTTAAGATCTAAAAGATTGAGGTGAGGAACCCACACAAAATTCTTGAAATTTGGAATTTAAGAATTTGTTGGAAAAGTTTGATTTGAAATGCCATGTTGGAACTGAAAATCCCTTTTGACTAGGCTAGCCTAATTGTTGAATTATTGCTAATTGGAGAAATTAATTGAGAGAAATTAAATTGAATGTGATTCAATTTAATAAATCCACATTATTGCAAATGTGATTTGTAATATGAGTATGCGATATCTTATAATATATGATTATGCAAATTTGATTTGCATAACCTATAGTTGTGACAAAGTGGTAATAATGTGGAGATTTTAACTTCATCAATTTCCACTATTTAAACCCTTCTTGCAAGAAGGAACTTAAGTCAATCTCTCATTTTTTGGGTTCTCACCAAAAATAAGAGAACCATTCTCTCTCAATGTTGGGATTTTTGTCCTAATCTCGTGTTTGTAATATATTGATTGAAATTAATAAGAGTTATTTATTTCATCACTTTGTGTCTCGCAATATTTATAAACTTTTTCCATTAAACTAAGCTCCAGGGTCATTGAATTTATGAGAGAACAATAACTTGAACGGTGTGTAGTGGACATATAGGGAAGATCACGTTCGAGTTAATGACCCGAACGGTCTACAGTATATGGATAGGGTTGGAGACCTAATCCTGGATACACTATGGATGCGGCCCGCTTTGTATTAGATACAGACGAGGTGATCTGTCTCGTTCATGTGGTTGACATGCGAGTGGGGGCATCCTGTGCAATTAGATTGTACAAGACTGGATCGTGAATTATTAGACCTACTGATGTAACACCGTTGACAATAAGGACTAATAATTTCGTAGATGACCATTAGTGACTCGACCTGAATCCTGAGCGTGTTACGGACTCCTGTCTACGACGGTCTGTTCTTTGACTAGTACGGGTGAGGGTGGTCACAGTTACTCGCCCAATATGCCTATCTTCTCAGGGAGAGAACGAAGTAGGGAGCTGGGAACTTAACTACGCGAAATGGAATTCACTCGTTCCCGCCTTTAGGGAAACTAGAGGGGTTGTTCCCTTAAGTGCTGTCTCCGGGGCTTGGACAACGGGCGCCCACCTTCTCACTGGCACGAGAAGGGTGTTGTGTATGGTTGGACCATCACAATATGTTGTTCATTAGAGGAGCAGTGGGGACTTAAGGAACAAGAGGTAGACACAGGGGTAAAACGGTAATTTGACCCAGCCGTGTCTACGAACAACCTGTGAAGGGTCGACTCATGGGTATTGGTTATATAAGTGGACACGTAATATTCTGCACTGACGGGAGTGCAGCTACGGGCTATAGTGAAGTGTTACCGTAGCTAATGAATGTTGGTCAATCGGGTCAAAGAGTTTGGCATGTTAATCTCGAATCATTGGAGCCCGTCACTGTAGGTCCATTAGGTCCCTCGGTTGGCTCCATCTAGATTTAAGAAGTGTTAAAGTTTTGATATGAAATTGAAGTGTTCAATTTCACCTTAAGGGCATTTATGTCATTTATATGAGATATGAATGATATAATATATAGTTTAATGTGAATGAGATTCATAATAAACTATAGGTTAGCCTAATTGTTGAATTAGGGCTAATTGGAGAATTTGATTGAGAGAAATTAAATTGGATGTGATTCAATTTAATAAATCCACAACTATTTCAAATGAGATTTGCAATATGAGATATGAGATATCTTATATTATGTGGTTATGCAAATGAGATTTGCATAACCTATGATTGTGGTAAAGTGGTAAATATGTGGACATTTTAACTCCACTAATCCCACTATATAAACCCTTCTTTCAAGAAGGATGGCACTTGATTCTCTCATTTTTTAGTTTTTCACAAAAGAAGATAAGAGAAACTCTCTCTATTCTCTCTCAAATTATCCTCCCTCTCCAAAACCAAAAAGGTTCCCACAAGCCTCCTTTCTCCTCAAGAGAACAACCGAGAAGGCTTTTTGGTGGTGTTTTAATTCATAACCGTTGGAGGAAATCATTGTGTACGAGGAGCACGAAGAGTTCGTGGATTTGAAGAAGAAATCTTGAAGAAAGTCTTTAACAAGTAAGTATAATTTTTCCTTACTGTTTTTTCTTCTTCTTAGAAGCATGTTTAGCCTAGATCTAGTTGTAGATCAATTTTAATAAACACAGTTTGCGTAATTGATACAGCGACGATTCCATAGTCTTCCGCTGCACGGGATTTTCATTCCCTTCACTCAACTCTCTCAACTCTCCTCCATTTTCCAAACACAAAAGTC
The DNA here is from genome assembly GCA_036507285.1 of Trichosanthes cucumerina. NCBI lineage: Eukaryota > Viridiplantae > Streptophyta > Magnoliopsida > Cucurbitales > Cucurbitaceae > Trichosanthes > Trichosanthes cucumerina. Next base: position 21,411,033 of record CM071843.1, on the reverse strand, counting down.
CCACCACTTTCATTCTAACAAAGAAGAACAACCGAGAAGTCTTTGGTGGTGTTCTTGTTCGTGAGAAGTGTTCAGCTTCGAAGAGATCGAGATTGCACGAAGAGTTCGTGATTCGTCTTCAACAAGTTAGTAACAATAACTTAATGTTTTTCCTTTCCATTTTAAGCATGTTTAGCCTAGATTTAATAGTTAAAACATGTTAATGAAACTCAAATGCACAACGTCACCACGACGATTTCATCGTCTTCCGCTGTGCGGGAATTCTCATTCCCTTCACTTAAACGACGTCTCCTGTTTCGACCCTGAGTTTCATCTCACCCTCTTCGATCTCCTTGAAGGAACTAGTTTCCTGAAACGAAGAGGAAATGTGTTTAGGGGCTCCTGAATCAAGTATCCGGGTAAAGTCATCATTTTCCACTAAACAAGTTTAAGGAACAAGCAAATCTAACTTACCTTTCTTCTCTTTGAGATCAGTAAGGTATTTTGGGCAGTTTCGCTTCTAGTGCCCATCCACGTTGCAGTGGAAACATTTTCCTTTCTCTGCAACCTTGGCCTTTCCCTTGCCTTTATCAGCAACAACTGCCTTTTCTTTCCCTCCTATCATCTTCTTTTGGGTCTTCTTAATCCCAAAAGATGAACCATAGGACATAGTCCCATAGGATGAACCCTTCTGGAACCTTTTGGAATGGGCAAACTGATTTGCCTCTCCATCAACCTGTCCCTTATTATCCATAAGAGACTGGTAAATTTGCAGTTCATTTAGGAGGGAAGTCAGGTTACAGTCCTTTTTATTCATCTCCGCATTGCTACGGAATGGCAAGAAACTCTTCGGAAGAGATTCCATGATGAAGAATACCTGACTTTGCTCATCCAAGACCGCTCCGTTCAATTCGGCCACGATGAAGTGAACTATAAGATCGAAAACATGTTCTCTCACTGAAGTTTCCTCTTTCATGCGCGTGTTATAAACGTACTTGAGGGATTCATACCGAATTTGTTCAGACGGTTGTCCAGACAAACTCTGCAGATAATTAATGATCTCACGAGCCGAGACCATAACCTCCAACTTCCTTGCTAAAACATCAGATATGCCAGTAAGGATATAGGCCTTGTCCTTTTAATTGGCCTTGGACCAACGATCAAACTTATCCTTAACAGTTTGAGGTGTATTTTGAGCAGGGATCTGAGAACATTCCTCAGTCAGTACGAACTGAAGGTCGTCAACAACAAGAATCACATCCAAGTTAGACTTCCACGTAGTGAATTTTCACCCGTTAAATGTTCTCTTTTGAGTAAGGCTATATACGAGGACGACATGCTGAAAAATCAAATATAGGTCTAATTAGTTATGCCTTTTAACCCATTATAAAACAAATCATATTTAGCAAAAATATTGAAGAACCCTAGTGTTTAAACTAAACATAGTGTTTAAAATAAACCTTTAATTTTGCAACGATATCTCAAGGGTTTAGAACAAAAGCCTCAGCCTGACAGTTAGTGATTCCTCCCCTGAATTTAGACTTTCTCAGCCAATTCTCACTACCAGAACATCTCATGTCCCAATGGTCCTTAGCTACCGTTTGTTTGGTCAAGGACTTGTTAACTAGCTTAATTCATCCCGTAAATGTGACCCTACCATTTTAAGATCCAATAGGTCCGAGCCAGCAGGCTACTAGTAAGAAAGACAACTGCTGGCAAATTACCTAAGAGACCCTATCCATTTATGGAGTTCCCGGTGTTCTGATCCCTATAGTCAGGCACTCCATAGGGTTTGGTTGTTCTAGGACAACCTAGCAGGCGGACTATAGAAATCTCATGGTGCGACCTAATGGACGAGACCGTAGGATACGTTGACACGCGTCCTTCTCCCATTTACTATGGATACATCCCTCATTCACCTTGGTCTTGATCCATGCAAACACTTACGTAAGGGGACACCCTATTGACACCACGTAGCCGAGCATGGAACTCACGGTGTGAACTCTTGAGGACGTGAGAGTAAACTTTATGCGAGCACCTTGTTTTCTCCCACCGAAGCTCCTAAGATTAGGGTATAGGTTTAACTTAGTCAAATTCTGGCTAAAAGAATTTATCTAAGTCTATGCCCATTATGACTGTTATAACTAGGTCTTTTAACCTTATGTAAAGGTGAATAAAAATTTTAATTACCTAGATATAAAATAAAACTAAGGTTAATTAACCTCAAGCTCTGGATCAGTTCCCAAGTAGGAGGCGTTCCGTTAACCGTCAGCTTATGTATCCCCAACCTTAGACAGAACTTCACCAGTAGAGTTTCCTTATCACCAAAGTCCTAATGGTCTACTATATTTTAAACTATTTAAAATACTATGTAAGACTAATTTCTAATCCTATTAAAAATTAAGACTTAGGTCTAAATTGATTTTAAACAATTTTAAACAATTTTAATTTTAACCCAAGTCCCTATGGTTTCTAAAATCCCTTTAATTTATAACTTTTATAAATTTAATAATTAACCTATGACAAAAAAACTATATTATAAAACAAATATTGGAATTATTAATAAAATATTCAACTAATTGAATAAATAAATTACTTAAAATAAAATAACATTTATTTAAAACTAAGTAATTACATGCTCCATGCAATTTATTTTTCATATAATCTAATTCTAACTATTATAATTAATTACTTATGAAAAAAATTAATCATGCATCTAAACCATATTCATGTAACAATTATAAAAATAAAATGCAAGAACATGCTTATCCTAAGGTGGAAAAAAATCTAATGACATTCATAAAGAAATACAGTTGTAAAATCGGAATAAATTTGCCCTTAAAGTGCAAAATAATAAAATTACTCTAACTTTATAACAAAACCGGTCAAAAACACATTGAACCGGGCTTGAATCGGTCGAACCAGACCAAAAATCAATCAAACCGCTGAACAAGTCTGCAGCTGCTGAAAAAACATCACGGCGTTGCAATGTTGATGCGAGCGTTTCAACCCCCGCTTCGTCCGTGCGCGCGCCTGCTATCGGGGTGGCGTTGCAACGTTGAGGGAAAGCGGTGCAACGCTGCTGACCCCTGGAGCCTCCGCCTCATTAGGGATGCTTGTCGCTGCGACATCGTTCCTCAATGTTTCAACGCTGATGAACGGCGTTGCAACACTGCTGCTTCGGCAGTAGCTTTCCTCTTCGATCACAGCAGCAACAATCATAAATTTGTCATCCGATTCTCAACTGAATTGCATGAAACTGGTCCCGAACGACTCTTAACTCGAATACAGACTCGATAATGCACTTAATTACCCAAAACACATAGGGGCCTTTACATACAAAATGATAAAATCAAAAGTAAACTAAGGCAAAAATATTCCTAAACTAGTTTTATAGCAAACCAAAATGAATTTCCCACCAAATAAATACAATTTTGTTTCAACGAAAGAAAAACAAGCATTGCTCTGATACCAATTGATGGAGATCTAATCCCCTTGAGCAGCGAAAACGAATTTGGAATCGTAATTGCTTGATTGTTTTAGTTAGGAATGCAAAAACTAGTACATTGACAAAAACATAATACACATGTATATCCTAATCTAAATAGGCATAGAGATATACATGCAAATATTCTATGTTTAATAGTTAAATTAAAAAAGGAGAAAAGTTACCTTTGTAGCTCTTCCACACAGCAACTCCTTGCTCCAGGATTGCACAACAAAGAGAAATCTTCTTTGTTTTCTCCTACAACAGCACCACTTGGATAACCTTCGATCCTCTGAGTATCCACTTAGATCAAGAATCCAACTTTGGAAGAATGCAAGAGGGAATTGGGAGAGAGTGAGAATTCTACCAGAGTGAACAATTCTAAAAAACAACATCAATCGATTGATCCATTCTCACTTGGAGAAGAAGACCCTGTAGAGGGCATTTCCCACTCCCTTTCGATTAGGGAGTTGGGAGAGATGGGGAACGTGTCCTCCTGACACGTTCCCTCTTTTTATTTTTACTTAATTAAATAATCAACATTATGAATTAAATAATAATATATATATTTAAGTAAATCACATTTAATTAATCACAATTAAATATCATATATTTAATATAGATTAAATCACATTTAATCAATTATCCATCTAACCTATAGTTCTAATGCACATCTAATGCACATTAAAATTTAACCTAAAGTTTTCAAATATGAATCACATTCCCATTTCAATTTAGTATTTGAACTCTTTCAAATATTTAATTTTCTCATATAATTTGATATGAATCATATTCACATTAAATTTATAGTATATAGTTCCAAAAATATATATTATATTGTATCTATATACATTAAATTTATTCCCTACTGAATTTGAACATTTCAAATTCAAATGATCTAAGAACCCTCTACGAGCTATAAGGTAGACCTAATGGGCCTACAAATCAAAAGCTCCAATGATACAAGATTACTCTGTTAATCTCATTAACCTCTTAATCAACACTCGTTAAATGCGGGAACACTCCACTAAAGTTCTGTCACTGCACTATTCTCACTGCAAATATATTTCTGTGTCCACGGATATTGTCCAATAACACCAAGTCAATCCTTCACGAATGTTCGTAACACCAATTGGGTAAAATTACCGTTTTACCCCTAGCTTACATCTTGTGCTTTAAGTGTCAGTTTTTCCTCTCATGAACCATTTGCTTGTGGTCTACCAATAAACAGAGTCCCTCTCGGGTCAATGAGAGGATGGGGCCCTTTGTTCAAGTCCCGGAGACACAACTTAAGGGAACATTCCTCTACTTACCCTAGTAGGCGGGAAGAAGTGAATTCCATCTTGCTAAGTTAAGTTTTCAGTCGCTCACTTGGTCTTGTCCCTTAGAAGGTAGGCATATTGAGTCGGAGTATCTGGCCACTCTCACCCATACATGTCAAAGATCAATCACTCGCGAACAGGAGTTCGAAACCTGCTCAGAATTGAGATCAAGTTGCCTAGGTCATCCTAGTGAAATAGAAACCTAACTAGTCAATGGAGTTTCAACTAGAGGTTACTATTTCGTGGTCCGGTCTTATGTAATCTCATCACATAGGATATCCCCACTCACATGTCATCTAAACGAACATGTTAGGATCACAATGTTTGTATCAAATACAAAGTGGGCCACATCCATAGTTTTACCAGACTAAGGTATCCAAACCTTATCCCCTAACTATAGACCTCTTAGGTTGTATCTCTAATCGAGATCCTCTATATGTACACTACATTCAGTTAAAGATACATTTAACAACCTTGAGTTTATTGGAATTAGGGTTCAAAAGCAAACTCGTAGATAACGAATAATAACTGTTTATTGAAATAATAACACTTTATTAAATTAATTATAACATAATTACAAAGTACGAGTTTTAGGACACAAACCCCAACAGTTTCTTCATAGTCCACCCCTACTGTTTGGGTATAACCCTTCGCCACAAATCAAGTCTTAAAGGTTTGCACCTTACCAGCTTGATCTCGTTTCCTCTTGTAGATCCACTTTCAACCGATAGGTCTTTGACCATCAGGTTGATCTACAAGTTTCCAGACTTAATTGAAGTACATTGACTCCATTTTCAGGTCCATGGCTTTAATCCACTTGTCCCTATCTATATCATACATTGCCTGTTTATAGGTCAATAGATCCTGAACGCCATCTGATAACTCACCATAAGTGAGTTATTTTACTAGAATTTTAGTGTTTAATCCACTTGAATTGCATTTAATTTAGTGATCCTCATGTTATTTTATCCTAAATTATGTGTGTTAGCTTTAAAATCTTGAATTTAAGCATTAGGTGAAAAAAGAATTAATTTTGATGTTTTTGTGTTTTAATTCAAGAATTTATGAAAATAAGCTAACAGTTAATTAAATACCGAATTTTGAGATTTTTCTTAACTTCAAAAATCCTCGTGTATTTAGTTTGATTTATAATTGACTTCATAAATTTATTTGGGATTTTTCTGTGTGTAGGAGATGTTTAAAAATTACAAGAGTTCCTAAGGGCATTTTAGACATTTTACCCGAATAGTTATATGGTCTTTTTACTCTTAAGGGTATTTTTGTAAATTGTGGAGTTAGAGCAACACCATCTTGTATAAGGAGGCTAGGGTTTACAAGTGTGAAGAGGAGTTGGAGTTGTGACAAGAGGAAGAGATCGAGAGGGAGAGAAAGAACTCGTGAGATTGCTGAAGCAAAGGGCCTGCGTTGGAAGGAAAAAATCTACAGCCCTTTGCTGAAGCAAATGTTGTTGCACCCAACCATGAAGAAGCCCTTTTGCTGAAGCAAAGTGTAGCTGTACTTGGCGGTAGGCTGCTATTTGCTGAAGCAATTGGATGAGAGAAGAAGAAATCGCGAGAGGGATGCATTGCCAAAGCAAACCATGGAGTAGAGGGTTGGCCATCTGCTGGAATCAACCTAACTTTGCTGAAGCAAAACCGAGAGTAGGGGTTTGTCCACCTGCTGTGATTTGCCCATCTTTGCTGAAGCAAAATCAAGAGCATCAGTACAGTTCGATTTTCACAGACGTCGTTCTTGAAGTTTGCGATATCTGGCTATCCAACCGTTGGATTTTGCTACAATGTTGTCAGCCTATTAAGGACTCATATAGCACCATTTTGAACGGTTTGATCGTCGTTTGGAGCTTCTCTGTCTCAGCTATCGTTGTCACATTGGGCGTCCAATGCAGTTCGGTTTTTCACAGATGACACTAACAAAGTTGTCGTTTGTCGGAGTTTGAACCGTTGGATTGTGCTAAAACTTTGTCAGTCTGTTGGGGACTCATAGAGCATAGTTTTCAACGGTCGGATCATCGTTTCGAGCTCCCGTTCATCAGATATTGCTATCGAACAGAACCTAAAGAACACTGAAACCTGCTGCTATTGCTTGCGGCCTTCGGTGGGATCTTTTGCGTTTTGCTGAAGCAAAACATATGTCAATTTCCTCGTGTAAACTACTCCTATTCCCTAATTATTTTTGCTTGTTGTTACTCCAATTTGATCGTTTATTGTGCTCTTTTTACTCACTACTTTAGGCTAAATTCATGACTGTTTTTGGGCTTAATTTGTTATTAATTTGAGTTGTTTTGTGATATCAAGTTACATAAAGACATATTTGAATTTATCAAACAACACAAGCATGCATAAATTAGAGATTTGTGAGTTGATTTACATGAACTAAATTTTCTTAAGCAGGGGTTAGGTTGTTTAATGTAATATTGGATTAAATTTATGGTTGATGCCATTGATTGAATTTATGAAATTTTATTGAATTTAACGTTGCATGAGAATTAAAATTGGCCATTTTAACTTCTCTATAATTCATAAACTTTGGAAAGCTAATGAATTAGAACACTAAAATTTCATTCTAGGATTATTGAGTTGATTAGGGATAATTAACCCACCTAGAACCCAAAATCATGGGCATAATTTAGATCACAATTGAGAAATTGTAGGTTTTAAAACTTAGTGATTTTGGAAAGAATCATTTGAATGTATGTGTAGGTAAATTCAAGGCATCACTCAAAATTTATTCCAATTGAACATTAGAACTCTAACCTAAACTGAGCTTATTTTTCATTACAAATCTCATCTCTTGTATCTGTCTTCTTGTTTGCATTCTCCTCTCCCTGCATTTAAATTCAGTTATTTTCTTTTGTCTTATCTTATCTTTTTTACTTATCAATTTATTTAGTTACAACAATAATTTGCACACTCATGCATTGCACTAAAATAAGGAAAATTTGCTAGGACACTAATTTATTTAGGTCTAACTAGTCCTCGTGGGATCGATACTTTTAACTTATCACTTGCTGCTCTCGACCGTGTATACTTGCACGTCGTAAAAGTGTCGAGGTTTTATTCTAATTTGCATTAGTTTAGGGCACCCGATATTTTCGCATCACCATCATCAGGCATGACGACCGGGGTTTCAATCAAACCCATGTAACGGTCAGGTTGTCTAACATCCCTCCCACTACGTCGAGGCATTCTCGACTCTTGAGAAGGACCAGCTTGATCAACGACTTTTGTTGATTTATCTTTAGCTTCCCTGGGAATTTCACTCAATACAATCCTGCTACGAGGCTGATGGTCTCTCATGTGGTCTTCCTCAAAGAACGTAGTGTTTTTCGACATAAGTACCTTGTCCTCTTGAGGATCATAAAACAAACAACCTTTCGTTTCTTTGGAGTATCCTACGAATAGGCATAATTTTGAACAATGCCCCAATTTCTTTGGATTGGACACCAACACATGTGTCGGACATTCCCAAATCTTGAAGTGACGTAAACTACCTTTACGCCCTTTCCATAACTCATAGAGTGTTTTTGAAACACTCTTAGAGGGAACTATGTTCAAAATATATACAACACCTTCTACTTCATATCCCTAAAACGAACTAGGCAGCTGAGCGTACCTCATCATAGATCGAACCATGTCTAACAGGGTTCTATTTCTCCTCTCAGATACACCATTCTGCTGAGGTATACTGGGTGCTGAGAGATGGGATACAATTCAATGTTCTATCATATAGTCTTGGAATCTAAAATCCATATACTGTCCACCTCGATCTGATCGAAGTGTTTTAATCGTTTTACCTAATGTGTTCTCAACTTCTGCCTTATACTCCGTGAACTTTTCAAGGATTTCGGACCTATGATTCATTAGGTAAAGATAGCCTTACCTAGAATAACCATCAATAAACCTGCTGAAATATTCATATCTTCATCGTGCCTTAACATTCATAGGACCACAAAGATCTGAATGCACGAGTTCCAAGGGCTCTTTGGCTCTATAACCTTTTTTAGAAAAAGATCTTTTAGTCATTTTTCCTTGATGACGGGACTCACATGGTTGTAAAGAGTTGACCTCTAACTGACTTAGGAGACCACTCTTCACCAACCTCCCAATTCTATTGAGATCAATGTTGCCTAGTCTCAACTGCCAAAGATAGGTACTAGGAGAAAGCTTCTGCCTTTTATTATGAGTATCATCTGTTTTAAACACCTCGGTGTTCAAAATAGCTTTTACATCTGTTGGTCTTAACACGTATAAGTTGTTTTCAAGTTTAGCAGAACATATTCGTACATCACTTTTGCAAATGAACGCTTCATTATGATCAAAAGATACTTTATACATATGTTGAAGCAAACAATAGATAGATATAAGATTTCTTTTGATTCCAGGAACCAAAAGTATATTTTCTAATAAAATAAATTTATCTCTAAACAACAACTTCATAACTCCCACTACTTTGGTCGAGACAATCTTTCCCGTTCCAACCCTGAGAGTTATCTCCCCATCAGTAAGCTGCTGCCATGAACTAGTTTCCTTAAGAGAAGAACAAACATGGTTAGTGGCTCCTGAATCAAATATCCAGGCGGAATCATCATGTTCCACTAAGCATGTTTCAACAAAAAGTAAATCATATATACCTTGTTTTTCATTCTCAATATTCTTTTCGGCAAGGTACTTTGGGCAGTTCCTCTTCTAATGTCCGTCACCACCACAATGGAAACATTTTCCTATGGCCTTAGTGTTGCGTGCTGCAACTTGTCCCTTCCCTTTGTTCTTCTTCTTCTTATGAATACCCTTATTCTTCATAAAATAAGAACCAGACTTGGTCCTTGAGGACGGTCCTTTTGGAACTTATTTGAAGTGACAACATTTTCCTCCTTTTCTTTTCACTTTGATTTCATGAGGGACTCAAACGTTTGTAGCTCGTTGAGAAGAGTAGTCAGGTTATACTTTATTTTATTCATCACAGCATTGGTGCAGAATTGCAAGAAACTCTTCAAAAGAGATTCCATAATAAAAGGTTACCTGACTTTTCTCATCTATGGCAACCCCATTTACTTCAGCCACGTTGAAGCGGACCATCATGTCAACGACATGTTCCCTAACAGAGGCTCTCTCCTTCATAAGGGAGTTGTAAACGTATTTGAGACCATCAAATTGGACTGATGAGGACGGTTGTCCGAACATCGCCTGTAATGATCCCATGATCTCCTTAGCGGTGACCATGCTCTCATGTTTCTTAGACAACACATCAGATATGCTGGCTAATATATAGACTCGGGCCTTCTAATTACCCCTAATCCATCTGTCATAAGAATCCCGAACAATTGGATTTGCAGTCGAGCTAGGTGGGGAGGGACATTCCTCCGTTAAGACGAATCTCAGATCATGAAAAACAATAATGGTATTCAAGTTTGATTTCTAGGTTCCATAGTTATCACTGTTAAGATTGTCGAAGGCGAGTAACTGAATAAAAGAACTCGACATGTTGAAAATGAATGAATTCTATTAGTGCATTGCTTGTAACCTATCCAATCAAGATTTTAGCAAAAGTAATAATGTACTCATAAACTCCTTATTGTTTTTGCAACGATACTTCAGTGAGTTAGAGCAACTGCTACCAAGGGGCAGTCAATCACTCATTCACTTAACCAAGACAATCTTCACCAAATGCTAACATCGGAATAACTCTTATTCCTATTGTATTGTAGTCATCACTACTTTGTTTAATAATTTACTAACACTTAGCAATTCTTGTAAGTGTGACCCGCCATTTTCAGACCTCAGAGGTCGTCCCGAACAATGATACCGAATCGTAGAGACAAAGCTGGGAATGGACCTAAGAGGCCCTATCCATTTTTTGAGTTTCAATTGTTCCGAATCCCATGTTACATCCCTCCGAATGGATGGTGCTACTTCGGGCAACCTGCAGGCGCAACAGGAGAATCTCACGGTCCAACCTAATGGAGGACACCGTAGGATGTGTTGACACACTTCCTTCTCCCACTTACTATAAATACTTCCTCCATTCACCTTGCTCTTGATTTATGCAAACATCATCCGAATGTTGATGCCCTATTAACATCACGAGGTCGAGCATAAATCTCACGGTGTGAACTTCGCAGAGAGCGCAAGAGGAAATTTATATATCATATAGATATTTTCACTCCCACTATGTAGTTTAAATAGCTTGGGTATACTTTTACTCAGGAATATTCTGGCTAAAACAATATGACCTAAGTCCACCAATATAACAATTATACTGGAATTACCCAATTTTATTAACTATTTAATAATCCTAGGTATATGAGTTCAATTTATTAACTTTTAATAAACGCCACTCATGAAAGATAATTTATAAACCTCTGGATTAAATTCACTCTCAGGTCAGTTCCAAGGTAGTGGTGTTCCGTTTTCGTCAGCTTAAATACCCCAACCTAGCCAGAACCTTTCTTAGTCAGAGTCCCTCTTTAATCAAAGTTTATAAATTATTGGTTTCCTAATTCTAATCTTATTAGAATTTGATAACCTTAGGTCTAATTAATTCCCGTTCTAAAACCATTTTAAAACTAATTAATTAACCTTAGGTTACATGCATTTCTATGTTATAAATTGGTTGATCATTCATCACATGAATAAACTTACATTTATAACAAATCCATCACATGAATAAATGCATAACAATTATATGTTTAATTTTTAATTAATATAACCCTTATATTAATTATAATTAAAACATATAATATTTGTTTCATAAATTAATATAACTCTTATATTAATTGTAATTAAACCCAAAAACATGCATTGTATATATTATAACACTTATAACATAATTTCAATGCATGGAGCATGCTTCCTATGGTGGGATTTTAAAATCTATATGACATAGTTTATGCACATACAATCAGGAATTTTAATTAAAACATACATTCACAATGCATAATTAATTAAACATATTAAAGTGGGTTGCTTTTGGCATCTAATGCAAGCAAACTACTAAACTATTAAAATAATAATCTAGAACTAACATCGAGCCACTTAGAACTCTTCGAATTTGGGTCGAACCAGCTCGTAAATGTGTGAACCGAGCCATCAAAAGGTTGAACCGGGTTCTAAAAGAGTGAATCAAGCCTCCAAATGGTGAAACAGATCTCCAACATGAAAAGACCAACATTGAAATAGTAGGAATCGATCTAAAACCACCCGAAATGGACCAAAAACGAGCTGAACCGACAAAAAATACTTGAATCGGTCAAAGTCAACCAAATTAGAGTCAAAGTCAACTACATCTTCTTGAAACTGAAAAATGAATTCACGGGCTGAAGGCTTCTTTGGTTACTGTAGCATAAATTAAACAACATACTCTGTTTTTGTTTTCAACAGCCTTCTGGGCTTCTTTCATCAAATCGAAGGTCGAAACTTTTAGTTTATTGTAGCATAAATGAATTCATGGGATGAAACTTTTACAGATTATCCTTCACACATCAATGCTCAAACAAACTTGAGCAATTTGAAAATAAAGCAGGAAATGATGCTCAATTTAAATTCCAAAACAAGAATTTCACTTCAGACAACAAGAAAAAATATATTTAAAAAAACACCCACCACATAACAAAATAGATAAAATTGAGTGCTCAAAATTACTCTAATACCAATTTAAAGAGTCTAGATTAAGAAAGTGGAAGTAATTTTTTATGTTTAACACTCTAAGTTGATCAATTTTGTAAAATAAAAATATATGCTCAAAGCTGGAAAAACTTGTAGTTAAAAAACTCACCTTTGAAGATCAAATTATCTTTACCTGGTGGACGATTTGCAACAGAACACTTGTACACAACCGTTATTGTCTTCCCTACTATCCTCATGCCTTGAAACGGATTGTGGGATCCTAGATTGAGATAATTTTGAAGAAGAGTGCCCAAAGGTCACAAAACGGGATATTTAGAATTTTCTGCAAAATTCTATCAAAATATCACCATTATATAAAGCTTCATTGGAAGGGATGAAAATCTTCGCGCAGCGGAAGACGATCGAATCGTCAAGGTATCGTTACGCTACTAGAAGTTTGTTAAAATGATCTAACGCTTAGATATAAGTTAAACATGCAAAAGAGGAAGAAAAACAGTGAGAAGAAATTTACTTACTTGTTGTAGACAAAACTTCAAAGTTTCTTCCTCGATCACGAACACTTCGTGCTACTCAACGAATGCTTCTCTCGAACAAAATGAACACCACCAACAGCCTTCTCGGTTGTTCTTCCTCTTGAAGAAGGACAGTGGTGGGACTTTTCTTTGTTTTGGAGAGGGAGGGGAATTGAGAGAGTTGAGAGAATTCTTAAGCTCTTCTCTTTGATGAAAAACAAAAAATGAGAGAATGAGTTACTAATAACTTCTTGCAAAGGGTTTAAATAGTGGAAATTGATGGAGTTAAAATCTCCACATTATTACCACTTTACCACAACCATAGGTTTTGCAAATCTCATTTGCATAACCATATAATATAAGATATTTCATATATAATATTGCAAATCACATTTGCAATAATTGTGTATTAATTAAATTGAATGACATCCAATTTAATTTCTCTCAATTAATTTCTTCAATTAGCCCTAATTCAACAATTAGGCTAACCTATAGTTTATTATGAATCTCATTCACATTAAACTATATATTATATCATTCATATCTAACATAAATTACATAAATGCCCTTTAAGTAAAATTGAACACTTCAATTTCATACAAAAACAATAACCCTTGTTTTAACCCAGATTGAGCCAATCGAGGGACCTAATGGACCTAGAGTGACGAGCTCCAAGGATCCGAGATTAACCTATCAAACTCTTTGCTCCGGTTAAGCAAAATTCATTAGTTACGGTAACACTCCACTATAGGCCGTAGTTGCACTCCCGTCAGTGCAGAATATTATGTGTCCACTGATATAACCAATACCCATGAGTCGACCCTTCACAGGTTGTTCATAGACACGACTGGGTCAAATTACCGTTTCACCCCTGTGTCTACCTCTTGTTCCTTAAGTCCCCATTGCTCCTCTAATGAACAACATATCATGATGGTCCAACAATACACAACACTCTTCTCGGGCTAGTGAGAAGGTGGGCGCCCGTTGTCCAAGCCCTGGAGACAGCACTTAAGGGAACAATCCCTCTAGTTTCCCTAAAGGGGGGAACGAGTGAATTTCGTCTCTCGTAGTTATGTTCCCAGCTCCCTACTTGGTCCTGTCTCTGAGAAGATAGGCATATTGGGCGAGTAACAGTGACCACCCTCACCCATACTAGTCAAAGGACAGAGCCCCGCAGACAGGAGTCCGTAACACGCTCAGGATTCAGGTCGAGTCACTAATGGTCATCTACGAAGTTATTAGTCCTTACTGTCAATAGTGTTACATCAGTAGGTCTAATAATTCACTGTTCGTTCTTGTACAATCTCATTGCACAGGATGCCCCCACTCGCATGTCAACCATGTGAACGAGTCAGATCACCTTGTTTGTATCTAATACAAAGCGGGTCGCATCCACAGTGTATCCACGATTAGGTCTCCAACCCTATTCATATACTGTAGACCGTTCGGGTCATTAACTCGAACGTGATCCTCCCTGTGTGTCCACTACGCATCGTTCATGTTCTTGTTCTCTCATAAATTCTATGACCCTCGAGCTTAGTTTATTTTAAAAGATTGTAAATATTGCGAGACACAAACTAATTAAATAAATAACTCTTATTAATTTCAAGCAGTAATTTACAAACACAAGATTAGGACAAAAATTCCAACATCATTACGCTTCATTAGAGTGACAAATCAACAGTGATTAGGAAAATTGAAGAAGGAGGTGGCCAAATTTTGTCAATTTTGAGTTGAATCATCATGGGCAGGTTGCCAACTTAGATTTCATAGAAAATCAATAAAAATCAACAATTTTTCATTTAATTTTACTTCAAAAAACAATATGAAATTGATTTTTAATTAAAATTAATTTGATTAAATAAATAGATAATTTAATTTAGTAATTTTAATTTAATTTAATATCAAATATAAATTAAATAAATTGCCCGATCTCGATCGATTTTTCAAACATGAATCTTTATTCATGGTATACACCGATCGAATATTTAAATCATATTTAAATATATACACCTCCTTTTAATTATAGTTTAATTCATAATTAAGCTATATGATCCGTTAAATATATCACATATAATTAACGCTTTCTCCTAAACTCGAATTTGAACAATTCAAATTCTTTTCTCTCAAAATGGAACAAGGCTTAGTTCGAGCTAGTAAGGAGGATCTAATGGACCTACAGATCATGAGCTCCAGCGATACGAGATTAACTTGTCAAACTCTATAGCCTAGCTAATCAACATTCGTTAACCACTGGAACACTACACTAAAGGCCAGTGGTTGCACTCTTCTCACTGTAGATCTATTTTTATCCACTCGATATAAAATGACTAGTAAGTTGATCATTCACAGGTCGTTCGTAATTACAGGTGGGTCAAAATTATCGTTTTACCCCTTTAATTACCTTTTGTTCCTTAAGTCCCAATGATCCTCCAATGAATAATTGCCTTGTGGTTGAACCATCAAATCGAATCTCTCTCGGCCCGATGAGAGGGGTTGGCCCTTTGTACAACACCTGGAGTCAGCACTTAAGTGAACAACCTCTATACTAATCCCTAAAGCGGGTAGGAGTGAATTCCATCTGGCAGAACTATGTTCGCAGCTATCTACCCAGACTTATCCCTAAAATGCGAGGCTTATTGAGTCGGCAGTCTCGGGCCACTCTCACACATGCAAATATAAGGATAATAAGAATAAACAGTAGTTCATAGAACGCTTAGGATTAAGATCGAGTTACCTAGGTCATCTTATGAATATAGTCTGTTAAGAAAGTAAACAGAGTTATAAAGTCTAAGTGACTATTTCACGGTCCAGTCTTATGAAAATTGATTGCATAGGATGCCCCCACTCGCATGTCTCCACATGAACGATTTAGGATCACATCGTTTGAACTCTACAAAGTGGGTCGCATCCATAGTATCCCCAGGATAACACCATAAGTGAGTTATTTTACTAGAATTTCAGTGCTTAATCAACTTGAATTGCATAGAATTCATTGAGCTTCATGTTATTTTATCCTTAAAATTATGAATTTAGTTGAAAATCTTAAATTTAAGCATTAGGTTCTAAAAGAATTAATTTTGATGATTTTGTGCTTTAAATTGGAGAAATTAGCTAACAAGTAATTAAAGACCGCAATTGGAGGTTTTTCTTAACTTTTACATATTTAGTTTGATTTATGATTGATAATGATGTATGAGTATTTTTCTGTGTGCAGGAGATGTGTAAAAGAAAAAAATTACAAAAACCCATAAGGGCATTTTAGACATTTTACCCGAAGGGAAAAATGGTCTTTATACCCTAAATGGCGTGTTTGTAATTATCAAACTAGGGCAACATCTTCTTGTGATAAAAGGAAAAAGAAGACAGGAGCTGAGGGGGGCGTTTTTTGGCGAGAGGAGAGTCCTTGTGTTTGCTGAAGCAATTGCGGAAGAAGCAATTTTTAGGGTGTTGCTACAGCAAGGCCAAGAGACGGGGACGAGAGGAGCAGTGACAACACAGTGGTTGTCGTCGATTGCTGAAGCAATTGTGAGGGGAGACTGAGGTTCGGCGTTTTGCTACAGCAAAGCCGAGGGGAGAAAAACGGTGAAGGCATCAAGAGAGCCAACCTACCTACTTGCTGAAGCAATCAGAAGAAGGCGCTAAAAAATTGTTGTAGCAATTGCGAAGGGCAACATCGGAAGAGCAGACCCATCGATTGCTGAAGCAATCGCGAAGGAGGGACAGAGGAGCGTTGTTGTGCGCGTAGGTGCGAGGAATCGCCCAACTTTTGCTGAAGCATTCGCGCGCATTGGTGAGTATCGGCCAAGTATTGCTGAAGCATTTGTGCTGCCTTTGCGTTGCTGTGAGGAGTCGCCCGACTATTGCTGAAGCAATTGCCTGGAGTCGCCCGACTATTGCTGAAGCAATCACGTGGTGAGTTGTGAAGAGCATAACCCGATAAGCCATTTGCGGAAGCAATTGGCAGATCAGTGTTGAGGTCAACTGAGGCAGTTTGCTGAAGCAAAGTACCCTGCCTTAGACCCAAGTTGAGGTGCTTTGGTAGACTATTGCTGAAGCAAAAACAAACAAGCTACCTGTTGTGTAACTATTCCTTACTTTGAAGTGCTATTGCTTATTATTCTTGCAGATTTTACACTGTTTTGTTGAGTTGTTTTACACTGATTAATAGTCAAAATTGCTCACTGTTTAGACAAATTGTGTGTCTGTTTTGTGTTGTTCTCTAGATATAAATCTCTTGATTAGTGAAAGCATGCTCAACTTAAATATGTGTAATTTGAGTTCAATCATGAGCTAAATTCTCCTAGGCACGGGTTAAGTTGTTCTTCAATGTATAAATTGTAATAAATTAATGGTTGATGTCATAGTTGAATTTATGAGATTTTAATGTTTACAGCGATGCATGAGGGTTAAAATTTGGTCACTTTAACTTCTCTTTAAATTCATGAACTTGGAAAAGCTAGTGAATTAGGAAATTAAAATTTCATTCTAGGATCTTGAGTTAATTAGGGATAATTAACCCACCTGGAACCTTGAAATCATGAGCGTAATTTAGGTCTCAATTGGAAAATTGTTGGTCTTACAATTTAGTGATTTTGGAAATATTCACTTGATCACGTGTGAAGGTAAATTCAAGGCATCAACCACATATTTGTTATTATAATTATACGTGAAACTTCAACTTAACCCTAGCCTATCTCTCACTCTAAAAGCCCTAGTTTACTCTCGTCTAGTTTATGTTTTTAACGTTTTCACGTACTTTTGAATTATTGCATTAGTCTTCGTTATACTTAACTCATCCGAATAACAAGATAAAAAAAAATCAAATTCTATTGTATAAATTGTAATAAATTAATGGTTGATGTCATAGATTGGAACATTCAGGCAGCAGGAGGGAGAGCAACTATTTGAGGCCTGGAAACGGTACAAAGACATGCTCAGGAGGTGCCCACAACATGGCTACCCAGAATGGCTCCAGGTACAACTATTTTACAATGGACTGTAAGGTAAGACGAGAACCATTCTAGATGCCACTACTGGAGGGGCTTTCATGGCGAAGACTGTGCCAGAAGCACGTGCCCTCCTAGAGGAAGTGTCAACTGCCAGCTACTAGTGGCCTACAGAAAATGACAGATCTAAGCCAGTAGTTGGATTATATCAACTGGACGAGGTAACCTCTCTTATATCTCATATGGCATTTCTCACTCATGCCCTGAATAATTTTGCAGGATCACCACAGACAGGGATGTCCTCTCAATGCTCCCAGCCAATTGGAGAATCCACCATGGAGCAATTGCACTACCTGAACAACAGAAGCAACACCTATGGAGGCAATCAGACTTAGAACAACCTCCCAACACATTACAATCCAGGTTTTAGGTATCATGAAAATTTTTCTTAAGCTAACAACAAGAATGTGTTGAATCCTCCTATAGGGCATGCTTCTACATCAGAGAGGAAACCATCTCTGGAAGACACATTGCACTCTTTCATAGCTGAATCCAGAAGTCGGTCCAACCAGCTGGAGAATGCAGTCACCAGTTTATCTTGTATAGTGACCAGTCATAGAGCTACAATAAAGAATATAGAGACCCAGATTGACCAAATGAACACATCACTCCAGGCACTGCAAGCAAGAAAGGAAACACCTTGAGGGAGTACTGTCGAGCTAAAGACGTTAAACAAAGCGCTTCTTGCGAGGCAACCCAAGCTTTACTTACTTTTGTTTTCTTGTCTTTAGCTTTCTTTAGTTTGTTGTTTTTCAATTCTTAGTGAGTTGTTGTTTTACTTCGTAGAATTCCCTTCTTCGTTGAAATCCATGCTCCCATTATGAGAAACTCCAACACACATGCTTTGGCTATCCAAGGAACTCAGAAAAAGCTCCATAAACCAGGACAATATTATTCACTCTTACCCTGATACTTAATTTGTGCTTAATTCTGCAAACATTGGGGACAATGTTTAGTTTAAGTTTGGGGGTGGGATGTGTTTATTTGTTGTGGCTGTCCTGAGTATGTGCTGAATTGTTGGTTGATCTTTTACATAAGTATGAGTATGATAGCCTAGGATGAGACATAATTGGAAATCTTTGTGATTCTGCTGAAACCTGAGAGCATGACATGAATTTGAATTAATTTAAAAAAATTTCTTGGGTTTTCCTGCATTATTATGCACATAACATGTGTTCCTGTAGTTTTGAAATGCTTAGAACAAAGTTATTAGGCTTAGAAGTTTGATGTCAGCTCGATAGGTCTGAGAACTTATTTGAGAGTTAAACTGCAGGATAGGGTGAATGACAATATGAAGTGCATGATTTGTATAGTATGTGCATTATGTGAAATAGTTTTTTTCGTTTGTTTGTTAAAAAAAAATCGTGAGGACAAAAAGAGCGACCTTCACTGTGATCAGTTAGGCCACTCATTGAGCGAGTGCTCTGGGTAAGGGTCCCTGCAGTGGATGTGTGAAAGCTAGTGTCCTTGCACAAAAAAAAGAAGAAAATAGAAAAAGTGGCATCAAAAGAGTTATTAAGTGCTGAGTAAAGTTGTTTATTTCTTGAATGTGGAGAGGCTCAAAGATTAGTAATTAAGACTAGTGTAGGGGGAAGTTGAATGGAGAACCTAATAAAGTTGATCCGGGATTAGTAAAAATGAAGGGAACATAGGCTAATCACACACACACGAAGGAACACTTAGGAAAAGTTTTAAATTATTTGTTGAAGTGTTATGTTTAAGTGTTTCCTGTGATTGCAAAATTTTCTCTTAAATCTTTGAAGCTTGAATCAAATGTATGTTTAAGAACAATCTAATGTTTAACTCTCTTTTTGCTCGAGACTACCAAAAGTTTAAGTTTGGGGGTGTTTGATAGCACACAAAATGTGTTATCCTTAGGCTTAATTATTGCTAGTTTTATGATGATTTCAGGGCTTGTACGTGTTTAATTCATTCAATTTCAGGTGACGAGCTTAAACGGAGATCTTGGAGACAAATTGGATCACTCGGGGTCAAAACGAGGCCATTTGGAGCTAAAAAGAATACCAATTTAAAGAGAAAGAACCAATACAAGCATGATGACCCGAGGCGATGGCGTTGCAACGTTGTTTATAGCGTTGCAATGCCGAAAGTGCAACCAAGACGCATTGAAGACCCCAGGCGATAGCGTTGCGACGCTGCTAATGAGAAGCCGCACAACGGGCGTTGCAACGCTGCCTTTCAGCGTCGCAACGCCATATCAATAAGGAGGCGCGCGCGGGGGTAGTTGCGTTGCAACGCTGTTGACAATTTCCTTATTTGTCAGTCGCCTAGGGCACAACATTGCAACACTGTGCCGATAATGCCTATAAATACAACATGTTGTTTTCATTGCAAGGGGAGCCGAATTTTGTAGTTTTTAGCCCTAATTTCGAAACACACTTTGTGAGAGGAGAGAAAAAAGCGTTTTTGAGAGCCAAAGAATTCGTGGAGGTTCGAGATCGAAGACGGGAGCTCGGAGACGAAGGACCGGCATCGACACCTAAGTTTAATTTCCTTTTCCTTCAATTTGTAATAGCGTTCTAAGACGTTTCCTACTTGTTTAGTTTGATTTTTCATGTGATTTAGAGTAGCTAAACATTGTAGTTGGATTTGATTTACAGTTATGACTTTCTTGCTATGTTTTGAAGCATGTTTTGTCCTTATTTTTGACAATTCGTTTTTTACTTCTTAATTTGTTGATTTAAGTGGACTCGAGAGATAAAGCTTCAATTAGAGCAAAATTGTCAAAACCCTTAGAATTCTGGCATGAGTATGACTTAGAAATCTTACGGAAACACATAAAGAGGTTGCTTAATGCCATGCTTGTTGTAGGTTCATATGGAGACTATGAATTTATTGCATGTGTGAGGTTCACTAAGAATCGAGAGATTTTCTTGAGTATTTTACTTCTTGTTTATAATTTCATCTCATTGGTTTAATGCATGTGTTAATTGAGTCATTAACTTGTAAAATCACTTCTCACTATTCTCTCAATTCGTGTCTCCACATGTTTGTTTGTTTGCTTGTTTTTACTTTCAAATAAACTATCCATGTTATGTTTCTTTAGCTAAAATTGAGAATTAGTACCTTAGTAATTAATTAATCTAGAAACCCATTCCCGAGGACGATACTTAGACTCATAAATCACTATACTAAAACTTTACTCGTACACTGCGGTATTGCAATATCATAAATATCAAGCAACAAACATGGTTCGTTCTATGATGAGCTATGCTCAATTGCCTGCCTCGTTTTGGGGATATACAGTAGAGGTTGCAGTTCAAATCTCGAACACTGTTCCATCAAAAAGTGTTTCAGAAACAACTTTTGAATTGTGGAAGGGGCGTAAACCTAGTTTACAACACTTCAGGAATTGAGGTTGTCCGACACACGTGCTGGTGACAAACCCAAAGAAACTGGATCCTCGTTCAAGATTATGCCAATTTTGGGGCTATCCCAAAGAAAAAGAGGTGGTCTTTTCTACGACCCACAAGAGAACAAGGGATTGTATGAACAAACGCCACTGGGATTGTATCGACAAACGCCACTTACTTGGAGGAAGATCACATGAGAAACCATAAACCACGTAGTAAACAAGTACTAAATGAAGCTACAACTGAACCAACAAGAGTTGTTGATTAAGCTGGACCTTTATCTAGAGTTGATGAAAAAGTTTGCGCATCAAGTCAGTCTCGTCCTTCTAAATCGTTCGGAATGCCTTGACGCAGTGGGAGGGTTGTTTCCCAACGTGACCGCTACTTGAGTTTAGCTGAAACTCAAGTCGTCATACCCGATGACGGCATAGAAGATCCATTGACTTACAAACAGGCAATGAATGACATAGACAAGGACCAATGGATCAAAGCCATGAACCTTGAAATGGATTCAATGTACTTCAATTCAGTATGGTACAGACCCATAGGGTGTAAATGGATCTATAAGAGAAAGAGAGATGCAGCTAGAAAGGTACAGACCTTTAAGGCTAGCCTTGTAGCAAAGGGTTTTACCAGAAGGGAAGAAGTTGACTATGAAGAATCTTTTTTCCCTGTTGCTATGCTTAAGTCAATCAGGCTACTCTTTTCCATAGCCGCATTTTATGATTATGAAATCTAGCAAATGGACGTAAAGACTACCTTTTTGAATGGTAATCTTCACAAGAGCATCTATATGTCTCAGCGCGAAGGGTTCATAACCCAAGGTAAGGAGCAAAAAGTTTGCAAGCTCAATCGATCCATTTATGGGTTGAAACAAGCATCCAGATCTTGGAACATAAGATTTGATCTTCCCATCAAGTGTTATGGCTTTGACCAAAACGTTTATGAACCTTGTATTTACAAGTGGATCATCAACGACAAAGTAGTTTTCTTAGTGCTTTATGTGGATGATATCCTACCCATTGGGAATGATGTAGGATACCTTACTGACATAAAATTGTGGCTGGCGACCCAATTCAAAATTAAAGAGTTGGGAGAGGCGCAATATGTTCTTGGGATTCTGATTTTCGGGAATCGCAAGAACAGAACGCTACCTCTGTCTCGAGCATCTAATATCGATAAAATGTTGTCCCGATATTCGATGCAGGATTCCAAGAGGGACTTATTACCCTTTAGGCATGGAGTTCACCTGACTAAGGAACAGTGTCCTACGACAACTCAAGAGGCTGAGGATATGAGACCTATTCCCTATGCCTCCCCAGTAGATAGCTTAATGTATGTTATGCTGTGCACGAGGCTAGACATTTGCTATGCAGTGGGAATACTCAGTAGATACCAATCCAGTCCAGGGTTAGACCACTGAACCGAAGTTAAAAATATCCTCAAGTATCTTCAAAGAACGAGAGGCTATACTTTTTTTTATGGATACACTGATTCTAATTTTCAGACCGATAAGGATTCTAGGAAATCCACATCGGGATCAGTTTTCACCCTTAACGGGGGAGCTATAGTATGGCGAAGCATCGAGCAATGATGCATCGCTGACTCCATAATTGAGGTTCAGTATGTCGCTGCTTGTGAAACACCTAAAGAGCTTGTTTGGCTAAGGAAATTCCTTACAGATTTGGAAGTTGTTCCGAATATGGAATTTCCCATCATCTTATACTCTGACAATAGTGGTGCGGTAGCCAATTCAAAGGAACCTCGCAGCCATAAGCGAGGGAAGCACATCGAGAGGAAATATCACCTGATAGGAGAAATAGTGCAATGATGAGATGTGACAGTCACGAAGATCGCTTCAGAGCATAACATTGTTGATCCGTTTACAACCGTTTACAAAGACTCTCACGGCTAAAGTTGTCGAGGGTCATCTGGAGAGTCTAGGTCTACAAGACATGTACATAGGCTAATCTAGGGCAAGTGGGAATATGTAATGGGTATATGGATGCCCGAGTTTATTGTATTTGTATCTCTGTAACCACTGCTTTAAATCATGATGTACCCCACTAGAGTTTTAGTTCAAGTGGAAGTTTGTTGGGGTTTGTGCCCAAAAACTTGTAGTTTGTAATTTTTGTTCTAATTAATGTAACAAACTGTTATTATTTCAATAAAGTGTTATTGTTCATAATTTACCATATTATCGTTGTTTTAACCCCAAATCCAATAAACTAAACATCCAAGGCTGTAAAATGTATCTTTAACTGAACGTTGTGTACATAAAAAGATCTTCGTTCTAGATACAACCTAAAGGGTGGATAGTAAGGGGATAAGGTTTGGGTACTTTACCGTGGTAAAACTATGGATGTGACCCACTTTGTATATGATACAAATTCTGTAATCCTAACGTGTTTGGGTAGATGACATGTGAGTGGGGATATCCTATATAATGAGATTACATAATGGTAACCACTAGATGTAACTCCGTTCACTAGTTAGATTTATATTTAACTAGGATTACCCAGGCAACTTGATCTCGATCCTGAGTGAGTTACGAACTCTTGTTTGCGAGGGATTGTCCTTTGACTAGTATGGGTGAGAGTGGCCAGATTCGTCAACTCGATATGCCTACCTTCTTGGGGACAAGACCGAGTGAGTAGTTGGGGACTTAGCCTACCAAGACATAATCACTTCTTCCCACCTACTAGGGTAAGTAGAGGAATGTTCCCTTAAGTGGTGTGTCCGGGACTTGAACAAAGAGCCCGACCCTCTCATTGGCCTGAGAGGGACTCTATTTGTTGGTAGGACCACGAATAAATTGTTCATTAGAGGAGAACTGGTACTTAAGGTACAAGATGTAACCTAGGGGTAAAACGATAATTTGACACAACTGGTGTTACGAACATTCGTGAAAGATTGACTTGCTGTTATTTGTCAATATCCATGGACACGAAAATATATCTGCAGTGAGAAGAGTGCAGCTGCGGGACTTTAGCTGAGCATACCCGTAGTTAACGAATGTTGATTCGGAGGTTAATGAGATTAATCGATTAATCTCGTATCGTTAGAGCTTCTGGTCTGTAGGTTCATGAGGTCCACCATCTAGCTCGTAAAGAGTTCTTAGATCATTTGAATTTGAAATGTTCAAATTCATTACGAAATAAATTTAATGTATCTAGATACGATATAATATTTTGTTTTGGAACTATATATTATAAATTTAATTTTAATATGGTTCATATTAACTTATATGAGAAAATTAAGTATTTAAAAGAGTTCAAATATTCAATTGAAATGTGAATGTGATTCATATTTGAAAACTATAGATTAAAATTTAATGTGCATTGGATGTGGATTAAAACTATACATCAAGGGGTAAAATGATGAAATGATATTTCAACATTTTGTATAATATGACATTTAATTAAATATTATTTAATTCAATAAATTAATTTGATTTATTATTTATTTATTAATTATTTGGGAACGTGTCACGATGACACGTTCCCATCACTCCCCAATCCCTTCTCGATAGGGAGCGGGGAGTTACCCCTGCTAGCTTCTTCTGCTCGAATGGAGAAATGTGCAAATGAAGGATTTTGATCGATCTATCTATCATCCTCTCTGTAAAATTCTCTTTCTCTCAATTCCCTCTCACTCACTTCCAACTGTTGGAATACCTTCCCACCAAGGTAGCATTTATGTGGAACTCAGAGGATATAAGGTTTTCCTCGTGGTGCTGTGGTGCTGAAGAAAACAAAGAAGAATTTTTGGTTGTTGTGTTGCTGCACATTTGGAGCAAGGAGTTGTTGAATTGAAACTACAAAGGTAATCATCCATATCATTTTAGTTTAATGCCTAAAAAACATGTGTTTGCATGATTAGTTCCATGCCTAATTAGATTAGTAAATGTATGCTTGTTCTGTTTTTTCTCAATGTACTGGTTTTTTGTTTTTCAACCAAAACGAACTTGCAATTACGATTCCAAAACACGTTCCCGTTGCTCAAGAGGATCAGATCTCCATCAGACCTGACCTACCATCAAAGCTATACCACACGCTCCATGTCGGCTCGTATATGGAACTCCTTCGTGACTAGGGGTCAAATGTGAGCTACCTTTCGGCCAAGGGCATCAGCAACCACATTTGCCTTACCCGGGTGATACAAGATCTCAATCTCGTAATCTTTCACTAGCTCCAACCACCTCCGTTCTCTCATATTAAACACATTATGGGTAAGCAAATATTTCAAACTGTTGTGGTCTGTATACATCTTGATCCTCTCACCATGTAAATAGTGTCTCTGGATTTTCGAGGTGAAGGCCACTTCAGCTAACTCCAAGCCATGAGTAGGATAATTTCCCTCATAGTATTTCAACGACCAAGAGGCATATGCAATCACCCTTCAATTCTGCATCTAGACACAACCCAAACCCTTCTTTGAGGCATCACTGTAACTACGAAATTTCCAGATCCATCAGGCACTGTAAGCACTGGCGCTCAGATCAACCTCTATTTCAAATCCTGAAAACTAGCCTCGCATGCCTCGCTCCACACGAAGGCATTCCTTTTTCGTGTTAACTGAGTGAGGGGCATTGCAATTTTTGAAAGATCCTTCACAAACCACCGACAATATCCGACCAAACCAACGAAACTATAAACTTCCGTGACAGTTTTTGGTCGGGGCCAACTTGAGATTGCTTCCACCTTCGCCGGGTCTACTAAGGCACCCTCCTGAGATACCACGTGCCCTAGAAAGTACACATGTGTGGGCCAAAACTCACACTTAAAGAACTTGACATACAAATGGTTCTCCCTCAAAGTATCCAAGACATCACTCAAGTGGTTCTCTTGTTCTTCACTCGACGTTGAGTAAACCAGGATGTCGTCTATAAATACAATCACAAAGGTGTATTGGAATTTATTGAACACCTTATTCATCAGGCCCATGAACACTGTTGAGGCATTTGTCAACTCGTATGACATCACGGTAAAATCGTAATACCCATATCCGGATGTTAAAGTCGTCTTGGGGATGTCTTCCTTTGTTATTCGCAACTGGTGGTATCCCGAGCGTAAATCAATCTTAGAGAACACGCTGACCCCCTGCAACTGGTGAAACAGATCATCAATCATGGGCAGTGGGTACTTGTTCTTTATCGTTATCTTGTTCAACTCCTGATAGTCAATGCATAAGCGCATCGACCCATCTTTCTTTTTCACGAAAAGTACTGTTGCACCCCTGGGTGAGACACTAGGGTGAATAAAGCACTTGTCCAGCAACTCCTGCAGCTAAGACTTGAGCTCTTTTAACTTGGTTGGGGCCATTCTATACGGAGGTTTCGATAACGATGCAATGCCTAGTTCCAACTCGTTACTGAAATCCATTTATCATGCTTGAGGTAAACCGTGCAAATCCTCAGGGAATACATCGACAAACTCCTTAACTACTAGGATCGACGACACGTCCCCTTTCGCGTTTCCCAAGTCTGTCACACTTGCAACGAACACGTCCCCTTTGCCAACCACCTTGCTCGCCTTTAGTGATGAAATCAATTTTGGAACAACTCCATATTCGGTTCCTTTCACCTTAAAACTTTGTTATGCTGGAGGCTTGAAACTACTTCTCGACGATGACAATCGATGTTGACATGATTCGCTGCTAGCAATCCATGTCGAGGATAACATCGAAATCACCCATCTCTAGGACTATCAGGGTCACTTCCAGCGAGCAACCTTCCAACATGACCCTAGTTCTGCCCCAACTGGGGTTGTAACCAACACGCTAAAACCTAGAGGCTCTACCACTAACTGGGCTTGCCCCACAAATAAAGCGAAAATAAAAGAATGCGTACATCTAGAATCAAAAAGTACGAAAGAAAGATTACCAAGTATAAGTAGAGTACCTATCACCACGGCGCTGGAACCTCCTACACCATTGGTGGTAGCTGCATAAACTCCACCTCGCTGGCGCCCTGTCTAGGCCCCTTGTTCTTGACTCTCTGGGAATGCAGACGCCACATGGCCAAACTTCTTGAATCTGAAACAAGTTGTAGGGTCTGCTCTGCTCTTCTACCTGCACACCAAAGAAAAATGACCCGTTTTTCAATAAGTTTAACTCTCTTTCGTGTTTTGTGAAGGACAAGTTAACGGGCAAGGTTCTCCTACAAGGGAAGCTTAAAGATGGATTATACCAGTTGGAGGAAGTCAAGGGCAAGTTTCCTATTCATGTTGTGTCAAAAGATCCAAGTATTCAAGAGAATAACTCTTCTATCTTTTCAAATTCCTTTGCTAATGTTGTGTCTTTAAATTCATCAAAGGAGGTTTGGCATAGGAGGTTAGGTCATCCCTCAGTTAGAGTCATAGATCTAGTAGCCAAAAATTGTAATCACAAAATCTCTATCAATAAAGACCTTGACTTTTGTGAAGCTTGTGAGTTTGGCAAGTCTCATTCTCTTCCTTTCCAAAAATCACATTCACAAGCTCAAAATATCCTTGAACTCATTCACACTGACCATTGGGGGCCAGCCCCTACTGCTTCTACTGATGGTTATCTTTATTATATTCACTTCATTGATGATTCTAGTAGATACACATGGATCTATCCTTTAAAGAATAAATCCGACTCATTGAATGTCTTCAAACGGTTTAAATCCCTAGTTGAAAATAAATTTAACACAAAAATCAAAGTTCTACAATCCGATTGGGGAGGAGAATATAGGATCTTCACAAACTTTGTCAAAGAATGTGGGATTGAATTTCGACAATCATGCCCTCATACCTCGGCTCAAAATGGTAGAGCGGAGCGAAAACATCGACATATAGTAGAAATGGGACTCACCCTCTTAGCTCAAGCCTCTATACCCTTGAAATATTGGTGGGATTCTTTTGCTACTGCTGTATACTTAATAAATAGGTTGCCCACATCAGTATTAAATAACATCTCACCTTTTGAGAAGTTATTAAACCAAAAGCCCAACTATGAATTCCGAAAAGTCTTTGGCTGTGCTTGCTATCCTTGTCTTAGACCCTACCAACAACACAAATTTAATTTCCATACAACCAAGTGTGTGTTCCTTGGGTATAGTGATAGCCACAAAGGATATAAATGTCTTAGCTCCTTAGGTAGAACCTATATTTCTCGCAACGTGAAATTAAATGAGTTGGAATTTCCCTTTAAAGATAAATTCATACATGTCTCCAAATCAACAATACCTATTGCTACCACTCAATCCGACACAAATTGTTTACCTACAATGCCTATTGGTCCCATTGCTACCACCCAATCCAACTTGAATCATCCTTCAGCAAGCTCCTCTTTGGGTACTAGCACGAAAACTAATCTTTCTACAAGACAAAGAAGTGCTTCACACAACCTACATGATTCTCCTAGTCGATCAACTCCACACATGGCTGATATGGAAGGGGAAATTAATTCTCCTCAGTCCTTACCACTGAACAATGATTCAATAGAAGAAGTGATTTTTGAGATGGACGAGAACACTATGGCAACTTCAAATCCAAGTTCAAATCCAACAGACATTGACTCATCTACAACCAATAAGCACCAAATGGTCACACGAAGCAAGGCAGGGATCTTCAAACCTAAACAATGGGCATACAAGGTACAATCTCAACTCCACTCTCTAAGTAAAGAACTTTTAGAAAGAGAACCATGTAGCACTGGGGAGGCCTTACTTAGTGAAAAATGGAAAAACGCAATGATAGAAGAATATGAAGCTTTAATGAGGAACAAAACTTGGAAATTAATTCCCATTCAACCAAACTTAAAAATTGTGGGAAACAAATGGGTGTTCAAATTGAAGAGAAATCAAGATGGGTCACTACAAAAATACAAAGCAAGACTAGTGGCCAAGGGATTTCAACAGACTCCAGGAATTGATTTCAATGAAACCTTCAGCCCTGTAGTCAAAGCTCCAACCATAAAAATTATACTAACGATGGGCATATTACTGTACTTATGGATGGGAGATTAGACAACTTGATATAAACAATGCGTTCTTAAATGGTGAATTACAAGAAACTGTTTATATGAGGCAACCAGAAGGCTTTATAAATCAAAATCATCCTACTCATGTTTGCAAGCTGGAAAAGGCCCTCTATGGCCTAAAACAAGCACCTAGAGCTTGGTATGAAAAGTTGAAAATCACCTTGCAGTCTTGGGGTTTTGAACATGCTAAATCTGACAATTCATTGTTTGTTTTTGATAAAGATGGATGTGTTTTATGGCTTCTCATTTATGTGGATGATATAATAGTGACAGGGAACAACAGTAAACGAATGAAGAAATTCATTGAAGAACTTAATGTAAAATTCTCTCTTAAAGATATGGGAGATTTACATTATTTCTTATGAATTGAAGTAAAGAAAACTGAAAAACGGCTTCACCTAAATCAGGGGAATTAAGTTGCTACTTTACTAAAGAAATTGAAAATGGAATACCTCAAACCGATACCTACTCCCATGACTGTTGGGAAAGATCTACATGAAAAAAATGGAGATCCTCTAGAAAATCCATTAGAATACAGAAGTATAGTGGGAAGCTTACAGTATTTATGCCATACACGTCCTGATATCACTTTGCGCAAGAATCGACTGAGCTAGTACCTTGCAACTCCAACCACAACTCATGCTAAAGCCCTAAAACGAATCCTTCGATTCTTAAAGGGAACCATGGACCTCGGATTGAACATACAGCCAGTTAGTAACTTCTCAATTTCAGCTTACTCAGATGCGGATTGGGCAAATGACCCGATAGATAGAAAATCAATTAGTGGGTTTTGCACATACCTTGGAGAAACGTTGATTTCATGGTCTTCAAAGAAGCAAAGTGTTGTAGCCAGATCTAGTGCGGAGTCAGAATATCGAGCAGTCGCCCAAACCACTGCCGAAATTGCTTGGATGAACTCGTTGCTTGGTGAAATCAAAGTAACTCAACCAAATAAGCCCTTGATTTGTTGTGATAGTGTAAGTGCAGCAGCCATTGCAAGCAATCCAGTTTATCATGCAAGAACGAAACATTTTGAGATTGATCTCCATTTTGTGACGGAAAAGGTAATGAAGAAGAAGCTGGAAATCAGATACATACCAACAAAAGAGCAGACAACCGATGGGTTTACAAAGTCACTCTCCAGCTCGTCATTTCACACCTTGCAGAACAAACTTGGGCTGACCTTTCCACCCTCAAGTTTGAGGGGGCATGTTAAAGAAGTAGACGGGCCCATATGTTAGACAGGCCCATATGTTTATGCAACCCATTTAGTAATTGAACTTCCTTATGTAGGTTGTTATGATTTGACAATTAGGGCAGAATCCTGCTATCATTGTAAATGTATCTAAGTATAAATATATCTCATCCCCTATAGAGTTAGCAATCAAGTCTTTAGGGGATCTTTACACTATATACAGAAAACCTAATATTTCTTCTGAAAAGGATATTATTTATTTGTTTGTTGTTTTTAAAAGAAAAGAAAAGAAAAAAAAAACGGAGGAAAAAGAAAAATGAAAAAGGGGAAAGAGGAAGGTGGGACCCTCACTTAAGTTTTCTTTTTAAAACTCATGTACTCATCGATTTCCTTCTCATTTTCAACAAGGAGCAGCAAGGGTTTCGTGGGAGAAGGAGAAAGGAAGAAGAAGAAGAAGCTTTTCATGAGTTAGAGTTGCAAAAGAAGGAAGGAGAGCTCAAAGCTTGGTTGCTTAGCAGCAAGGAGATCAACTCAATCCGGTTCTGGTTTTCTGTTCATCTCGAGCTCCACAAAAAGAGGTTAGAGTTGAGGCTTGGTTTTCTCTAAAGCTAATTCATTGTTGAACAAAGTTCGTGAAGGATTCTTGAGCCAATTCTTACCTTAAGTTGCTGTTTTGTTAAGAGGAAGACAGAAGACAGAATTTGCTGTCAAATCCGAGAAGTCTCTGATGTTTTTGTTCTACTGATCTGTACAGTTTGAATCAGAAGCTCTAATTCGTATGGTTCAAAAGCTTATTGAATTTCCTACAAGTGTTGTGAAGCAATCGTGAGTAGAAAATTTTTGGAAGATGTCTTAAATCTCAGGTTAAGTCTGTTGTGCAGCAGGAAAAACGAAACTGGAACAACAGGAAGTTGTTTTGAGGAAAGTAGATTTCGAGGTAAATTAGAACAATTCTGTTTGGAATCTCATATTCATATCTTCATAAGAGTTTTAGAGGGTTCAAAAAGGAAGAGTTTGGTATAATTTACATAATTTTTGGATAAGTAATGAAGAAGTTATTGCTATCTGATAACAGGGCAGAAAATCTGTAAAATGCTGGAAAATTGGTTGGAGTGTTTACTTCTAGTTTTAAGGTTAAAAACCATGAGCTCGAGGTTCTAATACATGGATTTGGTTTGTTTGACAGGTGATAACTCACCATAAGTGAGTTATTTTACTATAATTTTAGTGTTTAATTCACTTGAATTGCATTTAATTTAGTGATCCTCATGTTATTTTATCCCTAAATTATGTGTGTTAGCTCTAAAATCTTGAATTTAAGCATTAGGTTAAAAAGGAATTAATTTTGATGTTTTTGTGCTTTAATTTAAGAAATTTAGGAAAATAAGCTAACGGTTGATTAAAGACCGAAATTTGAGATTTTTCTTAACTCCAAAAATCCTTGCGTATTTAGTTCTTTTATAATTGACTTTATAAATTTATTTGGGATTTTTCTGAGTGCAGGAGATGTTTAAAAATTACAAGAGTACTTAAGGGCATTTTAGACATTTTACCCGAAGGGTAAGATGGTCTTTTTACCCTTAAGAATATTTTTGTAATTTATGAAATTAGGGCAACACCATCTTGTATAAGGAGGCTAGGGCTTACAGGTAAAAGGAGAGAGAGTTGAGCGGGTGAGAATTTGCGACAAGAGGAGAGATCGAAAAGAGAAGGAGAACCAAGCGATTGCTATAGCAAAGTGTGCGTTGGAGAGACAAATTCATGATGGTGTCTTTGCTGTAGCAGTCGTGAGGTCCATTCGTTTATGAAGCAAAGAGCGAGAAAAGAAGAAGGGCGTTGCTACAACAAGGCCTAGAGAGAGGATTCGAGAGGGCCAAGGGAGAAGGGAATCGATAAGGTCTTTGCTGCAGCAAACTGGAGAAAAATCATGAGAGGCTGTCTTTGTTGAAGCAATCACGAGAGGAGTTGAGTTGTTGATTTTGCTACAGCAAAAGAAGGAAAACCGAGAGGACCATTCTAACTTTTGCTGAAGCAATCATTAAAGAGAAGAAAAGGAGTTGCCGAGAGGTTTGCTACAACAATTGGCGTAAGGTTGCTGAGAGGTTGCTGATCGGCGAAAGTTTGCTGAAGTAATTGTTGGGAGCTGTCGATGTTTGTTGAAGCAATCGCCTGGCTGCTGTGAAGTAGGAACCCGAGAACCCTTTTGCTGAAGCAATTGGTTGATCTGTGCTGAGGCCGTCCAAAGGGTTTTGCTGAAGCAAAGTGCCCTACTGCAGTCCATCGACAGAGGGTTGCTGCTAGGCAATTGCTGTAGCAAAACAAGGCCATTTGCTGTGTAAATTGTTCCCTCTCTTTTAGTGCTTTTACCTATTATTTTGGCCAATTATCACTACTTTTGTTGGGTTGTTTATACACTAATTAGAGGTTAATTTGCTCATTGTTTAGACAATTGTGTGATTATTTTCGTGCTGCTATTTATAAATCTCTTGATTAGTGAAAGCATGTTCAACTTAAAGATGTGCAATTTGACCCAAAGCATGAGCTAAAATTCTTCTAGGCACAAGTTAGGTTGTTCTTCAATGTATAAATTGTAATAAATTAATGGTTGAGGCCATAGTTGGATTTATGAGATTTTAATGTTTGCAACGATGCATGAGGGTTAAAATTTGGCCACTTTAACTTCTCTTAAAATTCACGAACTTGGAAAAGCTAGTGAATTAGGAAATTAAAATTTCATTCTAGGATCTTGAGTTAATTAGGGATAATTAACCCACCTAGAACCTTAAAATCATGAGCGTAATTTAGGTCTCATATGGGAAATTGTTGGTTTTAAAATTTAATAATTTTAGAAAAATTCACTTGATCACATGTATAGGTAAATTCAAGGCATCAACCACATATTTGTTATTCTAATTATACATGAAACTTCAACTTAACCCTAGCCTATCTCTTAATCTAAAAGCCCCAATTTTCTCTCGTTTAGTTTATGTTTAATGTTTTCACATATTTTGATTTATTGCATTAGTCTTAATTATATTTAACTCATTCATCCAACAAAACAATCGAATTCCTATTCTTGCATTCATTTATTCCTAACAAAAACTTGCATGCCCATGCATTGTACCAAAAAAAAAAAGGAGAAAAATTTCTAGGACACTCATTGGTTTAGATTCTACTAGTCCTCGTGGGATCGATACTTTTCTTATCACTTGCTGCACTTGACCGTGTATACTTGCACGTCACAGAAGAGTCAGAGTCTCATCCTAGTTTGCATTAGTTTAGGGCACTGACATTTTCGCATCAAGTTTTTGGCGCCGTTGCCGGGGACTAGTGTAGATTCTTATTTTGTTTGAGTGGATTTTAGCATTTTATTCTTGTTTTTCTTGTTGGGTGTGTCTTGTTATCTTTGTTTCGTATTTTTATATTTGTTGAGTCTTGGCTATTCTTTCTTGTTGTGTTGGTGCCTGTTGTTTTTGTTGAGCCTGTTATAATTGATTTATTATTTTATTATGGCTTATGATAACTTTAGGTGGTCTTCTGTGCCCAATGAGCAACCACAATATAATTCTTTTTCCTATGATCATCCCTTTGCCAATTTAGAGTCTTCTAGTGAGGGGTATGGATCTTATGGCTACCAAATGCCTAATTACTATCATAGTAACCCTATGACTTATGGGGATCGAATGTATGATAATAATCAGAGCAATTGGGCATATGAACCATATCATATGGGTTTTGAGCCATATCCTTCCTAATTCTAAGAACCCCAGGTAGAAGATGAATCTTCCCTTAAAACGTTGTTATTAGAACATATGAGAACATCAGATGAGAGGAATAGGCAAATAGGAGAGTCAATTCAACGCCTAACAGATACACTTGTCTCCCTCAGAGAACAAATACACTTAGACTCGTCTGAGGTTGAGCACCCTAGGGAAGAGAGTGAAGGAAGACCCACACCCTTAGATAGTTCGGTGAGTCACTTGATCACTGACCCACTGATAGACCCTCAGGATCCTAGTCCTTTACATTTTTCTGAGTATAGGCATTTAGAGAATTGTGCTTTAGATGTAAAAGAACTAGAACCTCTTAGCACACACCAGGATAGAGTTAGTGAGAGTGTGGAAGAAGTCGAGCCTGTTGAGTTAGGCCATGAGGTAGAGTTTGAGGCTTTCGAGTCTATGAAAGTTCTATCTTCTGATTTTTCTCTTATTGGTGAGTGTTTTTCTTTTTATGCTCTCGAGTCGGTGTCTTTTTGTGAGTCTGTTCATTTTCCTATTTTTCCTTCTTTTCTATTATCAAATAAAAATCCAAAAAATGTTTATTTTGTTGTTTTTCCTTCTTTTCTTTTATCAAATAAAAAATTTAAAAATATACCTGACTCGGGCTCTCATGAGAAGCTAGTATTCTTGCTAGCTCTGATTTGTTTTGTAGATTCAAGAAAGAGAGGTCCGAAGAAATGGGAGAATTTTTATGTACCTTGACAAGCCCAAGTGTACTTCGTCAAGCTAATGACATTTAAACAAGCGCTTCTTGGGAGGCAACCCAAGGATTATTTCTTTTGTTTCATTTTTTTAATTTTTGTGGTTTTTTTTTTTAGTTTAATAAGTAACCCTTGCTTATTTTGCAGCTCCCCTAAGGTTTGATGATTGATATGCGCTGCAGTGGAGGTCTCCTCAATTCAGGGCAGTATTGTTCTCCCTACCATTTCTTTTGTTGTCCTTAAGCATGCTTAAGTGAATAGTTTATACATTAAGGGCAATGTATGCTTTAACCATGAGTGGGAGATGTGTTGTTCTGAATCTGATTTTGGGCTTGATTGATTTTTTTTTTTTTTTTTTTTTATGAGACTGTGTGCTGCTAGAGTATATAGGGTGTTGCATGCCTTTGTTCGTATGAAGTTATTTACTTGCTTTAGGACTTTAAAATGAACTAATTTGACTACCAGATTCCATGTTTAGTTGTTGGTTTTCATGGTCTTTGATATGCATGATGTAGGTAGTTGATTCATTATGTGTAAACAAGTAAAAATAGAAAAGACGGGTGTTTCCCCTTGTGTAAAAATCATGTTTCTGCAAGTTTTTAATGGTAAAAAGTGTGATGTCCTTAGTAGAAACTTGTTATGCATCTCCTTGAAAATAAAAAGTTAAGACTCAAATCATTTCGGTTAACTAAAAAGTTTCTCATACATTTTTGGAAAGATGGTTGTTGTTACTTGTTGAACAATTAAGTTTCTGCATCTTTTTTTTTTTTAATGGTAAAAAGTGTGTTGTCATTGGTAGAAACTTGATATGCATCTCTATGGAAATAAAAAGTTAAAGTCAAATCTTAAGGTTAATGAAAATAAGGGTTGTTGTTTGTGTTTGAGGCAAGAGTGTGCTATCTTATTTCGTGTTTCTTGAGGTTAAGCTTGTCATTAGCGTTCACTAGTGCACTTATGGTTAGTGTGTCATTCAAACTAGTTAGGATTCAACTCCTAGGCCAAAAAGTTCGAAAGCTAGAAGCCATGACAAGTTAGGTAACTCATACATTTTTTAGAATGCTCCAAAATGAGTAAACTCCAAATTTGTGATCATTTCAAGTTTGGGGAGTTACCCGACCTCCCTAACTCAATGAGGACATTGAGTACTCTAAGTTTTTTTTTTTGGGGGGGGGGGAGGTTCTTCGTGTTTATTAAAGAAAAAAAAGAAAGAAAGAAAGAGTGTGCAAACTTTCCATTTCCCTAAAACTTTGTTGGGCTAGAAAAAACATGCTACTTATTTTGTTATTTAGAGTCAGTTCAGGCAACTTGGTGCTCGATGTCAGGGGGTCTGGGCACTAACCATGTTGGCCTCTTGGAGCGAAGGTATCAAGCAAGAAGCCTATTCCCATTGCTTAGGTGCGCTGCGCTAACCACGTGTGCCATTCTAAGAACTACGGGAAGTCCCATTGCTTAGGTGTGTTGCGCTAAACACGTGTACCATTCTAAGAACTACGGGAGAGTAAAAAAAAAATAAATAAAAAAAGTAAAAAAAAAAAACTTGCCATTAGCAGTGAGTTTTATGGAAATTGAGGGGAATAATGCACATATCTACTTTTTTTTAAAAAAAAAAAAAATATATATATATATATATAAAAATAAAAAGGAATGATCATTAAATTGTAGCCATGCGAGTTTTGGAGTATGACTTATTTTTAACTATGGGTTGCTTGATTTGAATGATTAGGATTCTAGTGGGTGAGCTTGAGGTTAGATGTTGAATCCTAGTTGGTTTGCTCTTGGTTATTGATGCATAAGTGTAGCTAAGAAACCCCCAGGTGAGCCACTTAGAGAGCATTGATTGAATGGTGACTTGTAGCTTAGAACATAAATATTCAATTCTTGTTTAGTTACCCAACGGATCTGAGTCTTTAAAGGTCTTTTAAGTCTTTAGGGAATAGAACTCATTGAGGACAATGAGTAGTTCAAGTTTGGGGGTTTGATAACTCACCATAAGTGAGTTATTTTACTAGAATTTTAGTGTTTAATTCACTTTAATTGCATTTAATTTAGTGATCCTCATGTTATTTTATCCCTAAATTATGTGTGTTAGCTCTAAAATCTTGAATTTAAGCATTAGGTTAAAAAAGAATTAATTTTGATGTTTTTGTGCTTTAATTTAAGAAATTTAGGAAAATAAGCTAACGGTTGATTAAAGACCGAAATTTGAGATTTTTCTTAACTCCAAAAATCCTTGCGTATTTAGTTCTTTTATAATTGACTTTATAAATTTATTTGGGATTTTTCTGAGTGCAGGAGATGTTTAAAAATTACAAGAGTCCTTAAGGGCATTTTAGACATTTTACCCGAAGGGTAAGATGGTCTTTTTACCCTTAAGGGTATTTTTGTAATTTATGAAATTAGGGCAACACCATCTTGTATAAGGAGGCTAGGGTTTACAGGTAAAAGGAGAGAGAGTTGAGCGGGTGAGAATTTGCGACAAGAGGAGAGATCGAAAAGAGAAGGAGAACCAAGCGATTGCTACAGCAAAGTGTGCGTTGGAGAGACAAATTCATGATGGTGTCTTTGCTGTAGCAATCGTGAGGTCCATTCCTTTATGAAGCAAAGAGCGAGAAAAGAAGAAGGCGCCACTCTGAGAAGGCCTAGAGAGAGGATTCGAAAGGGCCAAGGGAGAAGGGAATCGATAAGGTCTTTGCTGCAGCAAACTGGAGAAAAATCGTGAGAGGTTGTCTTTGTTGAAGCAATCACGAGAGGAGTTGAGTTGTTGATTTTGCTACAAAGACAAAAAGGAAAACCGAGAGGACCATTCTAACTTTTCTTTGAAGCAATCATTAAAGAAAAGAAAAGGAGCTCGCTGAGAGGTTTGCTACAACAATTAGCGTAAGGTTCTTTGAGAGGTTCTTGATCGGCGAAACTTTCTTTGAAGCAATTGTTGGGAGTTTGTCGATGTTTGTTTGAAGCAATCGCTTTGTTCTTTGTGAAGTAGGAACCCGAGAACCCTTTTGTTGAAGCAATTGGTTGATCTCATCTGCCGAGGCCATCCAAAGGGTTTCTTTGAAGCAAAGTGCCCTCTGCGCATCCATCGGCGAGGGATCTTTGCTAGGCAATTCTTTGTAGCAAAACAAGGCCACTTGCTTTGTATTGTTCTTTGGTGTTGGGAGTCATCGAGGTTTGGTTTGAAGCAATCGCTTTGGCTTTGTGAAGTAGGAACCCGAGAACCCTTTTCTTTGAAGCAATTGGTTGATCTGTGCGAGGCCATCCAAAGGGTTTCTTTGAAGCAAAGTGCCCTACTGCATCCATCGACGGAGGGTTGTTTGCTAGGCAATTCTTTGTAGCAAAAACAAGGCCATTCTTTGTGTAAATTGTTCCCTTTCTTTTAGTGCTTTTACCTATTATTTTGGCCAATTATCACTACTTTTGTTGGGTTGTTTATACACTAATTAGAGGTTAATTTGCTCATTGTTTAGACAATTGTGTGATTATTTTCGTGCTGCTATTTATAAATCTCTTGATTAGTGAAAGCATGTTCAACTTAAAGATGTGCAATTTGACCCAAAGCATGAGCTAAAATTCTTCTAGCCACAGGTTAGGTTGTTCTTCAATGTATAAATTGTAATAAATTAATGGTTGAGGCCATAGTTGGATTTATGAGATTTTAATGTTTGCAACGATGCATGAGGGTTAAAATTTGGCCACTTTAACTTCTCTTAAAATTCACGAACTTGGAAAAGCTAGTGAATTAGGAAATTAAAATTTCATTCTAGGATCTTGAGTTAATTAGAGATAATTAACACACCTAGAACCTTAAAATCATGAGCGTAATTTAGGTCTCAATTGGGAAATTGTTGGTTTTAAAATTTAATGATTTTGGAAAAATTCACTTGACCACATGTATAGGTAAATTCAAGGCATCAACCACATATTTGTTATTCTAATTATACATGAAACTTCAACTTAACCCTAGCCTATCTCTTAATCTAAAAGCCCCAGTTTTCTCTCGTTTAGTTTATGTTTAATGTTTTCACATATTTTGATTTATTACATTAGTCTTAATTATATTTAACTCATTCATCCAACAAAACAATCGAATTCCTATTATTGCATTCATTTATTCCTAACAAAAACTTGCATGCCCATTCATTGTACCAAAAAAAATAAGGAGAAAAATTTCTAGGACACTCATTGGTTTAGATTCTACTAGTCCTCGTGGGATCGATACTTTTCTTATCACTTGCTGCACTTGACACTTGCACGTTACAGAAGAGTTAGAGTCTCATCCTAATTTGCATTAGTTTAGGGCACTGACATTTTCGCATCAACAGGGCAAGAGGAGATAGGTCGAGTGTACAGGCCAAGGTTCTAGTTTAACACTGTGAGTGACAAAACGAACTTTGGAAACGATCTATATGCTTGAAATACGCTTTGAGAAATACAAGTTTTGCTAGAATGAAAGGGTTTCAATGTTTCTTGTTTTTCTTGAACACATACTTATGAGCATTTATGTTTTCCTAGAAATGATTTCGAGTACTCATTGTGAGCCTAAATCTTTTGATGAAATTTATACATGAGCATATGTTTATTGTTTGCCGAAATTTATGGAAATGTTATGATTTCTAGTAAGTGTGTTCTAGTAAGTATGACTTAAAGATTTCAAGTTTTTACGATGAACTAAGTAAGCTTGAGATTTAGGGAAGAAAAGATAAGCAGGCATGTTCAAATATTTTTATGTTATTTTCTGAGACTCGAATGAGTAAATAACTAAGATATTGCGTCCGAGGCTTTATAGTACCATGTGCACATAGGTCATGTTCTGTTGTCGACGTTGAGTGTACTCCGTGACAACAATGTTGTCGTGAGTGCTGGGCGAGCCCCACTACGACAAAGACGATGGGAGTGTTGGGCGGGCTCCACTAAATCGTAGAGCAAATGTGGTTATTCTGGGTGTGCCCTACATTGTGTGGAATGTTATATGTTATTATAAGGATTATTAATATCGATATGCTTTACGGAATTTAATTTCATGCTTGCTGGATTTCTGAAAAAGCTACCATGATCACACGTTTACTTATAAAACTTTGCTACAGATGCTTATGCTCATATGTTCACAGCTCATTCTTTCAATCTTTTCAAACTTTTCAGGTAGAGATCGAGCTCCTGGTACCTGATATCCTGCCATAGCCTGCTAGAAGGTCCTTAGGTCTTGATACCTTGTACGTGGCTGGTGTTGTATAGCAAGTCCTTGCGAGTTATAGTTTAGTTGAGAAGATTATGTAGTTATAGTTGTTTGTACATTAGTGGTTGTATAAATAGTGGTTGTTGTGTTTTAAGTAGTGATGCACTTTCCGTTTAGGTTTTCAAGAGAGACTTATGAAGAGTTTCTCCTTATGTATGTTAAGTAGTTGTAAGTTTTTGCTGTGTTATGTTAAAGTGTTCCATAAGCGAACTTAGTATGTTTATCAGGTAAAATAAGGTCAGCAGGTATTGTTAAGAGGTAAACAATGTCTGTTGGCTTCACGCCACTTTTCGGGCTAAGTTAGCAGGTAGTTCGGGAGGGAGTGTGACAACTTGGTATCAGAGCAGTTAGCTCCATGGGAATGAGACAGGGCAAGTTAGCTCTGAGAATAAAGTAAAAGTCATAGCAAGTTATTGAGTTAGTTCAGATTGAACTAGTAGAGTATGGTTCAAGTAAGGATAAGAGCAAGTCCAATTAGTGCTAAAATGTGAATAGAAGTTTAGTACTGTGTACTTATGTTAAGTAACCATAGTATGTCTAATATGTGGAAATGTTATAGGAGTCATGCCACCACGTACTAGCAGACGACGCAGGCAGGATCAGGGCGGGACGCATGATCCTACCCAAGGCCAATCTGCGAGGGGATCTAGTGCCCCGAGAGTCCAGACTGAGGCTAGAGATGAGCAGGTTGCGGGTTCCTCACAGGAGGTAGGCAGGCCAGAGAGAGCAGGGCCTAGTGATCCAGAGAAGACGTATGGAATAGAACGTCTGAAGAAACTAGGAGCCACAGTGTTTGAGGGTTCCATAAACCCTGCTGATGCTGAGGTTTAGTTTAACAAGCTTTAGAAATGCTTTGATGTGATGAGTTGCCCTGAGGAGCGGAAGGTCAAGTTGGCCACATTTTTGCTATAAAAGGAAGTAGGGGGTTGGTGGAAGTCAATATTAGCCAGGCGCAGTGATGCACGTACTCTCGACTGGAAAACTTCCAGAAGCATATTTGAGGATAAGTATTACCCTAGCACGTATCGTGAGGAAAAAAGGGATGAATTTTTAGAACTAAAGCAAGGGACACTTTCAGTGGCTGAGTATGAGAGAAGGTATACTAAGTTGTCGCGGTATGCTGATGTGATTGTGGCATCTGAGAGTGACAGGTGTCGAATATTTGAAAGAGGGTTACGACCTGAGCTACGTACCCAAGTTACAGCCATTGCTAAGTGGACTGATTTTTCTCAGTTGGCAGAGACTGCCCTACGGGTTGAGTAGAGTATAGCAGAGGCGCAGTCAGTAGTGGACCAACTCGAGGGCCTTCAACAATGAAGCGGTTTTGGTCGCGAGCAATGAAGATTCACACCCAGAGTGAATGTTTCAAGCCGTCAGGACTTTAAGAATCGAGCTGGCAGCCAGGCATCGAGGCAGATAAATGTTAGTGGTGCCTATCAGAGGCTGAGTTAGAGAGCACCTAGTCAGTCTACCAGATCCACAAGAAGACCACAGACAATGCAGGAGTCTGTTGCTAGTGTAGCAAGGAAAACACCTTGTGCAAATTGTGGCAAAAGTCATCGAGGTCACTGTCTTGCTGGAGTCGGTGTGTGTTACCAGTGTGGACAACTAGGGCATTTCAAGAGGGATTGTCCACAACTTAGAGCAGCCGCACAGAAGGACCAGGGAGTTGGGTCCCAGACAGTTGAGCAGCCGAGAGTTTCAGTAGCTGCAGGGGAGGGCACCAGCGGTTCCAAACATAAGGGAGTTGTAGGGAGACCTAGGCAACATGAAAAGGTCTATGCTATGACTCAGCAAGAAGCAGAGGATGCACCAGATGTGATTACTGGTACAATTTCTATTTGTAATGTACCTGCACGTGTTTTAATAGATCCAGGTGCTACGCATTCCTTTGTTTCTAGTATATTCCTGACTAAGCTGAATAGGAAGCTAGAGCCTTTATTTGAGGGGTTAGTTATATACACGCCAGTGGGTGATGCTTTATTAGTCGAGGCAGTATTGCGAGATTGTGAGGTCTTAGTAGAAGGTCTCAATATGTTAGTGGATCTTCTACCATTAGAGTTGCAGGTGTTAGATGCAATCTTAGGGATGGATTTCTTATTCACTCATTATGCTTCCATGGATTGCCATATAAAGGAAGTTGTGTTCAGGAAACCAGGATTGGCTGACGTGATTTTCAGGGGTGAAAGAAAGATTATTCCTACAAGTTTGATTTCAGCATTAAAAGCGGAGAAGTTTTTGAGGAAAGGTTGTACGGCGTTTCTTGCATATGTAATAGAGGTTAAGGAGGAAAAGCTAAAACCAGAAAATGTTCTTGTTGTGAACGAGTTTCTTGATGTTTTTCCAAAGAGATCTGTCGGGGTTCTTGCTTTGATAGGGAAGTAGAGTTCACTATTGAATTGCTACCAGGAACAACACCTATTTCGCAAGCGCCGTATAGAATGGCTCCAAGTGAGCTCGGAGAGATGAAGATGAAGTTACAAGAACAAGTTGATAAGGGATACATCAGACCTAGTGTATCGCCTTGGGGAGCTCCAGTATTATTTGTAAAGAAGAAAGATGGTACCCTTAGATTATGCATTGATTACAGACAGTTAAACAAAGTCACGATACGTAACAAGTATCCTTTACCCCGAATAGTTGACTTGTTTGACAAGTTACGAGGAGCATCAGTGTTTTCTAAGATTGATTTGAGATCAGGATACCATCAGTTAAAGGTAAGAGAATCAGATATTCCTAAGACAGCATTCAGAACGAGGTACGGACATTATGAGTTTTTAGTAATGCCATTCGGTTTAACTAATTCACCAGCAGTTTTCATGGACCTCATGAACAGGATTTTCCATTAGTATTTGGATCAGTTTGTGATAGTATTCATTGATGATATACTAATCTACTCGGTTGACAGGAAAGCCCATGAGGAACATTTGAGGATTATTTTTCAAACACTACGTGATAAACAGTTATATGCTAAATTCACCAAATGTGATTTTGGTTGGATCAGGTAGTGTTTTTGGGGCATGTTGTCTCAGCAAATGGTGTTAGTGTGGATCCAAATAAAGTTAAAGTCAGAGTCAATCGGGAGAGACCAACAAGTGCGGAGGCACGTAGTTTCGTAGGCTTAGCGAGGATACTACAGCGGTTTGTTGAGGATTTCTCACGATTAGCATTACCCTTAACAACTTTGACAAGGAAAAATGCTAAGTTTGAATGGTCGATATAAGTGTGAAACGAGTTTTGGGAGTCAAAAAGAGATTAGTTACAACACCTATTCTGACACTTCCTGTAACAGGAAAAGAGTATGTAA
This sequence comes from Trichosanthes cucumerina, assembly GCA_036507285.1. NCBI lineage: Eukaryota > Viridiplantae > Streptophyta > Magnoliopsida > Cucurbitales > Cucurbitaceae > Trichosanthes > Trichosanthes cucumerina. Next base: position 21,367,488 of record CM071843.1, on the reverse strand, counting down.
TTTACTGTGATGCTTTGAGGCAAGGTTTGGGATGTGTGCTCATGTAAGAGGGTAACGTAATAGCTTATGCATCAAGGCAATTGAAAAAGCACGAGTGTAATTACCCTACCCATGATCTTGAGCTAGCAGCAGTTGTTTTAGCATTGAAGATCTGGAGACATTACTTGTTTGGTGAGAGGTGTCATATTTTTACAGACCATAAGAGTCTGAAGTATATCTATGATCAGAGAGAGTTGAATATGAGACAAAGAAGATGGTTAGAACTGATTAAAGAGTATGATTGTACCATAGAATACCATCCTTGTAAGGCGAATGTGGTAGCAGATGCATTGAGCAGGAAGTCAAGACTTCTTAGGGATTCCTTGTATGGTATTCGAGCAATATTTTTAAGTACTCTAAGGGATTCTAAGGCAGTTGTGACTGCAGAGAGTTCAGGGGGTCTCTTAGCTCATTTCCAAGTCAGGTGTTCACTTATAGCAGAGATTGTGAGAAGACAGACAGAGGATAGTAACCTGCAGAAAATGTTTGGAAAGTCCAAACAGGGCTCAGAAGTAGAGTTTAAGATGAGATCAGACGGGGCCATAGAGAGGCAAGGAAGACTATGTGTTCCGAGTGTTAGTGAGCTTAAAGATGCTATTCTAGATGAAGCTCACAGTTCAGCTTACGCTATGCATCCAGGAAGCACCAAGATGTATAAGACTTTGAAGGGGACGTATTGGTGGCCTGGGATGAAGCGAGAGATAGCTGATTATGTTGATAGATGTTTGATTTGCCAGCAGGTTAAACCAATTAGACAGAGGTTAGGAGGACTCCTTAATCCACTTCCAGTGCCAGAGTGGAAATGGGAGCATATAACTATGGATTTTCTGTTTGGATTACCACGTACTTCAAGTGGACATGATGGTATTTGGGTAATAGTAGATAGACTCACTAAGACAACACGGTTTGTACCGATTAAAGCGATATTTACGCTTGATCAACTTGCTAAACTATATGTCGATAAAATTGTGAGTCAATACGGAGTGCCAGTGTCCATAGTTTCAGATAGAGATCCGAGATTTACTTCTAAGTTTTGGCCTAGCTTACAGAAAGCTATGGGAACAAAGTTGAATTTTAGTACAACGTTCCATCCTCGAGATGGATGGGCGATCGAGAGAGACCATCCAGACCTTAGAGGACATGTTGAGAGCATGTGTCCTTCAATAGAAAGGACGTTGGGATACACACCTATCACTTATGGAATTCGCTTACAATAACAGCTATCAGTCGAGTATTGGTATGGCACCAATTGAGGCTCTGTATGGAAGACCATGTAGAACGCCCATATGTTGGAACGAAGTAGGAGAGCAGAAGCTTATCGGTCCTGAGTTGGTGCAAGTTACAACAGATAATATTAAGGTAATTAGGGAGAATCTGAAGGTAGCTCAAGACCGTCAGAAGAGTTACGCAGATAAGCGACGAAAGGACTTAGAATTCCAAGTCGAAGATCAAGTTTTCTTGAAATTATCTCCGTGGAGAGGTGTCCTTCGTTTTGGCAAGAAAGGTAAGCTAAGCCCTAGATATATTGGTCCTTATCCAATAACGGGACGAGTTCGGCCAGCAGCCTACTGACTGGAGTTACCAGCAGAACTATCTCGAGTACATGATGTTTTCCATGTGTCCATGTTGAGGAAGTATATTTCAGATCCACACATATGCTCAAAGCACAACCTGTGGAGCTAAAAGAAGACATGAGTTACGTAGAGGATGCAGTTGAAATCCTCGATAGCAAAGAACAAGTCTTGAGAAACAAGACGATCCCACTCGTGAAGGTTCATTGGAGACATCACGGAGTGGAGGAGGCAACCTGGGAGTTAGAGGACCAAATGAGGAGGAATTACCCGATGATATTCACTTAAAGACTGCTAAATTTCGAGGACGAAATTTCTTAAGGGGGAGGTAAGTTGTAAACCCGAGATCTTTCTTTGGAATTCAAAAAAAAAAAATCAAAAACAAAGGAAAACAAGAAAGGAAAGGATATTATTTATTGGTTGGTTGTTTTTAAAAGAAAAGAAAAGAAAAGAAAAGGAAGGAAAAGGAAAAATGAAAAAGGGGAAAGTGGAAGGTGGGACCCTCACTTAAGTATTCTTTTTAAAACTCATGTACTCATCGATTTCCTTCTCATTTTCAACAAGGAGCAGCAAGGGTTTCGTGGGAGAAGGAGAAAGGAAGAAGAAGAAGAAGCTTTTCATGAGTTAGAGTTGCAAAAAGAAGGAAGGAGAGCTCAAAGCTTGGTTGTTTAGCGACAAAGGAGATCAACTCAACCCGGTTCTGGTTTTACATTCATCTCGAGCTCCACAGGGAAGAGGTAAGAGTTGAGGCTTTGTTTTCATGAAAGCTAATTCATTTTTGAACAAAGTTCGTGAAGGATTCTTGAGCCAATTCGACCTTAACTTGCTGTTTTGTGAAGAGGAAGATGGAAAGACGAAATTTCTTTATCAAATCAAAAAGTATCTTATGTTTTGGTTGTACTGATCTGTACAGTTGGAATCATAAGCTCTAATTGGTATGGATCGAAAAGCTTATTGAATTTCCTACATGTTTTATGAAGCAATCGTGAGTAGAAAATGTTTGGAAGATGTCGAATGAGTAAATAACTAAGATATTGCGTCCGAGTCTTTATAGTACCATGTGCACATATGTCATATTCTGTTGTCGACGTTGAGTGTACTCCGTGACAACAATGTTGTCGTGAGTGTTGGGTGAGCCCCACTACGACAAAGACGATGGGAGTGCTGGGCGGGCCCCACTACATCGTAGAGCAAATGTGGTTATTCTGGGTGTGCCCTACATTGTGTGGAATGTTATATGTTATTATAGGGATTATTAATATCGATATGCCTTACGCAATTTAATGTCATGCTTGCTGGATTTCTGAAAAAGCTACCATGATTAAACGTTTACTTATAAAACTTTGCTACAGATGCTTATGCTCATATGTTGCCAGGTGATATGATTTATGAGTTATAGATTCTATAGTCAGTCACTCACTGAGCTTCATAGCTCATTCTTTCAATGTTTTCAAACTATTCAGGTAGAGATCGAGCTCCTGGTACCTGATATCCTGCCATAGCCTGCTGGAAGCTCCTTAGGTCTTGATACCTTGTACGTGGCTTGTGTTGTATAGCAAGCCCTTACGAGTTATAGTTTATTTGAGAAGATTATGTAGTTATAGTTGTTTGTACATTAGTGGTTGTATAAACAGTGGTTGTTGTGTTTTAAGTAGTGATGCACTTTTCGTTTAGGTTTTCAAGAGAGACTTATGAAGAGTTTCTCCTTATGTATGTTTAGTAGTTGTAAGTTTTCGCTGTGTTATGTTAAAGTGTTCCATAAGCGAACTTAGTATGTTTATCAGGTAAAATAGGGTTAGCAGGTATTGTTAAGAGGTAAACAATGTCTGTTGGCTTCACGCCACTTTTCGGGCTAAGTTAGCAGGTAGTTCGGGAGGGGGTGTGACAGTTGGTCCCTGATGTGGTCCTCCTTTAAGAAAGTGGCATTCGTCGACACAAGTAGCTTATCTTCCTTAGGATCATAGAATAATCAACTCCTTTAGAAGTCCATTCTTTACCAATCTTTCAATCCTATTGAGGTTAGTGTGACCGAATCTAAGATGCCAAAGATGAGCATTTTCTTTAGGAGAAATTTAACGTTTCTTAGTTTGTGCGATTGCAGTTTAAATAATTCAGTGTTAAAAATCATTTTGACTGAATTAGGCCATAAAACATAGAACCCATTTTCAAACGAAGTTGAACATATTTCCACACCTTTGTTGAAATAAAGACTTTATTCAAAGAAAAAGAAACAGAAATACATTGTTCCATAAGGCAAGAAATTGAAATAAGGTTTCTAGTAAACGTCGGTATCACTAATATATTGCCTAACAATGTCACACCTCGTCCCAGAATACTTGTTTAACCTAGGAAGAGATGCAAGGAAAGAGAAAACCAACCCTTTTACTTGCTCTCCCTGGCTAACCCAAGACTTAATCTAAAATTAAAATCATAACATTTTCACTAAATTTCAGTAACCAAAAAACATATGCTCTCATATAATTTTCTTCAGGAAATCTAGGCACACAACGAGCACTTGAAATCATTTTTAGGGAAATGTGTATTCTCATAAGTATGTGTTCAAAGAATACATTAAGCATCTAAGTAATTTCATTCTAGGAAAACCTTGTACCTCAATATACATATATCAAGCATAAAGATCGTTTTGGAGGTTTGTTTGTCACTCACCGTGTTATAACTAGAACCCTGACCCGTACATTCGACCTATTTCCTCTTTGCATGTCAATCAAACGAAAACCAAGCATAAGAACCTCAAGTTCATGAATTTCAACCTTGAAATTACAAAAACACACCATTTAATTTCTAGCATTTTAGAGATTTTATACTCCGAGTTCATACATTCATAACTCCTTCATTACATAGGAAAAAAGGATGTACTTTATACCAAATTCTTTTTATTGGAACGCTCTACAACTCATGTGAAGAAATGAAATTGAAATTCCCAATGGATTGATTCAAAAATACCTCGAAAACTTCTTCCAAAAAAACAGACTTCTGTTGTTTCCAGATTCGTTTCCCTGCTGCACCACAAACTTGACTTGAAATTATAAACATCTTCCAGTCAATTTCGACTCACGAGTTCTTCATGAAAGTTGTAGGAAATTCAATAAGCTTTCTAACTATACCTATTAGAGTTTCTTATTCAAATTCTAGTTATCAACACGAAAAAAACAAGAGACTTCTCAGATTTGACAGCAAATTCTCTCCTCTTCTTTCCTCTTCACAAATCAGTAACTTAAGATCTGAATTTGCTCGAGCTTCCTTCACGAACTTTGTTAAAGAATGAATTAGCTTTCATGAAAATCAAACCTCAACTCTTACTTTTTCTTGTGGAGCTCAAAATGATTCAAATAGCATAACTGGGAAAAATGATTACCTTGTTGCTATACTAACTTGCCCTTGTTTCTCTTCCCTTCTTCTGCCACTTCAAGTTCAAAAAATGACTTTCTTCATATTCCTTCGTCCCTCTCTCATGATACCTCAGTTATATTTTGTTAAAATAAAAAGGAAATGGAGATAAATTGAGTTACTTAAAGAGATAAACGGTGGAGGGTCCCATTGACTTTTCATTTTCCATTTCTTTTCTCTTTTTTTTTTTTACTTTCCAATCAAGCATTTTCTTTTTCTTTCCTTCTATTTTTTTTTTAAATAAAACATATCCAACATCTTAATAGACATTTCATTTCGCCTTTTCTTTTGTTTGTTTTTTTTAGGAAATTTCAAAGAGAGATCTCGGGTTTACAAACTACCTTCCCCTTAAGAAATTTCGTCCTCAAAATTTAGTAGTCATTAGGATAAGATCGTCGAATACTCCTTCCTCATTTGGTCCTCTAACTCCCAGGTTGCCTCCTCCACTCTATGATGTCTGTACGAGTGAGATCGTCTTGTTTCTCAAAACTTGTTCTTTCATGTAGAGGATTTGAACTGCATCCTCTACGTAACTCATGTCTTCTTTCAGCTCAACTGGTTGGGCTTACAACACATGAGTCTGATCTCGAATATACTTCCTCGACATGGACACATGAAAAACATCATGTACTCGAGATAATTCTGCTGGAAACTCAAGTCTGTAGGTTGCTGGGTCAATTCATTTCACTATCTTATAAGGACAAATATACCTAGGACTTATCTTTCCTGCAACTTCAAGAAAACTTGATCTCTGATCTAGAATTCTAAATATTTTTGTTGCTTATCTGCGTAACTCTTCTGACTCTCTTGAGTTACCTTTAGATTCTCTCTAATTACCTTAATATTGTCCGTCGAACTTGCACCATCTGATGATCGATTAGATTTTGCTCTCCTACCTCGTTCCAACATATAGGCGTTTTACACGGTCTTGCATATAGAGCCTCAAGTGGTGCCATGCAAATACTATACTGCTAACTGTTACTATAAACTCCATAAGTGATTAGTGTGTATCCCAATTTCATTTAAATTGAAGGACACATGCTCTCAACATGTCTTGTAAGGTCTGGATGGTCCTCTCTAACTGACCATATGTCTGAGGATGGAACGTTGTACTAAAATTCAACTTTGCCCCCATAGCTTCCTGTAAGCTAGGCCAAAACATATAAGTAAATCTAGGGTCCCTATTTAAACCTATGGACACCGACACTCCCCATTTACTCACAACTCTTTCGATGTATAGCTTAACAAGCTGATCAATTGTAGGCATCCTTTTAATCAGTATTAACCGTGCTGTCTTAGTGAGTCTATCCACTATTTGTCACACCCCCTCCCGAACTACCTGCTACTTAGCCCAAAAGGCTGCGTGAAGCCAATAGACATTATTTAACTCTTAACAATACCTGTTGACCCTGTTTCACCTGATAAGCATACTATGTTCGCGTATGGAACACTTTAACATAACATAGCGGAAACTGGACAACTATTAAACATATACAAGCAGAAACCCTTCATAAGTTTCTCTTAGAACTAAAAAGTCAAGTGCAACAAATCAACACAAGACAACTCATTGCTTATACAACCACTAATGTACAAAACTTCTATAATAACATAGACCTCTCAAAATAATCTACAAAACATAGAGACTTGCTATACAAAACCAGCCACGTACAATGTATTAAAACTTATGGAGCTTTAGCAGACTATGGCAGTAACTCAGGTACCAGGAGCTCGATTGCTACCTGAAAAGTTTGAAAACATTGAAAGAATGAGCTATGAAGCTCAGTGAGTGACTGTGTTTAATATCTATAACTTGTAAAACATGTGACCTGAAAATTATGAGCATATGCATTTGTATTCAAGCATTGAAAGTAAACGTAGAATCATAATAGACTTTCAGAAAACCAACAAGTATATCGTTAAAATCTCGTAAGGCATGTAAATGATATAAACTCTTTTTAAAACATTTCATAATCTACGTTTGTTCTACGGTGTAGTGGAGCCCGCCCAGCACTCCCATCGTCTTTGTCGTAGTGGGGCCCGTCCAACACTCACGACAGCGCTGTTGTCACGGAGTTCACTCAACGTCGACAACAGAAATGACCTGTGTGCACACGGTATCATAAAGCCTCGGGCTCAATATCTCAGAAGATCACATGAAAACATTTGAACATGCCTGCTGATCTTTTCTTTCATAAAACTCAAGCTTACTCAGCTTGTTCATAAAACTGGAAATCTTTAAAACATACTTGCTAGTACATGCTTGCTTGAAATCATAACATTTCCATAAATTTTGGCAACCATTGGACATATGCTCATGTATAAATTTATAAAGACTTTTAGGGTCACAATGAACACTTGAAGCATTTCTAGGAAAACAAGAATACTCATAGACATGTGTTCAAAAATAAAACACAAAGCTTTGAAACAATTCATTCTAGCAAAACTTGCATTTCTTAAAGCATATAAGCATATTTCAAGCATCTGGTTCATTTTCGAAGTTCGTTTTGTCACTCACAGTGTTAGAACTAGAATCTTAGCCCGTACACTCGACCTATCTCCTCTTGGCCTGTCAAACAAACCAAATTAACCATTAAAACCACGAGCTCATGCTTTTTAACCTTAAAACTACAAGAAAACACACTTTCAAATTTTCCAGCATTTTCAGATTTTCTGCCCTTTTTTCAGACAGCCATAACTTCTTCATTACTTATCCAAAATTAATGTAATTTATACCAAACTCTTTCTTTTTGAACCCTCTAAAACTCTTATGAAGACATGAAAATTAGATTCTTAACGTCTTGGTTCGAAAATACCTCGGTAGCTTAACCCCTAAAATGATCCTCTCACCTTTGCTCCAGATTTCACTTCTACTTTGCAACCCGAAACTTAACTCGATGATTACAACATCTTCCAATCATTTTCTTTTCACAATTCCTTCACGCAACTTGTATGAAATTAAATAAGATTTCGAACCATACCAATTAGAGCTTCGAACGCCAAGTATACAGATCAGAACAACCAAAACATCAGAGACCTCTCGGATTTGACAGCAAAATTATGTCTTATGCCTTCCTCTTAACACAACAGCAACTTAAAATCCGAATTGGATCAAGATTCATTCATGAATTTTGTTCCAAAATGAGTTAAATTTAATGAAACAAAACCTCAACTCTTACCTCTTCTTGTGGAGCTCAAGATGAAATGAGAAAAAATCGTAACTTGTCCGAGTTGATTTCCTTCTTTGTAATATTGACTTCCTTGAGTTCTCGTCTTTTCTTCTGCAACTCCAGCTTCGAAATCACCAAAAAATGGCCTCATTCTTCTTCCTTTCTCCTTCAACCACGAAGCTTCAGCCTTAGTTTGTGATGAAAGAGAAGAAAATGGAGAGAACTTCTTTTTAAAAAAAATCAAACGGTGGAGGGTTTTGTCCTTTTGCACTTTTTGCTTTTTCATTTTCCATTTCTTTTTCCTTTTCTTTTCTTTCCTTTATCTTATTTCTTTCTTTTCTTTCATTTTCTTTTCTTTTCTTAACAAAACAAAATAACTTAATATATAAAACATTTGTTTCATTTCCTTTTCTTCTTTTGTTTTTAAAAGCAAACCAAACCAAAATGGTTTAAACTTTCTTTCCTTGTTTTCCTTTTGTCTTTCACTTCATTTCTTTTCTTTTTAAAACATGGGAAACCAAGTTTTAAACATTCATTTCTTCTTTTTTTTTTTTTTGTTTTTTGTTAATACGGAAGTTCCAAAGAAAGATCTCGGGTTTACACTATTATCCAAATACCATCATGTCCACTTGAAGTACGTGGTAATCCAAACTGAAAATCCATAGTGATATGCTCCCATTCCTATTCTGGCACTGGTAGTGGCTTAAGGAGTCCTCTTGGCCTCTGTCTAACTTGTTTAACCTATTGGCAGGTCAAACATCTATCAACATAGTCAGCTATCTCCCGCTTCATCCCAGGACACCAATAAGTTCGTTTCAAAGTTCTGTACATCTTCGTGCTTCCTTGATGCAAAACGTAAGCTGAACTGTGAGCTTCCTCTATAATAGAATCTTTAAGCTCACTAAAGCTTAGAACACATAGTCTTCCCTGCCTAACTCTTACTCCATCTGATCTCGTCTTAAACTCTACTTCTGGGCCTTGTTTGGACTTTCTAAACATTTTGGCAAGTTGCTATCCTCTAGTTGTTCTCTCGCAATCTCTGCTACGAGCGAAGAACTGACCTCGATAATTGAGCTAAAAGACCCCCTGAATTCTCTACAGTCACAACTGCCTTAGAATCCCTTAGAGTACTTAAAAAAGATTGCTCGAATACCATACAAGGCGTCCCTAGGAAGTCTTGACTTCCTGCTTAATGCAGCTGCTACCACATTCGCCTTACCTGGATGGTATTATATGGTACAATCATAATCTTTAATCATTTATAACCATCTATTTGATCACAAATATATTTCATACTCTTATGATCTGTGTAAATGTGACACCTTTCACCAAACAAATAATGCCTCCAAATCTTTAATGCTAAAACAACTTTTGCTCGTTCAAGATCATGAGTAAGGTATTTACTTTCGTGCTTTTTCAATTGCCTTGACGCATAAGCTATTACTTTTCCTTCTTTCATGAGCTCACACCCTAAACCTTGCCTCGAAGCATCACAGTCACCACTCTTGTTTTCAGCTCCTGAAAACTCTGTTCACAATTATCTGACCATTCAAACTTAACATTCTTCCTTGTCAAAGATGTTAAAGGTAATGCTAATTATGAGAAATCTTGAACAACCGTCTGTAGTATCCTGCCAAGCCTAGGAAACTACGTACCTTTATCGCACTAGTTGGTCTCTACTAGTTGACCATAGCTTCCACTTTATGCAGATCCACACTAACTTCATATGCTAAAACTGTTGGAATTTCTGTCCTAATCTCGTGTTTGTAAAATATTGTCTTGAAATTAATAAGAGTTATTCTTTTCTTCACTTTGTGTCTCACAAATATTTTAAACCTTTCCAATAAACTAAGCTCCAGGGTCATTGAATATATGATAGAACTAGAACTTGAACGGTGTGTAGTTGACACACAGGGAGGATCACGTTCGAGTTAATGACCCGAACGGTCTACAGTATAAGGATGGGGTTGGAGACCTAATCTTGGATACACTCTGGGTGCGGCCTGCTTTGTATTAGATACAAACGTGGTGATCTGACTTGTTCATGTGGTTGACATGCGAGTGGGGGCATCCTGTACAATGAGATTGTACAAGACCGGACCGTGAATTATTAGACTTACTGATATAACACCGTTGACAGTAAAGACTAATAAATTCGTACATGACCATTAGTGACTCGACCTGAATCCTAAGCGTATTACGGACTCCTGTCTGGGGGAGTCTGTCCTTTGACTAGTACGGGTGAGGGTGGTCTTGGTTACTCGCCCAATATGCCTATCTTCTCAGGGACAAAACCAAGTAGAGAGCTGGGAACCTAATTACGCGAGATGGAATTCACTCGTTCCCGCCTATTGGGAATCTAGAGGGGTTATTCCCTTAATTGTTGTCTCCATGGCTTGTACAACGGGTGTCCACCTTCTCACTGGCCCGATAAGGGTGTTGTGTATGGTTGGACCATCACAATATGTTGTTCATTAGAGGAGCAGCGGGGACTTAAGGAACAAGATGTAGACACAGGGGTAAAACGATAATTTGACCCAGCCATGTCTAACGAACAACTTGTGAAGGGTCGACTCATGAGCATTGGTTATATCAGTGAACACGTAATATTCTATACTGATGGGAGTACAACTACAGGCTTTAGTGGAGTGTTACTGTAGCTAATGAACACTGGTTGACCGGGTCAAAGAGTTTGACTGGTTAACCTCCAATAATTGGAGCCCGTCACTATAGGTCCATTAAGTCCCTTGGTTGGCTCAATCTGGGATAAAAGAAGGGTTAATGTTTTGGTATGAAATTGAAGTGTTCAATTTCACTTTAAGAATATTTATATCATGAAGATGATATTATATATAAATATGAATGAGATTCATAATAAACTATATCTTAGTCTAATTGTTGAATTTAAAGGCTAATTGGAAAAATTGATAGAGAGAAAATAAATTGAATGTGATTCAATTTAATTAAATCCACAATTATTCCAAATGAGATTTGCAACATGATATATGAGATATCTTATATTATATAATTATGTAAATGAGATTTACATAACATATGGTTGTGATAAAGTGAAGTTGTGAACTTCATCATTCCACTATTTAATCTCCTTTGCAAAAGGGTTTTGGTAACCTAACCTAACCTAAACTAAGCTTTGGAAGCTAAGTGAAATTCTCTATTCTCTCTCAATTTTCTCATCTCTTTCCAAACCACAAAGTTCCCACCAACTTCTCTTCGGCAAAAGAGAACAACCAAGAAGATCAATTGGTAGTGTTTGAGATCCAATAGTGGGAAGAGTTCGTACAGATCGAGAAGCGCGAAGAGTTCGTGATCTACAAGGAGTGTTTGCTGAATTGGTCTACAACAAGTAAGTTTTCCTTCTTGCTGTAAAAATTTCAGCATGTTTAGCCTAGATCTAATAGTTAGATCATATTTAATAAGCATGTACCATGATGATACCATGACGATTCGATCGTCTTCTGCTGCACGTGGATTCTCATTCCCTTCAATTGGTATCAGAGCCATTTCGATGGTTCTTCATCTATGCACTGTTTTGTTAAGATTTAGGTGGGTATTCTACCATGTTTTCGTGAGATGAATGTTTGGTTTGCAAAATGGATGTTTTCGGTTTTTGGCACTAGATTAGATTTACTATGTTGATGAGATCAATGTAAGGGCCCGTTGTTTTGGGCGATTTTATTGTAAATCGAGTCTGTATGTCTGGGTCGTTCGTGGCAAGAGTTGCTGTGAAAAAATTGGAGCGGAAACCGGCGAAAAACCGGGGGGAAAAACAACAAGGTGCATGTTGTCTGTCGATGGCGTTGAGACGCTGTCCAACGGCGTCTCAACGCCGTGCTCACGGTACAAGGCCCTGCAGCACGATGGCGATGCAACGCTGCGTAGCGTTGAGGACGCACCTCGACGACGTGAAGCGGCGCTGTTACGTTAGCGCGCTTATAAGCGTTACGCAACGCTGTATACGTTGCAGGAGTAATTGCGCGCGAACGTGACCGTTTTTCAGTTTTTTTTATTTATTATTTTTCAGTTTTGTATTTAAAAATGTTTTGTTTTATTTATTTAATTATTTTAATTAAATATTATTAATATAAATGTTATATTAATTTTATTTAATTAAATAATTGCCCCTAGGTGCCAAAAACCGGTCCAATTTTGCTATTTAATTATTTTATGCATGAGATGTATGATTTTGATTAATTTCTATGTGCATAATGTATGTCATATAGATTTAATATTCCAACTTAAGTTAAACATATTCATGCATCATGTATATTATAAGAGTTATAATATAGTTTGAATGATAGGTTATATTCTAAGAGTTATAATGTAATTAAATGCATATTTAATTTAATTAATATAAGTGTTATATTTTTAGATTAAAGTATGCTCGTGCATTTATATTCATGTGATGAATGATATCATGTTATAGTATATAGTTATTCATGTGATGAATTTTCAAATACTATAACATAAAAATGCATGCAACCTAAGTTAATTATTAGTTTTAAAGTGTTTAGAACTTGAATAATTAGACTTAGGTTTTCTATTTTTCTAATAAGATTATAATTTTAGGAAATCAAATATAACGTTTGAATGGAGACTGATTAGTAACTCTGTCTAAGAAAGGTTTTGTCTAAGGTTGGGGTATTTAAGTTAACGCTTGCGGAACACCCCTACTTGGAAACCGACCTGGGAGTGAATTCGGTCCGGAGATTCTTAGGTTATATTTACGTGAGCGCCGTTAATTAAGTGTTAATTAATATTTTCACATAGACCTAAGTTAGTAATGTGATTATAGACTTAGGCTAAATACCATATAAGAGTTATATTGGTAGACTCAGGTAATTTTTAGCCGATTATCTAGGTCAATCCCTATTAAAAATTAAAGTACTAAGTGGGAGGAAATATAGTGTATGAGATACATTTCATTTCTACCACAAATCTCCTTCAAGTCCGCACCGTGAGATCTATACTCGGCCTCGTGGCGCAAATAAGAGCGTCCCTCTTCGGGTGGCATTTGTATAGGTCAATATCATCGTGGATGGAGAGAGTACTTATAGTGAGTCGGAGCGGGACTTGTGAAAACGAGATCCACGGTCTCTTCTTTTGATTCACACAGTAAGACACCTATGATCTGCCTGCTAGTTTGGCCTGGACAAGACAATCCCTTCGGAGGGCTTGATCATAGGAGTTGGAACACAGTGAAATCCCGAAAGGGATACAGTTTCCTGGTTTGTTTTCCTTCGTAGTTCACCCTTCAGTGGCTATTTTTAGGACGGATACTTGGAAACTTAAAGATTGAGGGTGACACTCACAGAATTCGTTAAGTGTTAATGAATTTGACTGAACAATGGTAATTGGATGCCTAATTGAATAAGAGTTACTCTGGGATTAGGGTTTGATCGAGAAAGTCTCGTCCTAGAGGACGAGTGTTCTATTCACCCTTCGGTGGCAGTCATTCTAAACCTAGGGATCATGAAATATTTTTTGCTAAAATTAGATTAGTTTTCAAAAGGTTTTTGCGACACTAATACAAAGTTTTTCTTAAATTTTTCAGCTAAAAATTTCTAGCACTATTATAGCTTTACTTGCTTCCGATAAGTTAGTGGGAGATAATTACCAGAGCTGGAAAAACAACATCAATACAATATGTGTAACTGACGACATAAAGTTCGTGTTGTCTGAGGAGTGTCCTCAGATGCCGGGCGCGACCACGTCGCGAGTTCTTCACGATACGTACGATCGATGGATCAGGGCCAATGAAAAGGCGAAGGTCTACATAATTGCCAGTATGTCTGATGTCTTGGCAAAGAAGCATTAGCTGATGGCTTTCGCTAAGGAAATCATGGAGTCCTTGCAGGAAATGTTTGGAGAACAGTCCTTTCAGGTCCGACATGACTCACTCAAATACATTTTCAACGCTCGGATGAAAGAGGGGTCTGTATCCGTGAACATGTTCTAGACATGATGACCCACTTTAATCTGGCCGAGATGAATGTGGCTTCGATCGACGAGTCGAGCCAGGTCAGTTTTATCATGGAGACTTTTCCGAAGAGTTTCCTTCAGTTTCGTAGCAATGCTGTTATGAACAAAATTAGCTACAATCTAACTACCCTCCTCAATGAGCTACAGAATTTCCAGTCCCTGAACAAGGTCAAGGAATCTAAGGCAAATGTTGCCTACAGGTCTTATCATAGAGGTTCGACCTCTTGGACAAAACCTGTTGCTCCTTTACGCCCGAAAGGGAAGAAGAGGATGAAGAGGTGTAAAACTGACCGAGCTGCCGCCCAGGAGGGCAAGAAGGTCAAGGAGGATGCAGAGAAAGGAAAGTGTTTCCACTGCAATGGAAGCGGACACTGGAAGAGAAACTGTCCCAAATTCCTGGCCGAGAGGAAGAACCAAGGTAAATGTGATTTACTTGTGGTAGAAACATGTTAAGTGGATAGTAATGACTCTTCCTGGATATTAGATTCAGGCGCCATTAACCACGTTTGTTCTTCTTTTCAGGGGATTGATTCCTGGCAGCCGTTGCGAGAGGGTGAGGTGACTCTACGGGTTGGATCCGGGGAGCTAGAAACCTTGTTTTGGCGGGAAGTACTTATTGTTAGACAATTTGTACATAGTTCCAGGGTTTACTAGAAACCTTGTTTTTATTTCCTGCTTAATAGAACATTGTATTTCAGTTTCTTTTGAATTAAATAAAGCGTTTATTTCTTTCAAAGGGAATGTTATTTGTTCAGCTTCACTTGAAGATAATCTGTATGTTTTAAACCCAATTCGGTTAAAAGTGTTTTGGATACTGAATTGTTTAAAACTGCGGAAACACGAACTAAGAAAGCAAACATTTCTCCAAAAGAAAATGCCCATCTTTGGCATCTACGGTTAGGTCACATTAATCTCAATAGGATTGAGAAACTAGTGATGAGTGGACATCTAAATGAGTTGGAAGAAAACTCTTTGCCAGTATGTGAGTCATGCCTTGAAGGAAAAATGACCAAACGTCCTTTTAGTGGAAAAGGATATAGAGCCAAAGAGCCTCTTGAGTTAGTACATTATGACCTCTGTGGTCTGATGAATGTTAAAGCTCAGGGCGGTTATGAGTATTTCGTGTCTTTCATAGACGATTACTCCAGATATGGGTATATTTACCTAATGCATAAGAAGTCTGAAACTCTTGAAAAGTTCAACTAGTATAAGACTGAGGTTGAGAACCTCTTAGGTAAATCGCTTACAACACTTCGAACGGATCGAGGTGAAGAGTACATGGACACTGAATTCCAAGACTATATGATAGAACACGGAATTACGTCCCAACTCTCAGCACCTGGTATGCCACAGCAGAATGGTGTGTCGGAGAGGAGAAACAGAACCTTGTTGGACATGGTTCGATCGATGATGAGCTATGCTCGTCTCCCTGATTCTTTCTGGGGGTACGCAGTAGAGGTTGCGGTTTACATTTTGAACAATGTTCCATCAAAGAGTGTTTGTGAAACACCCTTTGAGCTTTGGAGTGGACGTAAAGGCAGTTTACATCACTTCAGAATTTGGGGATGCCCGACCCATGTGTTGGTGTCAAACCCGAAAAAATTGGAACCCCGTTCGAAATTGTGCCTATTCGTAGGTTACCCTAAAGAGACTAGGGGTGGTCTGTTTTACGATCCCAAGGAAAATAAGGTGCTTGTGTCGACAAACGCCATTTTCTTAGAGGAAGACCACATCAGGGATCATTCACCAAGGAGTAAAATTGTATTGAATGAAATGGACAGTACATCAACAAGAGTTGCTGATAGGGCTATGATGCGAAAATGTCAATGCCCTAAACTAATGTAAATTAGAATAAGACTCCAGCACTTCTACGACGTGTAAGTATACACGGTCGAGAGCAGTAAGTGATAAGTTAAAGTATCGATCCCACGAGGACTAGTTAGACCTAAATGGATGAGTGTCCTAACAAATTTTCCTTATTTTAGTGCAATGTATGGGTGTGCAATTTACTTTAGTAGATAAACAGATGTGATAAGTAAGACAAGATAAGACTAGACTAAAAAAAAAAACTAAATTTAAATGCGGGGAGAGGAGAATGCAAACAAGAGAGCAGATGCAAGAGATGAGATTTGTAGTGAAAAATAGGCTCGGGTTTGGTTAGAGTTCTAATGTTCAATTGGAATAAATTTTTAAGTGATGCCTTGAATTTACCTACACATGAATTCAAATGATTCTTTCCAAAATCACTAAGTTTTAAAACCTACAATTTTCCAATTGTGATCTAAATTATGCCCATGATTTTAGGTTCTAGGTGGGTTAATTATCCCTAATCAACTCAATAATCCTACAATTAAATTTTAGTTTTCTAATTCATTAGCTTTCCCAAGTTTATGAATTATAGAGAAGTTAAAAAGTCCAATTTTAATTCTCATGCAATGTTAAATTTAATAAAATTTCATAAATTCAATCAATGACATCAACCATAAATTTAATCCAAAATTACATTAAAACAACCTAACCCTTGCCTAAGAAAATTTAGTTCATGTACATAACTCAAAAATCTCTAATTTATCCATGCTTGTATTGTTTAATAAATTCAAATATGTGCTGTAACAATATCACAAAACAACCCAAATTAATCACAAATTCAGCCCAAAAACGGCCTTAAATTTAGCCTAAAACAGTGAGTAAAAAGGGAACAATAAACGCTCAAAATTGGAGTAAGAACAAGTCAAAATAATTAGGGAATAGGAGCAATTTTCACGAGGTAATTGACATATGTTTTGCTTCAGCATTACGCCAAAGATCCCATCGAAGGCAGCAAGCAATAGACAACTTCACGAGGTTTCAGTGTTCTTTAGGTTCTGTTCGGTAGCAATATCTGATGAACCGGAGCTCCGAACGATGATCCAACTGTTAAAATCTACGGTCTATGAGTCCCCAACAAGCAGACAAAATGGCAGCAAAATCCAACGGTTCAAACTCCAGCAATCGACAACTTTTTGAGTGTCGTCTGTGAAAAACTAAACTACATTAGACTTCCAATGTGACCGCGATATGTGACACCGCAAACCTCCACATGACGATCCAACCGTTGAAAACGGAGCTCTATGAGTCCTTAATAGGCTGACAAAATTGTAGCAACATCCAACAGTTGGATAGCCAGAAACTGTAAACTTAGTGAACGACGTCTGTGAAAACCGAACTGCACATGCTCTCCATTTTGCTTCAAAGAAAGATGGGCAAATCACGGCCAGGTGGACAAACCCTACTCTCGCTTTGCTTCAAAGCAAATATAGGTTGATTCCAGCAGATGGCCAACCCTCTACTCCACGGTTTGCTTCAGCAATGCCTCCTCTCGTGATTTCTTCTTCTCTCACCCAATTGCTTCAAAGAAACAAAGAACCTACGCCAAGCATAGCTGCACTTTGCTTCAGCAAAAGGGCTCCCTCTCGGATGTGTGCATCAACGTTTTCTTCAGCAAAGGACTATAGATTTTTTCCTTCCAACGTAGGCTCTTTGCTTCAGAAATCTCACAAGTTATTTTTCTCCCTCTCGATCTCTTCCTCTTGTCACAACTCCAACTCTACCTACACAGTTGTAAACCCTAGCCTCCTTATACAAGATGGTATTGCCCTAACTCCACAATTTAAAAAAATAACCATAAGAGTAAAAAGACAATATAACCCTTCGGGTAAAATGTCTAAAATGCCCTTAGGGACTCTTGTAATTTTTAAACATCTCATGCACACAGAAAAATCCCAAATAAATTTATGAAGTCAATTATAAATCAAACTAAATACACGAGGATTTTTGGAGTTAAGAAAAATCTCAAATTTCGGTCTTTAATTAACCGTTAGCTTATTTTCCTAAATTTCTTGAATTAAAACACAAAAACATCAAAATTAATTCTTTTTGCACCTAATGCTTAAATTCATGAATTTAAAGCTAACACACATAATTTAGAGATAAAATAACATGAGGCTCAACAAATTTTATGCAATTCAAGTAGATTAAGCACTAAAATTCTATTAAAATAACTCTTCTATGGCGAGTTATCAGGCTAGTACGTCAGCAAGCGTTGTTGACCCTAGCACGTCTAGTCAAATCCGTTCCCAAGAGTTGGGAATGCCTCGACGTAGTGGGAGGACTGTGAGACAGCCCAATCGCTATATGGGTTTAGCTGAAACCTCAGTTGTCGCTCCCCGGCGATGATCGTGAGGATCCATTGACCTATAATCAGGCAATGGCTGATGTTGATAAAGACGAGTGGATTAAAGCTATGGACCAAGAAATTGAGTCTATGTACTTCAATTCTGTCTGGGAGCTTGTGGATCAACCGGATGGGGTAAAACCTATTGGTTGTAAATGGATGTACAAGCGTAAACGTGGCGTAGATGGGAAGGTGCAAACCTTCAAAGCCCGACTAGTGGCAAAGGGTTTCACCCAGGTTGAAGGGGTTGACTATGAGGAGACCTTTTCACCTGTTGCCATGGTAAAGTCAATCAGGATCCTTCTGGCTATCGCCGCGTATTATGACTACGAGGTATGGCAAATGGATGTCAAGACAGCCTTTCTGAATGGCAAACTTGATGAGACCATCTACATGGACCAACCTAAAGGGTTCATTGCCCAAGGACAAGAGCAAAAGGTTTGCCGGCTTCATAGGTCTATTTATGGACTGAAAGAAGCTTCAAGGTCTTGGAATATAAGGTTTGATGAAGCAATCAAATCTTATGGCTTTGATCAAAATGCCGACGAGCCTTGTGTCTACAAGAAAATCGTTGACAAAACTGTCGCATTTTTGGTGTTGTATGTAGACGATATTCTTCTCATTGGGAATGAGGTAGAATTTCTTACTGACGTTGAGATGTGGCTAGCTTCACAATTCCAAATGAAAGATTTGGGAGAAGCTCAGTATGTTCTAGGTATCTAGATAGTCCGGAACCGGAAGAACAAAATGCTAGCCTTGTCTCAGGCGTCTTATATTGATAAGATGTTGTCTAGATATAAGATGCAGAACTCCAAGAAGTGCTTGCTGCCTTTCAGGCATGGGGTTCACTTGTCTAAGGATCAGTGTCCTAAGACCCCTCAGGATGTTGAGGATATGAGACGCATTCCATATGCTTCAGATGTAGGGAGCCTGATGTATGCAATGTTGTGTACTAGGCCCGACATCTGTTATGCAGTAGGAATTGTCCGTAGATATTAGTCCAATCCAGGATTAGATCACTGGGCGCCCACCTTCTCACTGTCCGGAGAAGGGTGTTGTGTATGGTTGGACTATCACAATATGTTGTTCATTAGAGGAGCAGTGGGGACTTAAGGAACAAGATGTAGACACAGGGGTAAAACGGTAATTTGACCCAACCATGTCTAACGATCAACCTGTGAAGGGTCGACTCATGAGCATTGGTTATATCAGTGGACACGTAATATTCTATACTGATGGGAGTACAGCTACAGACTTTAGTGGAGTGTTACTGTAGCTAATGAACAATGGTTGACCGGGTCAAAGAGTTTGACTGGTTAACCTCAAATCATTGGAGCCCGTCACTATAGGCCATTAGGTCCCTTGGTTGGCTCAATCTGGGATAAAAGAAGAGTTAATGTTTTGGTATGAAATTGAAGTGTTCAATTTCACTTTAAGAATATTTATATCATGAAGATGATATAATATATAGTTTAATATGAATGAGATTCATAATAAACTATATCTTAGTCTAATTGTTGAATTAAAGGCTAATTGGAGAAATTGATAGAGAGAAAATAAATTGAATGTGATTCAATTTAATTAAATCCACAATTATTCCAAATGAGATTTGCAACATAAGATATGAGATATCTTATATTATATAATTATTTAAATAATATTTACATAACATATGGTTGTGGTTAAGTGGTAATAAAGTAAAGTTGTGAACTTCATCATTCCACTATTTAAACTCTTTTGCAAAAGGGTTTTGGTAACCTAACCTAACCTAAACTAAGCTTTGGAAGCTAAGTGAAATTCTCTCTTCTCTCTCAATTTTCTCATCTCTTTCCAAAACACAAAGTTCCCACCAACTTCCCTTCTCCAAAAGAGAACAACGAAGAAGATCAATTGGTAGTGTTTGGGATCTGATAGTGGGAAGAGTTCTTGGAGATCGAGAAGCGCGAAGAGTTCGTGATCTACAAGGAGAGTTTACTGAATTGGTCTACAACAAGTAAGTTTTCCTTCTTGCTGTAAAAATTTCAGCATGTTTAGCCTAGATCTAATAGTTAGATCATTTTTAATAAGCATGTAGCATGATGATACCATGACGATTCGATCGTCTTCCGCTGCGCGGGGATTCTCATTCCCTTCAAAAACTACCTACCCCAAACACTACCTGATTGAACCAAAACTCACATTTAGTGAATTTAGCGTGCAACTGATTATCGCGTAGTAGTTGTAAAATAATCCTCATGTGTTCCTCATGGGCTTTCCTCTCAATCGAATAAACTAGTATATCATTCATGAATATTATCACAAACTAATCCAAATACTGGTGGAAAAACCTGTCCATGAGGTCCATGAAAACTGCTCATACATTTGTTAAACTGAATGGCATTACTTTAAACTCATAATGCCTGTGCCTCATTTTGAATGTTGTCTTAGGAATATTTGATTCCCTAATCTTTAACTGATCGTATCCTAGTCTTAAATAAATCTTAAAGAACACTGATGCTCCTCTAAATTGGTCAAAGAAGTCATCTATTTGGGGCAAAGGATACTTGTTATGTATTGTGACCTTGTTTACCTGTTTATAATCAACACATAATATTAGGGTACCATCTTTCTTCTTTACAAATAAAATTGGAGCTCCCAAGGCGATCAACTAAGTCTGATGTATCCCTTATCATCTAATTCTTGTAACTGCATTTTCAACTCTCTGAGCTCGCTTGGAGGCATTCTATACGGCGCTTGTAAAATAGGTGTTGTTCCTGGTAGCAATTCAGTAGTGAACTCAACTTCCCTATCAGGTGGCAACCGTGGCAGATCTGCTGGAAAAACATCAAGATATTCATTCACAACAAGAACATTTTCTTGTTTTAGCTTTTCCGCCTGCACCTCTACTACATGTGTAAAAACATCGTGCAACCTTTCCTCAACAACTTTTCAGCTTTTATTGCTGAAATCAAACTCGTAGGAATAATCTTCCTTTCACCCCTGAAAATCACTTCAGCCAACCCAGATTTCCTAAGTATCACTTCCTTTCCATGGCAATCCATGGAAGCATAATGAGTAAATAAGAAATCCATCACTAAGATTGCATCTCACACCTGCAACTCTAGTGGAAGAAGATCTAATAACATATTGAGACCTTCTACTAAGACCTTAAAGCCCCACAACACTACATCGACTAGCAAAAAATCCCCAACTGCAGTGTATGTAACTAACCTTTCAAATGAAGGCTCTAACTTTCTATTCAGCTTAATTAGGAACATACTAGAAACAAAGTAATGTGTAGCACCTGGATCTATTAAAACACGTGCAGGTACATTAAAAATAGAAATTGTACTGGTAATCACATATGGTGCATCTTCTGCTTCTTTCTGAGTTATTGCGTAGACCTTTCCATGTTATCTAGGTTTCCCTACAACTCCTTTTAGTCTAGCACCGGTGGTGCCCTTTCTTAAAGCTACTGGAACTCTCGATTGCTCAACTGTCTAGGACCCAACTCCCTGGTCCCTTTGTGCGACTATTTTCAACTGTGGACTATCCCTCTTAAATGCCCTAGCTTTTAACACTGGTAACACACATCAACACCAATAAGACAGTGTCCTCGATGATTATTTAAGTCTTGACGACTTGAAACACTTACTCTTGGTGTGAACCTCCTCTGTTCACGACCTCAGCAACTGCTTGTTGTGGAAGCTCCACAACTAGGCTCTACTACTAATTTTACCTTTCTTATACTCTACTCAACACATAGAACAGTCTCTACTAGCTGGAAAAAATTAGTCCACATAGTAATGGCTATGTTTGGGGTAGTATCTTAGGACGTTATCCTCTTTCAAATCATCGACACCTGTCACTCTCAGATACCACAATCACATTAGCATACCGTGACAGCTAGGTATATCTTCTCTCGTACTCAGCCACTAAAAGAGACCCTTGCTTCAATTTTAAAAATGCATCCATCTTTACCTCGCGGTAGGTGCTAGGCTAATACTTATCTTCAAATATGCTTCTGAAAGTTTACAAGTCTAAAGTATGTGCATCTCTACAACTGGCTAATATTGATTTCCATCATCCTTCTGCCTCCTTCAGCAACAAGAATGTGGCTAACTTGACTTTCCACTCCTCAGGACAAATCATCACATCAAAACATTTCACAAGCATATCCAACAAACCCCAGCGTCAGCTGGATCTTTGCCACCCACAAACAGTGTGGCTCCTCCTTCTTTTAGGTGATCTATTCTATATGTCTTGTCAGGATCACTTAGCTCTGCTCTCTATGGCTTACCTACCTCCTGTGAGGAATTAGCATGTTTCTTAATTCTTGCCCCTATTTGGACTCTCGAGGCACTAGATCCCCTCTTAGATTAGGCTTGGGTAGGATCCTGCGTCCCGTCCTGATCCTCCCCGCATCGTCTGCTAATACGTGGTGGCATGACTTCTATAACATATTAACATACAAGACATGTAATGAATACATAACTCAAATGCACAATACTAGTCTTGTGTTCACATTCTAGTCCTGACTAGACTTACTCTTATCCTTACTTGGACCATGCTCTGCTAGTTCTATAGAATTAACTCAATAACTTCCTATTTACTTTTTAGTTTCTTATAGAGCTAACTTGCTCTGTCTCATTTCCTATGGACCTAACTACTCTGATACCAAGTTGTCACACCCCCTCCCGTACTACCTGCTAACTTAGCCCGAAAGACGGCGTGGAGCAAACGGACATTGTTTACCTCTTAACAATACCTGTTGACCCTGTTTTACCTGATAAACATACTATACTTGCAAATGGAACACTTTAAACATAACACAGCGGAAACTTGACAACTACTAAACATACGTAAGGAGAAACTCTTCTTAAGTCTCTCTTGAAAACTAAAACGGGCAACAGCATCAGAAACACAAAAAGGATAAACTAATGATTACACAACCACAACCTCTAAAGCACGTAAAACTATAACTACATAGTCCCCTCAAATTAACTACAACACATATGGACTTGCTATACAACACCACCCACGTACAAAGTATCAAAACGCGTGGAGCTTTCTGCAGACGATAGCAGGATCTCATGCACCGGAAGCTTGATCTCTACCTGAAAAGTTTGAAAACACTGAAAGAATGAGCTATGAAGCTCAGTGAGTGTCTGAGTTTAAGATCTAATAACTCATTAATCGTATCACCTGGAAACCTATGAGCATATGCATCTGTAATCGAGCGTTGAACATAAACGTGTAATTATAATAACTTTTTACAAAACCAGCAAGTACATAATAGAAATCTTGAAATGCATATCGATAATATTAACCCTTATAAAAACATATTGAAAGAGTCTAGATTAAGAAAGCGGAAGCAATTTTGGATCTTGAACACTCTAAGTTGATCAATTTTGTAAAATAAAATGCATGCTCAAAGTTGGAAAAACAGAGGGATAGAAAACTCAACTTTGAAGATCAAATTCTCTTCACCCGGTTGATGGTTTTCAGCACGAACACTTCGTGGACACCCGTTAGAGTCTTCTCTACTACCCTCAGGCCTTAGAACGGATTGTGGGATTCTTGGTTGAGAGAATTTGGAAGAAAAGACCTCAAAGGTCACTAATTCGGGAATATTGAATTTTCTATCTCCTTCTCTCAAAACACCTCAAATCACCATTATATAAAGCTTCAAAAAGCTACAATGGGATTGGGCAAGTTGTATTTTGAATTTTATTGAAAATCCATGAAAATCCACATTTTACAATTAATTTTAATTCTAAAAAACAATATTAAATTGTATTTTAATTAAAATTAATATAATTAATTAAATAATTTCAAAATTAATTTAATTAATTAATTTTTAATTTAATTTAATATCAAATATTAAATTAAATAAATTGCCCGATCCCGATCGATTTTCCGAACATGAATCCTTATTCATGCTATAAACCGATCCGATATTTAAATCATATTTAAATATATCCACCTCCTGTTAATCATAGTTTAATTCATAATTAAGCTATGATTCGTTAAATATATCACAAATAATTAACGCTTTCTCCTAAACTTGAATTTGAACAATTCAAATTCCTTTCTCTCAAAAAGTTATAAGGCTAAGTCCGAGATAGTAAGGAGGACCTAATGGACCTACAGATCATGAGCTCCAACGATACGAGATTAACCGACCAAACTCTTTAGCCTAGCTAATCAACATTCGTTAACCACCGGACACTCCACTAAAGCTCGGTGGTTGCACTCTCCTCATCAGTAGATATATTTATGTCCACTCGATATAACCATGATTAGTAAGTCGATCCTTCACAGGTCATTCGTAATTACAGCTGGGTCAAAATTACCGTTTTACCCCTGTAATTACCTCTTGTTCCTTAAGTTTCATTGATCCTCTAATGAACAATTGGTTTGTGGTCCAACCAGCAAACCAAATCCCTCTCGGGCCAATGAGAGGGATGGGCCCATTGTTCAAGACCAGGAGTTAGTACTTAAGGGAACAACCTTTCTACTAATCCCTAAAGCGAGTAGGAATGAATTTCATCTTGCCGAACTATGTTCCCAGCTATCTACCCGGTTTTATCCCTGAAATGGGAGGCTTATTGAGTCGGAAGTCTTGAGCCACTCTCACCCATGCAAATCTAAGGATAATCCGAATAAACAGGGGTCCATAGAACGCTCAGGATTAAGATCGAGTTACCTAGGTCATCGTATGAATATAGTCGATTAAGACAAGAACGGAGTTATAAAGTCTAAGTGACTATTGCGCGATCCGCCTTATGCAAACTCATTGCATAGGCGCCCCCACTCACATGTCTCCACATGAACGATTAAGGATCACATCGTTTATTCTCTACAAAGTGGGTCGCGTCCATAGTGTCCCCAGGATAAGGTACCCAACCTTATCCTTATACTATAGACTTTTCTGGCTATAACTTGAACTTGATCCACTTTTATGTCACACATAAAGTTCAAGTATTCATCTTATAGCCAAGGGTTCTTTATTGGATTAAGGTTATATAATAGACAATAGTCAATAACACCTTTACTGAATAAATTTCAATAACAACTTTATTGTGATATAAAATATACATTCAGTTTACAAAACCACGAGTTTTAGGACATAAAACCCAACAATCTCCCACTTGGACTAAAACGTCTGTGGGGTAAAACATGCTGAGCAAAAAAAACTGCCCTACTATACAACCCGTAGTCCTAGACTCTCTAGGTGTCCCTCAAACACTTTAGCCGTGAGGGGTTTTGTAAACGGATCAACAATGTTGTGCTCCGAAGCAATCTGCGTGACGATCACGTCTCCTCGTTGCACAATCTCCCTGATGAGATGATATTTACTCTCTATGTGCTTTCTGCGCTTATGGCTTCTAGGTTCTTTAGAATTTGCCACTGCACCACTATTATCACAATAAAGGGTGATAGGCAAATTCATATTTCGAACAACTTTCAAAATCAGTCAAGAACTTGCTAAGCCATACAGCCTCCTTCACGCCGCTTATGCAAGTCGCGACGCACTCAACCTCCATGGTGGAGTCGCAATACAACCTTGCTTTATACTCCTCCATACTATAGCTCCTCCGCTTAAGAGTGAACATCGATCCCGATGTGGATTTCCTCGAATCCACATCGATCTGGCATCGAGTCGGTGTATCCTCGCAAGGATCAAATCCTTTGCACCATACACAAGCATATAGTCCCTCGTTCTCCTAAGATATTTGAGGATGTTCTTAACGGCAGTCCAGTGATCATATCCTGGATTAGATTGATATCTACTGACTATTCCCACTGCATAGCATATGTCGGGTTGAGTACATAGCATGGCATACATCAGACTACCGACAGCTGATGCATAGGGAATGCGTCTTATATCCTCAACTTCTTGAGGTGTCTTAGGACACTGTTCCTTAGACAAATGAATTCTATGCCTGAAAGGTAATAAACCCTTCTTGGAATTCTGCATCTTATATTTAACCAACATCTTGTCAATATAAGATGCTTGAGACAGTGCTAGCGTTTTGTTCTTGCGATTCCGAACAATTTGGATTCCAAGGACAAATTGAGCCTCTCCCAAATCTTTCATTTGGAATTGGGTCGCTAGCCATTGCTTAACGCTAGTCAGGAATCCTGCATTATTCCCAATGAGTAAGATATCGTCTACGTATAGAACTAAGAAAGCTACTGTAGTATTGACTATCTTCTTGTAAACACAAGGCTCGTCAATATTCTGTTCAAAGCCATAAGATTTGATCGCAGTATCAAATCTTATATTCAAGGATCTAGAAGCTTGTTTCAATCCATAGATGGATCGTTTAAGCTTGCAAACCTTTTGCTCTTGACCCTGAACTATGAACCCTTCTGGTTGATCCATATAGATACTTTCTTCAAGATTGCCATTTAGAAAGGCTGTCTTGACATCCATTTGCCAAATTTCATAGTCATAAAACGTGGCAATGGACAAGAGTATTCTAATGGACTTAAGCATGGCAATAGGGGCGAAGGTTTCTTCATAGTCCACCCCTTCCCTTTGGGTATAACCCTTTGCCACAAGTCGAGCCTTAAAGGTTTGCACCTTACCGGCTTGATCTCGTTTCCTCTTGTAGATCCACTTGCAACCGATAGGTTTTTCACCACCTGGTTGATCTATAAGTTTCCAGACTGAATTGAAGTACATTGACTCCATTTCAAGATCCATGGCTTTAATCCACTTGTCCCTATCTATATTATTCATTGCCTGTTTATAGGTCAATGGATCCTCAATGCCATCATCAGGTATGACGACTTGGGTTTCAGTCAAACCCATGTAACGGTCAAGTTGTAAAACATCCCTCCCACTACGTCGAGGCATTCTCAACTCTTGAGAATGACCAACTTTATCAAAAACTCTTGTTGATTTATCTGTAGCTTCCCTGGAAATTTCACTTAAGACAATCCTACTACGAGGCTGATGATCTCTCATGTGGTCTTCCTCTAAGAACGTGGCGTTTGTCGACACAAGCACCTTGTCCTCTTGAGGATCATAAAACAGACCACCTTTCGTTTCTTTGGAGTATCCTACGAATAGGCATAATTTTGAACGATGTTCCAGTTTCCTTGGATTGGACACTAGCACATGTGTCGGACATCCCCAAATCCTGAAGTTATGTAAACTACCTTTACGCCCTTTCCATAACTCATAGGGTGTTTCTGAAACACTCTTAGAGGGAACCATGTTCAAAATATATGCAGCAGCTTCTACTGCATATCCCCAAAACGAACTAGGCAGCTGAGCGTAGCTCATCATGGATCGAACCATGTCTAATAGGGTTCTATTTCTCCTCTCAGATACACCATTTTGTTGAGGTGTACCGGGTGCTGAGAGTTGGGATACGATTCCATGTTCTATCATATAGTCTTGGAATCTCAAATCCATATACTCTCCACCTCGATCTGATCGAAGTGTTTTAATCGTTTTACCTAATGTATTCTCAACTTCTGCCTTATATTGCTTGAACTTTTCAAGGGTTTCAGACTTATGATGCATTAGGTAAAGATAACCATACCTAGAATAATCATCAATAAAACTGATGAAGTATTCATACCCTCCTCGTGCCTTGACATTCATAGGACCACAAAGGTCCGAATGCACGAGTTCCAAGGGCTCTTTGGCTCTATAACCTTTTTCAGAAAAATGTCTTTTAGTCATTTTTCCTTCGAGACAAGACTCACATGGTGGTAAAGAGTTGTCCTCTAACTGACTTAGGAGACCACTCTTGACCAATCTCCCAATCCTATTGAGATTAATGTGACCTAGTCTCACGTGCCAAAGATGGGTACTAGGAGAAAGTTTCTGCCTTTTATTTTGAGTATCAGCTGTTTTAAACATCTCGGTGTTCAAAATAACTTTTACTTCTGTTGGTCTTAACACATATAAGTTGTTTTCAAGTTTAGCAGAACATATTCGTACACCTCTTTTGCAAATGAACGCTTCATTATGATCAAAAGACACTTTATACATATGTTCAAGTAAGCAAGAGATAGATACAAGATTTCTTTTGATTCCAGGAACCAAAAGTATATTTTCTAATAAAATAAATCTATCTCTAAACAACAACTTCACAGCTCCCACTGCTTTGGCTGAGACAACCTCTCCCGTTCCAACCCTGAGAGATATCTCCCCATCTGCAAGCCGCTGCCAGGAACTAGTTTCCTGAAAAGAAGAACAAACATGGTTAGTGGCTCCTGGATCTAATATCCAGGCGGAATCATCATGTTCCACTAAACATGTTTCAATAACGAGTAAATCATATTTACCTTGTTTTTCTTTCTCGCCTTTCTTTTTCTCAAGGGTACTTTGGCGCCTCTCTTCCAAGGTTCGCCCGCACTACAGTGAAAACATTTTCCCCGTGGCTTTGGCCTTGCGTGTGGGAGCTGTCCCTTCCCTTTTTCCTTCTTCTTCTTCTTCTGCTTCTGAATACCCTTATTCTTAGAAAAAGAAGGACCAGACTTGGTCCCAGAGGACGATCCTCTAAGGAACTTCTTCGAAGTGACAACATTTGCCTCCTTCTCTTTTCCTTTTGATTTCATGAGGGACTCAAAAGTCTCAGAGTTTCGTTGAGGAGAGTAGTCGCTATACTCTATTTTATTCATCACCGCATTTGTGCGGAATGGCGAAAAACTCTTCTAAGAGATTCCATAATAAAGGTTACCCGACTTCTCTCATCTATGATCGCCCCATTTACTTCAACCACGTTGAAGTGGGTCGTCATGTCAAGACATGTTCCTACTGCAGGCTCCTCCTTCATACGGGAGTTGTAAACGTATTTGACAAAGATCATAATGGACCGATGAGGACGGTTGTCCAAACATCGCTTTGTAATGATCCCATGATCTCCTTTGCGGTGACCATGGTCTCATGTTTCTTGACAACACATCGATATCTTTGGCTAAGATATAGACTCGGGCCTTCTCATTAGCCCTAATCCATCACATCATAAGCATCCCGAACAATTCGGTTTGCAGTCGAGCTGGGATGGGAAGGACATTCTTCTGTTAAGACGAACTTCAGATCATCAAGAACAAGAATCGTATTCAAGTTTGATTTTCAGGTTCCATAATTATCGCCGCTAAGTTTATTGAAGGCGAGTAATTGGATAAAAGAGTTCGACATGCTGAAAAAGAATGAATTCTATTAGTGAATTGTTTGTAACCTATCCAATTTAAGAATTTAGCAAAAGTAATAATGTACCCATAAACTCATTATTGTTTTTGCAACGATACTTCAGTGAGTCAGAGCAACCGCTACCGAGTGGCAGTCAATCACTCCTTCACTGAACCAAGACATTCTTGACTAAATGTTAATACCAGAATAACTCTTATTCCTATAACATTCTAGTTATCGCTACTTTGGTCAAGAACTTAGCAATTCTTGTAAGTGTGACCCGCCATTTTCAGACCTCAGAGGTCCACCCCAACAATGCTACCGAACTGGAGAAACAAAGCTGGGAATGGACCTAAGAGACCCTATCCATTTCTGGAGTTTGAGTTGTTCCGAATCCCATGTTACATCCCTCCGAATGGATGGTGCTACTTCGGGCAACTGCGCGCAGCGCAACATGGAAATCTCACGGTCCAACCTAATGGAGGAGACCGTAGGTTGTGTTGACACACTTCCTTTACTCACTTACTATAAATACTTTCTCCATTCACCTTGCTCTTGATTTATGCAAACACCATCCGAATGGGGATGCCCTATTGACATCACGAGGCCGAGCATAAATCTCACGGTGTGAAGTTCGTGGAGAGCGTAAGAGGAAATTGATATATCATATATACCTTTTCACTCCCACTAAGTATTTTAAACAGTTTGGGTATGCTTTTACTTAGGTATATTCCGGCTAAAACAATATAACCTAAGTCTACCAATATAACAATTATATTGTAATTACCTAAGTCTATTAACCTTTTTAATAAACCTAGGTCTATGAGTTTGATTTATTAACTTTTAATAAACGTCACTCACGAAAGATAATTTATAAACCTATGGATTAAATTCACTCCCAGGTCAGTTCCCAGGTAGGGGTGTTCCGTATCCGTCAGCTTAAGTACCCCAACCTAGCCAGAACCTTCCTTAGTCAGAGTCCCTCTTTAATCAAAGTTTATAAATTATTGGTTTCCTAATTCTAATCTTATTAGAACTAGATAACCTAAGGTCTAATTAATTTCCAGTTCTAAAACCATTTTAAAACTAATTAATTAACCTTAGGTTACATGCATTTCTATGTTATAAACAGATTAAACATTCATCACATGAGTAACATACATTTATAACAAATCCATCACACGAAAAATGCATAACAATTATATGTTTAATTTTTAATTAATATAACCCTTATATTAATTATAATTAAAACATATAATATTTGTTTCATAAATTAATATAACACTTACATTAATTCTTATGAAAACCAATAAACATGCATATAATATATTATAACACTTATAACATACTTTCAATGCATGGAGCATGCTTCCTATGGTGGGATTTTAAAATCTATATGGCATACTTTATGCACATATAATCAGGGATTTTAATTAAAACATACATTCACAATGCATAATTAATTAAACACACTAAAGTGGATTGGTTTTGGCATCTAATGCAAGCAAACTACTAAATTATTACAATAATAATCTAGAAATATCATCGAGCCACTTCGAACTCTTCGAATTTGGGTCGAACCGGCTTGCAAATGTGTGAATCGAACCTTCAAAAGGATAAATCGGGCTGTATAAGGATGAATCGGGCCTCCAAATGGTGAAACGAACCTCAAAAATGGAAAAACCGGACTCGAAATAGTTAGAACCGGTCTAAAACCAACCGAACCGGACCAAAATCGAGCCGAACCGGTCCAAAAACCATTGAACCGGTCAAAGTCAAAAAGCCCACGGTCAAAGTCAACTGCTGACATCACTTCATCTTCCCAAATTTAAAAATCGCGTGCCTGAAGAAGAAATTACTGTAGAAGAAAACAAAAAAAAAATCCAGCAGCTCCTCTGTTTTCTGATTTCAAGACCTTCGTGGCTTCTTTCTCCAAATTGAAGGCCTTCCCGAACTCCAATTGACCCAAAATTTTTACAGCTTATTCTACACACATTAATGCTCAAACACACTTGAGCAATTTGAAAATAAAGTACAAATAGACGCTCAATTTAAATGCCAAAGTTAGAAGAACACTTTAGATGCCCAGAAAAAATGTATTTCAAAAAACACCCACCACAGAACAAAATAGATCAAATTGAGTGCTCAAAATTGCTCTGATACCAATTGAAAGAGTCTAGATTAAGAAAGCGGAAGCAATTTTTGATCTTGAATACTCTAAGTTGATCAATTTTGTAAAATAAAATGCATGCTCACAGTTGGAAAAACAGAGGGATAGAAAACTCAACTTTGAAGATCAAATTCTCTTCACCCGGTTGATGGTTTTCAGCACGAACACTTCGTGGACAATCGTTAGAGTCTTCTCTACTACCCTCAGGCCTTAGAACGGATTATGGGATCCTTGGTTGAGAGAATTTGGAAGAAAAGACCTCAAAGGTCATTAATTCGGGAATATTGAATTTTCTATCTCCTTCTCTCAAAACACCTCAAATCACCATTATATAAAGCTTCAAAAAGCTTCAATGGAGTGACAACTCAAGGGTGATGAGGATGCTTTGAGATGGAGGTGGCCAATTTTGGTGAATTTTGAAGATGAGTAAGATTGGGGAAGTTGGCAACTTGTTTTTCATGAAAATCCATGAAAATCCCTCATTTTACATTTAATTTTAATTCTAAAAAACAATATTAAATTGTTTTTTAATAAAAATTAATATAATTAATTAAATAATTTCAAAATTAATTTAATTAATTAATTTTTAATTTAATTTAATATCAAATATTAAATTAAATAAATTGCCCGATCCCGATCGATTTTCCGAACATGAATCCTTATTCATGCTATAAACCGATCCGATATTTAAATCATATTTAAATATATCCACCTCCTGTTAATCATAGATTAATTCATAATTAAGCTATGATTCGTTAAATATATCACATATAATTAACGCTTTCTCCCAAACTTGAATTTGAACAATTCAAATTCTTTTCTCTCAAAAAGTTATAAGGCTAAGTCCGAGCTAGTAAGGAGGACCTAATGGACCTACAGATCATGAGCTCCAACGATACGAGATTAACCGACCAAACTCTTTAGCCTAGCTAATCAACATTCGTTAACCACCGGACACTCCACTAAAGCTCGCATGGTGCACTCTCCTCACTCGTAGATATATTTATGTCCACTCGATATAACCATGATTAGTAAGTCGATCCTTCACGGTCATTCGTAATTACAATGGTCAAAATTACTTTGTTTTACCCTCAGAATACCTCTTGTTCCTTAAGTTCAACTGATCCTCTAATGAACAATTGGTTTGTGGTCCAACCAGCAAACCAAATCCCTCTCGGGCCAATGAGAGGGATGGGCCGATTGTTCAAGACCCGGAGTCGATGCCAAGGGAACAACCTTTCTACTAATCCCTGAAGCGGGTAGGAATGAATTCCATCTTGTCGAACTATGTTCCCAACTATCTACCCGGTTTTATCCCTGAAATGGGAGGCTTATTGAGTCGGCAGTCTTGACCCACTCTCA
This sequence comes from Trichosanthes cucumerina, assembly GCA_036507285.1. Lineage (NCBI taxonomy): Eukaryota > Viridiplantae > Streptophyta > Magnoliopsida > Cucurbitales > Cucurbitaceae > Trichosanthes > Trichosanthes cucumerina. The sequence continues at coordinate 21,334,418 of CM071843.1, read as the reverse complement.
CCCATGCAAATCTAAGGATAATCCGAATAAACAGGGGTCCATAGAACGCTCAAGATTAAGATCGAGTTACCTAGGTCATCGTATGAATACAGTCAGTTAAGACAGTAAACGGAGTTATAAAGTCTAAGTGACTATTGCGTGGTCCAGTCTTATGCATACTCATTGCATAGGGCACCCCCACTCACATGTCTCCACATGAACGATTAAGGATCACATCGTTTGTTCTCTACAAAGTGGGTCGCGTCCATAGTGTCCCCAGGATAAGGTATCCAACCTTATCCTTATACTATAGACTGTTCTGGCTATAACTTGAACTTGATCCACTTTTATGTCACACATAAAGTTCAAGTATTCATCCTATAGCCAAGGGTTCTTTATTGGATTAAGGTTACATAATACACAATAGTCAATAACACCTTTACTGAATAAATTTCAATAACAACTTTATTGTGATATAAAATATACATTCAGTTTACAAAACCACGAGTTTTAGGACATAAAACCCAACACATATAACAATCCACGTTGTGTTGGACACACCCAGTACAACCAACGTCTACTGTACGATATAGTGGGGCCCGCCCAACGCTCCAGTCGTCTTTGTCGTAGTGCGGCCCACACAACACTCACGACAACATTATTATCACGGAGTACACTCAACGTCGACAACCGAAAATGACCTGTGTGCACCCGATACTATATAGCCTCGGGCTCAATATCTCAATCATTTACTCATTCAAGTCTCAGAAAAACACATACAAATACTTGAACATGCCTGCTTATCTTTCCTTTCGTAAATCTCAAGCTTACTCAGCTTGTTCATAAAAACAGGAAATCTTTATATCATTATTGCTAGTACATGCTTGCTTGAAATCATAACATTTTCACTAAATTTCAGTAACCAACAAACATATGCTCTCATATGAATTTCATCAGGAAATCTAGGCTCACAACGAGCACTTGAAATCATTTTTAGGAAAATGTGTATTCTCATAAGTATGTGTTCAAAGAATACATTAAGCATCTAAGTAATTTCATTCTAGGAAAATCTTGTACTTCCATAAACATAAATCAAGCATAAAGATCACTTTGGAGGTTTGTTTGTCACTCACCGTGTTAGAACTAGAACCCTCGCCCATACACTCGACCTATTTCCTTTTGGACTCTCAATCAAACAAAAACCAAGCATTAAAACCTCGAGCTCATGAATTTCAACTTAAAATTACAAAAACACACCATTTAATTTCCAGCATTTTACAGATTTTATACTCTGACTTCAGATATTCATATTCAATTCTCTCTGATCACAGATATATTTCATAATCTTATGATCTGTGTAAATGTGACACCTTTCACCAAACAAATAATGCCTTCGAATGTTCAATGCTAAAACAACTATTGCTAGTTCAAGATCATGAGTAGGGCATTTACATATGTGCTTTTTCAATTGCCTTCACGCATAAGCTATTACTTTTCGTTCTTGCATGAGCTCACACCCTAAACCTTGCCTCGAAGCATCACAGTAAATCACATGCTCTTTTCCCGTTACATGAAATGTTAGAATAGGTGCAGTCACCAATATTGTTTTCAGCTCTTGAAAACTATGTTCACACTTATCTGACCATTCAAACTTAACATTCTTCCTTGTCAAACCTGTTAAGGATAATGATAATTGTGAGAAATCTTCAACAACCGTCTGTAGTATCCTTCCAATCCTAGCAAACTACGTACGTCTGTCGCACTAGCTGTTGTCTCCTAGCTGACCATAGCTTTCATTTTATGCGGATCCACACAAACTCCATTTGCTGAAACAACTTACCCCAAACACTACCTGATTCAACCAAAACTCACATTTGGTGAATTTAGCGGGCAACTGTTTATCGCGTAGTGTTTGTAAAATAATCTTCATGTGTTCCTCATGGGCTTTCCAGACAACCAAATAAACTAGTATATCATCAATGAATACTATCATAAACTAATCCAAATACTGGTGAAAAAACCTGTCCATGAGGTCCATGAAATCTGCTAGTGCATTTGTTAAACCGAATGGCATTACTTTAAACTCATATTTCATGTGCCTCATTCTGAATGTTGTCTTACAAATATCTGATTCCCTAATGTTTAACTGATTGTATCCTAGTCTTAAATCAATCTTAGAGAACACTGAAGCTCCTCTTAATTGGTCAAACAAGTCATCTATTGGGGGCAAAGGATACTTGTTACGTATCGAGACCTTGTTTAACTGTCTATAATCAATGCATAATCTAAGGGTACCATCTTTCTTTTTAGAAACAACACTGGAGCTCTCCAAGGCGATACACTAGGTATGATGTATCCCTTCTCATCTAATTCTTGAAACTGCATTTTCAGCTCTCTTAGCTCGCTTGGAGCCATTCTATACCGTGCTTACGAAATAGGTGTTGTTCTTGGTAGCAATTCAATAGTGAACTCAACTTCCCTATCAGGTGGCAACCCTGGCAGATCTGCTGGAAAAATATCAAGAAATTTATTCACAACAAGAACATTTTTCTTGTTTTAGCTTTTCCTCCTGCACCTCTACTACACGTGCAAGAAAAACCGTGCAACCTTTCCTCAAAAACTTTTCAACTTTTATTGTTGAAATCAAACTCGTAGGAATAATCTTCCTTTCATCCTTGAAAATCATTTCCGCCAACCTAGGTTTCCCAAATATTACTCCTTTCCATGGCAATCCATGGAAGCATAATGAGAAAATAAGAAATTCATCACTAAGATTGCATCTAACGCCTGGAACTCTAGTGGAAGAAGATCCAATAACATATTGAGACCTTCTACTTAGACCTCAAAGCCCCGCAACGCTACATCGACTGGTAAAACATCACCAACTGGAGTGTATATAACTAACCTTTCAAATAAAGGCTCTAACATTCTATTTAGCTTAATTAGGAACATACTAGAAACAAAGGAATGCATAGCACCTGGATCTATTAAAACACGTGCAGGGACATTACAAATAGAAATTGTACTAGTAATCACATCAGGTGCATCTTCTGCTTCTTTCTAAGTCATAGAGTAGACCTTTCCGTGTTACCTAGGTCTCCCTACAACTCCTTTTATTCTAGCACCGCTGGTGCTCTTTCTTGCAGCTACTGGAACTCTCAGCTGCTCAACAGTCTTGGACCAAACTCCCTTGTCCCTCTATGTGACTGCTCTCAACTGTGGACAATCCCTCTTGGAATGCCCTTACTGTCCAAACTAGTAACACACATCAACACCAAAAACACAGTGACGTCGATGATTCTTTAAGTTCTGACGGCTTGAAAAGTTTACTCCAGGTGTGAACCTCCTCTGTTCACGACCTCAAAAACTGCTTGTTGTCGAAGCCCCACAACTAGGCTCCACTACTAATTTTACCTATGTTATACTCTGTGCAACACGTAGAGCAATCTTTACCAGCTGGGAAAATTAGTGCACTTAGCAATGGTTGTGACTGGGGTACGTGTCTCATGACGTTATCCTCTTTCAAATCTTCGACACTTATCACTCTCAGATGCCACAATCACATCAGCATACCGTGACAGCTCGGCATAAATTCTCTCATACTCAACCACTAAAAGCGACCCTTGATTCAATTCTAAAAATTCATCCATCTTTGCCTCGCGGTACGTGTTAGGCTAATACTTATCTTCAAATATGCTTCTGAAAGTTTTCAAGTCTAAAGTACGTGCATCTCTACACCTTGGTAATATTGATTTCCATCATCCTTCTGCCTCCTTTGACAACAAGAATGTGGCTAACTTGACTTTTCGCTCCTCAGGACAAATCATCACATCGAAACATTTCGCAAGCATATCCAACCAAACCTCAGCGTGAGCTGGATCTTTGGAACCCTCAAACACTGTGCCTCCTAATTCTTGTAGATGATCTATTCTATATGTCTTGTCTGGATCACCTAGCCATGCTCTCTATGGCTTACCTACCTCCTGTGAGTAATAAGCATGCTGCTTCATTGTAGCCCCTATCTGGACTCTCGGGGAACTAGATCCACTCTCAGATTGGGCTTCGGTAGGATCATGCATCCCGTCCTGATCCTCCCTGCATCGTCTGCCAGTACGTGGTGGCATTACATCCATAACATATGAACATACTAGACATGTAATGAATACTTAACTCAAATGCACAATACTAGACTTGTGTTCACATTCTAATCCTGACTAAACTTACTCTAATACTTACTTGGACCATGCTCTGCTTGTTCTATTGAATTCAATCACTTGCTATTTACTTTTTAGTTTCTTATTGAGCCAACTTGCTCTGTCTCATTTCCCATGGAGCTAACTACTCTGATACCAAGTTGTGACACCCCCTCCCGCACTACCTGCTAACTTAGCCCGGAAGACGGCGTGAAACCAACATACATTGTTTACCTTTGACAAATACTTGTTCACTATGTTTTACTTGATAAACACACCATACTTGCATATGGAACACTTTAAACATAACACAGCGGAAACTTGACAACTACTAAACATTCATAAGGAGAAACTCTTCTTAAGTCTCTCTTTAAAACTAAAACGGGCAAGAGCATCAGAACCACAAACAGGTCAAACTATTGATTACACAACCACAACCTCTAAAGCACATACAACTATAACTACATAGTCCCCTCAAAATTAACTACAACACATATGGACTTGTTATACAACATCACCCACGTACAAAGTATCAAAACTCGTGGAGCTTTCAGCAGACGATAGCAGGATGTAAGGCACCGGGAGCTTGATCTCAACCTGAAACGTTTGAAAACACTGAAAGAATGAGCTATGAAGCTCAGTGAGTGACTGAGTTTAAGATCTAATAACTCATTAATCGTATCACCATGAAACCTATGAGCAATTGCATCTGTAATCAAGCGTTGAACATAAACGTGTAATTATAATAACTTTTTACAAAACTAGCAAGTACATCATCAAAATCTCGCAAGGCATATCGATAATATTAACCCTTAGAAAAACATATAACAATCCATGTTGTGTTGGACACACCCAGTACAACCAACGTCTACTCTACGATGTAGTGGGGCCCGCCCAACACTCTCATCGTCTTTGTCGTAGTGGGGCCCGCCCAACACTCACGACATCATTGTTGTTACGCAGTACACTCAACGTCGACAATCGAAAATGACCTGTGTGCACACAATACTATATAGCCTCGGGCTCAATATCTCAATCATTTACTCATTCAAGACTCAAAAAAACACATAAAAATACTTAAACATGTCTGCTTATCTTTCCTTTCGTAAAACTCAAGCTTACTCAACTTGTCCACAAAAACTGGAAATCTTTAAATCATTGTTGATAGTACATGCTTGCTTGAAATCATAACATTTTCACAAAATTTCAGTAACCAACAAACATATGCTCTCATTTAAATTTCATCGGGAAATCTGTGCTCACAACGAGCACTTGAAATCATTTTTAAGAAAATGTGTATGCTCATAAGTATGTGTTCAAAGAATACATTAAGCATCTAAGTAATTTCATTATAGGAAAACCTAGTACTTCCATAAACATAAATCAAGCATAAAGATTGTTTTGGAGGTTCGTTTGTCACTCACCGTTTTAGAACTAGAACCCTTGCCCGTGAACTTGACCTATTTCCTCTTGGCCTGTCAATCAAACCAAAACCAAGCATAAGAACCTCGAGCTCATAAATTTAAACCTTGAAATTACAAAAACACACAATTTAATTTCCAACATTTTACAGATTCTATACTCTTACTTAAGACATTCATAACTCTTTCATTACTTAGCCAAATAGGATGTACTTTATACCAAATTCTACCTTTTGGAACCCTATAAAACGCATGAGAAGAAATGAAGTTGAAATTCCCAACTGATTGGTTCGAAAATACCTCGAAAGCTCCTTCCCTAAAAATAGACTTCTGCTGTTTCCAGATTCGTTTCCCTACTGCACCACAAAATTGACCTAAACTTTTAAAAAACTTCCAGTGGATTTCTACTCACGAGTACTTCATGGAAGTTGTAGGAAATTAAATAAGCTTTCTAACCATACTTATTAGAGCTTTTGATTCGAATCCTACTGATCATCACGACACAAAAACAAGTGATGTCTCGGATTTGACAGAAAATTCTCTCCTTTTCCTTCCTCTTCACAAATCAGTAACTTAAGATCCGAATTTACTCGAGCTTCCTTCACGAACTTTGTTAAAAAATTAATTAACTTTGAAGGAAATCAAAACTTAACTCTTACCTCTTCTTGTGGAGCTCGAAATGATTCAAATAACAAAACTTGGCATAATGATTACCTTGCTGCTATACTAACTTGCCCTTCTTCCTCTTCCCTTCTTCTGCCACTTCAACTCCAAAAATCACTTTCTTCCTCTTCCTTCGTCTCTCTCCCACGATACCTCAATTTTCTTTTGTTAAATTAGAAGAAAATGGAGACAAATTTAGTTAAAGAGATAAACGGTGGAGGGTCCCATTGACTTTTCTTTTTCCTTTTCTTTTCTCTTTTTTTTTTTTTACTTTCCAATCAAGCATTTTTCTTTTTATTTTCCTCTTTTTTTTAAAAAAAAAAATATCCAACATCTTAATAGACATTTCGTTTCTACTTTTGTTTTGTTTATTTTTTTTTAGAAAATTTCAAAAAGAGATCCCTGGTTTACACCCAGACTCTAATCCACATAACACGCTAGCAAGGTGCACTGAGGTACGTAACCAACACACCCATTTGGGAATCACCCCTAAGCTAGTACTGTAAGCCCTAAACTCTACTTTCTTTTATTATTTTACACTCATTCATGATGTTTTGAAATAAGCAAAATCGTATAGGTTGCACTAAATGATGTCGTGATCGAATTTCAGAATCTATTGAATTTGGATCTACAATGTGTCTAAACTTCATAAGGGGATAGGTAAACCATTGAAATAAGCATATTAAAAGTTGCATTGAAGTAAGTTCAAATCATTAGCAAATTGGAGAAGTTTTAGGTGCATCATGTATTGAATGGAAGATCATATGTCTCACAGACTTAGGATAAGTTGGCTAAATGCTTAGGGTTTCTTTACACACATATTTTGGTGTTTTAAAAAGGTTATTATGATGTAAATATTTAAGGAGGAGCTAGCCAAGGGAGGTGAAGCCTCGGAGTTAAACAAGGCAAGTAGGTCTTTGTCACAATTCATGAGAAAAAAGCAACAAGCGGTGAAAATTGGGTCAACTTCAATCGACCATATCTCTCTGTCTACTGAACCAAATTCGATGATTCTTGTGTCAAAAGCTCAGACATTGAGTGTAGAATACGAAACTGATTGGCATTTCAGAAAATACAAAGAGGACGAAGGAGAAAAGTACAGAGGAGTTAAGAGTGTTCAGGATTCTCGAGTAGCAGAACAGTATGAGGAGATCAGTCTGTTTTGAGCTCTTGAGGAGGAATTAGAAGCTAAAATTTTTAGGTAAGTAAGCTAAGTTGTTGTCCTTGAGGTCTATCAAAAAATATTTGGTGGTTGTGTTGATAACGTTTGAGGAACCCAAGCTTAAAGTTGAACCTGTAATTTTAGGTGAAAGGGACAAACTTCTAGCAAGAGATTGAAGAAGATTCTCTTCCATTTCTATATACCTTACAACCAATTGTGTGTATGGCTATTCTGAATTGAGTTATGGGACTGAAATAGACCTGTTTCTAAGGTGCATAAGGAAAGGAATGTATGTTACTGTTTTGTGAAGAGGAAGACAGAAGACAGAATTTGCTGTCAAATCTTGGAAGTATATGATGTTTTGGTTGTTCTGATTTGAATACTTGGAGATAGAAGCTCTAATTGGTATTGTTCGAAAGCTTATTGAATTTTGTACAACTTTCGTGAAGACATCGTGAGTAGAAAATGTCTAGAAGATTTTCTAAATATCAGGTTAAATTTGTTGAGCAGCAGGAAATCCGAATCTGGAAACAGCCGAAGTCTGTTTTGAGGAAAGTAGCTTTCGAGGTATTTTTGAACAAATCCTCAATTTCATATCTTCATATGTTTTTTGGAGGGTTCAAAAAGGAAGAGTTTAGAATAAATTACATTCTTCTTGGATAAGTAATGAAGAAGTTATGGCAGTCTAAAAACAGGCAGAAAATCTGAAAATGCTGGAAATATGAAAGTGTGTTTTCTTGCAAGTTTTAAGGTCAAAAATCATGAGCTCGAGGTTCTAATGGTTGAGTTTGTTTGTTTGACAGGCCAAGAGCAAATAGGTCAAGTTTACAAGCCAAGGTTCTAATTCTAATACTGTGAGTGACTCTATCTTAGAACTATGCTTGACCTATGTTTTTCTTCATGAACATAAGTGTTAATAATTACATCCTGTTTGAACTAGTTATGAATGGCTTCATAGAGTTTTCAAACATAAAGTTCATGATGGAACCTAAGCATGCTTGAAGTTAGTTGTAACTATAAATCCAAGTATGGAAACTAAATTGTGAAAGTATTCTTTCCTTTAGAGAATGTTTTGTGTAAATCAACTTGGGAACATGTTTAGATGATAATGTGAAAATGTCAAGAAATTGTTGTATGTGTTATAAAGACATGATTTCCATGGTACACAAATTATGCCCTTGTTTGGGGTTAACTCCTAATACTGAAGGACATTCAAGAAGGTACTTAGAGGGGGAAATGAATCATGATATCCCGATACTGAAGGACAAGGAGAAGGTATCCGGATAGTAAATGGGTTTACCTAAATACTGAAGGACAATGAGAAGGTATTCGGGTAGTAAATGGTTTTACCTTAATACTGAAGGACATGGAGAAGGTATTAGGGAAAACCTAACGACCAAAGGTATTCCACGTGCTCGTGAGAGAGAGAGGTATGAACCTTATTGGTATAAATGTAACTCTACCACCTCTATGGTTTGAATGTGGTATCATGTCATGTGTTTTATTGTTAAAAGCTTCTATATTATTGATCGATCTACCCTCGATATGATAGTACATTTCGAGTTGTGTGCTATGCATAAGTGGTGACTTAAACCTGTAAATTGGAAGCATGGTTTGTTTATGTTTACAAACAATTGTTAGGCTATTTTCTACTTATAATCTGCCATTATTATGATTCACCTGTGAGCTTATAATGTTTTAAAGATAGACACTCACTGAGCTTTTGAGCTCATTCTTTCAATATTTTCAAACCTTTTCAGGTAGAGATCGAGCTCCTGGTACCTGACATCCTGCCATAGTCTGCTGGAAGTTTCATAAGTTGTTAGTTTGTACGTGGCTAGTGTTGTATAGCAAGTCGTTATGTAGTTATAGAAGTTTTGTACATTAGTGGTTGTATAAACAATGAGTTGTCTTGTGTTGTTTTGATGCACTTGACTTTTAGTTTCCAAGAGAGACTTATGAAGGGTTTCTCCTTGTGTATGTTTAATAGTTGTCCAGTTTCTGTTTTGTTATGTTAAAATGTTCCATATGCGAACATAGTATGTTTATCAGGAGAACAGGGTCAGCAGGTATTGTTAAGAGGTAAACAAAGTCTGTTGGTTTCACGCCGCCTTTCGGGCTAGGTAGCAGGTAGTTCGGGAGGGGGTGTGACAACTTGGTATCAGAGCAGTTAGCTCCATGGGAATGAGACAGGGCAAGTTAGCTCTGAGAACAAAGTAAAAGTCATAGCAAGTTATTGAGTTAGTTTAGATCAAACTAGTAAAGTATGGTCCAAGTAAGAATAAGAGTAAGTCCAGTTAGGGCTAAAATGTGAATAGAAGTTTAGTACTGCGTATTGGAGTTAGATATCCATAGTATGTCTAATATATTGATATGTTCTTGGAGTCATGCCACCACGTACTAACAGACGATGCAGGCAGGATCAGGGCGGGATGCAGGATCCCACCCAAGGCCAAACTGAGAGGGGATCTAATGCCCCAAGAGTCCAGACTGAGGCCAGAGAAGAGCAACATGTTAGTTTCTCACAGGAGGCAGGAAGACCAGAGAGAGCAGGGCCAAGTGACCCAAAGAAGACGTATGGAATAGAACGTCTGAAGAAATTAGGAGCCACAGTGTTTGATGGTTCTATAGATCCAGCTGATGTTGAGATTTGGTTGAATATGCTAGAAAAATGTTTTGATGTAATGAGTTGTCGTGAGGAGCAAAGTCAAGCTAGCCACATTCTTACTAGAGAAAGAAGCAGAGGGATGGTGGAAGTCAATACGAGCTAGGCGCAGTGATGCACATACTCTAAATTGACAAACTTTCAGAAGCATATTCGAAGATAAATATTATCCTAGCACGTATCGTGAGGCAAAGAGGGATGAATTTTTAGAATTGAAGCAAGGGCCACTTTTAGTGGCTGAGTATGAGAGAAGGTATACCAAGCTGTCACGGTATGCTGATGTGATTATGGCATCTGAGAGTGAAAGGTGTCGGAGATTTGAAAGAGAGTTAGGTCCTGAGATACGAACCCCAGTCACAGGCATTGCAAAGTGGGCTGACTTTTCCCTGCTTGTAGAGAGTGCTCTACGTGTTGGGCAGAGTATAACAGAGGCACAAACAGTGGTGGAGTCTACTCGAGAGCCTTCAACGACGAGCAGTTTTCATGGTCGTGAGCAGCGACGATTCACACTTAGAGTGAATGTTTTGAGTCGTAAGGACTTTAAAAAGTCGAGTGGCGGCGGATATCGAGGCAAACACATGTTAGTGGTGCCTAGCAGAGGCAGAGCCAAAGAGCACCTAGTCAATCTGCCAGATCCACAGTAAGACCACCGACAATACAGGAGTCTGTTGCAAGTGCAATAAGGAGAACTCTATGTACAAATTGTGGCAAGAATCATCGAGGCCAGTGTCTTGTGGGTGTCGATGTGTGTTACCAGCAGTGTGGATGTGACAGGGGCATTTCAAGAGGATTGTCCACAACCGAGAGCAAATGACACAGAGGGACCGGGAGTTGGGTCCCAGATAGTTGAAAGCGACCAAGAGTTCTAGTAGCTACAGAGAGGGCACCAGTGGTGCTAAATAGAAACGAAGTTGTTTTCAAGAAACCAGGATTAGCTGAAATGGTTTTCAGGGGTGAAAGGAAGATTATTCCTACGAGCTTGATTTCATCATTAAAAGCCGAAAAGTTGTTGAGGAAAGGTTGCATGGCATTTCTTGCACACGTAGTGGAGGTGCAGGAAGAAAAACTAAAACCAAAAGATGTTCTTGTTGTGAACGAATTTCTTGATGTTTTTCCAGCAGATCTGTCAGGTTGCCACACGATAGGGAAGTTGAGTTCACTATTGAATTGCTACCAGGAACAACACCTATTTCCTAAGCGCTGTATAGAATGGCTCCAAGTGAGCTCAAGGAGTTGAAGATGCAGTTACAAGAACTAGTTGATAAAGGATACACCAAACCTAGTGTATCACCCTGGGGAGCTCAAGTGTTATTTGTAAAGAAGAGATATGGTACCCTTAGATTATGCATTGATTATAGAAAGTTAAACAAGTCACGATACATAATAAGTATCCTTTACCCCATATAGATGACTTGTTTGACCAGTTACGAGGAGCATCAATGTTTTCTAAGATTGATTTGAGATCAGGATACCATCAGTTAAAGGTAAGGGAATATGACATTCCTAAAACAACATTCAGAATGAGGTATGGGCATTATGAGTATTTAGTAATGACGTTCGGTTTAACGAATGCACCAGCAGTTTTCATGGACCTCATGAACAGGATATTCCACCAGTATTTGGATCATTTCGTGATAGTATTTATTGATGATATACTAGTTTACTCAATTGATAGGAGAGCTCATGAGGAACATTTGAGGACTATTCTACAAACACTACGAGATAAGCAGTTGTATGCTAAATTCACTAAATGTGAGTTTTTGTTGAATCAAGTAGTATTTTTGGGGCATGTTGTTTCAGCAAATGGTGTTAGTATGGATCCAAATTAAGTGAAAGTTGTGGTCAACTTGGAGAGACTAGTTAGCGCGACGGAGGTACGTAGTTTCCTATGCTTGGTAGGATACTACATACGATTTGTTGAGGATTTCTCACGATTAGCTTTACCTTTGACAGCTTTAACAAGGAAGAATACTAAGTTTGAATAGTCAAATAAGTGTAAACAGAGTTTTTAGGAGCTGAAAAAGAGTATGTGATTTACTGTGATGCCTCGAGAAAAGGTTTAGGGTGTGTTCTGATGCAAGAAGAAAAAGTAATAGCTTATACGCCAAGACAATTGAAAAAGCACGAATGTAATTACCCTACCCATGATCTCGAGCTAGCAGCAGTTGTTTTAGCACTGAAGATCTGGAGACATTACTTTTTTGGTGAAAGGTGTCACATTTACACAGATCATAAGAGTCTGAAATATATCTTTGATCAGAAGGAGTTGAATATAAGACAAAGAAGATGGTTAGAACTGATTAAAGATTATGATTGTACTATAGAATACCATCCAGGTAAGGCGAATGTGGTAGCAGATGCATTGAGTAGGAAGTCAAGACTTCCTAAGGACGCCTTGTGTGGTATTCGAGCTACATTTTTAAGTACTCTATGGGATTCTAAGGCAGTTGTGAATGCAGAGAGTTCAGGGAATCTTTTAGCTCAATTCTAGGTCAGGTCTTCACTCATAGCAAAGGTTGTGAGAAGACAACCAGAGGATAGTAACTTGCAGAAAATGTTTGGGAAGTCCAAACAAGGCCCAGAAGCATAATTTAAAATGAGATCAGATGGAGCCATAAAGAGGCAGAGAAGACTTTGTGTTCCATGTTTTAGTGAGCTTAAAGATGCTATTCTAGAGGAAGCTCACAGTTCAGCTTACGCTATGCATCCAGAGAGCACCAAGATGTATAAGACATTGAAAGGGAATGTATTGGTGGCCTGGGATGAAGCGGGAGGTAGCTGAATATGTTGATAATGTTTTATCTGCCAACAGGTTAAACCAGTTAGACAGAGACCAGGAGGACTCCTTAATCCATTGTCAGTGTCGGAATGGAAATAGGAGCATATCACTATGGATTTTCTGTTTGGATTACCACGTACTTCTAGTGAACATGATGGTATTTGGGTAATAGTGGATAGATTCACTAACACAACACGGTTTATACCAATTTAAGCAACGTCTACACTTGATCAGCTTGTTGAGCTATATGTCGAAAGAATTGTGAGTCAATACGGAGTGCCAGTGTCCATAGTTTCAGATAGGGATCCAACATTTACTTCTAAGTTTTGGCCTAGCTTACAGAAAGCTATGGGGACAAAGTGGAATTTTAGTACAACATTCCATCCTCAAACAGATGGGCAGTCAGAGAGGACCATCCAGACCCTAGAGGACATGTTGAGAGCATGTGTTTTTCAATTTAAGGGGAGTTAGGATGCACACCTATAACTTATGGAATTCGCTTATAATAACAGCTATCAGTCAAGTATTGGCCTGGCACCATTTGAGGCTCTGTATCAAAGGTCGTGTAGAACACCCATATGTTGGAATGAAGTAGGAGAGCGGAAGCTAATCGATCCTGAGTTGGTACAAACTACGACAGACAATATTAAGGTAATCAGAAAGAATCTTAAGGTAGCACAAGACCGTCAGAAGAGTAACGCGATAAGAGACGAAAGGACTTAGAATTCCAGGTCGGAGATCAAGTTAAGCCCTAGATAACGGGACGAGTTGGGCCAGCAACCTACAGACTAGAGTTGCCAGCAGAACTATCTCGAGTACATAATGTTTTCCATGTATCAATGTTGAGGAAATACATTTCTAATCCATCACATGTGCTCAAGGTAGAACCAATACAACTTAAGGAGAATCTATCATATGAGGAAGAACCTCTACAAGTACTGGATCGGAAAGAACAGGTGCTTAGGAACAAGTCAATACCACTGGTAAAGGTCATGTGGAGAAATCACGACGTCGAGGAAGCAACATGGGAAAGCGAAGACACAATGAAAGAAAAGTACCCACAACTTTTCTCGTGTTGAATTTCGAGAGCGAAATTCCTCTTAAGGCGGTAGTAAATTGTAAGCCCTAAACTCTATTTTCTTTTATCATTTTACACTCATTCATGATGTTTTGAAATAAGCAAAATCGTATAGGTTGCACGAAATATTGTCGTGATCGAATTTCGGAATCTATTAAATTTGGAGCTACAATGTGTCTAAACTTCATAAGGGGATAGGTAAACCATTGAAATAAGCATATTAAAAGTTTCATTGAAGTAAGTTCAAATCATTAGCAAATTGGAGCAGTTTTAGGTGCATCATTTATTGAATTGAAGATCATATGTCTCACAGACTTAGGATAAGTTGGCTAAATTCTTAGGGTTTCTTTACACACTTATTTTGGTGTTTTAAAAAGGTGATTATGATGTAAATATTGAAGGAGGAGCTGGACAAGGGAGGTGAAGCCTCGGAGTTAAACGAGGCAAGTAGGTCTTTCACAAATTTCGCAGAAAAAAAAGAAACAATGGAAATTTGGTCAACTTCAATCGACCATATCTCTCTGTCTACTGAACCAAATTCGATTATTGTTGTGTCAAAATCTCAGAAATTGAGTGTAGAATACGAAACTGGTCGGCTTTTCAGAAAATACAAAGAGGACAAAGGAGAAAAGTGCAGAATAGTGTAGCGTGTTCAAGATTTTCGGGTAGCAGAACAGTATGAGGAGATCAGTCTGTTTTGAGCTCTTGAGAAGGAATTAGAAGCTGAACTTTTGAGATAAGTAAGCTAAGATGTTTTTCTTGAGGTTTATCTAAAAATATTTGGTGGTTGTGTTGATAAATGTTGAGGAACCCAAGCTGAAAGTTGAACCTGTAATTTTAGGTGAAAGGGAAAAACTTCTAGCAAGAGATTGAAGGAGATTCTCTTCCATTTCTATATACCTTACAACCAATTGTGTGTATGGCTATTCTGAATTGAGTGATGGGACTGAATTAGACCTGTTTCTAAGGTGCATAAGGAAAGGAATTGATGTTACTGTTTTGTGAAGAGGAAGACAGAAGACAGAATTTGCTGTCAAATCTGAGAAGTCTCTGATGTTTTGGTTTTTCTGATATGAATACTTGGAGTTAGACGCTCTAATTGGTATGGTTCGAAAGCTTATTGAATTTCATACAACTTTAGTGAAGATATTGTGAGTAGAAAATGTCTAGAAGATGTTCTAAATATCAGGTTAAATGTGTTGTGCAGCAGGAAATCCGAATCTTGAAACAGCAGAAGTCTGTTTTGAGGAAAGTAGCTTTCGAGGTATTTCTGAACAAATCCGTTTGGAATTTGAATTTCATGTATTCATATGCTTTTTAGAGGGTTCAAGAAAGAAGAGTTTGGTATAAATTACATTATTTTTGGATAAGTAATGAAGACGTTATGGCTGTCTGAAAACAGGGCAGAAAATCTGAAAATGCTGGAAATATGAAAGTGTGTTTTCTTGCAAGTTTTAAGGTCAAAAATCATGAGCTCGAGGTTCTAATGGTTGAGTTGGTTTGTTTGACAGGCCAAGAGCAAATAGGTCAAGTTTACAAGCCAAGGTTCTAATTCTAATACTGTGAGTGACTCTATCTTAGAATTATGGTTGACCTATGTTTTTCTTCATGAACATAAGTGTTGATAATTACATCCTGTTTGAACTAGTTATCAATGGCATCATAGAGTTTTCTAACATAAAGTTCATGATGGAACCTAAGCATGCTTGAAGTTAGTTGTAACTATAAATCCAAGTATGGAAACTAAATTGTGAAAGTATTCTTTCCTTTAGAGAATGTTTTGTGTAAATCAACTTGGGAACATGTTTAGATGATAATGTGAAAATGTCAAGAAATTGTTGTATGTGTTATAAAGACATGATTTCCATGGTACACAAATTATGCCCTTGTTTGGGGTTAATCCCTAATACTGAAGGACATTCAAGAAGGTACTTAGGGAGGGAAATGAATCATGATATCCCGATACTGAAGGACAATGAGAAGGTATCCGGGTAGTAAATGGGTTTACCTAAATACTGAAGGACAATGAGAAGGTATTCGGGTAGTAAATAGTTTTACCTTAATACTGAAGGACATAGAGAAGGTATTGGGGAAAACCTAACGACAAAAGGTATTACACGTGATCGTGAGAGAGAGAGGTATGAACCTTATTGGTATAAATGTAACTCTACCACCTCTATGGTTTGAATGTGGTATCATGTCATGTGTTTTATTGTTAAAAGCTTCTATATTATTGATCGATCTACCCTCGATATGATAGTACATTTCGAGTTGTGTGCTATGCATAAGTGGTGACTTAAACCTGTAAATTGGAAGCATGGTTTGTTTATGTTTACAAACAGATGTTAGGCTATTTTCTTCTTATAATCTGCCATTATTATGATTCACCTGTGAGCTTATAATGTTTTAAAAATAGACACTCACTGATATTTTTAGCTAATTCTTTCAATGTTTTCAAACCTTTTCAGGTACAGATCGAGCTCCTGGTACCTGACATCCTGCCATAGTCTGCTGGAAGTTTCATAAGTTGTTAGTTTGTACGTGGTTGGTGTTGTATAGCAAGTCGTTATGTAGTTATAGAAGTTTTGTACATTAGTGGTTCTATAAACAATGAGTTGTCTTGTGTTGTTTTGATGCACTTGACTTTTAGTTTCCAAGAGAGACTTATGAAGGGTTTCTCCTTGTGTATGTTTAATAGTTTTCCAGTTTCTGCTGTGTTATGTTAAAATGTTCCATATGCGAACATAGTATGTTTATCAGGAGAACAGGGTCAGCAGGTATTGTTAAGAGGTAAACAATGTCTGTTGGTTTCACGCCGTCTTTCGGGCTAAGTAGCAGGTAGTTCGGGAGGGGGTGTGACAAGTACGGGTTGATGGAAAGCAATCAGTCCCTATCTCAACGAGGCCGCACCCCAGTCTCACGAGCCTATCATATATCGTCAACCTACAGGTTCATACCCGCTCAAGTGCAACTAAGGGTTTGGTAAGTGTAAGTTCACGGGCTCTATTAACAGGGTGACTAGGGGTTCAATCTAGGCATTCCTACCGTCCTCACCTCAATCCTAGGGTCAAAACTCCCAACTAGGTTTTCAACTAACAAGGCTCAACTCAAACCATGCACTCATCAAGAAGGCTAGACACAACCGGAACAATGACCCCCGCCTCACATAGCTTCACATAACATAATACACAAGCAATGCAAACATTGTAAAACAGGTTCAAAACATGCTTCACAAACATGATATAACATTAATGCAATCGTATCAAGGCTTAGAGTCAGAAAGACATGCTACAATTTCCAAATCTTTCGCTAACTAGTCTAAGGTTGTACAGTAAACTCAAGAACACACAACAAGTAATGTATACACCTTACTCTTTTGCTTAAGAGATCAACGTTACTCCAACTGACTAGTTACATCAAAAGGAGTGCCACGGGATGGTCCTTGCTCTTGCTAGCAGCCTAGTGTACCTACAAAACAGCACAAACGATGCACATACCTCAGTTGGGAACCAACCTAAAATGGACATTCCTTGACAGCCCTTGGAGGAAATCACAGCTGACCCAACCTTTCTAATCTTAACTACATAACCAGCAAAAAAAGATCAAGGCTTACCCACTGCGGCGAATCCGGAGTCTTGAAGCGAAACGAAAAGTAAAACGAGCGAACCCTTCAAAGAATGCCCCTTACATACCTATCCAAACAACAATGGAAATCAATTAGAGAGAGAAACGGGCACAAATCAGAGAGAGAGAGAGAGAAAATCTGAGGAAGAGGGAGAGCGTCGGCGAGTGGTTGTCAACGTGCAGATGGGCCTCGGCGTGACACAGAACGATCGAGGGAAGGGAAACGGCAGTCCACGTGGGTCTCGGCTTGAAGAAAGAAGAGGGTGGTAAAAGAGGAAGAGAGAGAAGACGGCGGTTGGGCGGTCCGTGGTGGCAACGCATGACGAAAGGTCGCGGCGCGAGTTGCAGCTGAACGATCGCCGACGGACTGCGATCGATTGAAGCTCCGGCTTCGAGAAGATGAAAAAAGCTTAGGAGGTAGGGAGGGGCGTCCGCACGGTCTTTCCTCTATTCCTTTTCCTTTTTTAACTAAAACTTAAAATGGAACAAAAAGAAACCCTAATGAGGAGAAAAGAGAGAGGATTACCTCCCCTTCTTTTCCAAAATGCTCGATAAGAATCCTAAGAGTTGCCAACCAAATTTAAAGGTGAGACTTAATTATTTGGGTCCCTGCAATAACCAATAAATAACCTCTTAGCCTATAATATTTAAAACTACGACATGAAACCGGAATTAGCTTCTGCAAAATAAATAAATTACCTGAACTTACCGTGCGTCACAATTACTTTTAATTATATGTTAATACTAATGTTAATATCTTAAATATTATGAAAACTAAAGAAAAATAAAAGAAATTAGTAGGATTACCTAGCCATGAGTTTCGATGCTTTTTCTTTTATCAACTTTGATATACTTGTCAATAAATTTGTTAGTTACACTTGTTCTTGAACTAAAATTACATTATTTCAACAAAAAAATGAAAATTATTTTGGACATGACTTAAGATATTATATTATAATATAGTATTTTACGTACAATTACCGATAAAGGACATAATTATAAAATATAATTGATTTAGAAAACTTGTTGCATTTGTTCATTTGCAATATGTTAGTTGGGTCTTGATTGAAATTGTAAATAGAATTATAATAAACTATACAAATGCTAAATTAAGTCTAAAATGAAAACAAAATCTTTTGAATCAATTATAGTAGAACAAAAAGACAGTCATTATCGGTTTACCATGCTCTTTTTACAAATTAAACCAAAAAAAATTGACTTAATTGACTCAAGACTCCAAGGTTTTGAGACTTCAAATTTATTTGACCAGAAAACAATTACAGCTTGTTAATATGACTTAGCAAATAATGCGATACAATACAACAATAATTAGAAATCTAAAATAAAAAGAATATGAACGAAACATAGGATTGAGAATTATGTCTTGAATTTATATTATTGACTCAATAAAATAGCAGTCATTTTGTTTCGCAGTTAGTCTAAACACAAAAGTATGGAACTATATATATAGAGAATGCATATAATATTCTTCTAAAGAGTCATTAAATTTTTCTGTTGTGGAATTTGAAAGGAATGATATTTCTTGTGTTTCTCAAATATACTCTTAATAATATATTGTTTGTTTTTTACATATTACATATTAACCGTGAATGGAGATATAACTTTTCACCTTCTAAAACCATACATATTCCCTCATTAAATGGAATGATATAGTCTTCCATACATTCTACTTTAATTAATGGAAAAACAAACTCTTTAATTATTAATTATTAAATCTGAGTTATGAATTTGAAACTGGAAAAAAAAAAACTGGAAAAAAATCTGTCAAATGGCCAAAAGTATAATACTTATGGAATGTCACGTTTAATTAAAAAGAAAATAGTTTTTTTCATTGTGGAATATAATGAAATTAGATAATTATATAAACTAAAAAAATTGTATATTCGACCATTTAAATGATATTTATAAGTTAAGTTAAATTAACTATATAAACTTTATAATTACGAGTGGCATGGTTTGTAAATTTAAAATTTGGTTAAGGGGTAAAATAGTCTAACAATGATTCTTCCTTCAAGCCACCTTTTATGAAACTAAGATGAGATAAGATATAATACTTAATTAAATGTATTATGCAAATTAGATAACATAATACTAGTTTGGTGGAAATGATGGATTAGTGGTCAGTTTCACCAACACCATTATATATATGTTCTTTGTTCGAAAAATAATGACACAATCTAAGGAATTTAAATATATTTTTATGAAATATATTATGATTATTTTTTTCCTCTTTGTTCACCTCTTGAGTTTATGTATGAAATTTTTAATGTGTTTACGCTTATATGACTGCTTTTATATATTGTATAACCATAGCATATCAATATGTATATGTGTGAAAGAAATAATGGGGCCTCATGCATATTCAATGTACATGAAAATGATTATGAGGGTTGTGGCAATTCGTCTTCAAATGGTTACCTAAGATAGTATTCGGAGAAGAGTCTTCGAATTCAACATGAGATAGTAATCAGAGTGGAGTCTTCGGCCTCACATGAGATAGTATTCAGAGAGGACTTTTCGAACTCAACATGAGATAGTATGCAGAGAGGAGTCTTTGGACTTAATATGAGATAGTATTCGGTGAGGAGTCTCAGGGCTCCCACGAGATAGTATTCAGAGTTGAGTCTTCAGACTCAATATGTGGATGATATAATTGACCACCTTAATAGCCCAAAGAGGGAAACCATGATTTTATGAACGAAAGTTTTAGGTCCAACAAAAGAAAGTTTTAAGATTTAAAAGTCGTGTGGCACGCTTTTGGATCTCCTAACTCCGGTAGTAGAGTCACTTACTAAAAATTATTTTATAATACTCACCATTTATTTTTTTAAAATGTTTTTGAGGTAAAAAGTTAAGGATGACAAGGCGTATGACGCGGAATCAAGCTACTAGGATCATGGGAGCAGCTAGTCATGCTTTCTGCATATTTTGAATTATTTTGTAAACTAAATTTTAAGGCCTCGCTTTAAAACTATAATTGTTTTGTTAGTAGGATAATATGGAGAACTAGATGCTGATTCTCCTATTTCTTTATTATAAAATGATTCTCTTCATTAAAGACATGCACGTTTAGTAATGACCGTAGAAGGCAGTCTTAGGGCTTGGATCGTTACATTTTTGTATTTGTTTTTTTTATCGTTCCAATTTTTTTACGTTGAATTTGTGAATCTTAACCTTCACATATGTGGAATGCCTAACCTCTCATACTTCATTCAGGTAAGGTTTTTTTTCATGAATGAGACAGTTAAATTTGTTTTCATGCTAGAAAAACTTTGTCTTCTACCTCTAATGGCAGATGACATGTTTTTCAAACTACGATAATTTATGGAAACATCCAAAGTGGAGGATTAAAAGCATATTTATGTTCCCATGAAGCTGTTATCGAACTTTAGAGATCATTCTTTCCTTGATCAATTGATTGTCTTCCATAAAATAGTATTCATATCTCTGTTTGATCATTTTCCATTTTCATTGGTTTGTGGGCTATAATTGGTAGCAACCCTATGCTTTAGGTTTTATTTTGCATGTAAACGTGTTATTGCTTGGTTGAGAATGAATTGGATGAAAAATAGTTATACTTCTTGGTTTAGTTTAGGTTAGTTTGTTCCGATTTTGTGTGTTTTTTAATGTATTTTTATGTTTATTTCTTTAAGATTGAGCATTTAAAGTAAAACTAAAACATGTGAAGCATTAAGATGAATTCTTCGCATAATTGAGTTGTATTAGATTATTTGAGAGTTGCAAAAGGATAACAACGCTTTTGAACTCGAGAGTATTTTGGTGGAAAACCAGGTAAACAACCCTTCAAACTTTTAACACACCAGACATAACACTGCAACTTAAATTGAAGACATGATGCCAACAATTTCAAAAAATAGATAAAACCTAAAATAAGTAATAAAAGTATAATGAAGGTGCTAATGCAATGCAATGATCATTTCTTCATCTTCCAGGTAGTCTTCAATCGAATTCATTCAGGCTACCTCAATTGAAATCATGAACGAATGAGGGGGAAAAGACCAAATATGCCTACGTTCTTAGGGGCAGGACCTCGTAGGGAGCTGGAAACTTAACTACGCAAGATGGAATTCACTCGTTCCCGAACGAGTGAAACTATAGGGGTTGTTCCCTTAAGTGTTGTCTCCAGAGATTCAACAACAGGCGCCCATCCTCTCACTCGCTTAAAAGGGACGTTGTTTATGGTTGGAGTATGCAACAAACTTGTTCATTATAGGAGTAGTGGGACTCAAGGAATAAGAAGTAGACATATGGGTAAAACGATAATTTGACCCAGTTGTGACTACGAACAACCAATGAAGGATTGACTCAGGGGCATTGGTTATATCCATCAACACAACTTGTCCTACAGTGATGGGAGTGCAACTATGAGCATTTGTGGATTGTTACCGTACCTAATGAATGTTGATTAACCAGGTCAAAGAGTTTGACAGGTAATCTCGTATCATTAGAGCTCGTTATATGTAGGTCCATTAGATCCCTCGGGTTGCTCAAATTTGAAAAATTGAGGGTTTTAAGTTTGGACTGGATTTGAAGTGTTCAACTTCATCAAATGTGTATTTATGTCATTTATATGTGATATAATGGAGATAATATATAATTTGATGTGAATAAGATTCATAATAACCTATAGTATACCCTAATTGGAACATTAGTTCTAATTCGGTGAAAATGAACTGATAGGAATTAAAATGAATATGATTCCATCTAAAATTTTACAATTATGCAAATGAGATTTGTATAATAAGGTATGAGATACCTTATATTATCTGATGTGCAAACTTGATTTGGATATCATATGATTGTGGTAAATTGTAAAAGGGGGAGATTTTAACTCCACCATTTTACATTATAAAAGTATGGAATGTGAGACATTCCATAGAGCTCTAACTCTCAATTTTTTTTTTGGCATCCAAAGAGTTAGAAACTCTCTCAAAAGATCTCTCTCTCAATGCTCTAGAATTCTCTCCAACAAAATTCAAAGGAAGTTCCACCACTTTCTGTCAACCTCCTGAGAACAATCGCGAAGACCATTTACAAGTGTCTTATTGTTTGGTTCGAAGTTCGTTCGAGGATAGAGATCGTGATTCCGTTTGACCGAGAGAGACCGAGGAGGAAATTGAAGAAAGGATCTTCATGAGGTTAGTATGGTTTTTTACTTACTGTTTTTCTTCTTATTATAGGATGTTCAGCCTAGAATATATCTGATGTGCACAATTTTAAGAAAATAGAACCACAACGAATCAACGACGTTTCACAACGTCTTCCGCTGCGGAAAATCCATTCCCTTCAAGGACATGCTTCAAGCATGTGTATTGTAGTATAAGGGGAGTTCGGAGACTGACCTACCGTTGACGGAGATTCATACAATAACAAGTATCATTCTAGCATCGGTATAGCACCATACGGAGTGTTGTATGGAAGAAGATTTAGAACCCCAATTTGGTAGGACAGGGTGGGAGAAAGAAAGCTAGTAGGACCAGTGTTAGTCCAAGTTACCTTGAAGAATGTTACGTTGATTAGAGAATAGTTGAAGACAACTCGAGTAAGACAAAAGAGTTACGTTTAGAAGCGAATGAGAAATCTATAATTCAGAATTGGAGACAAAGTTTTTCATGATGATGCCCCCGTGGAAAGGAATTTTGCAGTTCGAAAGAAAAGACAAGCTAAGCCCGAGATATATAGGGCCTTACGAGATTCTAGAATGTGAAGGGCCATTAGCTTGCAAACTAGCTTACTTATGGAGTTGTTGCAGGTACATGATATTTTCCATGTATCAGTGCTAAGGAAATACGTTCTGAACCCCCCGTGTGCTAAAGGCACAACAAGTCCAACTCAAGGCGAATTTAACTTATGAGAGGGACCTATTCAAATACTCAACAGGAAGTAGCAGATACTAAAAAAAACATGGTATTGTTGGTGAAGGTGTTGTGGAGAAATCACGGGGTCGAAGAAGCTAGATGTGAGAGTGAAGACTAAAAGAAAGAAAAAAACCCATGGCTATTCCCGAGCTAATGTCATTGTTGAATTCGAGAACAATGTAAGCACTAAACTCTCTTTTGATCCTATTGCACTTATTCATGAAGTTTGATCCATATGAATAGATATAGGTTGCTTTAAAGGATGTGGTGGTAGAATTTTTGAATCTCCTATGATATGGAGTATAACGTGCACAAAGCTTCATAACGAGTTATGTTAGGCATTGTAATAAGCGTATTTAAGGTTGAGTTGAAATAAGTTGAGGTCATGAGCAAGTTGGGTCATTATTATTTGTGTTTTTTATTCAATGTAAAAGTTTTAATTTCAAATTAATTTAGTTACAGTTTGTTTAATTGATTCGGTGATTTTTTTTAATTGTTTTTGGTTGATTAAAAAGGAGTTAAGGGGTAATGAAGGAGTAGGAGCTAGCCAAATCTCATGAAATCACGACATGGTGCATGGGAAATATGCATTGCCCATTTCTTGTAATTTCAATAACTAGCAGAACGCTCTACAAAATTGGTAGACTTTAAATAGTAATTTCTCTCAATCTACTTAAGAAAATTAAATGATTATGGAGTCGCAATCTCTAAAATTCAAAGAAGAATAATTCTATAGGTGGTTGTCAGAAAATTTGAAGAGGAAGGTAGTGCAAATTGTAGAAAATCAAGAGGTTTTTCAAGTTTCTCAGGCAACCGAATAAGGTGAAGAAATCTTGAGATGTTGAGCTCATGAGGAGAAATTAGAATATGAATGTTTGGGGTAATTAAGCACACACATTTTATTTAAGGTTTATTAAATATAATTTCTTTGTTTTATTTTTTATTTTTAAGAAACTTTGGATGGAATGTGAATTAGGAATTTTTATCCAAACATAAATGATAGAGACATGAAGGAACAAGTGCTTCCATCTTATTTTACCCTATGGCAAGTGAAACTCATATCATATAAGTTATGCAATAGAGAAAAGGATTAATATTATGAAACTCATTTTCAGGGCAAACAGTAATAGGAGAGGCTTATAAGACTTGGTCGTCTTCCGGTTGTTGTGAAGGTTTATTGAATAAAATTGTCATAGCGAGTTGGAACCTCTAGGTTGACGATATATGATTGTGATACTGGGGTGCATCTCCATTGAGATCGCGGTGTGGTTCCTTTCCATTATCCCATGCGAGCTGAGGGGTGATTCCCCATAGGGCATGTTGGTTACGTACCTCGTTGCACTATGCTAGCGTGTTGCATTGTGACAGCCTAGGGTACGTCCCCATCAGGGAGTTGTTGCTTTCCATTATCCCGTGAAGGCATAGGGGTGATTCTCCATAGGGCGTGTAGGATACATACCTGCTCTGCTCTATGCTAGTTTGTAGTGGCGTGAGAGTTACTTTCTCTTATTTCATCGTCAGTCAAAGTTTCAAGAGTGAAGGTAATGCTCGAGTTATTACCGCCGGGGGCTCAGGGTGAACTATGCGAAATGTGAGACATGTTTGGGGTTGTGTGAGTATAGAAGATGAGTCTTGTTTTGTTTGCATGTGAGCTTGTTTGGACGCGAGTGGGCTACTTACTGAGTATTTTTTATACTCATTCGTCTATTTGGTTGTTTTTGGTTGCAGGTAAGAAACCCTGAGGCGGTTGATGATGACGACGACCCGACGAGGTTGTGGGGCCCTGTTTCCTTTCTGTTTCTTTTTGCTTGGAGTTCTCGCTTGTCACTGTCATGTTTTAGTTTCTATTTTATTTTCTGGTCACGCGACCCTCTATTTTCTCTTGTACTTCTTAGTTGGTGAATTTTCATGCTGGTTGAGTAGTCTTTTTCTTGCGTGTTCGTTGTCGAAGAGATTGTGCTTTGAAACTGTTGTTATAACCCAACGAATTTTGGGATCGTGGTTTTGTTGAGGTTGGGTATTCTTTGAAACTATTTGAGGTATTTAGGTTCTAGGAAAAAAATTTTGTTCTTCTCCTTGTTATGCTGTTCAGCTGCCAAAATTTCGGCACGAACAGTGTGGCGGAGTAACTTCCCTAACGTATGGTCGTCTAAGTTTTTAGGGTCGTTACAGAGCCTTAGGTTTTAGATTCTGTAAACTCTCTCACGTCGTGAGCTTCCTGTTCTTCATAGCCTCTCGGAGGGAAGACATCTCATCGCTTCCAAGTTTGGTATTTGTTAACTAATTAGTAAAGTAGATCGCAACTAATATGTTTGCTAACCTTATTGTTCTTAAATTGCTTTACGTTAAAGTTATTTGACCCCGCTCTTAAGGTAAGTAGTCGTGAGATGCTTGCTTGCTTGCTTGAAATTCAGGTGAATGACCTGTGGAAGTTGTCGTGGAAAACCAGCCACCGGCCGACGTGGCTGGGGTGGTAAGAGAGATCATGGTCGTAGGGGTCGTGGACATAATCTAGTATGGTTTGGCTTATTGCGATTCATGCCCTCATCGACGGACACCGTAGGCAGGTCGTGTTTAAGCCGCCATCAGGACTGAGATTCAAGTCCAAGGATACGGAGTCAGGAACAGATCCAAAGGTGAATTCAACTCTAAAGGCTAGCCGGTTGGTTGCCGAAGGAGCTTGGGCCTTCTTTGCAATTGTGTCAGACCTGAGGAACGAGACAGGAGATGTGTCGACGACCCTAGTGATCAGTGTGCAGATGACTTTCTCGTGGATTTACCTGGTTTACCTCTAGTCATGGAGGTGGATTTTAGTATCGAGTTAGAGTTAGGCACCACAACTCTACCAAAAGTCCCATGTAAAATGACCCCTGCCGACTTAAAAGAACTCGATACCCAGTTAAAAGGAGCAGCAATGTTCTCCAAGATCGTTCTGCACTCGAGCTATCACAAGTTGAGATTAAGAGAGTAGGTTATTCCGAAGGCAACATTCAGATCCATGTTTGGACATCACGAGTTTATCCTCACGTCGTTCGGTTCGATAAACGGTCTGACTGTCTTTATGGATCAGATCAATAGAGTTCAAGGAGTTCTTTGACGCTTTCATGCTTCTGGTTGTTGATGACATCCTTACCCACTCGAGGTCGAGTGATGGACACGAGAGCCACTTGAGGAAAGTCATGGTTACTTTGGAGTGAAATTAATTGTATGCTAAGTTCTCCAAGTGCGAGTTTTAGTTGAATGAAGTTCTTTTTTTGGGCCACGTTGTACCTAAGGAAGGAGTTTCAGTACACTCGGGAATAGTGGAAGTAGTTTTGGAATAGCCTCGACCCAAGACTGTTACGGAGGTTTGAAGTTTTTGGACTTTGTCGGTTATTATCGATGTTTTGTGAGAGAAATCTCCAAAATGGATACACCTCTCACCCATTTGGCATTGATAGAGAATGCTCTCGCGTGGAGTGACGCGTGTCAGATGAGTTTCTAGCATTTCAAGAGCTTGATCCTGGCACTGCTACTCATAGAGCCTGATGATTTAAGAGATTTTGTGGTGTATAGTGATGCCTTCGAAAAGGGTTTGGGTTTCGCTTTGAAGCAGTATGGGAAGTTCTTGTCCATCTCTCCCACCAGTTGAAGGTCTATGAGCGGATATACCCAACCCATGACTTGCAACTAGTTGTTGTGGCCATTGCTTTGAAAGTCCGTGGCACTACCTTTACGATGAAGAAAATCCAGATGTATACTAGTCACAAGAGCTTGAAATACTTGTTTATTCATAACGAACCAAGTATGAGACAAGACAGATGGTTGGAGTTAGTGAAAGGTTACGAGATCGAGATTTCTAACCCTTGGAAGTACCGCAGTGGAATTGGAAGAGATTTCAATGGATTTCATCTCCGACCACACCGAACCATTAGAAGATTTACAATGATCTAAGTAATTGTAGACAGGTTGACTCAGTCGGTGCATTTCCTTCCCGGAAAATCGACCTATACAGTGAAAAGTGGGTGAAGTTGTTTGTAGAAACGATCGTAAGGTTGAAAGGAGTCCTAGTTACGAGAGTCTCCGATAGTGATTCTCGTTTCACATCTAGCTTCTGAATGTGCTTCCTATGAGCCGCAAAGGCTTAGTGTGGTTTCAGCATGGCGTCCCACCCCACAGACTGACGATAAGCCTGAAAGGATGAATAACACCTTAAAAGACAGGCTTTTGGCTTGTGTCATAGATTTTTGCAGTTGGTGATTTTGCTTTTCGGAAGGTTGCATCTATGAAATGCTTGAAATGGAAGTTGAGCCTCTGGGTAAGCAGGGCATTTTAGGTCTTGGAGCGGATTGGTCTAGTGGCGCATCGTTTAGCCTTGCCACCGTCCTTAACTTGTCGTGCTCGACGTGTTTCACGTATCAATGATGCGAGGCTTTGTGTCAAATACATCTCACGTGTTAGATTTTGAGCCATTGTAGGTTGATGAAGATTGTAGCTTCAAGGAAAGAGCAGTGGATACTTTATCCTATGATAAGAAAATGTTGAGAAACAGAGAAATGGACATTCTCAAGGTCTTGTGGCAAAACCATCTGTTGGGATATATGCCCTGAACTTGTGTAATTTTGATCAATTAAATAAAGTGTTATTTGTTTTGATAAGATTATAGTCTTGCTTTTATAAATCCAATAAATTAAGCTCTAAGGTTATAACATTTATCTTTAAATCAGTGTAGTGGACACTATTTGGGTTGATATCAAGATTACAACCTAAATAGTCTATGGTATAAGAATAAGGATGGAAACCTCATTCTGGTAACACCATGGATGCGACCCATTTTGTAATTAGTACAAATGAGGTAGTTTACATGCGAGTGGGGGAATCCTGTATGAAGAGTTCATAAAAGACTGGACGCAAATTATTAGTCTAACCAGTATAACACCGTTAACAGGATAAGACTAGTAATTTATAGATGGTCATTAGTGACTCGACCTGAATCCTGAGCAAGTTAAGAACTCCGGCTTATAAGGGTTTGTCCTTAGACTAGTATGGGTGAGAGTGGCCTGTAGCCAATTCAATAAGCCTACCTTCTCAGGAACAGAACCTCGTAGGTAGCTGGGAACTTAACTGTGCAAGATGAAAGTCACTCATTCCTCTACTTAGGAATTAGATAGGTTGTTCCCTTAAGAACTGACTCCACGTCTTGAATAACGGGGCCCCGCCCTTTATGAGGGTCTGAGTCTAAGGTAGGACCTTAGACTTGTTGTTCATTAGAGGATCAGTGGTGCTTAAAGAGCAAAAAGGTAATCACAAGGGTAAAACGGTAATTTGACCCAATTGTGATTACGAACAACCTGTGAAGGGTCGACTCATGGGTAATGACTATATCAGTGGACACAATAATAACTACAGTGAGGAGAGTGGAGCTACAAGTCGATAGTGGAGTGACTTGTAGTTAATGAATATTGATTAACTGGATCAAAGAGTTTGATAAGTTAATCTCACATCATTAAAACTCATGATTTGTAGGTTCATTAGATCCCACCGTTGGCTCAATATGGTAACATTGAGGGTATAAAGTTAGGAGTGGAATTGAAGTGTTCAATTTAATACATGAGGAGTTATATCAATTATATATGATATAATTGATATAATATATAGTCTTACTGTGAATTAGATTCATATATAAACTATATACTAAAGAGAGATTAAAGGAGGGGTAGGATGGTCATTTCATTGCATGAGATGCAACTAGGTTAAGACATACTAAGTTATTCCTAGCCTTCTCGTTGTTGTTGGAAAAGTTCCAAAACAACAAACATCTCTCTCACAAAACACCTCACTATTTCTAAACGTAGCCCACCTTCCTCCCTCACCTAGAGAACAACGGAGAAGATCCGGTGATAGTGTCGGTGTTCGTACAAGTTCGTATTGCTGAGATCGTGACCGTGGGAGAGAGGAGCACTCGAAGAAAGGTTCTTCAAATGTACATTCTTGTTGTCCATTCTCTTATATATGTTTAATCTTGGTATTTACGTTCTTCAATAAATCGTTGTAACTAAATCAAGAGCGTGCGATTCGCAATCACTTCCGCTGCGGGGACTTCGATTCCCTTCAATTGGTATCAGAGACCAATTGTGTTCTTGATTTATGTTCTGGATTTTTCAAGAACAAGGTGGGATTTACTGTTTTTGCATGAGATGTATGAACGGTTTTGCAAAATTAGATGTTTTAAATTTTGGCACTTAGATTTACAATGTTCATTGAAATGTTCAATATAAGGGCCCAATGTTTTTGTCAAATTTTGATTGTAATTCGAGTCTGTAAGACCGTGTCGATCGAGGCAAAGTGGTAGCAGAGAAGATCGATGCGAAAACGAGCTACATTTGGAGAAATCATGTGTTGTTTGTGTGCAGCGTTGCAATGTTATTCATCGGCGTTACAATGTTGCACTTGCGTAAGAAGCGCGCACGAGGAGGCGTTACAGCGCGCAGTCGTGGCGTTCGCAATGCTCAACAAACAGACGCGACAAGCGAAGATTGCAACGCCAAATACGTTTACAAGTGAAGCACGCGCGGCGAAAACGAATTTTTATTATATATTAATTAGAAAATATGTTTTATATTTAATACATTTAATTTTAATGAATATAATTAGATTATATTAAATAAAATTATTTTTAGGGTGCCAAAATTGGTCTAATTTTTGCTATTTTAATTATGCAATTGTTGTGTAATTATTGTCATGCATAGTGTATGCTTGTATTTTTAGAAATCCCACCTTAGGTTAAGCATTTTCATGCATCATTTATAATATAAGGAGTTATATTATATAGTTTGCATGATTAAATAATATAAGGTTGTTATATTAATTTTTGGACAGCATTGACATGCATTACTTTTCATGAGATGAATATGCTATGAATGTCTTATTATTCATGTGATGAATGATCAAGCACTATAACACAGTATGCATGTCACCTAAGGTTAATTATTAGTTTTAAAATGTTTAGAACTTGAAATAATAGACCTTAGGTTATCTAGTTCTAATTAGATTAGAATTAGGAACCAAGTAATTTATATGCTATGATTAAAAGAGGAACTCTGTCTATGGAAAGTTCTGTATAAGCTGGGGTATTTAAGCTGACGAAAACGAAACACCCCTACCTGGAAACTGACCTGGAGTGAAATTTAATCAGAGAGTCTTATAAATTACAGTAGCGTCAGCGGGTTTATTAAAGGGTTAATAAACTAGAAATCCTAGGTTTAATATAAGGTGTTATATTAACAAACTTAGGATAACATCAATATAAGAGTTATATTGATTATCAATGTAAGAGTTATGTTGATAAAGTACGGTAGAACCATTAGTCGGGTTTTAGCGTAAGAAAGATGCCTATAAACTTAAAGTATTCAGTGGGAGGAAAAAATTTATGAGATACATATTTTTCCGCCTAAGCTATCTCCGGGAAGTTCACACCGTGAGACTCATGCTTGGCCTCGTGGCGCAAACGGGAGTGTCCCTTCGGATGGTGTTTGTATGAGTCAATATCAAGGTGAATGGAGAGGGTAATTATAGTGAGTTGGAGCAGGTTTACTGAGAACAAAACCTACGGTCTCTTTTGTCGGTTTACACCGTTAGGCCACTATGGTCAGCCTGTTAGTTTGGCCTGGACCAGACAATCCCTTTGGTGGGCTTGATCATAGGGGATCTAACACAGTAGACACCCGAAAGTGAAAAAGATTTCCTTAGACTATTTTTCAATCTAGTCCTCCCTTCGGCGGATTTTATTGGACCGAGACTCTGGGATCTAAAGACAAAGGGTTACACTTACGGGGTATATAAGTTGTGTATGTATCCAAACTGAAAAATGGTAACTAAAACCTATAAGAATAAGAGTTATTCTGGTATTAGGTTTTGGTCAAGAGTGTCGTGATCCAGAGGAGGAGTGTTATTGATTACCTTTCGGTGTCATACATTCTAAACCCTTGGAGTATCATTGCAAATTATAGATGGCCTAGGAATCATTTGATAATTAGCTAAAAAATGATTGGATTAGAGTTATAGCAAGAAACTCATACAAGTTTGTTTGTAATTTTTTCAGCAAAAATGTGTAGCTCTATAATTTCCTTATTGGGTGCGGAAAAGTTAACCAGAGAGAATATGATGACATGGAAAAAAAACTCAACACTATTTTGGTAGTGGATGATCTGAAGTTTGTGCTAACTGAGGAGTGTCCTCAGGTGCCAGGCTCGAGTGTGTCACGAAATGTTTGTGATGCATATGATCGATGGATCAACGCCAATGATAAGGCCAAGGTCTACATGCTGGCAAGTATGTCTGACATATTAGCGAAGAAGCATGAGGGCATGATTACTGCCAAGGAAACCATGGATTCTGTGGAGAGTATGTTTGGACAACAGTCCACACAAGCCCGACATAATGCCCTAAAGTACATATTCAACTCGAGGATGTCAGAGGGCACATCTGTTCGGGATCATGTCCTGGATATGATGGTACACTTTAACATCGCGGAGTTGAATGGTGCTTCCATCGATGAGTCGAGCCAGGCCAGCTTCACTCTATAAACCCTTCCAGATAGTTTCCTGCAGTTTAGAAGTAATGCTGTTATGAACAAGCTTACTTTTAATCTTACCTCCCTTCTGAATGAACTCCAGACCTTTCAGTCTTTGATGAAAATCCAGGGATCAAAAGATGAGGCAAATGTTGCCAGTAGAAGTTATGACAGAGGTTCGACATCTGGAACAAAAACAGTGGCTTCATCTTCTTCTAACTTGAAAGGGAAAAAGAAGAACATGAGAAGGTTGGTAAAGGGAAACGAGCTGACAAAACTATCGCCCAGAAGGGTAAGAAAGTCAAAGACGTTACTGATAAATGAAAGTGTTTCCACTGCAACGAAGACGAGCATTGGAAACGGAATTGTCTGAAGTACATTGCAGAAAAGAAGAAGGAAGTAAATATGATTTACTTTTCCTAAAAGCTTGTTTAGTGGATAATGATAAAACAGCTTGGATAGTTGATTCAAGCACAACTAATCATGTTTGCTCTTCTTTTCAGGGAATTGATTCTTGGAAGCAGCTACAACAAGGAGAGATAACGCTCCGGGTTGGAAATGGAGAGGTCGTCTCAGTTGTAGCAGTAGGCACAATGAAACTTTATTTTGGCAAGAAATATGTATTGTTGGACAATATATTAGTGATACCATGGTTTACTAGAAACCTTATTTCCATTTCTTGCCTTATTGAACAATGTATTTTTGTTTCCTTTTCTATGAATAAAGTGTTTATTTTGAAGAAAGATTTAGAAATATGTTCAGCTTCATTAGAAAATGGATTGTATGTTTTAAGGCCTAATTCAGTCAAAATGGTTTTTAACACTGAATTATTTAAAAATGCAAACACACAAACTAAGAAACGCAAAATTTCTCCTAAAGAAAATGCTCATCTTTGGCATCTACGATTGGGTCACATTAATCTCAATAGGATTGAGAGATTGGTAAAGAACGGACTTCTAAACGAGTTAGAAGAAAATTCCTTGCCAGTATGTGAATCGTGCCTAGAAGGCAAAATGACTAAAAGACCTTTTAGTGGAAAAGGTTATAGAGCCAAAGATCCTCTAGAGCTTATACATTCAGACCTTTGTGGTCCGATGAATGTTAAAGCCAGAGGAGGATATGAATATTTCATTTCTATTATAGATGATTATTCTAGATATGGGCATATTTACCTAATACACAACGAGTCTGAAGCATTTTAAAAGTTCAAGGAATTCAAGACTGAGGTTGAAAATCAATTAGGTAAAAGAATTAAAACACTTCGATCGAATCGAGGTGAAGAGTACATGGATTTAAAGTTCCAGAACTATATGATAGAACATGGAATTACATCACAACTCTCAACTCCCGGCACACCACAACAAAACGATGTATTGGAAAGGAGAAATAGAACCTTGTTGGACATGGTTCGATCAATGATGAGTTATGTTCATCTCCCTAGTTCCTTTTGGGGTTATGCAGTGGAGACTAAAGTATGCATTTTGAATAGTGCGGCCTCCAAAAGTGTTTCTGAAACATCTTTTGAACTCTGGAAAGGACGTAAAGGTAGTTTATGTGACTTCAGAATATGGGGTTGTCAAACACATGTGCTTGTGACAAATCCAAAGAAGTTGGATTCACGTTCAAAGTTGTGCCTATTCGTAGGATACCCAAAAGAAACAAGAGGTTGTTTATTCTATAATCCTAAGGAAGATAAGGTTTTTGTGTCGACAAATGTCACTTTCCTGGAGGAGGACCACATAAGGGACCACAAACCAAAAAGTAAGGTAGTGTTGAGTGAGTTAGACGGAACAATAACAAAGGTTGCTAATAAGAACACTAGTATGTCAACAAGAGTTGTTGATACTAGTTTGCCTAGTCAAGAGGGTCCATCTCAAGAGATGAGTATGCCTCGACGTAGTGGGAGGGATGTGATACAACTTGACCGTTACATGGGTTTAGCTGAAACCCAAGTTGTTATACCAGATGACAACTACGAAGATCCATTAACTTATAATCAAGCAATGGTTGACAAAGACAAAGACAAATGGGTCATAGCCATGGACCAAGAAATGGAGTCGATGTACTTCAATTCTGTTTGGGATCTTATAGATAAGCCTGATGGGGTAAAACCTATAGGTTGTAAATGGATCTACAAGAGAAAACGTGGTGTAGATGGGAATGTGCAAACCTTTAAAGCTATACTAGTAGAAAAGGGTTATACCCAGGTTGAAGGGGTTGACTATGAGAAGACCTTTCCACCTGTTGCTATGGTAAAGTCTATCCGTATCCTTCTTGCCATTGCCGCATCTTATGACTATGAGGTATGGCAAATGGATGTCAAGACAAGCTTTTTGAATGGTAATCTTGAGGAAACCATCTACAGTCTTGCTTTTATAAATCCAATAAACTAAGCTCAAAGGTTATAACATTTATCTTCAAATCAGTGTAGTGGACACTATTTGGGTTTGATTTCAAGATTATAACCTATAGTCTATGGTATAAGAATAAGGTTGGAAACCACATTCTGGTAACACCATGGATGCGACCCATTTTTTAATTAGTACAAATGAGGTAATCTAACTCATTCATGTAGTTGACATGCGAGTGGGGGCATCCTGTATGAAGAGTTCATACAAGACCGGATCACAAATTATTATTCTAACTAGTATAACATTGTTAACAGGATAAGACTAGTAATTTATAGATGGTCATTAGTGACTCGACCTTAAACCTGAGCAAGTTAAGAACTTCTGCTCATAGCGGTTTTTCCTTAAACTAGTATGGGTGAGAGTGGCCTGTGCCGACTCAATAAGCCTACCTTCTAAGGGACAGAACCTTGTACGTAGTTGGGAACTTAACTGTGCAAGATGGAATTCACTCATTCCTCTTTTGAGGAATTAGATAGATTGTTCCCTTAAGAACTGACTCCAGGTCTTGAACAACGGGGCCCGCCATCTATGAGGATATGAGTCTAAGGTAGGACCTTAGACTAGTTGTTCATTAGAGGATCAGTTGTGCTTAAGGAGCAAAGAGCTAATCACAGGGGTAAGACAGTAATTTGACCCAGCTGTGATTACGAACCACCTGTGAAGGGTGAACTCATGGGTAATGACTATATTAGTGGACACAATAGTATCTACAGTGAGGAGAGTGCAGCTACAAGTCTATAGTGGAGTCAATTGTAGTTAATGAATATTGATTAACTGGATCAAAGAGTTTAATTAGTTAATCTCACATCATTGGAGCTCATGATCTGTAGGTCCATTAGATCCCTTCGTTGGCTCAATATCGTAACATTGATGGTATAAAGTTAGGAGTGAAATTGAAGTGTTCAATTTCATACATGAGGAGTCATATCAATTATATATGATATAATTGATATAATATATAGTTTTAATGTGAATTAGATTCATATATAAACTATATACTAAAGAGAGATTAAAGGAGCGGTAAGGTGGTCATTTCCATCCCATTTTCCTATATATATGGTTGAATGAGATGCAACTAGGTTAAGACATACTAATTGATTCCTAGCCTTGTTGTTGTTGTTGGAAAAGTTCCAAAACAACAAACATCTCTCTCACAAAACACCTCACTATTCCTAAAGGGAACCCACCTTCCTCCCTCACTTAGAGAACAACGGAGAAGATCCGGTGGTAGTGTCAGTGTTCGTACGAGTTCGTATTGCTGAGATCGTGACCGTGGGAGAGAGGAGCACTCGAAGAAAGGTTCTTCAAAGGTACATTCTTCGTGTCCATTCTCTTATATATGCTTAATGTTGTTATTTGTGTTCTTGAATAAATCGTTGTAACTAAATAAAGAGCGCGCGATTCACAATCGCTTCCGCTGCGGGGACTTCGATTCCCTTCACTATTAGCTTAAGGAAGCTACCTGGAAGCGTGAGGACGAGATAAGGGCGAACTACCCTGAGTTTGTTTGAGGACGAAAGTTCTAAAGGTGGGGAGGATGTAATGCCCGATAATTTTCAGTTAGTTTCTAAATTTTCAAGAATTAAGTATGTGTTTCTTTTGTAATTTTGGAAATAAGTTTCTAATAAATAAAGAAATAAGTTTTGGAAAAGGAATAAAGAAAAGAAAATGGAAAATTTTTAAATAAGGAAATGCTTTATTCTTATTTAGAAATTTTGTTTATAAAAAAAAAAAACTAAAATGGTTTTAGTTTTGTAGGAGGCCTGCGAACACCCCCCTACCCTTTATTCTTCTTCTTCTTCTTCGCCAAGAACAACAAACCCATCCAGCCGTTGGTTCTTCTGCTTCTCTTCGTTGTGCCGCCACGTCCGACCTCCCTTCGTTGACGGCAACCACGCCTCCTTTCTCCATTTTTTCTAGTGGTTTAAAATTTCAAGGTGTCGATTCTTCCACCGATTTCTTCATCTCTCATCCACCGTCTCTTCTCCG
Organism: Trichosanthes cucumerina; assembly: GCA_036507285.1. Taxonomy (NCBI): domain Eukaryota; kingdom Viridiplantae; phylum Streptophyta; class Magnoliopsida; order Cucurbitales; family Cucurbitaceae; genus Trichosanthes; species Trichosanthes cucumerina. Next base: position 21,298,003 of record CM071843.1, on the reverse strand, counting down.
GCTAGCCTCCAATGATGTTGATCGTCGACAGCAGCCATAGCTCACCGGTAAGTTCTTCTCAACGACTCCTTTCAGCTTTCATTCGTTTGGTTCACTAGATTTTAGTGTGGTTCCCTTGATTTAAATGTTGATTTTGAATAGATCGGGTCACGGGCATCCTAGATTTGTGCTCCACGTGCCGCCAGTCGCCGGACACCGCCGCCGATTATGTGCATTAAGTCGCTCCCGTTTTCTCAGTTTCATTTTAATCCTTCATGTGTTGGTTTTGTTATTTAAGTCAAGTTGGTTCAATTTAAGTGTTTGGAATGTGATTTTTTGTATGACTCTTTGTTGGTGACTTAGGGGCAAACGGTTAAGGAAGTGTGTGGAACTCGGGATCGAACTCCCGAACCTTTGTTATCCATGTAAGTAGCCATTTAGATTTAAGCTCGTTCAGTTATTGTTTGCTTTGATTATGTGAGAACCTTTGTTATTTGTGATAGTATGGTCGAATTTGTGCCTAATGACACATTTGTTGGGTGGAGGGATTGTATGGGGGTATTTTGCGCTAGAAGGCCTAAAAGTACATGGCTAATATGGAATTAGGGGTTTAATGTTTTACGTTGGCATGGTACCTTAAGAGATTGTCTACGTTAGAGGGTTGGTTAAAGGTGGGTTTTGTCGGTGGTGATTTAGATTTTCGCATACTTACTTAATTTGGATTGTCTATGTACGAGGATTATTGTCTTGTGCTTAAGGTCGCCTAAGCAAGAGACTATTCTTGTTAAAGGGATCGTAGTTGCAAGCTAATGTTTTGGATACTGTGATTTGGTCCAAATGTAACCTTTGGGTGCAACGCCTTAAGTTTCGATTCGTATTTAAGTTGTTTAGATCGCTATAACTGTGTTGGTTGGGCGTTAAAGTTGAGCTCTAGGAAACGTTTGTGACCTATCATTTCCTGTGATTTGTTTTAGGCGAGCGTGTGTTTTACTTTTGAAGGAAGTTATTGTTCCATGGATCCTTAAATCGATGTATGTAGTCAGTTTGATCCAGTAAGCGACCTCACAAGTGAGAGAGATGGCTTGCACAACTTGTAGGTTGAAACCATGTGTTGTTGTGTATGTTAAAGAGGTTGGTTTCGACCGTGAATGAGTTTGCGCATGTGCAACTTGTATTTTTCGCATTATTGTCGGTGGTGATTTAGATTTTCGCATACTTACTTAATTTGGATTGTCTATGTACGAGGATTACTGTCTTGTGCTTAAGGTCGCCTAAGCAAGAGACTATTCTTGTTAAAGGGATCGTAGTTGCAAGCTAATGTTTTGGATACTGTGATTTGGTCCAAATCTAACCTTTGGGTGCAACGCCTTAAGTTTTGATTCGTATTTAAGTTGTTTGGATCGCTATAACTGTGTTGGTTGGGCGTTAAAGTTGAGCTCTAGGCAACGTTTGTGACCTATCATTTCCTGTGATTTGTTTTAGGCGAGGGTGTGTTTTACTTTTGAAGGAAGTGATTGTTCCATGGATCCTTAAATCGATGTATGTAGTCAGCTTGATCCAGTAAGCGAGCTCACAAGTGAGATAGATGGCTTGCATAGCTTGTAGGTTGAAACCATGTGTTGTTGTGTATGTTAAAGAGGTTGGTTTCGACCGTGAATGAGTTTGCGCATGTGTGGTTGGGGATCATAATCGATATGCAACTTGTATTGTTCGCATGATTGTTAGTTGTATTTTCGATTATGGTTTTAATACCAAGTCAGGAGAGTTGTGTCATGGAACCACTCAGGCTAATTGTCTCTACCTTGCTCCATATTTAGGTGACGTTATCCTACAACCTTGTGTGGCGAGAAACTAACATGGAGTATGTGTATTGATGATGTCTCGTGGCGAGTCAGAGTGTGCATGACAACAGACCAGGGGCAAAGATGTTTGGTTGTGAGCCATAGTAGTAATTGCAATAGACAAGACGAGAGTGCCTCAAGATGACTCACAACTAGTGTGGCAACAGACTCAGAGTGAGACATAGCTTACGAGCGTCCTGCGGGGCGGGTCTGGGCTATGTAGGAATTCTAGTTAGAGAGGCGTATACTTACATGAAGCAAGGAGTTCAGCAATCCTGTGTGGGCTTGGGGTAAGGCTAAGTTGGACGTCTAGCTGAGTATTGTCTGAAAGTTGAATATGGGTACTTTGAGGTGTTTGCTAAAAGTGAGGACCTTGCTCAATTTGGGACCCTTGAGAATGGGTCGAGGATGTTAAGAGTGCCTAGTTAGAACCCTAAGTAACCTTTTGAAGCGTAGAACCCAACACTTACTAAACCCTGACTTACGCCTGAGCGAGTCAGAACCTCTAGGTTCACAATATATGATAAGCTCGTGAGACTTGGGTGTGTCACCATTGAGATCAGGGAGTGGTTGCTTTCCATTATTCCGTGCTATGTTACGGGCGATTACCCATAGGGCGTGTTGGTTACGTACCTCACTGCACTATGCTAGCGTCTTGCGTTGTGAGAGCCTGGGGTACGCCCCCATCAGGGACTGGTTGCTTTCATTATACCGTGCTGGCTTAGGGGTGATTCCCCATAGGCTATGTAGAATACGTACCCGCTCTGCTTTATGCTAGTGTGTACTGGCATGAGAGTTGCTTTTTCTCATTGTATCGTCAATCAATGTTTGAAGACCGAAGACAGAGCTCGAGTTAATACCGTATGGGGCTCAAGGTGAAGTGTTCTAAATCTGTGACCTGTTTGTGGTTGAGTGAGTTTAGAAGATGAGTCTTGGTTTTTTTACATGTTAGATTGTTTGGACTTGAGTGGGCTTACTGAGTATTTTTATACTCACGCGTCTAGTTTGTTTGTTTTGGTTGCAGGTAAGAACCCCTGAGACGGTTGATGACGACGAAGACCCGACGAGGCTGTGGCGCCCCGTTTCCTTCCTATTTCTTTTTGCTTAGAGTTATCGCTTGTCGCTGTCATGTTTCAGTTTCAGTTTTATTTTTCATCTCGTGCGACCCTATATTTTCTCTTGTAATTCTTAGGTGGTGAATTTTCATGCTGGTTGAGTTGTCTTTTATTTTCGTGTTCGTTGTCTAAGAGATTGTGCTTTGGAACTCTAGTTGTAGCCCAACCCATTCTTTAATTGTAGTTTGGTGTGGGTTGGCATTCATTGAAAGTCTTCGAGTTAGTTTATGCTTGTTAGGTTGCAAGAAAAATTTTGATTTTTCTCCTTGAGATGTTGTTATGCTGCCCAAATTTCGACGCGAACGGTGTGACAGAGTAACTTCCCTATCGTAGGTTCCTCTCAGTTTTTAGAGTCGTTACACAAGACCTGTTTGCAACCAGGCCTTTTGAACTCCTTGAATATGAACTTCCATATGTACATAGGTTTAAAAATAAAAGCATTATGGTCAGGTTGTAATAGACTTATGCATGTTATGACTTGTTAATAAAACGCAGTATGGGGATTTATTGAATCTTGTGCAGTTTTGCAACTGTGTGCTCAATTATTCTTGTTCATACATGTTGTGTTGTGTTAAGTTTCACGTGGAAGTTAGGTCGGGCGGGGACTGCAAGTAAGAGCGTGGGTATTATGTGTCTTCGCATCCCATATTAGGTAAGGATAGTAAGCTTGGAGGGATTCTAACAAATAAGGTCCCTTTGATAGCTCACTATATATTAAAAAGGAATATAAATTTTGGAAGATTTTTGAATCGTTCAAATTTGAGAGAGAATATCAATCATATGTGAAGTAGTTTATATAATATAAAGTTCATTTGCAATGAAATTTAAAAATTAAATTTTGTGATAAAATTGAATTAGATTAAATTTTACTTGATATGAGTTTGATTCATATAGGATCTATAAGACAAAATTAATTTTCGATAAGATTATAATTAAAACTATAGATTATATGAGAAGAAATACATTGGAATACATTGCATGCTACATTTAATGGTACATTTAATACATTTTGAAATTTTCTATTACAATGCTTGATTATAGTCTAAAATGAAAACAAACTCATTTGAATAAATTATGGTAAAAAAGAAAAACAATCATTATGGGTTTATCATGTTCTTTTTACAAATTTCTTAAAAAAATGACTCAAAGACCAAAGGTGATAAGACTTTCAAATATATGGATTAAACTATTGATATTTATTTTTATTACTATATTTTTTATATTGAGTATATAAATTAAAATGAATAAGTTTTTTAATTTATTTTTAATTTTAATCGGTTTGCTTAAAACATTACTTTTAAATATATGTTAATACTAATGTTAATATATTAAATATAGTTATTTAAATAAATAATTCTTATATTATGAAAACTAAAGAAAAAGAAAAAAAATAGTAAGATTACAAGTGTTTCAATGGTTTTTCTTTTATCAACTTTTATATAATTGTCAATAAAGCTGTTAGTTACACTTGATGTTGAACACAGATTATTTTATTTGAACGAAAAAACGAAAATGATTTAGGACATGACTCAAGATATTGTATTATAATATAGTATTTTACGTACAATTAACGGAAAATGACATAATTATAAAATATAATCGATTTAGAAAAGGGAAATTGTAATGGGTAGCATAAAATATTAGCATATTTGCAAACTTAGCTATGATTTTTTAGATTTGCAAATCTAGCAAATTTTTTTAAATCTGATTTTTCGTTTTTTTATTATTCCAGATTTACCCTCATTGGTGTAACAACAAGTATATGAGTAGTATATCTTATATATTTTACATTTAGTATATCAGTAGTATATCTGATATACTTTATATTAGTATATCAAAAGTATATCTGATATACTTTATATTTGTATATCAGAAGTATATCTGATATACTTTATTTTTATATATCATATATACCTAAAACGAAGTATGTTAATAGTATATTATTGATATACCACGGATACCCTTCTCTTAGGTATATCATTTAGAATGATATACTTCCTATATAACCGTAGCAAATTAGAGATATTTTGCATATTAGTATATCACTAATATACTTCATTTTAGATATGTTTATTTCACTAATATACCTAACATTTAGTATATCATTAGTATATAAGTGAAATGAACCTATATCATATGCGAGTTACTGATATACTTTTAATTAAATTTATATACATATATCAGTAGTATATTAGTGATATACTCTATACAATAACACATCTCACACAATAAGATATAACAATCCAATTTGGTTTTAAATTATGAATTTACCTAAAATTTAAAAGCATAACCTGAAATTTACTCTATCTGAAATGTCGGACATTACAAATAGTTTTTGAGATTCCGTTGATATACTTAATATTACTGAATAAAGTATATCATCATAAATCATTATCAAGCATAAATCACTATTTGTGATATATCGTTGATATACTAAATAAAGTATTTTGATAGTATCAGTATCAGTAAGATATCTGATATACTTAATATTTGTATATTAATAGCATATAAGTAGTGTAACACCCCGAAAATACGAACACAACAACTCGAGGCATTACTTCCAAGTTGTACCGTTCGCGCCGAAAATCCGGCAGCATAACGGCGCAACCTGGACAAACCGAAAAAAATTCTACAAGTGCAAGAACCTAACGAGAACACTTCAATGACTCACGAGGGTACCCAACCTCCACCAAACTACACAGAACAACAATAGGTTGGGCTCCAGTCCCTCGGAGTTAACAGAAAACTCAAACAACAAAACATACTTTGAGTACGAAAGATAACAACAGAACATGCTTTGATTCGAGAAATAAACTTAACTGAACATGCTTTAAATTTAAAAGAAACAGGAACGATACAATCTAAAATTAACATAACAAATAATTAAAACGCAACGGAAGGAAAGAAAACGAAAGAACTACTCCTAACGCAACCCCTAAATCCTACAAGTCTTCCATAGCCTCGCAGGGGTCTCGTCGTCGGTGGTCATCTCACTGGTTTGCCTTACCTGCAACGAAAAAGAAATAAAGAAGGGGTGAGTATAAAAATACTCAGTAAGCAGCCCACTTCGTCCAAGAATAAAGAACATAAGAACGGCCCTGGACTTAGCTAACACGATACCTAGCCCGCCAAACAACCTCAACGCATCCTGGCCCTACTCTTTGCTCACTTTTCTCAGTTCTGTCCTACCCTTAGTTCCTAGACTGGGTTGGCAGCACGTGGCCACGAGACTCATCCTCGGGCCTGCACTAGGGCGAAGGACTCTATCCAACCCCTTTGACTCTAAGGATCACACCCCGAGTCGCACAACTAGATGGGGGCGGACCACCACATCCCATTAGCATCAAAGCGGTACAACCGCGCACAATCGACCTCGGGCTCATTCCCGGGCCTGCACTAGGGCGAAGGACTCTATCCAACCCCTCTGACTCCAGGGGTCGTACCCCGAGTCGCACATCATCGACATCTCGCCAACCTCTAGTCTTAGTCTACTAAGGGTTACACAGATACTTAGGACTTAGGCCTGCACTAGGGCTAGTTGTGCTAACTACCATCATAAGGCTCAACGACACTTCCCGAGTCACTACAGACTAAGCACGGGACGACTAGGCTCGGGACAAACAGACGTACAATTCTAGCATATTCAACAAGTTCAACACGACATGTACCTCTAACATAAGTATCATTCTCAGCACAAGCTTAGGTCAACTTTTCTAACAAGATCACAACTAAGCACGGAAGGCAATCCTTTTAGCACGAAAGGATAACAACTACATCACTGTTTCATCATATTTGCAACAAAAGTACAAGCATCACAGAAATCAAGTATCGCAGAGTTTACCACAACCTAGCATGCTACTACAAGTCCAGTTTTGTTACACGTTCTATCCGAAATAGTAAACAAGCAACGGCGCCCTAAGCCCTACACTTAGGGGTAATTCAATCCAAAAGACTACTTACAGAAAGTCCAAGCGCGACGGAGGCTTGGGTAAGGCGACGTGCTCCAGACGTTCTTCTACTTCCAATTAAACCCTAACGAATAGCACACACAAATTAATAACTAAAACACGATGAACCTAACACGACGAACCTAATTAAGAGGAGCGAAAAACTCACCCACGGAGTGCCAAAACGGGCTAAGGAACGAACCGAGGCGACCAGACGGAAGGGACGGTCGCGGCTCTGCAGGCGGCGGCGCGTGTCGCCGCGGCGCGGCGCGGCAGCGGCGCAGCGCGTGGATCACCGGCGGGCGGCGGCGGCGGCGGTGGGTGGCGGCGGCGGCGAGTGGGTGACGGATCTGAATCCTCACGACCCGATCTACACCGAACCGAACTCCGTTTGTCGGCCGTGAGAAAAAGGGCTCGAACCAAATGAACTCGAACGAAGACTTTGCGGTCCTTGCACGCCGGCGGCTTCCGGCTCGTCTTCCGGTGGCGTCATGCGAGGACTCGCGACGGGCGCCAACTGGGAAAACGGAGAGGATGAGTGAGAGAGAGAGAGAGAGAGAGAGAGAGAGAGACGGAGAGCGAGAGAGAGAGAGGAGGAGAGGGAGAGGGATCAGAGAGAGAGAGGAGAGGGAGAGAGCTTCGAGAGGGAGAGGGGAAGAAGAAGAGAAGAAGGAGGAGAGAGAGAGAGAGAGAGAGAGAGCGTGGGCGCCGGCCAAACGGCCGGCGGCCGCTTATCTCGCGGCGCGAGAGAGGGAGGGGAGGCGAAGCCCTCCCGCTTTTTCCGTTCGATTCTGTATTTTTTTTTTTTTTTTTTTTTTTTCAAGTCGCCGTGCGTAATGATCCACCCACCTTAGGAACTTTCGTCCTCGAAAGTAGCTAGCTCTCGAACAACTCGATATGCTTGCTCGCATCTCTCCTCGCGTTCCCGTGGCTTCCTTGAGATGGTGGTTACGCCAAAGGACCTTCACAAAATCGATTTCCTGCTCTCTCTGGGACTTTGCTATCACGAGCAAGAATGCGCACGAAAGCTTCTCCTCATAACTCGATCCTTGTCTAACTTCAACGGCTCAAAGTCGATGACGTGCGAGGCATCCGCACATACGCCGCAAAGATCGACACATGGAACACGTCATGAATCGACGCGAGGGACTCGGCGGTAGGGCCAACCGATAAGCCACCGGTCCAATGCGCTCCAGAATCTCGAAAGGACCAACAAACCTCTGGACTTAGCTTTCCTTTCTTACCGACCTCGTAACACCCTCATAGGTGCAACTTTCAAGAACACAAGGTCCCCAACGGCAAACTCCAACTCTCGACGCCTGACATCAGCATAACTTTTCTGCCTACACTGTGCCGTTAACATCCTTGCCCTAATCTTCTGTATGGCCTCATTTGTCACTTGGACCACTTTCGGGTCCCAACAACTTCCGTTCACCAACCTCGCCCCACACACACCGGGTCCCGCACCTTCTCCCATAAAGGGCCTCAAAGGGCCATACCAATAGTCGTCTGATAACTATTGTTGTCACGCGAACTCCATCGGTGAAGGTGTGAGTCCCAACTACCTGTGAAGTCCAATGCACATGCCCGAAGCATATCCTCCAGAATCTGGTTCACCCTTTCCACGCGGCCATCGGTGCTGCGGGTGAAATGTTGTGCTAAAGTTACTCACGAGCCCCTAGGGCTCTCTCAAAACTCACCCGTAAGTTCGAGGTGAACCGAGGATCCCTATCGACACAATCTTCACTTTGGGACTCGTGCGGCCTTACTATCTCTTCCATGAACAGTGTGCCCACTTCTCGATCAGATAGGTAGGCTTACCAGTGCAAAGTGAGCGGACTTGGTTAGTCTATCCACAATTACCTGATCACTGTGAATCCTTTCACCGCGTTTGGGGCAATCCCAAATAAAGTCCATGGAGATCTCTTCCCACCTCCACTGGGTACTTCCATTTGCAACAATCCAGCCGGTTTCTGTCTCGGTGCTTTAACTTGCTGACACACCAAGCATCTGCTGACAAACTCTGCCACATCTCTTTTCATTCCGCGCCACCAGTAGAATGATTTCAAGTCCTGATACATCTTAGTGCTTCCAGGATGCACTGAAAAAGGAGAGTTATGCGCATCAACCAAAATCTCCTCCTTGAGACCACTCTCAGCAGGAACACACAGCGTCCCCGAGCGGTGAGTCCACCATCTCTGCGTTACGAGAATTCACTTTCTTCGCCACTTCTTGCCTGACGCCAACAGTCCTCGAGACTAGAGTCTCCCTGTTGCGCCTCAATAACTCGTTGCCTCAATGTCGGTCGTACCGACAGCTGATTCAGCTGAGCTGTGACCTGACTCAACACAACTGCTATCCCTGCACGTTCCATCTCTGAACGCAAGGGAACTTGTCTCGTGACCAGCGCTGAGGTGTGAGCCACCTTTCTGCTAAGGGCATCAGCAACAACGTTTGCCTTGCCTGGATGGTATAGTATCTCAACCTCATAGTCTTTTACTAACTCCAGCCATCTGCGCTGTCTCATGTTCAACTCCTTCTGAGTAAAGAGATACTTGAGGCTTTTGTGGTCCGTGTACATTTGAATCTTTTCCCCATATAAGTAGTGACGCCATATCTTCAGAGCGAAGACCACGGCAGCCAACTCTAAATCATGGGTTGGGTAATTCCGCTCGTAATCTTTCAATTGACGAGAGGCATAGGCTATCACCTTTCCATTCTGCATCAACACACAACCCAAACCCTTCTTGGAAGCATCACTGTAGACCACGAAACTACACGAGCCATCAGTACTCGCAAGCACAAAGTGAGAGACTAACCTATGCTTGAGGTCCTGAAAACTCGCTTCACGGGCTTCACACCACACGAACTGATTTCCTTTACGAGTTAATTGAGTCAAGGGTGTGGCTATCTTGGAGAAATCCTTAACAAATCTCCTGTAATAACCGCCAGACCCAAGAAGCTTCGCGACTTCGTAAAAGCATTTTAGGGCGAGGCCAATCGCCATCGCCTCAATCTTAGCAGATCCACTGTCACACCTTCTTTAGACACCACGTGTCCTAGGAAGGCAACTCATTTGCAACGAAACTCACACTTGGAGAACTTTGCATACAATTGGTTGGTCCTCAAGACTGTCAACACTTCCCTCAAATGCACTTCATGCTCCGCCTCTGACCTGGAGTACACCAAAATATCGTCGATGAAGACGATCACAAATGTGTCTAAGAACTCCTTGAATACCCTGTTCATTAGCTCCATAAACGCTGCTGGGGCATTCGTCAGGCCAAAGGACATCACCGTGAACTCATAGTGTCCGTGCACGACTCGGCGCGCCTTGAATGTCCTCATCCTTGATTCTCAGCTGATGGTACCCCGACCGTAGGTCGATTTTAGAAAACACTGCCGCTCCTTGCAGTTGATCAAACAAGTCATCGATCCTAGGTAAGGGATACTTGTTCTTCACTGTCACCTTGTTCAACTCTCGGTAGTCAATGCATAACCGCATCGACCCATCTTTCTTCTTTACAAGCAAAGACGCGCGCCCAAGGTGAAACACTTGGACGGATGAACCCCTTGTCTAGAAGTTCCTGCAACTGAGTCTTAAGCTCCTTCAATTCTGCTGGCGCCATTCGGTAGGGAGCTTTAGACAACGGAGTCGTTCCAGGCTCAAGCTCAATACTGAAGTCTACCTCGCGAACCGGGGGTAGACCAGGCAACTCTTCAGGGAACACATCTCGCAAACTCTCGGACAACGAAACCGAGCTCAACTCTGGCCCTTTGTTCTTTGTATCAGTAACACTTGCCAAGAGAGCCCAAGCTCCTTCACTTAACAACTTCTTTGCCTTAAGAGCTGAAATCATCTTCGGAAACTCTCCAGTCTCAATTCCCTTGAACTTGAAACTGGATTCTGCCGGAGGTCGAAACACCACCTCCCGGCAATGACAGTCGATGTTGGCATGGTTCGCAGACAACCAATCCATGCCCAGAATTACATCGAAGTCGCTCATATCCAGGACAACCAACGTCACATCTAGCACGCGACCTGTTACCTCTACGGCGGACTTAACTCTTTCCCGAGCTACTAACTCTCTACCCACCGGGGTAGCTACTGCCAGGTCAACATCTAAAGGTTCTACTTCTAACTGAGCTTGCCTCACAAATATAGCAGAAATAAAAGAGTGCGAGGAACCAGAATCAAACAGAACAAGGGCCAAGTGGCCAAGAACGGGTAGTGTACCTGTCACCACGGCACCGGAACCTCCTGCGTTCCTATTTGCACTTGCATAAACTCCACCCCTCGGGCGGTTTCCAGACTCGTCTTTCTTCATTATGCGAGCTTTGGCAGTGCCCGAGCTTTCCACGATTATAACGAGACTCGGCCCGATCTCGACTCCTGCTGCACACACAATGACAAGTGTCCCAACTTTCCGCAGTTATTGCAGATCTTGTTAGCTGCATGACAAGTTCCGTTGTCTTTGAACTCCACACACAGAGCAGAACCCTGCTTGGTGCTGCTTGGTGATGTCCACGAGTTCCAGGTCTGTTTGGCCTAGCAAAGGCCTGCTCAAACTTCCTCTCGCCGGTTCCGAACTCGACTGCCACGAACTCGGACCGCCTCGAGCTCGATCGGTAGCGAACCCATGCGCCTCTGTGTCAGATCAATCGGGGATGCCACTCGGACCGCTGCAGCGTGACGTCTTGGGATCGTGAGCAGCCGTCGCCGACCCACGTCCTCCTCGCAAAAACCGTGAGGAAACACTCAACTTTCTTCTTCTCTCGTGTCTACCATATCGGGGCGACCCGAGATAATGAGGTAAACTCATGCTCGTACTCTTCAACCGCCCGCAGTTCGCCCTTGCTTGAGCTTTGTTTAACTCGGCTTTCTTGTCGATTCTAAGTACAAATGGGTAATACTCTCGTAGAACACTTCTTGGAATCGCGCCCAATTATCGGTCCCCGCATCGACATCTATGGACCGTCATGCACTCGCCACCACACAGAGAGCACTTCCCTTAACGCATAGATCGCAGACCGAACTTTCGGTGCTCGGGGCAACCCATTCGACTTAGGATATCATCCATCGCGCAAAACCATGCTTGGCGGCTACATGGTCTCTGCCGCCATCAAAGAAAGGCGGGTCATACTTCTTGAAATCCTTCAGGTACCCCGCTTCCTCTGTCGTTGCCCTGAACGTAAAGGTCGGTGCAACCCCTGGATTCTGCACAGGTGCTGGCTCCTGACTACGGGATGCCAGGGCCTCCATGGCCTGAGTGAACATAGCCGTCTGATTAGCTTGACTTGCTATGCTCGCCTGGATCAGTTGCTGAATGCCTGCCACGAGTTCAGCAACTGGCGACGGTCCTTGCACGTTTGGTACTTGGACATTTGCCCTTTCTTGGGCTCCTACGTTCTGCCCAGCTGATTCTTCGACCACTGGGACATCCTGGTTGAGCCCCTCCCGATGCTCGGAGTGCTCAACCTCTGGTGCATCGACGGTCGGTTCCTGGTCTCGGGCCCTTCGACCTCGACCCCTACGACCACCCCGACCTCGACCACCAACAGCTGCTCTTGCACGACCTCTACCACGGGCCATAATCTAAAACGAGAAACAGAGTACAACATCAACAACGATCTGAAAGAAGTGAAGACAAAGGAAAGCACCTCAATTTTAACAACGAACCTCTTACCAACGAAGTAAAGCAAACTCATGATGACCCGACGAGTTCCTTGCGAGAGGCTATGAAGGACTAAACACCTACGATGTAGGCAGTATACAAGATCTAAAACTACGCTCTGATACCAACTGTAACACCCCGAAAATACGAACACAACAACTCGAGGCATTACTTCCAAGTTGTACCGTTCGCGCCGAAAATCCGGCAGCATAACGGCGCAACCTGGACAAACCAAAAAAATTCTACAAGTGCAAGAACCTAACGAGAACACTTCAATGACTCACGAGGGTACCCAACCTCCACCAAACTACACAGAACAACAATAGGTTGGGCTCCAGTCCCTCGGAGTTAACAGAAAACTCAAACAACAAAACATACTTTGAGTGCGAAAGATAACAACGAGAACATGCTTTGATTCGAGAAATAAACTTAACTGAACATGCTTTAAATTTAAAAGAAACAGGAACGATACAATCTAAAATTAACATAACAAATAATTAAAACGCAACGGAAGGAAAGAAAACGAAAGAACTACTCCTAACGCAACCCCTAAATCCTACAAGTCTTCCATAGCCTCGCGAGGGTCTCGCTGCTCGGTGGTCATCTCACCGGTTTGCCTTACACCTGCAACGAAAAAGAAATAAAGAAGGGGTGAGTATAAAAATACTCGATGTTGTGCCCACTTCGTCCCAAGAATAAAGAACATAAGAACGGCCTGGACTTAGCTAACACGATACCTAGCCCGCCAAACAACCTCAACGCATCCTCGGCCCTACTCTTTGCTCACTTTTCTCGATTCTGTCCTACCCTTAGTTCCTAGATCTGGGTTGGCAAAGCGCGTGTCACGAGACTCATCCTCGGGCTGCACTACTAGGCGAAGGACTCTATCCAACCCCTTTGACTCTAAGGATCACACCCCGAGTCGCACAACTAGATGGGGCGGACCACCACATCCCATTAGCATCAAAGCGGTACAACCACAAGCAATCGACCGACTCGGGCTCATTCCGGGCTGCACTAGGGGCGAAGGACTCTATCCAACCCTCTCGACTCCGTGGGTCGTACCCCGAGTCGCACATCATCGACATCTCGCCAACCTCTAGTCTTAGTCTACTAAGGGTTACACAGATACTTAGGACTTAGGCCTGCACTAGGGCTAGTTGTGCTAACTACCATCATAAGGCTCAACGACACTTCCCGAGTCACTACAGGACTAAGCACGGGACGACTAGGCTCGGGACAAACAGACGTACAATTCTAGCATATTCAACAAGTTCAACACGACATGTACCTCTAACATAAGTATCATTCTCAAAGCACTGAGCTTAGGTCAACTTTTCTAACAAGATCACAACTAAGCACGGAAGGCAATCCTTTTAGCACGAAAGGATAACAACTACATCATTTGTTTCATCATATTTGCAACAAAAGTACAAGCATCACAGAAATCAAGTATCGCAGAGTTTACCACAACCTAGCATGCTACTACAAGTCCAGTTTGTTACACGTTCTATCCGAAATAGTAAACAAGCAACGACGCCCCTAAGCCCTACACTTAGGGTAATTCAATCAAAAGACTACTTACGAGAAAAGTCCAAGCGCGACGGAGGCTTGGGTAAGGCGGCGTGCTCGGGCGTTCTTCTACTTCCAATTAAACCCTAACGAATAGCACACACAAATTAATAACTAAAACACGATGAACCTAACACGGCGAACCTAATTAAGAGGAGCGAAAAACTCACCCACGGAGTACCAAAGCGGGCTAAAGGAACGAACCGAGGCGACGAGACGGAAGGGCGGTCGCGGCTCTGCGGCGGCGCGCGTGTCGCCGCGGCGGCGGCGGCGGCGGCGGCGCGTGGACCGCGGACGGCGGCGGCGGCGTGGGTGACGGCGCGGCGGCGCGCGTGGGTGACGGCGGCGGCGAGTGGGTGACGGATCTGGAATCCTCACGACCCGATCTACACCGAACCGAACTCCGTTTGTCGAAAACCGGCAGAAAAGGGCCTGAACCAGCTGAACCGAACGAAGACTTTGCAGTCCTTGCACGCGCCGTGGCTTCGGTTCGTCTTCCGGTGGCGTCACGGCGAGGACCGCGGCGAGCAACGGCCAAGCTGGGAAAGCGGAGAGGATGAGTGAGAGAGAGAGAGAGAGAGAGAGAGAGAGAGACGGAGAGACGGCGAGAGAGAGGAGGAGAGGGAGAGGGACTGCGAGAGAGAGAAGGAGAGGGAGAGAGCTTCGGAGAGGGAGAGGGGAAGAAGAAGAGAAGAAGGAGAGGGAGAGAGAGAGAGAGAGAGAGAGGAGCGTGGCGCCGCCAAACGGCCGGCGGCGCTTATCTCATGGCGAGAAGAGAGGAGAGGAGGCGAAGCCCTCCCGTTTCCGTTCGATTCGTGTTTTTTTTTTTTTTTTTTTTTTTTTTCAAGTGGGCGTAACAAGTAGTATATCCGATATACTTTATATTTGGTATATCGGTGGTATATCAGTAGGATATTTGATATCCTTAATAATTGGTATATCAATAGTATATCTGATATACTTTATATTTGGTATATATTAATCAACTAGTATATACCTATATATTTGTAATGCCCTAGGCCCAGAATTCAGATCAATATTTGGAATCCAGATTTGGCCTTAACATGAGATTTCTCTAAGCCAAACACGCTTAGGTTTGGAGTTCCTATGATTGAGCCATAGAAAATTAGGAAGGTGCATCTTGTTGGTATATCAATTCTTATAAGTCTTTTTCATCTATATTTTCATAACTTCGAGATCGCTCTCATTCGGATGTGATCTCGATTTATTCATGTACCCTTTTTCTTCGAACATCACAATATTAGTTGTATACTATTGATATACTATTGATACACTTCTTCTTAGGTATCATTTAAATGATATACTTTATATATATCGTAGCGTATTATGAATATTTTGCACATTTGATATATCACTGATATACTTTATATTACGTATGTCTCATTTCATTTTGATATAAGTGAAATGTATTAGTAGCAAATCACTAATATACTTCATATTAGGTATATTTGATATATTGAATATAAATCACTATTATACTCTTGATATACTTCATATTAGCTATTTTTTTATATACTGTTGATATACTAAGTACGAGAAATTCAAGTTCATTGATATACTTAAGTAAAGTGTATCATTAGTATATCACTAATATACTTCATATTAGGTATATCGTGGGTATATCAACAATATATCATCGATAGACGATTGATATACACCATATTACAATTACGCAAGATTACACAGGAAGGGTATTTTGGACATATCGCTGACTCCAATTAGGTTAAACTAATTTTTTTTGCTAGAAACAAATGGTAGACACACTTGCAATTGAACATTTATTTTTTGTCATTTGTGCAACTGACCCTTTTTATTTTAAATAATATTATTAGATTAAATTAAAATTTTAGCCCAGGAACTTTAAAAGATGCTCTACAATGTGTTGAAAATAGCGGAGAACTTTTATTTTTATGTCTAATAAATTCTTAATATTTTCTACATTTTTTTAATTTAATGGACCTATTAGACATAAAATTGATTTTTGTATATCCGGGTATCAATAGTATATCCCTCGTGTAGTTACTTTTGGTTAGATATATCATCGATATATCAAATATAAGGTTGATAGACTCTTGATATATACTTAATGTTAGTGAAATCAACGAGTATCAATAGTATATCACTCGTGTAGTTACTTTTTGGTTAGATATATCGTCGGTATATCAGATATAAGGTTGATCGATTACTGATATATACTTAATGTTAGTGAAATCAACGGGTATCAATAGTATATCACTCGTGTAGTTACTTTTTGGTTAGATATATCGTCGGTATATCAGATATAAAGTTGATAGACTACTGATTTTCTAAAACACATACGGATATTTTTGACTTTTTCTTTCCTATTGTTGGGTTGAGCTTGGACATTTTGCTATTTCTGCAAAACAAATTAATCAATGATATGGTTGCAAATAGAACAAATCTTATTGCCATTTTTGCAATTGCCCCTTTAGAAAACTTGTTTAGTTTTTACATTTCCAATATTTTAGTTTTGCTTTGATTGAAATTTTAAATAAAATTCAAATAAACAATAGAAATGCTAATTAAAGTCGAAAATGAAAACAAAATATTTTGAATCAATTATAGCATAATAGAAAGACAATCATTATGGGCTTACCATGATCTTCTTACAAATTCAACAAAAACAAATTCAACAAAAAAAAGATTGACTTATTTTATTTCAACGAAAAAACGAAAATTATATTGGACATGACTCAAGATATTGTAATATAATATAGTATTTTAGGTATAATTAATGAAAAAGGCCATAATTATAAAATATAATTTATTTAGAAAACTTGTTTCACTTTTACATTTGCAATATGTTAGTTGGGTTTTGATTGATATTTTAAATAAAATTCAAATAAACTATAGAAATGCTAAAATAAGTCTAAAATGAAAACAAAATCTTTTGAATCAATTATGGTAGAAAAGAAATACAACCATCATGAGTTTACCATGCTGTTTTTAAAAATTAAATAAAAAAAATTGACTTTAGCAGAACAGTATTTGAGTAGAAAAATAATTACAACTTATTGATATGACTTAGCAAATAATGTTATACAATACAATAATAATTACAACTCTAAAAATAAAATTAATGTTAATGAAACATAGGATTGAGAATTATATCTTAAATTTATTTGGTTTGACACAATGAAAAAGCAGTCATTTTGTTTCCTAATGAGTCTAAACACAAATGCGTGCATACATAGAGAATGCATACAACATTCTTCTAAAGAGTATTCAATTTTGAAATTTGAAAGGAATGATATTTATTGTTTTTCTCAAATTTACTTTTAATAATATATTTATTTTTTCTCATATATTAGCAATGAATTGACATAAAACTTTCCACCTTCTACAAACATACATATTTCCCAATTAAATGAAATGATATAGTCTTCCATATTGTGACGCCCGGTTCTTTTTTTTTTAAGTAAAAAAAAAATCGAAGGGAGAAGTCGTGCGGCCCTCCCCCCCTCTCTTTCTTCTTTCTTCTTCTTCTTCTTCTTCTCCTTTGCTTCTTCTTTCTTCTTCCCTTCTTCCCCATGCAGCTCTAGCCGAGAACCTCTTAGCCGTCGTGTCGTCCATCTGCTCGTCGTCCATTCGCGCCCCTACGCCAACTGTCGCCTGCTCGTTTCGCCACCATCGACGCACTCTAGCCCGCCGCCCGCAGCCTCTCCGCGCGACGCGTCGCGTGCCATCTCGCTGCCCCAGCCGACCGCTACCTCCCCTCTAGCCTCGTCATCGTCGATAAGAGGGCATTTTTTCGGTGAGTTTTCTTGTGTTTCAAAAGACCCACGATTTTGGTTCAACTGGTTCGAGTGTTTTTATTTCTGTTCTCTTATTTTGGAGGTTCGTTTTGAATAGATCGGCCAATGGGCTTTCGGGAAACAGGTCTCACTCACCGTGACGCGCCGCTGCCGCCGCCGCCGCCGCCATCGCCACTGACTATGTATAGTTGGTCGTTTTCGTTTTCTTGATCCCGTTTTAGGCCCTCGTATGTTGTGTTGGTTATTTAAGGCAAGATAACCAAATATCGATGATTGGAGCATGACTTTAAGACTTTGTTTGTGACTTAGGGGCCCGAACGTATTAAAGAAGTGCGTGGGACTAGGGATCGGAGTTTCGGACTTCGTAGTCATTTGGATTAAGCCCCCTTAAAGTTATTATTCGGTTCTGTTTGTATGCGGTAATCCATGAGCTATGTTTAATGCACGAACAACACGTTATGATGCCTATGGTTGAGATAAGGTTGGTGTGGTGTGGCTTGTACCACTAATGGATTAAGAAATTAGTTAATGTTGGAATAGGGGCTTAGGCTTCAAGTTAAGAGTGAGACTATAAGCCTTTGATCGTATTAAACTGAGAGAGACCGTTGTGAGTCCGAGTTTGACGTAGTTGGGAGCTGGCTCTATGCTCGGTTCCTACCTCGGGCTTGGTAGTTGGAATTCGTAAGCCTCAAGTAGACTCTAGATGGGCGAGTGCGGCAAGGTGTAGTTGACCAAACCAAGTAGAGGATTACTGTGTTGGGCTTAAGACTGTTTAAGGGTGAGATGGTTCTTAAAAGGGCTTGAGGTTATGAACTAATGTTTGGCTACTGAGGTTTGGGCCAAGCGTGTCCGTTGAGTTCAACGCCTTAAGCTTCGACTCGTGCTTAAGTTTTTGGGATCGCTATAGCCTACTTGGTCAAGAAAGCGAGCTTAGAAGTGAGGGAGCTTGCTTGCATAGTTGTGGTTGAAACCTTGGGTTGTCGAGTATGTTAAAAAATTGGTCGGTTCCAATAGTGATCGAGTTTGCGTATGTGTAGTTGAGGTCATAATCATTATGCAGCGTGTATTGCTCGCATAGTTATTAGAGCGTATTTTCGAGTATGGTTTTAGTATCAACCAGGAGAATTGTGTCAGGTAACCCCTCAGTCTTGAAGTCCCTACCTTACTCCTTGTTTAGGCGACGTCATCCTACGGCCTTATGTGGCAAGGAACTAGCATGAGATGCGTGTATGATAATGTCTCGTGGTGAGTCACCGTGTGTGTGGCAATAGACTAGGGGCAGTGATATCTTGCGGTGAGCCATAGTAGTCATGGAAATAGACCAAAGACGAGAGTGTCTCGAGGTGAGTCACAGTGGGTGTGACAACAGACTCGGAGTGGGACATAGCTTACGAGCGTCCTGTGGGGCGTGGGCTATGTCAGAATGCTAGTTAGGGAGGCGCTTACCGACGTGAAGCAAGGAGCTGAGCAAACCTGTGTGGGGTTAGGGTAAGGCTAAGTCGGACGTCTAGCTGAGTGTGGTCTGAAGGTGGACTTTGGGTACTTTGAGGTGTTGGCTAAAGGTGAAAACCTGGTTGTTTTTGGGACCCTTGAGAATGGGTTGGGGATTGTAGAAATGTCTTGTTAGAATCCTAAGTAACCTTATGATACGTAAACCCAGCACTTACTGAACCCTGAGTTACGCCTGAGCGAGTCGGAACCTCTAGGTTGACGATATATGATAGGCTCGTGAGACTGGGGAGCGTCCCCGATGAGATCTGGGAGTGGTTGTTTTCCATTATCCCGTGCTAGCTTAGGGGCGATTCCCCATAGGACGTATTGGTTACGTACCTCACTGCACTATGCTAGCGTGTTGCGTTGCGAGAGCCTGGGGTACGTCCCCGTCAGGGAATGGTTGTTTTCTATGATCCCTGGGCTGGCTTAGAAACGATTCCCCATAGGGCGTGTAGGATACGTACCTACTCTGCTCTATGCCAGTGTGTAGTGGCGTGAGAGTTGCTTTCTCTCATTGCATCGTCAATTAATGTTCCAAGACCGAAGGTAGAGCTCGAGTTATTACCATAGGGGGGCTCAGGGTGAAGTGTGCTAAGTGTGACACCAGTTTGGGGTTGAGTGAGTTTAGAAGTTGAGTCTCGTTATGTTTTCATGTTAGCTTGTTTGGACGTGAGTGGGCTGCTTACTGAGTATTTTTATACTCACTCGTCTACTTTGTTGTTTTTGGTTGCAGGTAAGAAACCCTGAGGCGGTTGATGACGACGACGACCCGACGAGGTTGTGGGACCCTATTTCGTTCCTATTTTCTTTTGCTTAGAATTCTCTCTTGTCACTGTCGTGTTTTAGTTTCTTTTATTTGCTTGGTCGCGCGACCGATGTTCCTCTTGTACTTCTTAGTTAGCAAACTTTCATTTTTAGTTGAGTTCTGTTTTCGCTGCGTGCTTGTTGTCCAAGAGAATGTACTTTGGAACTCTAGTTGTAGCCCAACCCATTTTCTGATTGAAGTTTGGTAGGGGTTGGGCATTCTTCTTTTCTCTGGAAGTGTTTTCTACTTGATAGGTTGCCAGGAAAATTTCGGTTTTCTCTTTGCTATGCCGTTATGCTGTCGAAATTTCGGCACGAACGGTGTAGCGGAGTAACTTCCCTAGCGTAGATTCGTCTCAATTTTTAGGGTCGTTACACATACATTCTACTTTTATGAATGGGAAAAACTCATTAATTCTTAATTATTACATATGAGTTATGAATTTCAAACTGGAGTCGAGAATTGGAAAAAAAAAACTGTCAAATGCCCAAAAGTTTAATACTTATGGAATGTCACGTTTAATTAAAAAGAAAATAATTTCTTCATTGTTGATTATAATCAAATTGAATATATATATAAACTAAAAAGATTGTATATTCTAGCATTTAAATGATATTTATAAGTTAAGTTAAATTAACTGTAACACCCCGTAATTTGCACACATCCTACTCGGGGCATTACTTCCAAGTTAGTCTGCTTGCGCCGAAAATCCGGCAACATAACGGTGCAACCTGGACAAACCAGAAATTTTAAGTTAATCTGAACTTAAACAAGGCACTTCAAAAGGACTCACGATGGTACCCAACCTCCACAAAACTACAAAGAAAACAATAGGGTGGGCTCCAACCCCTTGGAGTTAAAAGAAACCTCAAGACAACAGAACATGCTCTGAAAATAAAAGGAACACATCAAAACATGTTTCGATTGAAATGAATAAAGAACGATACAAACTAAATTTAGAACGTGAACGGAAACAACAGAACGCAACAGAAGAAAGAGAAATGAAAACAACTCCTAATCGAAAATTCTGAACTAAGTCCTACAAGTCTTCCATAACATCACAGAAGTCTTGTCGTTGTGGTCATCTCACTGATTTACCTTTCCTTCAACAAAAGAAGAAATAAAGAAGGAATGAGTATAAAAATACTCAGTAAGCAGCCAACTTCGTCGAATAATAAAGAACATGAATGAACAACCTTAAACCTAGCTAAGCACAACATAGCCCGTCTTACAACCTCATCAAGCATCCCGACCCTATTACTCACTCGGATTTCTCAATTCTGTCATACCCTTAGCTTCTGGACTAGGTTGGCAACATCTGGCCACGAGATTCATTCCCGGGCCTGCACTAGGGCGAAGGACTCTATCCAACCCTTCTGACTCTAAGGGTCACACCCTGAGTCGCACAACTGGATGGAGGACGAACCACCACATTCCATAAGGCCTCAAAGGCAGTACTACCACGCACGATCGACCAGGGCTCATTCCTAGGCCTGTACTAGGGCGAAGAACTCTATCCAACCCCTCTGACTCAAAGGATCACACCCCGAGTCGCACAACTGGATGGAGGGCGGACCATCACATCCCATAACATCAACGTCATCTCGCCAACCTCGAGTCTCAGCCTGCTAATGGTTAAACAAGAACTAGGGCTTACACTAGGGCTAGTTGTGCTAACTACGATCCTAAGGCCCAACACTTCCAAAGTTCCTTCAACTAAGCACGAGGACATCAGACTCGGGACAAACAATCATAGCAACTAACACATTCAAAGTTCTCAGCACAAACTACTTCGGCTCTACAAGCTACAATTCATGTAGGACTAACAGACAATTAACCCCTGAACAAACTGGTTCGGGTTTCAGTACAGATATGCAACGAACATCAAAAGAGTATGAGTCAGGCACAATTCAACTTCTCATATCCTAACATGCTACTACAACAAAAAACAATAAGTCTACTTTCAATCAGGTGAATGCAGGCAACGTGCCCCTAAGCCCTACACTTAGGGGTAGTTTAGTCCAAACGACTACTTACTTATACTCCAACAACAACGAGCAACTAGAGGGATGCGGCGTGTGCTCCAAGGTATTTCTACTTCCAATTAGCCCATAACAAAGAACATACACAAACTTAATAATCTGAAACATAACAGAGGTCTAAAAACTTACGAGGTGCAAAACTCTCCCAAAGAAGATCCGTAACAAACTGAGCAACAGAGCGAGGCGACCGCAAGGAAAGAGGCAGTCTACGGCGCGTGGATCGACAGCGGCGGCACGTGAAGGTGGCGGCGACGGCGCGTGGGCAACGAATTTGGAATCCTCGCGGCCCGATCTATCTAGAACCATCTCGGATGTTCGAAAACCGGCCGAAAGAGGCTCGAATCGGTTGAACCAAGCAATGAGTTTCAAGCTTCCACGACGGTTGCAGCTCCTCCGGCGACTCCTTGCGACGAATGGTATGACTCGAGCGATGTGTTGCGGCAGCTCGGCAACGCAAAGCGATCACGATGGCGGCGTCGGCGACGACACGAGAGAAGAGAGAGAGGACGGCGTTACGCTCGTGAAGGAGAGAGACTCGTGAGAGAGAGAGAGAGAGACTAAGAGAGGGGGTCGGGGGAGAGAGGAGAGCAGGAGAGGGAAGAAGAGAAGGGGAGAGGAGGCGTGGGTCGCCGGTCGCTTCGCCTGCGGCGCGAGAATAGGGGGAGGGCGAAGCCCTCCTCGATTTCTGTTTCTGGTTTTTCTTTTTTTTTAAAAAAAAAAACTTAAAAAACCGACTGTTACATTAACTATATAAACTTTATAATTACAAGCTGCATGGTTTGTAAATTTAAAATTTGGTTAAGGGGTAAAATAGTCTAAAATTGATTATTCCTTTAAGCCACCTTTTATGATACTAAGATAAGATAAGATATAATACTTAATTAAATGTCTTATGCAAATTAGATGACATAATACTAGTTTTGTGGAAATGATGGAGTAGTGATCAGTTTCACCAACCCCATTATATATATGTAGTTTCTTTCGAAAAAAATGACACAATCTAAGATTTTTGGTTTCCAAGGTACTCAAAACTCTACATAATTCATCTCCACAAAAAACACATTCCCTCTCATTAATTCTCTGTTCCAAAAGGAGGTTCCCACTAACCTTTTCATTGTCGAAGAGAATAGCAAGGAAGAAATTCAGAAGGTGTCACTTCCGGTTTCATTGAGATTGTGTTCGAGGCTCATGGAGAAAGAATCAGAAGAATAAAATAATTTCTTCAAAGATAATTATTCATTTTTTCCTTTTGTTTTTTTTTTTACTGTTTTTGCTTAATCCTGGTATTTTCTGAAATGTTCATAACAGTTTTACAAGCAAAGCGATTCAAACTGCTTATATTCCGGGATTTGATCCCATAAAAAACAAGACTGGCTGACAATAAAATTATAAAAAAAAATAACGTGTTTAGCTCAGTTAATCAAAATTCTGAGCTCGTATGGTCAAGGACTACACAATTAAAGTGTTGTATGTAAACCTACAAATGTGTCCAAGCTTGGGAGCTAAAAGGCTCAATCAACAAAAATAAAACATTCATCATTGAAGGCTAATGTTCCATTTAAACTACCCAACAACAACTTATGTCTTATTCTTTTCTCTTTCTTGCCATCAGAACATTCAGTGAAAATATTAGGTTTGAAAGTGAAATTTCAAAAAGAACACTATTGTTTTCTTTTTTTTTTCTACAAAATAAAAAATTGAAGATAATAAATAATCATCTTGTAACAGGCGGTTAAATAAAAAAAAAAGGGAAGAAAAGTCAGGGGAGTTTCGCCCCAATCCTCGCTCGTCTGCAGGCGAAACGGTCGCCGACCACACTCGTTTCTTCCCTCCCTCTTCCCCTTCTCCCTATCTTTTCCCTCTTCAGCACCCTCTCCCTCTCTCAGTCTCTCTCTCTCTCTCACGCGTTTCTCTCTCTCTCCCTCTCGTCTCTTAGGCCGACACAAACCTTGCTGCTGTGACCCCTTGCCGCTATGAGCTTCCGTGCAACACAGCGACCGCTCCTACTCTTCTTCAGCTCCACCGCTCGCGCCTTGTCGTCGCTATGAAGCTTGAAGTTGCCGCCGTGCTAGATTCGCGAGACCCACTATTTGGTTCAGTCGATTCGAGCCCTTTTTGGTCCATTTTCGAGAAACGAAGATCGGTTCCGGATTGATCGGGTCGCGACGATTCTGAATCTGGTGCCCACCTGTTACCGCCGCAAGAGTCACGCGCCACCGCTGTCGGAGTCTCGCGTCGCCGCCGTTGAGCCCGCCGATCACCAAAGTCTTTGGGACTCTTTCAGTTCGTTCTTCAACTCATTCGGACCTTCGGGTAAGTTGACCACACTCGGTCACCGACCACACTCGTTTCTTGCAAGTCTTGTAGGTCTTGTTTATGTTTGGTTTTCATGATACATGTTCATGTTCGCCGTTAAGGCTTAGGTGGAAGCTGAGACATTGTTTGCAGCTTGTTTGTCATTCTTGAATCGCACATCAGCTAGATTTAGGTAAGTAGTCGTTCGGACTAAACCACCCCTAACTGTAGGGCTTAGGGGTGCATTGCATGCAATATTTGTTTGGAAGTAAACATAATGTTCTTGTTGTAGCATGTTAGGATGTGATGTTCGTAGTTGTGTCTGAATCATGTTCATTGTTATTGATGATGTTTGTATGTGCCGAGACTCAAACTCGTTAGTTCTTTTGGTTGTCTATTAGTGTTATGTGACTATAACTAGTAGGGTCGATGTAAGCTTGTGTTGAGTTTCTAAATGTGTTGTGCTATGATTGTCTGTCCCGATCCTGATAGTCTCGTGTTTAGTTTTTGAGTAACTTGGGAAGTGTTGTTGAGCCTTAGGATTGTAGTAAGCACAACTAGCTCTAGTGTTGGCCCTAGTCTTTGTGTAACCCTTAGTATGCTGAGACTCGAGGTTGGTGAGATGATGATGATGTTGTGGGATGTGATTGTCCGCCCTCGATCCAGTTGTGCGACTCGAGGTGTGCTCCTTAGAGTCAGAGAGGTTAGATAGAGTCCTTCGCCCTAGTACAGGCCGGGAACAACCCGTGGTCAATTGTGCGCGGTAGTACCGCCTTCGATGCTTTATGGTATGTGTTGGTTCATCCCCATCCAGATGTGCGACTCGGGGTGTGATCCTTAGAGTAAGAGGGGTTGGATAGAGTCCTTCGCCCTAGTGCAGGCCCGGGAATGAGTCTCGTGGTCAGTTGTTGCCAACCTAGTTCGGAAGCTAAGGGTAGGACAAGACTGAGTTTTTCGAGTTAAAAATAAGGTCAGGAGCTTGATGAGGTTGTAAGACGAGCTAGGTTTCGTGCTTAGCTAGGTCTAAGGTTGTTCTTTGTGTTCTTTATTCTTGATCGAAGTGGGCTGCTTACTGAAAATTTTATACCCACCCATCGTTTATTTCTTCTTTTGTTGCAGGTAAGGCAAACCAGTGTGATGACCACCGACGGCGAGACCCCTGCGAGGCTATGGAAGGCTTGTAGGATCTAGTTAGGAGTTGTATTTTAGAAGTTCTTTTTATTTCTTTTCCCCTGTTGTACTATGTTTTCGTTCAACTCATGTTTTAAACTTTAGCATGTCTCGTTCTTATTTCGTCGAATTGAAGTATGTTCTGTTATATTTTCTTTCGTGTTCAAGCATGTGTTGTTGTTGCATGTTATCTGAGAACTTCGAGGGACCTGAGCCCAGCCTGTTGATTTTTGTATAGTTTGGAGGAGGTTGGGTACCCTTGTGAGCATTTATTTGAAGTGCTTTAGTTCAGATTCAGGTATTTAAAATATTGGGATTGTCCAGGTTGCGTTGTTATGCTGCCGAATTTTTCGGCGCAAACGGTACAATTTGGAAGTAACGCCGCGAGTAGAAAGTTTTCCAATTACGGGGTGTTACATTTGGTATCAAAGAATAGTTTTAGGTCTTGTATACTGCCAACTTCGTAGGTGTTTAGTCCTTCATAGCCTCTCGCAAGGAGCTCGTCGCGTCATCAACAGCTTTGCTTTTACATAGTAAGTGGTAGGAGGTTCGTTGTTGAGGTTGTTAAGTTTTCTTCTGTGTTGTACTTTCGAAAATGTTGTTATGTTATGTTTTCCTTTCGTTTTAGATTAAGACACGTTGTAGAGGTCGTGCAAGAGCAGCTGCTTGTGGTCGAGGTCGGCGTGGTTGTAGGGGTTGAGGTCGAAGGGCCCGAGACAAGTAACTGACCGTTGATGCACCAGAGGTTGAGCACTCCGAGCGTCAGGGGGAGCTCAACAAGGATGCCCCAGTGGTCGAGGAATTAGCTGGGAAAAATGTAGGAGCCCATAAGAGAGCAAATGTTCAAGTACCGAACATGCAAGGACCGTGGCCAGTTTCTGAACTCATGGCAGGCATTCAACAATTGATTCAGGCGAATATAGCAAGTAAGGCCAATCAGACAGCTATGTTCACTCAGGCCATGGAGGCCCTGACAGCCCGAAATCAGGAATCAACACTTGCGTAGAACAAAAGGGTTGCACCGGCACATACTTTTGGGGCAGCAACTTAAGAGGCGGGATATCTGAAGGGTTTCAAGAAGTACGACCCGCTTTTCTTTGATGGGTCGGTAGACCATGTTGCTTCTGAAGCATGGTTTGCGGCCGTCGATGATTTTCTTAGCAGAATGGGTTATCCCGAGTACCATAAGGTTCAGTGTGCAGTTTATGCATTAAGGGGAAGTGCTCTCATATGGTGGCGAGTTGTTGTACGGTCCATAGATGTAAGTGCATGAACGATAACTTGGACGCAATTCCAAGAGGTGTTCTACGAGAAGTACTATCCGGTTGTGCTTAGAATCAAGAAGAAAGTTGAGTTCACACAACTAAAGCAAGGGCCGAACCAGACGGTCGAAGAGTACGAGCACAAGGTTACTGCCCTATCTCGTTTCGTCGTTGTTATGGTGGGTACAAAAAAGAAGAAGGTGGAGTGTTTCCTCACATGTTTGCAGGAGGCGTACGTGGGTCGACAGCTGCTCACGATCCCAAGACTTACGACACATTAGTCCGAGCGACATCCCTTATCGATACAGACCTGAGGCTACATGGGTTCGTGGTTGGCCAGTGTTTAGGGGCAGGTCAGAGTTCTAGGACAAGCAAGAAGAGAAAGTTTGAGCAGGCCTTTGCTAGGCTAAACAAATCTGGAACTCAGGGACATCAGCCCAATAGGCTCGAAGTAGGGGTTCATGTTACAGATGTGGAGTTCAACACAATGGGACCTGTCATGCAGCTAGCAAGATAAGCAATAATTGTGGGAAGTTGGGCCACTTATAGTCTGTGGGCAAGCAGGGAGCCAGATATCAACGAGTCTATTATAATTGTGGGAAGACTGGGCACCTGGCCAAAGCCTGCACAACAAAGAAAGACGAGTTTGGAAATCGCCAGAGAGGTGGAGTCTATGCGAGTGCGAACAGGAACGCAGAAAGTTTCGGTGCTGTGGTGACAGGTACACGACCCGTTTTTGGCCCCTTGGCTCTTGTTTTGTTTGATTATGGTTCCTCGCACTCTTTTACTTCTGTTGTTTTTGTGAGGCAAGCCCAGTTAGAAGTATAGGCTCTAGATGTTGATTTGGCAGTAGCTACCCCGGTGGGTAGAGAGTTAGTAGCTCGAGAAAAAGTTAAGTCTGGTCTGGTAGTGGTAATAGGTCATGAGCTAGATGTGATGTTGGTTGTGCTGGACATGAGCGTCTTCGATGTAATCCGGGGCATGGATTGATTGTCTGCGAACCATGCCATCATCGACGGTGATTGCCGAGATGTGGTGTTTCGGCCTCCGACAGAGTTCAGTTTCAAGTTCAAGGGAATTGAGACTGGAGGATTCCGAAGATGATGTCAGCTCTCAAGTAAAAAAAGTTGTTAAGTGAAAGGGCTTGGGCCCTATTGGCTAGTGTTGAGTTCGCTTCCTGTTGTTCGAGAGTTTTCAGATGTATTCCCTAAAGAGTTGCCTGGTCTACCCCCGGTCTGTCAGGTAGACTTCAGTATTGAGCTTGAGCCCGAGATGACTCCATTGTCTAAGGCTCCCTACCAAATGGCGCCAGCAAAATTGAAGGAGCTTAAGACTCAATTGCAGGAACTCCTCGATAAGGGGTTCATTCGTCCCAGTGTTTCACCTTGGGGTGCGCTGGTGTTGTTTGTGAAAAAGAAAGATGGGTCGAGGCGGTTATGCATTGACTACCGAGAGATGAACAACGTAACAGTGAAGAACAAATACCCTTTACCACAGAGCGATGATTTGTTTGACCAAATGTAGGGAGCGGCAGTATTTTCAAAACTCGACCTACGACCAGGGTACCATCAACTGAGAATCAAGGACGAGGACATTCCGAAGACAACCTTCAGGTCTAGGTACGAGCATTATGAGTTCACGGTGATGTCCTTTGGCTTGACGAATGCCCCATCATCATTTATGGGGCTAATGAACACAATATTCAAGGAGTTCGTAGACACCTTTGTGATCGTCTTCATCAACGATATTTTGGTCTACTCCAGGTTAGAGGAGGAGCATGAAGTTCATTTGAAGGAAGTATTGATAGCTTTGAGAACCAACGAGTTGTATGCAAAGTTCTCCAAGTGTGAGTTATGGTTGCACCGAGTAGCCTTCCTAGGACACGTGGTGTCTAAAGAAGATGTAACAGTGGATCCTGCAAAGATTGAGGCAGTGACACATTGACCTCGCCTAAGACCGTCTCTGAAGTGCGAAGCTTTTTGGGTCTGGCAGGCTACTAGAAGAGGTGTGTCAAGGATTTCTCGAAGATAACTACACCCTTGACTCAATTAACCCGGAAGGGAAATCCCTTCGTGTGGTGTGAGGCTTGTGAAGCGAGTTTTAGGACCTCAAGCATAGGCTAGTCTCTGCACCTTTGCTTGTGGTACCTGATGGCTCAGGAAGTTTTGTGGTCCACAGTGATGCTTCCAAGAAAGGTTTGGGATGCGTGTTCATGAAGAATTGAAAGGTGATCGCCAATGCCTCTCGTCAGTTGATGGATTGTGAGCGGAATTACCCAACCCAAAATTTGGAGTTGGTTGTCGTGGTCTTCGTGCTAAAGATATGGCGACATTACTTGAATGGGGAAAAGATTCAGATGTAGATGGACCACAAAAGCCTCATGTATCTTTTTACACACAAGGAGTTGAATATAAGGCAGCGCAGATGGCTGGAGTTAGTAAAGGATTATGAGGTTGAGATACTGTATCATACAGGCAAAGCAAATGTTGTTGCTGATGCCCTTAGCAGGAAGGTGGCTCACACCTCAGCCCTGGTCACGAGGCAAGTTCTTTTGCGTTCAGAGATGGAACGTGTAGAGATAACAGCTCTGGTGAGTCAGGTCACGGCATAACTGAACCAATTTTCGGTGCGACCGACCTTGAGACAACAAGTTATTGTGCCTCTGTGGGGAGACTCAAATCTTGAGGACTATTGGCGCCAGGAAAGAAGTGGTGTGGAAAGCGAGTTCTTGGTGACAACAGACGGTGGACTACTTCTTAGGTGACGGTTGTGTGTTCCTGCTGAAAGTAGTCTCCGGAGGTGATTTTATTTGATGCTTATAACTCTCCATTTTCAGTGCATCCAGGAAGCATTAAGATGTATCAGGACTTGAAATCTTTCTATTCGTGGCGTGGAATAAAAAGAGTTGTGGCAGACTTTGTCGGCAGGTGTTTAGTGTGCCAGCAAGTTAAAGCACCGAGGAAAAAACCAACACGGTTGTTGCAACTGTTGGAAGTGGGAGGAAATCTCCATGGACTTTATTTCAGGATTGCCCCGAACAGCGAAGGGATTCACAGTGATCTGGGTGATTGTGGACAGACTAACCAAGTCCTCTAACTTTTTGCTTGGTAAGCAAACCCATATAGTTGAGAAGTGGGCACATTTGTTTATGGAAGAGATAGTAAGGTTGCAACGAGTCTTAGTGAAGATCGTGTCAGATAGAGACCCTCGGTTCACCTCGAACTTCTAGGTGAGTTTTCAGAGAGCCCTAGGCGCATAGAAACTTTAGTACAACGTTTCACCACATACCGATGGTCGGACGGAAAGGGTGAATCAGATTCTGGAGGATATGCTTCGGGCATGTGCGTTAGACTTCACAGGTAGTTGGGACTCACACCTTCACCTGATGGAGTTTGCTTATAACAATAGTTATTAGACAACTATTGGTATGGCCCCTTTCGATGCCCTCTATGTGAGAAGGTGCGGGACCCAAGTGTGTTGGGGAGAGGTTCGTGAACGAAAAATGTTGGGACCCGAGTTGGTCCAAGTGACAAATGAGGCCATACAGAAGATCAGGGCAAGGATGTTAACGGTACAAAGTAGGCATAAGAGTTATGCTGATGTCAGGCGTCGAGAGATGGAGTTTGTCGTTTGATACTTGGTATTCTTGAAAGTTGAATCTATGAGGGGCGTCGGGAGGTTTGGTAAGAAAGGGAAGCAGAACCCTAGATTCGTTGGCCCTTTCGAGATCCTGGAGCGCATTGGGCCAGTGGCTTATCGGTTGGCCCTACCACCATCCCTTGTGCTGGTCCATAACGTGTTCCATGTGTCTATACTGCGAGGGTATGTAGCAGATGCCTCGCACGTTGTCCACTTTGAGCCGCTGGAGTTAGACAAGTATCTGAGTTACGAAGAAAAGCCAGTGCAAATTCTTGCTTGTGATAGCAAAGTCCTGAGAAACAAGGAAATAAATTTTGTGAAGGTCCTTTGGCAGAACCATCATCTCAAGGAAGCCATTTGGGAGCGCGAGGAGGAGATGCGAGCAAGCTATCAAGAGCTGTTCGAGAGCTAGCTACTTTCGAGGACGAAAGTTCCTAAGGTGAGTAGACTGTAACAGGCGCTTGAATAAAAAAAAAGGGAAGAAAAGTCGGGGGCGAACGTTTAGCCCCCATCCTCGCGCATCTACAGGCGAAACGGCCGGTGGCCAAGCTCGTTTCTTCCCTCCCTCTTCTCCTTCTCCCTCCCTTTTCCCTCTCCGACACCCTCTCCCTCTCTCAGTCTCTCTCTCTTTCTCTCACGCGTCTCTCTCTCTCTCTCGTCTCTCAGGCTGACACAAACCTTACCGTCGTGACCCCTTGTCACCGCGAGCTTCAGTGCAACACAGCGACCGTTCCTGCTCTTCTTCAGCTCTGCCGCTCGAGCCTTGCCGTCGCTGTGAAGCTGGAAGTTGTCGCCGTGCTAGATCTGCGAGACCCATTATTTTTGTTCAGCTGGTTCGAGCCCTTTTTGGCCAATTTTTGAGAAACAGAGATCAGTTCCGGATAGATCGGGTCGCGACGAGTTTGAATCTAGTACTCACCTGTTGCCGCCGGCGGAGTCACGCGCCGCCACCGTTGGAGTAACGCGCCAAGGTTGCCGAAGTCACGCGACGCCGCCGTTGAGCCTGCCAATCACCAGAGTCTGTGGGACTCTTTCAGTTCGTTCTTCAACTCATTCGGATCTTCGGGTATGTTCGAGTCCATGCAAGTCTTGTAGGCCTTGTTTATGTTTGGTTTTCCTAATACGTGTTCATGTTCGCCGTTAAGGCTTAGGTGGAAGCTGAATCGCACATCAGCTTGTTTGTCTTTCTTGAATCCCACATCAGCTGAATTTAGGTAAGTAGTCGTTCGGAGTAAACCACACCTAAATGTGGGATTAGGGGTGCATTGCATGCAATATTTGTTTGGAAGTAAACATAATGTTTTGGTAGTAGCATGTTAGGATGTGATGTTCGTAGTTGGGCCTGAATCATGTTCATTGTTGTTGTTGATGTTTTTCTGTGCGGAGACTCGAACTCATTAGTTCTTTCTTTGTTGTCAGTTAATGTTATGTGACTATAACTAGTAGAGTCGATGTAAGCTTGTGTTGAGTTTCTAAATATGTTGTTCTATGATTGTCTTTCTGAGCCTGATAGTCTCGTGCTTAGTTTTTGAGTAACTCGAGAAGTGTGTTGAGCCTTAGGATTGTAGTTAGCACAACTAGCCCTAGTGTACGCCCTAGTCTTTGTGTAACCCTTAGCAGGCTAAGACTCGAGGTTGACGAAATGATGATGATGTTGTGGGATGTGATGGTCTGTCCTCTATGAAGTTGTGCGACCCGAGGTGTGCTCCTTAGAGTCACAGGGGTTGGATAGAGTCCTTCGCCCTAGTTCAGGCCCGGGAACGAGCCTGTGGTTGATTGTGCGTGGTAGTACCGCCTTCGATGCTTTATGGGATATGGTGGTATGTCCCCCATCAAGATGTGTGATTCGGGGTGTTATCCTTAGAGTCAGAGGGGTGGAATAGAGTCCTTCGCCCTAGTGCAGGCCCGAGAATAAGTCTCGTGGTCAGTTGTTGCCAACCTAGTTCAGAAGCTAAGGGTAGGACAAGACTGAGTTTTCTGAGTGAGAAATAGGGGGAGGATGCTTGATGAGGTTGTGAGACGGGCTAGGTGTCATGCTTAGCTAGGTTTTAAGGTTGTTCTTTGTGTTCTTTATTTTTGGACGAAGTGGGTTGCTTAATGAGTATTTTATACTCACCCATCGTTTATTTCTTCTTTTGTTGCAGGTAAGGCAAACCAGTGAGATGACCACCGACTGAGTCTCCTACGAGGCTATGTAAGGCTTGTAGGATATATTTAGGAGTTATCTTTTAGAAGTTGTTTTTATTTCTTTTCCCCTATTGTACTCTGTTTCTGTTGAGCTCATGTTTTAAACTTTAGCATGTCTCGTTCTTATTTCGTCGAATTGAAGTATGTTCTGTTATGTTTTCTTTCGTGTTCAAGCATGTGTTGTTGTTGCATGTTATCTGATAACTCCGAGGGACCTAAGCCCAGCCTGTTGATTTTTGTGTAGTTTGGAGGAGGTTGGGTACCCTTGTGAGCATTTTTTTGAAGTGTTTTAGTTCAGTTTCAGGTCTTTAAAATTTTAGGTTTGTCAAGGTTGCGCCGTTATGCTGCCGAATTTTCGGCGCGAACGGTACAACTTGGAAGTAACGCCCTAAGTAGAAAGTTTTCAAATTAGAGGGTGTTGCATATCTCCTAACTAGAAAGAAGATACCATCCAAACTCAAAAGGGTATTAGAAAATAATTTATGTGCTCACTATTAGATTATATAGGGTTCCATCTCAAAACCAATTGACAATGAGAGGAGTAGCCCACACTCCTTATATATTGTGAGGTTTCTCACCACTTTTCCAATGTGGGATCCTCAACATGCCCCCTCAAGATCGAATATCTCAAAACCAATTGGCAATGAGAGGAGTAGCCCACACACCTTATATATTGTGAGGCTTCTCACCACTTTTCCAATGTGGGATCCTCAACACTCACTACACCCAACATTAATGCATTAAAAAGTTTATACAATTAATCCCTTTTGTCTTGATGATCTTTTTAATTCCAACTCATAATTCACTATTTATTCGTTGAACTCCAAATTAAATCTTCATATGAATCGGTTCCCTAGACAGTAACATTAAGTATTTCGATACCGTCATGATTCATCTCAATTTGTATGTTACGAATAACCTTTTTCATTTTAATATATTTTCATTCATCATACTTCTCTAAAAAGTGGAAGTTTTTTTTTTCAAAATAAAAAAGAAAAGAAGCAACTATGAATCTAAATTTGTAATTTACATATATGCATGAAGCCTTATGATTCCTCACTACACATTAGTTTGGGAGATTGATATTTTCTCCCATCTGCTCTTCTCTCAAATAAGGTTTCATTCTTTTACAATTGACCCTTGTAATTGCGGCCTTCTAATCGAAGAGGTCCCATAAAACTTTGAGACTCTAAAGGGTCTTGACAATATGGAGTTTCACTTTCCGGTAAAGAGTTATAATCCTAAATTGAATGAAAGTAATTGGTATCCTCCACTTTAATCTTTTTGTATTAATTTTTTATTGTTCAATTGTTTTTACGTTGAATTCGTGAATCTTAGTCTTCATACATGTTGAATGCCTAACCTCTTATACTTCATTAAGGTAAGGTATTCTTTTTCCATGAATGAGTTAGTTAAATTTGTTTTCGTTCCAAAAAAGCTTTGTCTCCTACCCCTAGGTTTCAGGTAACTCTAATTTTTTTTTTTTTTTTTAATTCAACTTAATCAAAACAATGGTGGATTTTGTAATGGAAATTAATTTATGGCATTTTTATAGATAAAAGGGAAGTTGGAGGGCAAAATGGTAAAGTGTGTTTTAAAATATTTCATTTGTCATTTTGTGGGCCATCTTTATCTTCTTCCTTATCCTCTTATTACCCTTTTTGTGTGTTCAAGCCAACCCCTAATTCTTGATCTTCTTCCTCTTATCCTTCACTCCATTTTTGTTTCGCAGCTGCACGTGAGACCTCGTCGGGGTTCTACGATCTGTGGCTCGACGATGTGTTAGTCGGAACAACGTGGAGCTGCCCGTGTACTAGTCGCGTGAACCCCGACATAAACTGCCACCCATCGTCACCAACAGCGTGTTCGCCTCAGGCCATCTATTTTCGGTCACCGGTAAGTGATTGGAGCTCGCCTCTACAAGCGCTGACGAGAGTTTCTGCAATTTTTTTAGGCCAAATCAAAGTTTGGTCCGGTCGATTCACCACTTTACTGTCGAGTTTTTTCTAAATCCCATTTTGTGTTGAGTAGATCAGCCAAAGACCCACAAGAAATCACGATCGTCATGTGGTCACACGCCGCAGATTCTGGAGTGAGTGAAATCCAACCAATTTTCGACTCCCAAGCTGTTTCATTATTACGAGATCACTCAAAATATTTATTATAGAATGTTAAATATGGGTTTATTTGTTTAGTCATCAGGGGTTTCTTGGTGTCGGTGTTAAATTAACAAAATTTTGCCGATCTAAATGTTAAAGATCTGAAATAATTTAGTTTTTGTTTCGTTTTAAAAGGACCTTTGTGATTCGTTTTAAGAACCCATCTTATTCGGTTTGGCCATCGGAGGAAGCTTGGTGAGTAGGGTGGCCTTTAAACCTTAAGTTACCGTTGATTCTTTAATGATTCTAACTAAAAGCTGATTGATCAGGTTTGAAATTGGCTTTTAAATGGGCGAGGCCAGATAGAAGTTAGAAAGTATCTTGGGTAAACATTTCCTTATTCTGTTAGATAAGAACACTGCAAAGTACGTAGTTTGTTAGTAATTGATTAAGAGAGAAGTACAAAAGTTTTGTCGTTGTGCCTCGTAAGTGGTCATTTTGAGTTCGTTATAGATTGGCTGAGAGGGGCTTAGCCGGAGCTATGAAGTTTGATTGGTTGAACATAAGTCAGGTAAATAACCTTAAAAGGAATTTCAATGTATTTTTATGAAATTTATTATGATTATTGATTCCTCTATGTTCTCCTATTGAGTATATGTATGAAATTTTGAAAGTGTTTACGCCTATATGCCTGCTTTTATATATTTTATCACCATAGCATATGAATATGTATATAAGTGTGAATGAAAGGAGGGGGCCACATGCATATTGAATGTACATGAAAATGATTATGAGGCATGAGAATGATTATCAGGTCAATGGATCCTTGCAGTCATCATCAGGAGTGACCACCTGGGTTTCCGCTAAACCTATGTAGCGTTCAGGTTGTCTCAAAACCCTCCCACTATGTCGAGGCATTCCAACCTCTTGGGAACGAACATGACTAGACATGCTAGGATCAACAATACTTGTTGACGTACTAGCCTCATCAGCAACTCTTGCAGATGTACTGTCCATTTCATTTAACACAATTTTGCCTGAAGGAAAATGATCCCTCACGTGGTCTTCCGACGGAACGTTGTTCAAAATATAGACCACAATCACTTTTTGATGGAACGTTGATCAAAATATAGACCACAGTCTCCATTGCGTAACCCCAAAAAGAATCAGGGAGACGAGCATAACTCATCATCGACCGAAGCATATCCAACACGAAACAGTCTAGATTAAGAAAGCGGAAGCAATTTTGGATCTTGAACACTCTAAGTTGATCAATTTTGTAAAATAAAATGCATGCTCAAAGTTGGAAAAACAGAGGGATAGAAAACTCAACTTTGAAGATCAAATTCTCTTCACCTGGTAGATGGTTTTCAACACGAACACTTCATGGACAACCGTTAGTGTCTTCCCTACTATCCTCAGGCCTTAGAACGGATTGTGGGATCCAAGGTTGAGAGAATTTGGAAGAAAAGACCTCAAAGGTCACTAATTCGAGAATATTGAATTTTGTGTAAAATTCTCGCAAAACACCTCAAATCACCATTAAATAAAGCTTCATTGACCTTCATTAGAGTGACATCTCAATAGTGATGAGGATAATTTGAGATGGAGGTGGCCAAATTTGGTGAATTTGAAGATGAGAGGGATTGGGCAAGTTGCCAATTTGTTTTCCATGAAAATCCACTATTTTTCATTTAATTTTAATTCAAAAATCAATATTAAATTGATTTTTAATTAAATTTAATTAATTAATTAATTTTTAATTTAATTTAATACCAAATATTAAATTAAATAAATTGTCCGATCCCGATCGATTTTTCGAACATGAATCCTAATTCATACTATAAACCGATATGATATTTAAATCATATTTAAATATATCCACCTCTTATTAATCATAGTTTAATTCATAATTAAGTTATGATTCGTTAAATATATCACATATAATTAACGCTTTCTCCCAAACTCGAATTTGAACAATTCAAATTATTTTCTCTCAAAATGTTATAAGGTTAAGTCCTAGTTAGTAAGGATGACCTAATGGACCTACAAATCATGAGCTCCAACGATATGAGATTAACCGGCTAAACTCTTTAGCCTAGATAATCAATATTCGTTAACCACCGGGACACTCCACTAAGCCATTCGATAATCAACATTGGTTCCGCTCTCCTCAATATAGATATATTTCTATCCACTCGATATAACCATGATTAGTAAGTCGATCATTCACAGGTCGTTCGTAATTACAGTTGGGTCAAGATTACCGTTTTACCCCTGTAATTACCTCTTGTTCCTTAAGTACCACTGATTCTCTAATGAACAATTGGTTTGTTGTCCAACCAAAGAAACCGAATCCTCTCGAGCCAATGAGAGGGTGGCCCATTGTTCAAGACTCAGAGTCGTGACTTGAGGAACAACAACTCTCTACTTATCCCTAAAGTGGGTTGGAGTGAATTCCATCTTGCAGAACTATGTTCCCAGCTATCTACCCAATTTTATCCCTTAAATGGGAGGCTTATTGAGTCGACAATCCCGAGCCACTCTCACCCATGCAAATTTAAGGATAATCCGAATAAATAGGAGTCCATAGAACGCTCAGGATTAAGATCGAGGTACCTAAGTCATCGTATGAATATAGTCGCTAAGACAAGAACGGTTATAAAGTCTAAGTGACTATTTCATTGGCCCCATCTTATATGCAAACTCATTGCATACGGCGCCCCCACTCACATGTCTCCACATGAACGATTTAGGATCACATCGTTTGTACTCTACAAAGTGGGTCGCACCCATAGTGTCCCCATGATAAGGTACCCAACCTTATCCTTATAATATAGACTGTTTTGGCTATAACTTGAACTTGATCCAATTTAATGTCACACCTAAAGCTCAAGTATTCATCTTATAGCTAAGGGTTCTTTATCGGATTAGGGTTACACAATACACAATTCACTTTATTCAATAACACCTTTACTGAATAAATCTCAATAATAACTTTATTGCAAAATAGAACATATATTCAGTTTACAAAACCACAAGTTTTAGGACATAAAACCCAACACATCAGGATTCTATTTCTCCTCTCCGATACACCATTCTGCTGTTGCATACAAGGTGCTGGGAGTTGGGACGTAATTCCGTGTTTTATCATATAGTCCTGAAATTTTGTGTCCATATACTCTCCACCTCGATCCGATCGAAGTGTTTTAATTGTTTTACTTAACAGGTTCTCAACCTCAGTCTTAAACTCCTTGAACTTTTCAAGAGTTTCAGACTTCCTATGCATTAGGTAAATATACCCATACCTCGAATAGTCATCTATAAAAGGTACAAAGTATTCGTAACCACCTTGTGCTTTAACACTCATCGGACCACAGAGGTAAGAATGTATAAGCTCATGGGGCTCTTTGGTTCTATATCCTTTTCCACTAAAAGAACGTTTGGTCATTTTGCCTTCGAGGCGTGACTCACATACCCGTAAAGAGTTTTCTTTCAACTCGCTTAGAAGTCCACTCTTCACTAGTCTCTCGATCATATTGAGATTAATGTTGTTTAACGGTAGATGTCGAAGATGGATATTTTCTTTTGGACAAACTTTTACTCTTTTAGTACGTGTTCCAGCTATTTTAAATACATCAGTATTCAAAACGTTTTTGACCGAGTTTGGTTTCAAAACATACAGATTAGACTCAAGTGAAGCATAACAAATTAAATTGTCTTTGAATGAAATAAACGCTTTACGGTATTCAAAGGAAATTTAAATAGATTGTTCAATTAGGCAAGAAATAGAAACAAGGTTTCTAGTAAACCCTAACAATATATACAAATTATCTAATAAAATGTAATTCTAGCCGAAAAAGAGCTTGACTTTGTCGATCGCTACAACAAAGAAAATCTCCCCGGATCCAACCCGTAGAGTCACCTCACCCTCTAGCAGCTGGTGCCAGGAACTAATTCCCTGAAAAGAAGAATAAACATGGCTAGTGGCACCAGAATCCAATATTCAGACAGAGTCATTACTCTCCACTAAACAGGTTTCAGTGACTAGTAAATCACATTTGCCTGTATTCTTTCTGTCGGCTAGGACCTTGGGACAGTTATGCTTCTAGTGGTCGTCCCCATTGCAGCGGAAACACTTTCCTTTTTCTGCAATTTCCTTGACCCTTTTTCCCTTTTGGGCGGCAGCGCAGTCACCTTTACCCTTTTTTATCTTTTTCTTCTTCCCTTTCGGGTGAAAAGAAGCTGCATGTTTAGTCCCAGAGGTCGGACCCCTGTGATAGGACCTGAAGGCAACATTTGTCTCAGCTTCCGGTGTCCTAATCCTCATCAAGGACTGGGAGTTTTGTAACTCATTCAGAATGGTGGTCAGTGTGTTTCTATGAAATTGAAGGACACTCTTCGGAAGAGTCACCAAGATAAAGCTGAGCTGACTCGACAATCAACTGAAGCCCCGTTCATCACTGTCAGATTAAAGTGGGTCATCATGTCTAGAACATGTTCTCGGACATACGTCCCTTCTTTCATCGACCGTTGAAGACGTGTTTGAGCGAGTCATGTTGGACCTAAAAGGACTGCTATCCAAACATTTCGTGCAACGACTCCATGATCTCCTTGGCAGTGATCATCAGCTTATGCTTCTTTTCCAATACTTCAGATAAGCTGCCAATTATGTAGGCCTTGGCCTTTTCATTGGCCCCGATCCACAGATCGTATGCATCACGAACACTTCGTGACGAAGTCGTGCTCAGTAATTGAGGACACTTCTCAGTAAGCACATTGTAGGGATTTATGCCCTAAACTTGTGTAATTTTGATGAATTAAATAAAGTGTTATTTGTTTTGATATTACAGTCTTGCTTTATAAATCCAATAAACTAAGCTCCAAGGTTATAACATTTATCTTCACCATCAGTGTAGTGGACAGTATTGAAGGGAATGAAAATCCCCGCGCAGCGGAAGACGATCAAATCGTCATGGTATCATTACGCTACTTGAGTTTTGTCAAAATGATATAACTCTTAGATCTAGGCTAAACATGCAACAGATAAAAAATTTACAACTAGAAGAACGTACTCACTTGTTGTAGATAGATATTCTAAAATCCTTCCTTGATCACGAACGTTTCGTGCTTCTCGAACTCCACAAAACCTTCTCTCGAACGAAACCCGAACACAACCACTTGGAATCTCGGTTGTTCTTCCTTTGGAAAAGATGAGAGTTGTGGGAGTCTAGAGTTGTGGAGAGGGAAGAGATTTGAGAGAGAAGTGTTGAGAGAAACTCTTCTTTTTGGGTGAAATCGAAAAAATGAGAGTGAAAGCTTAAATTCCTTCTTGTAAGAACGGATTAAATAGTGGATGATGGAGTTAAAATCTCCACATTATTGCCACTTTACCACAACCATAGATTATGCAAATCTCATTTGCATAACCACATAATATAAGATATCTCATATCTCATATTGCAAATCTCATTTGCAATAATTGTAGATTAATTAAATTGAATCACATCAAATTTAATTTCTATCAATTAATTTCTCCAATTAGCCCTAATTCAACAATTAGGCTAACCTATAGTTTATTATGAATCTCATTCACATTAAACTATATATTATATCATTCATATCTCATATAAATGACATAAATGTCCTTCAAGTGAAATTGAACACTTCGATTTCATACCAAAACATTAACCCTTCTTTTACCCAAATTGACCCAACCGAGGGACCCAATGAACCTACAGTGACGGGCTCCAATGATCCGAGATTAACCTGTCAAACTCTTTGACCCGGTTAATCAACATTCATTAGTTACAGTAACACTCTACTATAGCCCGTAGCTGCACTCTCGTCAGTGCATAATATTACGTGTCCACTGATATAACCAATGCCCATGAGTCGACCCTTTACAGGTTGTTCGTAGACACAGCTAGGCCAAATTACCATTTTACCCCTGTGTCTACCTCGTGTTCCTTAAGTCCTTACTGTTCCTCTATCAACAACATATTGTGATGGTCTAACCATGCACAACACCCTTCTCAGGCCAGTGAGAAGATGGGCACCCATTGTCGAAGCTCTGGAGACAACACTTAAGGGAACAACCCATATAGTTTCCCTAAAGGCAGGACTGAGTGAATTCCATCTCGCGTAATTAAGTTCCCAGCTCCCTACTTGGTCCTGTCCCTGAGAAGATAGGCATATTGGGCGAGTAACTGTGACCACCCTCACCCGTACTAGTCAAAGGACATACCCCCGCAGACAGGAGTTCGTAACACACTCAGGATTAAGGTCGAGTCACTAGTGGTCATCTACGAAGTAATTAGTCCTTACTGTCAACGGTGTTACATCAGTAGATCTAATAATTCACGGTCCGGTCTTGTATAATCTCATTGCACAGGATGCCCCCACTCGTATGTCAGCCACATGAACGAGCCAGGTCACCTCGTTTGTATCTAATACAAAGCGGGTCGCATCCATAGTGTATCCAGGATTACGTCTCCAAACTTATCCATATACTGTAGACCGTTCGGATCATTAACTCGAACGTGATCCTCCCTATGTGTCCAGTACACACCGTTCAAGTTCTAGTCCTCTCATAAATTTAATGAACCTGGAGCTTAGTTTATTGGAAATGTTTGTAAATATTGCGAGACACAAATTAATGAAATAAATAACTCTTATTAATTTGAAACAGTAATTTACAACACGAGATTAGGACAAAAATCCCAACAATCTCCCACTTGGACTAAGCTAGTGGAGAAAATACATTTATGAAATGTAAATAAATTACAATGAAGTAATACAAAAACTAGGGCATTGAATACCCGTTTACACATCTCGCACTTGCACTAGTCAGAAAGCTCTCGAAGTCCTAGACTCTCTAGGTGACCCTCAAAACACCTTAGCCGTGAGAGTCTTTGTAAATGGATCAGCTACGTTGTGCTTCGACGCTATCTGCGTGACCGTCACGTCTCTGCGGTGCACAATCTCTCGTATCAGATGATACTTGCGCTCAATGTGTTTGCCTCTCTTATGGCTCTGAGGCTCGCGTGAGTTGGCTCTCGCACCACTCATTATCACGCAGCAATGTGATCGACACGTTCATATTTGGAACAACTTCCAAATCCGTCATGAACTTCCTGAGCCAAACAACTTCCTTTACAGCTTCACAAGCCGCAACATACTCTGCTTCTATAGTGGAATCGGCAATACATCCCTGTTTGATGCTTCGCCATAGTACATCTCCTCCATTCAGAAATAGGATGACCCCGAAGTGGATTTCCTAGAATCCTTATCGGTCTGAAAGTCAGAATCCGTGTATCCCGTAAGGATCAAATCCCCACTACCATACACTAAGTTGTAGCTCCTCGTTCTCCTAAGATACTTGAGGATTGCCTTTACGGCTTTCCAGTGATCTAATCCTGGATTGGACTGATATCTACTGACAATTCCTACTGCATAACAGATATCGAGCCTAGTACACAGCATGACATTCATCAGGCTCCCTACAGCTGAAGCATATGGAATCTGTCTCATATCCTTAACATCTTGAGAAGTCTTAGGACATTAATCCTTAGACAAGTGAACCCCATGCCTAAAAGGCAGCAAACCCTTCTTGGAGTTCTGCATCTTATATCTAGACAACATCTTGTCAATATAAGACGCCTGACACAAGGCTAGCGTTCTGTTATTCCGGTTCCGGACTATCTGGATACCGAGAACATACAAAGCTTCTCCCAAATCTTTCATTAAAATTGCGAAGCTAGCCACTTTTTAACGTCAGTATGAAATTCTATCTCATTCCCAATGAGAAGAATATCGTCCACATACAACACCAAAAATGCGACAGTTTTGTCAACGATTTTCTTGTAGACACAAGGCTCGTCAACATTTTGATCAAAACCATAAGATTTGATCGCCTCATCAAACCTTATATTCCAAGACCTCGAAGCTTTTTTCAGCCCATAAATGGACCTATGAAGTCGACAAACCTTTTGCTGTTGGCCTTGGGC
The DNA here is from genome assembly GCA_036507285.1 of Trichosanthes cucumerina. Taxonomy (NCBI): domain Eukaryota; kingdom Viridiplantae; phylum Streptophyta; class Magnoliopsida; order Cucurbitales; family Cucurbitaceae; genus Trichosanthes; species Trichosanthes cucumerina. The sequence goes on along the minus strand of CM071843.1, from coordinate 21,255,075 downwards.
AATGAACCCTCTACGTTTGTCCATGAAGATGGTCGCATCAAGTTTGTCATTCAGAAAGGCTGTCTTGACGTCCATCTGCCATACCTCGTAGTCATAATACGCGGTAATGGCCAGAAGGATCCTGATCGACTTTACCATACCAACAGGTCAAAAGGTCTCCTCATAGTCAACCCCTTCAACCTAGGTAAAACCCTTTGCCACTAGTCGGGCTTTAAAGGTCTGCACCTTCCAATCTACGCAACGTTTAAGCTTGTAGATCCATTTGCAACCAATAGGTTTTATCCCATCCGGTTGATCCACAAGCTCCCAGACAGAATTGATCCATTCGTCTTTGTCAACATCAACCATTGCCAGTTCATAGGTCAATGGATCCTCATAGTCATCATCAGGAGCGGCAACTAAGGTTTCAGCTAAACCCATGTAGCGATCAGGCTGTCTCACATCCCTCCCATTACGTCGAGGCATTCCCAACTCTTGGGAACGAATTTGACTAGACGTGCTAGGATCAACAACACTTGTTGACGTACTAGCCCCATCAACCACTCTTGCTTATGTACTGTCCATTTCATTTAACAAAATTTTACTCCTTGGTAAATGATCCCTGACGTGGTCTTCCTCTTGGAATGTGACGTTTTTCGACACAAACACCCTATTTTCGTTAGGATCGTAGAATAGACCACCCCAAGTCTCATTAGGGTAACCTACGAATAGGCACAATTTCGAATGGGGTTCCAAATTTTTCGGGTTTGACACCAACACGTGGGTCAGGCATCCCCAAATTATGAAGTGATGTAAACTTCCTTTACGTCCACTCCAGATCTCGGAAGGTGTTTCACAAACACTCTTTGACGGAATATAGTTAAAAATATAAACCGCAGTCTCCACTGCGTAACCCCTCTTCATCCTCTTCTTCCTTTTCGGGCGTGAAGGAGCAACAGGTTTCGTCCCAGGGGTCGAACCCCTGTGATACGACTTGTAGGTAACATTTCCCTCAGATTCCGATGCCTTGACCCTGTTCTAGGACTGGAAATTCTGTAGCTCATTGAGGAGGGTAGTCAGAGTGTAGCTAATTTTGTTCATAACAACATTGCTACGAAACTGAAGGAAACTCTTCGAAAGAGTCTCCAAAATAAAACTGACTTGGCTCCACTCGTCGATCGAAGCCCCGTTCATCTCAGCCAGATTAAAGTGGGTCATCATGTCTAGAACTTGTTCACGGACAGACGACCCCTCTTTCATCCGTGCGTTGAAGACGTATTGGAGTGAGTCATGCCGGACCTGAAAGGACTGTTGTCCAAACATTTCCTGCCAGGACTCCATCATCCTTGCGGTGACCATCAGCTTATGCTTCTTTCCCAATACATCGGACATGCTGGCAATGATATAGACCTTGGCCTTTTCATTGGACCTGATCCATCGATCGTATGAACGGTTTTGCAAAATTAGATGGTTTCAATTTTAGCACTTAGATTTACAATTTCCATTGAATTGTTCAATGTAAGGGACCGATTTATTGGGCAATTTTAATTGTAAATCGATTCTGTAAGTTCGCGTCGATCGAGGCAAAGTGGTTGCTGAGAAAATCAGAGCGAAAACGAGCAAGGAATGGGGATTCCATGTGTTGTCTGTGTGCAGCGTTGCAACGTTGGTCATTGGCATTGCAACATTGCGCTTGCGGAAGGAGCGCGCAGGAGACGACAACGTTGCAACACAGTCATCGGCGTTGAAACGCTTGACGGGAGGTGCGTTTCAACTGGCAGAAGACGACAAGAAGCAGCGTTGCAACGCCAGAGACTTTTCGCGCATTTTAGCAACGGGCAAAAATTATTTATTTTATATGTATTAAATATAAAAACATTTTATATTTAATTTATATTTAATTACTTAAATTTTAATTAATATAATTAGATTATATTAATTAAAATTATTTCTAGGATTCCAAAATTGGTCTATTTTTGCTATTTAAATTATGCAATTGTTGTGTAATTATTTCCATGCAGAATGTATGCTTATATTTTAGAAATTCCACCTTAGGTTAGGTATTTTCACACATCATTTATAATATAAGGAGTTATATTATATAGTTTGCATGATTAATTAATATAAAGTCGTTATATTAATTTATGGACAACATTGACATGCATTATATATCATGAGATGAATATGTTATAAATGTCTTATTATTCATGTGATGAATGATCAAGCACTATAACATAGTATGCATGTCACCTAAGGTTAATTATTAGTTTTAAAATGTTCAAAACTTGGAAATAATAGACCTTAGGTTATCTAGTTCTAATTAGATTAGAATTAGGAACCAAGTGATTAATAAGTTATGATTAAAAGAGGAACTCTGTCTAAGAAAAGTTATGTATAGGCTGGCGTATTTAAGCTGACGGAAACGGAACACCCCTACCTAGGAACTCACCTGTGAGTGAAATTTAATTAGAGAGTTTTATAAATCACAGTAGCGTCAGCGGGTTTATTAAGGGGTTAATAAACTAGAAATCCTAGGTTTAATATAAGGAGATATATTAACAAACTTAGGATAAAATTAATATAAGAGTTATATTGATTATCAATATAAAAGTTATATTGATAGAGTTAGTTAAAACCACTAGCCGGGTTTTAGCCTATGTAACATTCCTATAAACTCTAAAGTATTCAGTGGGAGGAAAGAGTGTATGAGATACATATTTTTCTACCTACGCTATTACCGGAAAGTTCACACCGTGAGATTCATACTTGGTCTTGTGGCGCAAACGGGAGCGTCTCCCTTCGGATGGTGTTTGTATGAGTCAATATCTAGGTGAATGGAGAGGATACTTATAGTGAGTGGGAGCAGGTTTAGTGAAAACAGAACCTACGGTCTCTTTTGTCGGTTTACACCGTTGGATAACTATGGTCAGACTACTAGTTTGGCCTGGACCAGACAATCCTTCGGAGGGCTTGATCATAGGGGATCAAACACAGTAGATACCCGAAAGGGATAAAGATTTCCTTAGACGATTTTTCAATCTAATCCTCCCTTTGCCGGAATTTATTGGATGGGGACTCTGGGATCTAAAGACAGTGGGTTACACTCACGGGATACATAAGTTGTGTATGTATCCATACCGAACAATGGTAACTAAAACCTATAGGAATAAGAGTTATTCTTGTATTAGGTTTTGGTCAAGAGTGTCTTGATCCAGAGGAGGAGTGTTTTGATTACCCTTCGGTGTCATACATTCTAAACCTTTGGAGTAACATTGCAAATTATAAATGGCCTAGGAATCATTTGATAATTAGCTAAAACATGATTGGATTAGAGTTATGGCAAGAAACTCATACAAGTTTGTTTGTAAATTTTTCAGCAAAAATGTCTTGTAAACCCGAGATCTTTCTTTGGAATTAAAAAAAAAAAAATAAAGGAAAACAAGAAAGGAAAGGATATTATTTATTGGTTGGTTGTTTTAAGAAGAAAAGAAAAGAAAAGAAAAGAAAAGGAAGGAAAAGGAAAAATGAAAAAGGGGAAAGTGGGAGGTGGGACCCTCACTTAAGTTCTCTTTTTAAAAACTCATGTATCCATCGATTTCCTTCTCATTTTCAACAAGGAGCAGCAAGGGTTTCGTGGGAGAAGGAGAAAGGAAGAAGAAGAAGAAGCTTTTCATGAATTAGAGTTGCAAAAGAAGGAAGGAGAGCTCAAAGCTTGGTTGTATAGCAGCAAGGAGATCAACTCAACCCTGATCTGGTTTTTTGTTCATCTCGAGCTTCACAGGAAGCGGTAAGAGTTGAGGCTTGGTTTTCTTGAAAGCTAATTCATTTTTGAACAAAGTTCGTGAAGGATTCTTGAGCCAATTCTGACCTTATGTGGCTGTTTTGTGAAGAGGAAGACAGAAGACAGAATTTTCTGTCAAATCCAAGAAGTCTCTGATGTTTTAGTTGTACCGATCTGTAGAGTTGGAATCAGAAGCTCTAATAGGTATAGTTGGAAAGCGTATTTAATTTCCTACAACTTTCGTGAAGAAATCGTGAATAGAAAATGATTGGACAATGTCTTAAATATCAGGTCAAGTTTCAGGTTGCAGTAGGAAATCGAATCTGGAATAGCAGAAGTTGGTTCCTTGGAAAGAAGACTTCGAGGTATTTCTGAACAAATCTATTGGGAGTCTCATTTTCATGTTTCCATAAGAGTTTTAGAGGGTTCAAAAATGAAGAGTTCGGTATAAAGTACATTATTTTTGGATAAGTAATGAAGAAGTTATAGCTGTCTGAAAACAGGGCAGAAAATCTAAAAATGCTGGAATTTTTGTTGGAGTGTTTTCTTGTAGTTTTAAGATTCAAAACCATGAGCTCGAGGTTCTAAAACATAGTTTTGGTTTGTTTGGCAGTTCAAGAGGAGATAGGTCGAGTGTACGGGCCAAGGTTCTAGTTCTAACACAGTGAGTGACAAAACGAACTTCGAAAATGAACTATATGCTTGAAAAATGCTTTAAGAAATGCAAGTTGTTTTAGCATTGAAGATCTGGAGACATTACTTGTTTGGTGAGAGGTGTCATATTTTTATAGATCGTAAGAGTCTGAAGTATATTTTTGATCAAAGAAAGTTTATTATGAGGCAGAGAAGATAGTTAGAACAGATTAAAAATTACGGTTGTACCATAGAATACCATCCTGGTAAGGTGAATGTGGTAGCAGATGCATTGAGCAGGAAGTGAAGACTTCCTAGGGATACCTTGTGTGGTATAAAAGCAACATTTTTATGTACTATAAGGGATTCTAAGGCGCTTGAAATCACTTTGAGAATCGAGGGTCTTTTAGTTAAATTTCAGATTAGGCCTTCACTCGTAATAGAGATTGTGAGAAGACAATCAGAGAATAGTACATTGCAGAAAATGTTTGGAAAGTCCAAACAGGGCCCAGAAGCAAAATTTAAAATGAGATCAGACGGAGCCATAGAGAAACAGGGAAGACTATGCCTTCCGAGTATTAGTGAGCTTAAAGATGCTATTCTAGAGGAAGCTCACAGTTAAGCTACGCTATGCATCCAGTAAGCACCAAGATGTGTAAAACCTTGAATGGGACTTATTGGTGGCCTGGGATGAAGTGGGAGATAGTTGATTATGTTGATAGATGTTTAATCTGTCAGCAAGTTAAACCAGTTAGACAGAAGCAAGAAGGACTCCTTAACCCATTACAAGTGTCGGAATGGAATTGGGAGCGTAATACTATGGTTTTTCTGTTTAGATTACCACGTACTTCAAGTGGACATGATAGTATTTGGGTAATGGTGGATAGACTCACTAAGACAACACGGTTTGTACCGATTAAAGCAACGTCTATACTTGATCAGCTTGCTAAGCTATACGTCGATAAAATTGTGAGTCAATACGGAGTGCCAGTGTCTATCGTTTCAGATAGAGATCCAAGATTTACTTCTAAGTTTTGGCCTAGTTTACAGAAGGCTATGGGAACAAAGTTGAATTTTAGTACAGCGTTCCATCCTCAAACAGATGGGCAGTCAGAGAGGACCATCCAGACCCTAGAGGACATGTTAAGAGCATGTGTCCTTCAATTTAAAGGAAGTTGAGATACACACCTATCACTTATGGAATTTGCTTACAATAACAGCTACCAGTCGAGTATTGGTATGGCACCATTTGAGGCTCTGTATGGAAGACCATGTAGAACGCCCATATGTTGGAACGAAGTTTGAGAGCGGAAGCTTATTCGTCCTGAGTTTGTGCAAGTTACAACAGATAATGTTAAAATAATCAGGGAGAATCTAAAGGTAGCTCAAGACCGTCAGAAGAGTTACGTAGATAAGCGACGAAAGGACTTAGAATTCCAAGTCGGAGATCAAGTTTTCTTGAAGTTATCTCCGTGGAGAGGTGTCCTTCGTTTTGGCAAGAAAGGTAAACTAAGCCCTAGATATATTGGTCCTTATCCAATAACGGGACGAGTTGGGCCAGCATCCTACAGACTGGAGTTGCCAACAGAACTATCTCGAGTACATGATGTTTTTCATGTGTCCATGTTAAGGAAGTATATTCCAGATCCGACACATGTGTTGCAAGCACAATGAGTTGAGCTGAAAGAAGACATGAGTTACGTAGAGGATGCAGTTCAAATCCTCGACAAGAAAGAGCAAGTTTTGAGAAACAAGACGATCCCACTCGTGAAGGTTCGTTGGAGACATCACGGAGTGGAGGAGGCAACCTGGGAGTTAGAGGACCAAATGAGGAGGAAGTACCCGATGATATTCACTTAAAGACTGCTAAATTTCGAGGACGAAATTTCATAAGGGGGAGGTAAGTTGTAAACCCGAGATCTTTCTTTGGAATTAAAAAAAAAAAACAAAAACAAAGGAAAACAAGAAAGGAAAGGATATTATTTATTGGTTGGTTGTTTTAAGAAGAAAAGAAAAGAAAAGAAAAGAAAAGGAAGAAAAAGGAAAAATGAAAAAGGGGAAAGTGGGAGGTGGGACCCTCACTTAAGTTCTCTTTTTAAAAACTCATGTATCCATCGATTTCCTTCTCATTTTCAACAAGGAGCAGAAAGGGTTTTGTGGGAGAAGGAGAAAGGAAGAAGAAGAAGAAGCTTTTCATGAGTTAGAGTTGCAAAAGAAGGAAGGAGAGCTCAAAGCTTGGTTGTATAGCAGCAAGGAGATCAACTCAACCCTGTTCTGGTTTTTTGTTCATCTCGAGCTTCAAAAGAAGAGGTAAGATTTGAGGCTTGGTTTTCTTGAAAGCGAATTCATTTTTGAACAAAGTTTGTGAAGGATTCTTGAGCGAATTCTGACCTTAAGTGGCTGTTTTGTGAAGAGGAAGACAGAAGACAAAATTTGCTGTCAAATCCAAGAAGTCTCTGATGTTTTGATTGTACTACTCTGTAGAGTTGGAATCAGAAGCTCTAATAGGTATGGTTGGAAAGGTTATTTAATTTCCTACAACTTTCGTGAAGTAATCGTGAATAGAAAATGATTGGACGATGTCTTAAATATCAGGTCAAGTTTCGGGTTGCAGTAGGAAATCGAATTTGGAATAGCAGAAGTTGGTTCCTGGGAAAGAAGACTTCGAGGTATTTCTGAACCAATCTATTGGAGTCTCATTTTCATGTCTTCATAAGAGTTTTAGAGGGTTCAAAAATGAAGAGTTCGGTATAAAGTACATTATTTTTGGATAAGTAATGAAGAAGTTATAGCTGTCCGAAAACAGGGTAGAAAATCTGAAAATGCTGGAATTTTTGTTGGAGTGTTTTCTTGTAGTTTTAAGATTCAAAACTATGAGCTCGAGGTTCTAAAACATAGTTTTGGTTTGTTTGGCAGTCCAAGAGGAGATAGGTCGAGTGTACGGGCCAAGGTTCTAGTTCTAACACGGTGAGTGACAAAACGAACTTCGAAAATGAACTATATGCTTGAAAAATGCTTTAAGAAATGCAAGTTTTGCAAGAATGAAAGATTTTAATGCTTTAAGTTTTCCATGAAACACATGTTTATGAGTATTCAAGTTATCCGTGACAACAGTGCTGTCGTGAGTGTTGGGCGTGCCCCCCTACGACAAAGACGATAGGAGTGCTGGGCGGGCCCCACTACATCGTAGAATAAACGTTGGTGTACTGGCCGTGCCCTACACAACGTAGATTATGACATGTTTTAAAAAAAAGTTTATATCATTTACATGCCTTACGAGATTTGAACGGTATACTTGCTGGTTTTCATGAAAAGCAATTATGATTACACAGTTACTTTCAACATTTGATTACAGATGCATATGCTCATAGATGGCCAGGTGATATGATTTACGAGTTAATAGCTTTCTTTTAAACTCAAGTCACTCACTGATGTAGTGGGGCCCGCCCAACACTCCCATCATCTTTGTCGTAGTGGGGCACGCCTAGCACTCACGACAGCGCTGTTGTCACGGAGTACACTCAACGTCGACAACAGAATAAGACCTGTGTGCACACGGTACCATAAAGCCTCGGGCTCAATATCTCAGAAAATCACATGAAAACATTTGAACATGCCTGCTTATCTTTTCTTTCATAAACTCAAGCTTACTCAGCTTGTTCATAAAACTGGAAATCTTTAAAACATACTTGCTAGTACATGCTTGCTTGAAATCATAACATTTCTATAAATTTTGGCAACCATTGGACATATGCTCATGTATAAACTTTATAAAGACTTTTAAGGTCACAATGAACACTTGAAACATTTCTAGGAAACATGAATAGTTATAAACATGTGTTCAAAAGAAAGCATAATGCATTGAAAACTTTTATTCTAGCAAAACTTGCATTTCTTGAACATAATTCAAGCATATATACACTTTTGAAGTTCGCTTTATCACTCACGGTGTTTGAACTAGAATCTTAGCTCAGACACTCGACTTATTTGCTCTTGGCCCATCAAACAAACCAAATTCAACCATTAGAACCTCGAGCTCATGCTTTTTAACCTTAAACATACAAGAAAACACACTTTCAAAAATTCCAGCATTTAACAGATTTTATGCCCTGTATTCAGATACTCATAACTTCTTCATTACTTATCCAAAAATAATGTACTTTATACCAAACTCTTCCTTTTTGAACCCTATAAAACGCTTATGAAGACATGAAAATGAGATTCCCAATAGATTGGTTCAGAAATACCTCGATGTCTTCTTTCCCAGAACTAACTTCTGCTATTCCAGATTCGATTTTCTCACACGCAACCCGAAACTTGACTTGCTATTTACAACATTTTTCAATCATTTTCTATTCACGATGTCTTCACAAAAGTTGTGGGAAATGCAATAATCTTTCCAACCATACCTAATAGAGCTTCTGATTCAAACTCTACAGATCAGTACAACCAAAACACCAGAGACTTCTCGGATTTGACAGCAAATTCTGTCTTCTGTCTTCCTCTTCACAAATCAGCAGCTTAAGATCCGAATTTGCTCAAGCTTCCTTCACAAATTTTGTTCCAATATGAGTTAAATTTCATGAAACAAAAGCTCAAATCTTACCTCTTCCTGTGGAGCTCGAGATGAACAGAAAACCAGAATAGGATTGGAGTTGCTCACCTTGCTGCTAAATAATCAAACTTTGAGTTCACCTCCCTCTCTTCTGCAATTCCAGCACCAAAACAACCTTCTTCCTCTTCCTTTAAGCTTCTCCCACGAAACCCTTACCTTTCTTTTGATAAAATGAAGAAGAAGATCGATGGAAACTTTGTTTTTAAGAAGAAACTTAGGTGGGGTCCCACCATCCACCATCCTTTCTTTGTTTTTCTTTGTTTTTCCTTTTCTTTTCTTTTCCTTTCTTTTCTTTTCTTTCCTTTTCTTTCCTTTTCTTTTCTAAACATAACATAATATAATAACCATAGCTTTCATTTTCTTTCCTTCATTATTCTTAGAGCCAACCAAACCAAAATGGTTTATGTTTTTCCTTCCTTGTTTTCTTTTATCTTTCACTTCATTTCTTTTCTTTTTGAAACAAGGAAAACCAAGTTTTAAGCATTCATTTCTTCTTTTCTTTTGTTTTCTTTCTTTAATATAAAATTCCAAAGAATGATTCTCGGGTTTACAACTTATCTCCCCCTTAAGAAATTTCGTCCTCGAAATTTAGTAGTGGTTAGGTGAAGATCATCGGATACTTCCTCCTCATTTGGTCTTCTAACTCCCAGGCTGCCTTCCCTACTCCGTGATGTTTCCAATGAACCCTCACGAGTGGAATCGTCATGTTTCTCATACTTGTTCTTTTCTGTCGAGGATTTGAACTGCATCCTCTACGTAACTCATGTCTTCTTTCAGCTCAACTGGTTGTGCTTGCAACACATGTGTCTAATCTAGAATATACTTCCTCAACATGGACACATGGAAAACATCATGTACTCGAGATAGTTCTGCTGGTAACTCCAAATCAGTAAATTTCTTTGGCCCAACTCGTCCCATTCTTCGGATAAGGACCAACATATCTAGGGCTTAGTTTACCTTTCTTACCAAAACGAAGGACACCTCTCCACGGAGATAACTTCAAGAAAACTTGATCTCGGACCTGGAATTCCAAGTCCTTTCGTCGCTTATCTGCATAACTCTTCCGACGGTCTTCTTCTACTACCTTCGATTCTCTCCGATTACCTTAATATTGTTTGTCATAACTTGCACCAACTCAGACCGATTAGCTTCCGCTCTTCTAGTTCATTCCAATATACGAGCGTTCTACACGGTCTTTTATCTAGAGCCTCAAATGGCGCCATGTAAAAACTAGACTGATAATTGTTATTGTAAGCGAATTCCATAAGTGATAGGTATGTATCCCGACTTCCCTTAACTTGAAGGACACATGCTCTCAACATGTCTTCTAGGTCCGGATGGTCCTTTTTTGACCATTTATCTCGAGAATGCAACGTGCAGACAAAAAACTCACTTTGTCCCCATAGTTCCTCTCATAAGCTAGGCCAAAACATAGAAGTAAATCTCGGATCTCTATCTCAAACTATGGACACTGGCACTCAGTATTGACTCACAATTTTGTCGACGTATAGCTTAACAAGTTGTTCAAGTGTAGACGCGTCGATTTTAATCTCGGTATAAACCTTGTTTGTCTTAGTGAGTCTATCGACCATTACCATATACAATCATGTCCACTTGGAGTATGATGTACAAACAACAGGAAATCCATAACGATATGCTCTCATTTCCACTCTGACACGAGTAGTGGATTAAGGAGTCCTCCTGGTCTCTGTCTAACTGGTTTAACTCATTGGCATATCAAACATCTATCAACATAATCGCCTATCTCTCGCTTCATCCTGTGCCACCAATAAGTCCCATTCAAGGTTTTACACATCTTGATGCTTCCTGGATGCATAGCGTAGCTGAACTATGAGCTTCCTCTAGAATAGCATCTTTAAGCTCACTAACACTCGAAAGGCATAGTCTTCCCTGTTTCTTTGGGCTCCGTCTGATCTCATTTTAAAATTTTCTTCTGGGCCCTGTTTGGACTTTCCAAACATTTTCTGCAAGTTACTATTCTCTGATTGTCTTCTCACAATCTCTATTACGAGTGAAGGCCTGATTTGAAATTTAACTAAAAGACCCCCCTGATTCTCTGCAGTTTCAACTGCCTTAGAATCCCTTAGAGTACATAAAAATGTTGCTCGAATACCACACAAGGTATCCCTAGGAAGTCTTCACTTCCTGCTCAATGCATCTGCTACCACATTCACCTTACCAGGATGGTATTCTATGGTACAACCGTAATCTTTAATCTGTTCTAACTATCTTCTATGTCTCATAATAAACTTTCTTTGATCAAAGATATACTTCAGACTCTTATGGTCTGTAAAAATATGACACCTCTCACCAAACAAGTAATGTCTCTATATCTTCAGTGCTAGAACAACTGCTGCTAACTCAATATCGTGGGTAGGGTAATTACACTCATGTTTTTTTTTTCAATTGCCTTGATGCATAAGCTATTACTTTACCCTCTTGCATGAGCACACAACCCAAACCTTGCCTCTCAAGCATCACAAGAAATTACATATTCTTTTCCTCACATACAGAAGTGTCGAATAGGTGTTTAGAATCGATCTCTTTTTCACTCCTTAAAACTCGTTCATACTTATCCACCATTCAAACTTAGCATTCTTCCTTGTCAAAGTTGTTAAGGTAATGTTAATTGTGAGAAATCAACAAAACCGCCGTCTGTAGTATCCCCGCCAAGCCTAGGAAACTACGTGACTCTGTCGTACTAGTTGGTCTTTCCCGGTTGACTCACGCTTTCACTTTATTTGGATGCACACAAACTTCATTTCCTGAGACAACATGTCCCAAAAACACTACCTGATTCAACCAAAACTCACATTTGGTGAATTTAGCGTACAACTGTTTATCTCGTAGTGTTTGCAGAGTAATCCTCAAATGTTCCTCATGAGCTTTCCTGTCAACTGAGTAAACAAGTATATCATCAATAAATACTATTATAAACTGATCCAAATACTGATGAAAAATCTTGTTCATGAGGTCCATGAAAACTGTTGGTGCATTCGTCAAATCGAACGACAATACTAAAAATTCATAATGCCCGTACCTAGTTATGAATGCTGTCTTAGGAATATCTGATTCACTTACCTTTAACTGATGGTATCCTGATATCAAATCAATCTTAGAAAACACTGATTCTCCTCGTAACTTGTCAAACAAGTCATCTATACGGGGTAGAGGATACTTGTTACGTATCGTGACTTTGTTTAACTCGTCTCAGTAATCAATGCATAATCTAAGGGTACCATCTTTCTTCTTTACAAATAACACTGGAGCTCCCCAAGGCGATACACTAGGTCTTATGTATCCCTTATCAACTAGTTCTTGTAACTGCATCTTCAGCTCTCTGAGCTCACTTGGAGCCATTCTATACGGCGCTTGCGAATAGGTGCTATTCCTGGTAGCAGTTCAATGGTGAACTCAACTTCCCTATCAGGTGGCAATCCTGATAGATTTGCTAGATAAACAACAAGAAAATTCATTCACAACAAGAACATTTTCCTGTTTTAGCTTTTCTTCCTGCACCTCAACTACATGTGCAAGAAACGTCGTGCAACCTTTCCTCAATAACTTCTAAGCTTTGAATGTTGAAAACAAACTCGTAGGGATAATCTTTCTTTCATCCCCCTAAAACCACTTCAGCTAACCCTGGTTTCTTGAAAACAACTTCCTTTACATGGCAATCTCTGGAAGCATAATGAGTAAATACGAAATCCATCCTTAAGATTGCATCTCATACCTGCAAGTCTAGTGAAAGAAGATCCACTAACATAATAAGACCTTCTACAAAGATCTCACAATTCCGCAACACTACATTGACTAGTGAAACATCACCAACTAGAGTGTATATAACTAACCTTTTACATAAAGGTTCTAGCTTCCCATTCAACTTAGTCAAGAACATACTAAAAACAAAGAAATATGTAGCACCTGGTTCTATTAAAACAGGTGCAGGTACATTTCAAATAGTAATCGTACAAGTAATCACATCTGGTGCATCCTCAGCTTCTTGCTGAGTCAAAACATAGACCTTTTCGTGTTGCCTAGGCCTCCCTACAACTCTCTTTAGTCTAACACCACTGGTGCCCTCTCTTGCAGACTCATCAAACTCTCTACCGCTCAACTGCATCTGGGACTCAACTCCCTAGTCCTCTTTGCATACATCCATAGTCAGTGGACAATCCCTCTTGACATGTCCTCGTTTGTCAAGACTGTAGCATGTACCAACACTCACAAGACAATGACCTTGATGATTCTTGCAACAGATCACACATGGAGTTTTCCTTACTATACTGGCAATAGACTCTTGCCCTCCCTGCAGTCTTGCTGCTAATCAAACAAACTAACTAGGTCCTCTTTAACTCTGCCTCTGATAGGCACTACCAACAATCATCTGCCTCGATGCCTGGCTACTTGGCTACTAGCTTGCTCCTTAAAGTCATATTGACTTGGAAACATTTACTCCAAGTGTGAACCTCTCTTTGCTCCACGACCTTGAAATCGCTTGTTGTCGAAGCCTCCACAACTAGGCTTCACCATCGATCGCGCTACTACTATACTCTAGTCAGCACGTAGAGCAGTCTCTACCAGCTGGGAAAAATCAATCCACTTGACAATGGTTGTAACTGGGGTACGTATCTCAGGTCGTAACCCTCTTTCAAATCTTCGACACCTGTCACTTTCAGATGCCACAATCACATCAACATATCGCAACAACTCGGTATATCTTCTCTTATACTCAACCACTGAAAGTGTCTCTTGTTTTAGTTCTAAAAATTCATCCCTCTTTGCCTCTCGGTACGTGCTAGGGTAATATTTATTTTCAAATATACATCTGAAAGTTTGCCACAGGTGAAGTACGTGCATCACTACAAATCTCAGCTAACATCGATTTCCATCATCCTTCCGCGCTTTTTAGCAAAGCAAGAATTTGGCCAACTTAACATTTCGCTCCTCAGAGCAACTCATAACATCAAAACATTTATCAAGCTTATTCAGCCAAACCTCAGCTTCAGCTGGATCTTTGGAACCCTCAAACATTGTGGCTCCTAATTCTTTTAGGTGATCTATTCTATATGTCTTATCTGGATTACTTAGCCCTGCTCCCTATGGCTTACCTACCTCCTGTGAGGGAATTAGCATGTCGCTTAATTCGCCCCCCTATCTCGAACTCTCGGGGCAATAGATCTCCACCGGGATTGATCTTGGGTAGGATCTTGCGTCCCGTCCTGATCTTGCCTGCATCGTCTGCTAGTACGTGGTGGCATGACTTCTATAACATATCAACATACTAGACATGTAATGAGTACTCAACTCAAATGCACAATTCTAGACTTGTGTTCACATTCTAGTCCCGATCGGACTTACTCTTATCCTTACTTGGACCATGCTCTGCTAGTTCTATTGAACTAACTCAATAACTTGCTATTTACTTTTCGCTTCTTCTAGAGCTAACTTGCTCTATCTCATTCCCATGGAGCTAACCGCTCTTATACCAAGTTGTCACGCCCCTCCCGAACCACTTGCTAACTTAGCCCTGAGATTTGCAAGATGAAGCCAACAGACATTGTTACCTCTTAACAATACCTGCGACACACTACTTTACTCAAAACAAACTATGTTTGCATATGGAACACTTTAAACTTAACACAAGTGGAAATCTGGACATCTATAAGATGTACATGAGGAGAAACTCTTCTTAAGTCTCTCTTGAAACTAAAACGAGCAAGAACATCGTAACCACAAACAAATTCAAACCACTAATTAAACAACCACAACCTCTAAAGCACATACGACTATAACTACTTAGTTCTCTCAAAATAATTTACAAAACATATGGACTTGCTATACAACACCAGCCACACACAAAATATCAAACATGTGAAGCTTCAGCAGACTATGGCAAGTTTTCAGGCACCGGGAGCTCGATCTCTACCTGAAAAGTGGGAAAAACACTGAAAGAATGAGCTATGAAGCTTTGTGAGTGACTTGAGTTTAAAAGAAAACTATTAACTCGTAAATCATATCAGCTGGCCATCTATGAGCATATGCATCTGTAATCAATTGTTAAAAGTAACTGTATAATCATAATAGCTTTTCAAGAAAACCAGCAAGTATACCGTTAAAATCTCGTAAGGCATGTAAATGATATAAACTCTTTTGAAAACATGTCACAATCTACGTTGTGTAAGGCACGCCCAGTACACCAACGTTTATTCTACGATGTAGTGGGGCCCGCCCAACACTCCCATCGTCTTTGTCGTAATGGGGCATGCCCAGCACTCACGACAGCGCTGTTGTCACGGAGTACACTCAACGTCAACAACAGAATAAGACTTGTGTGCACACGGTACCATAAAGCCTCGGGCTCAATATCTCAGAAAATCACATGAAAACATTTGAACATGCCTGCTTATCTTTTCTTTCATAAACTCAAGCTTACTCAGCTTGTTCATAAAACTGGAAATCTTTAAAACATACTTGCTAGTACATGCTTGCTTGAAATCATAACATTTCTATAAATTTTGGCAACCATTGGACATATGCTCATGTATAAACTTTATAAAGACTTTTAAGGTCACAATGAACACTTGAAACATTTCTAGGAAACATGAATAGTTATAAACATGTGTTCAAAAGAAAGCATAATGCATTGAAAACTTTTATTCTAGCAAAACTTGCATTTCTTGAACATAATTCAAGCATATATACACTTTTGAAGTTCGTTTTATCACTCACAGTGTTTGAACTAGAATCTTAGCCCGTACACTCGACTTATTTGCTCTTGGCCTGTCAAACAAACCAAATTCAACCATTAGAACCTCGAGCTCATGCTTTTTAACCTTAAACATACAAGAAAACACACTTTCAAAAATTCCAGCATTTAACAGATTTTATGCCCTGTATTCAGATACTCATAACTTCTTCATTACTTATCCAAAAATAATGTACTTTATACCAAACTCTTCCTTTTTGAACGCTCTAAAACTCTTATGAAGACATGAAAATGAGATTCCCAATAGATTGGATCAGAAATACCTCGATGTCTTCTTTCCCAGGAACTAACTTCTGCTATTCCAGATTCGATTTTCTGCTGCAACCCGAAACTTGACCTGCTATTTACAACATTTTCCAATCATTTTATATTCACGATGTCTTCACAAAAGTTGTGGGAAATGCAATAAGCTTTCCAACCATACCTAATAGAGCTTCTGATTCAAACTCTACAGACCAGTACAACCAAAACACCAGAGACTTCTCGGATTTGACAGCAAATTCTGTCTTCTGTCTTCCTCTTCACAAATCAGTAGCTTAAGATCCGAATTTGCTCGAGCTTCCTTCACGAATTTTGTTCCAATATGAGTTAAATTTCATGAAACAAAATCTCAAATCATACCTCTTCCTGTGGAGCTCGAGATGAACAGAAAACAAGAATAGGATTGGAGTTGCTCACCTTGTTGCTAAATAATCAAACTTTGAGTTCACCTCCCTCTCTTCTGCAATTCCAGCACCAAAACAACCTTCTTCCTCTTCCTTTAAGCTTCTCCCACGAAACCCTTACCTTTCTTTTGATAAAATGAAGTAGAAGATCGATGGAAACTTTGTTTTTAAGAAGAAACTTAGGTGGGGTCCCACCATCCACCATCCTTTCTTTGTTTTTCTTTCTTTTTCCTTTTGTTTTCTTTTCCTTTCTTTTCTTTTCTTTTCTTTTCTGTCCTTTTCTTTTCTAAACATAACATAATATAATAACCATAGCTTTCATTTTCTTTCCTTCATTATTCTTAGAGCCAACCAAACCAAAATGGTTTATGTTTTTCCTTCCTTGTTTTCTTTTATCTTTCACTTCATTTCTTTTCTTTTTGAAACAAGGAAAACCAAGTTTTAAGCATTCATTTCTTCTTTTCTTTTCTTTTCTTTCTTTAATAGAAAATTCCAAAGAATGATTTTCGGGTTTACAGAGAGTCTATCTCAAAACTTGAGTATGCCTCGACGTAGTGGGAGGGTTGTAATACAGCCTGACCGTTACATGGGTTTAGCTGAAACCCAAGTTGTTACCAAATGACAACTGTGAGGATCCATTGACTTATAATCAAGCAATGGTTGACAAAGACAAAGACAAATGGTGTAAACCCGATCTCTTTGGAACTTCTTTATTATCAAACAACAAAAAGAAAGAAGAAATGAATGTTTAAAACTTGGTTTCCCATGTTTAAAAAAAGAAAAGAAATGAAGTGAAAGACAAAAGGAAAACAAGGAAAGAAAGTTTAAACCATTTTAGTTTGGTTTGCTTTGAAAGACAAATGAAGAAAAGGAAATGAAACAATGTTTTATATTAAGTTATTTTGGTTTTGTTAAGAAAAGAAAAGAAAAGAAAAGAAAAGAAAGAAAGAAGATAAAGGAAAGAAAAGAAAAGGAAAAAGAAATAGAAAATGAAAAAGCAAAAGTGCAAAAAGACAAAGGACCTCTTCCACCGATTGATTTTTTTAAAAAAGGGTTTCTCTCCATTTTCTTCTCTTTCATCACAATCTAAGGCTGAAGCTTCGTGGTTGAAGGAGAAAGGAAGAAGAAGGAGGCCATTTTTGGTGATTTTGGGCTGGAGTTGCAGAAGGAAAGAGGAAAACTCAAGGGAATTCACTTTTACAGCAAGAAAATCAACTCAGACAAGCTCTGATTTTCTGTTCATCTCGAGCTCCACAAGAAGAGGTAAGAGTTGAGCTTTTGTTTCATGAAAGTTAACGCATATTGGAACACAATTCGTGAAGGAAGCTCGAGCCAATTCTGATGTTAAGTTGCTGTTTTGTTAAGAGGAAGGCAGAAGACAGAATTTTGCTGTCAAATCCGAGAAGTCTCTGATGTTTTGGTTGTTCTGATCTGTATACTTGGAGTTAGAAGCTCTAATTGGTATGGTTCGATATCTTATTCAATTTCCTACATGTTTTGTGAAGGAATCGTGAGAAGAAAATGATTGGAAGATGTTGTAATCTTCAGGTTAAGTTTCGGGTTAGAGCAGGAAGTGAAATCTGGAACAACAGAAGTATCAATTTAGGGGTTAAGCTACTGAGGTAATTTATAACCAATACGTTAGGAATCGCATTTTCATATCTTCATAAGAGTTTTAGAGGGTTCAAAAAGGAAGAGTTTGGTATAAAGTACATTCTTTTTGGATAAGTAATGAAGAAGTTATGGCTGTCTGAATACAGGCAGAAAAATCTGAAAATGCTGGAATTTTTGAAAGTTTGTTTTCTTGTAGTTTTAGGGTTAAAAACCATGAGCTCGAGGTTCTAATACATGAATTTGGTTTGTTTGACAGGCCAAGAGCAAATAGGTCAAGTGTACGGGCTAAGATTCTAGTTCAAGCACTGTGAGTGATAAAAGGAACTTCAAAAGTGTATATATGTTTGAATTATGTTCAAGAAATGCAAGTTTTGCTAGAATAAAGTTTTCAATGCATTATGCTTTCTTTTGAGTACATGTTTATGACTATTCATGTTTTCCTAGAAATGTGTCAAGTGTTCATTGTGACCCTAAAAGTCTTTATAAAGTTTATACATGAGCATATGTCAATGGTTGCCAAAATTTATGGAAATGTTATGATTTCAAGCAAGCATGTACTAGCAAATATGTTTTAAAGATTTCCAATTTTATGAACAAGCTGAGTAAGCTTGAGTTTTATGAAAGAAAAGATAGCGGCACATGTTCAAATGTTTCCATGTGGTTTTTCCGAGATATTGAGCCCGAGGTTTTATGGTACCGCAGCACACAGGTCTTATTCTCATTGTCGACGCTGAGTGTACTCCGTGATAACAGCCATTGCTGTGAGAGTCTTTGGCGGCCCCCTACTCACGACAAAGACGATGGGAGTCTTGGGCGGGCCCCACTACATCGTAGAGTAAACGTTGGTTGTATCTTTGGCGTGCCCTACACAACGTGGATTGTGAAATGTTTTTAAAAGAGTTTATCTCATTTACATGCCTTACGAGATTTGATGATATACTTGTTGGTTTTCTGAAAGTCTATTATGATTCCACGTTTACTTTCAATGCTTGAATACAAATGCATATGCTCATAGTTTTCAGGTCACATGTTTTACAAGTCACAGATATTTAACACAGTCACTCACCGAGCTTCATAGCTCATTCCTTCTATGTTTTCAAACCTTTCGTAGAGATCGAGCTCCCGCACCCGAGTTCTTGCCATAGTCTGCTGAAGCTTCATAAGTTAAATACTTTGTGCGTGGTTTGTTTTTGTCTAGCAAGTCTCTATGTTTGTAAATTATTTTGAGAGGACTTTGGGGTTATAGTTGTTTGTACATTAGAGGTTGTATAAACACCGGTTTGTCTTGTGTTGTTTCGATGCACTAGACTTTTAGTTTCCAAGAGAGACTTGTGAATGGTTTCTCCTTGTATATGTTTAATAGTTGTCCAGCTTCCGCTATGTCATGTTTATGTGTTCCATTTTCGAACATAGTATGTTTATCGTGTGAATCAGGGTCACTGTGTATTGTTAAGAGCTAAACAATGTCTGCTGGCTTCACGCCGCCTTTCGTCTTTGAAAGAGTTAGCGGTGTAGTTCGGGAGGGGGTGTGACAACTTGGTATCGAGCGATTAGCTCCATGGGAGTGAGACAGGCAAGTTAGCTCACGAGAATAAAGTAAAAGTCATAGCATGTTATTGAGTTAGTTCGATCGAACTAGTAGAGTATGGTTCAAGTAAGGGTAAGAGCAAGTCCAGATTAGGCTAAAATATGAATAGAAGTTTAGTAGTGTGTATTTGAGTTAAGTATCCATAGCATGTCTAATATTTTGATATGTTATAGGAGTCATGCCACCACGCACTAGCGGCAGCGCGCAGTAGATCGGGCGGGACGCAGATCCTACCCAAGGCCAACTGAGAGGGGATCTAGTGCCCGAGAGTCCAAACCGAGGCCAGAGATCGCAGAAGATGCCATTTCCTCACAGGGAGGTAGGCGGCCGCAGAGAGAGCGGGCCAGTGATCCGTAAAAGGCGTATGGAATAGAACGTCCAAAGAAATTGGGAGCCACGGTGTTTGAGGGTTCCACAGATCCACCACACGCCGAGGTGTGGTGAATAAACTTGAGAAATGTTTTGATGTGATGAGTGCCTCAAGAGCGTAAAGTCAAGCTAGCCACATTCTGCTAGAGAAAGAAGCGAGAGGGATGGTGGAAGTCAATTTTAGCTGAGACGGAGTGATGCACGCACATTAGATCGGCAAACTTTCGAGAGGAATATTTGAAGATAAATATTACCTCAGCACATACCGCATGCAAAGCAAAGAGAGATGAATTTTTAGAATTAAAGCAAGGGTCACTATCGGTGGTGAGTGCGAGAGAAGGTATACCGAGCTATCACGGTATCTTGATGTTATTGTGGCATCCGAGAGTGACAGTGTCGACGATTTGAAAGAGGGTTACGACCGAGATATCGTACCCGATCCACGACCATTGCTAAGTGGACTGACTTCTCACACCGTGGTAGAGAGCCGCCTACGTGTTGAGCGAGTATAGCAGCGAGCGCGATCGATGAGTGGAGCCTACTCGTGGGCCTTCAACGACGAGTAGTTTTGGGGTCGCGAATAAGAGTGAAGATTTACACAGGGTGAATGTTTCAAGTCGTCGAGGACTTTAAGAATCGAAATGCGGCGGATATCGAGGTAGATGAATGTTAGTGGTGCCTATCGAGAGGCAGAGTCAAAGAGCACCTAGTCAATCTGCGGATCCACGGCAAGACCACGCACAATGCAGAGTTCATTGCCGTCAGCGCACAAGGAGAACTCCATGTGCAAATTGTGGCAAGAATCATCGAGGCCAATGTCTTGTTGGTGTCGGTGTGTGTTACCAGATGTGGCGCGCCAGGGCATTTCAAGAGGGATTGTCCACGGCTTAGAGCAACACACAGGACCACCAGAGTTGGGTCCCGAGCGGTTGAGCGGCCAGATTTCCGAGAGAGTCAGCAGGAGAGGCACCAGTGGTGCAAAACGAGAAGGGGTTGTAGGAGACCTGAGGCAACAGGAAAGGTCTACGCTATGACTCAAAGAGAAAGCGAGAGGATGCACGGATGTGATTACGATACGATTTCTATTTGTAATGTACTGCATGTGTTTTGATAGATCCAGTGCTACGCATTCCTTTGTTTCCAGCTTTATTCCTAACTAAGCTTAGTAGGAAGCTAGAACCTTTATTTGAGGAGTTAGTTATATACACTCCAGCTTGGTGATGCTTTACTAGTCAATTCAATGTTGCGAGATTGTGAGGTCTTGGTAGAAGGTCTCAATATGTTGGTGGATCTTCTTCCACTAGAGTTGCGATGTTAGATGCAATCTTAGGGATGGATTTCTTATTCACTCATTATGCTTCCATGGATTGCCATAAAAGGAAATTGTTTTTAGAAAACCGTGGTTGGTCAAGTGGTTTTCAAGGGTGAAAAGAAGATTATTCCTACGAGTTTGATTTCACATTCAAAGCTCGTAAATTGTTGAGAAAAGGATGCACGGCGTTTCTTGCTCACGTAGTGGAGAGGTGCAGGAAGAAAAGCTAAAACCGTAAGATGTTCTTGTGGTAAATGAGTTTCTTGATGTTTTTCCAAAGGATCCATCGGTTACCATCCGATAGGGGAGGTAGAGTTCACTATTTTATTGCTACCGTGAAGCAAAGACTCTATTTCGCAGCGCTCGTATAGAATGGCTCCAAGTGAGCTCAAAGAGTGAAGATGCAATTACAAGAACTAGTTGATAAGGGATACATCGGACCTAGTGTATCATGCGGGAGCTCCAGTGTTATTTGTAAAGAAGAAAGATGGTACCCTTAGATTATGCATTGATTACGACGAGTAAACAAAGTAACGATCGTAACAAGTATCCTTTACCCCGTATTGATGACTTGTTTGACCATTCCACGAGGAGCATTAGTGTTTTCTAAGATTGATTTGAGATCGTGATACCATCGATTAAAGGTAAGGGAATCGACATTCCTAAGACAAAGATTCGTAACAGTGCACGGGCATTATGAGTTTCTAGTAATGCCGCTCGGTTTGACGCGAATGCACCAACAGCTTTTCATGGACCTCATGAAATGAGGATATTCCACCAGTATTTGGATCGATTCGTGATAGTATTTATTGATGATATACTAGTTTACTCGGTTGTGAAAGCTCATGAGGAACATCTAAGGATTATTCTGCGAACACTACGAGATAAACGATTTATGCGCTAAATTCACCAAATGTGAGTTTTGGTTGGATCGTAGTGTTTTTGGGGCATGTTGTCTCAAAGAAATGGAGTTTGTGTGGATCCAAATAAAGTTAAAGTCAGTAGTCAATCGGGAAAGACCACCATCGGTGACGACAGAGGTACGTAGTTTCCTAGGCTTGGCGAGATACTACAAAGCGGTTTGTTGAGGATTTCTCACGATTAGCATTACCTTTAACAGCTTTGACAAGAAAGAATGCTATGTTTGAATGGTCAGACAAGTGCGAACAGAGTTTTCAGGAGCTGAAAATGAGATTAGTTACAGCACCTATTCTGACACTTCCTGTAACGGGAAAAGAGTATGTGATTTACTGTGATGCCTCGAGACAAGGTTTAGGGTGTGTTCTGATGCAAGAAGGAAAAGTAATAGCTTATGCGTCAAGACAATTGAAAAAGCATGAATGTAATTACCCTACCCACGATCTTGAGTTAGCAGGCAGCTTGTTCTAGCAATCAAGATCCGGAGACATTACTTGTTTGGTGAAAGGTGTCACATCTACACAGATCATAAGAGTCTGAAGTATATCTTTGATCAGAGGGAGTTGAATATGAGACAGAGAAGATGGTTAGAACTGATTAAAGATTATGATTGTACAATAGAATACCATCCAGGGAAGGCGAATGTGGTAGCAGATGCTTTGAGCAGGAAGTCAAGACTTCCTAGGGATGCTTTGTGTGGTATTCGAGCAACATTTTTAAGAACTCTAAGGGATTCTAAGGCAGTTGTAAATGCAGAGAGTTCAGGGAGCCTTTTAGCTCAGTTCCAGGTCAGGTCTTCACTCGTAGCAGAGGTTGTGAGAAGACAACCAGAGGATAGTAACTTGCAAAAAATGTTTGGAAAGTCCAAACAAGGCCCAGAAGCAGAGTTTAAGATGAGATCAGACGGGGCCATAGAAAAAGGCAAGGAAGACTATGTGTTCAAAATTTAGTGAGCTTAAAGATGCTATTCTAGAGGAAGCTCACAGTTCAGCTTACGCTATGCATCCAGGAAGCACCAAGATGTACAAAACTTTGAAGGGAACGTATTGGTGGCCTGGGATGAAACGAGAGATAGCTGATTATGTTGATAGATGTTTGATCTCGCCAACAAAGTTAAACCCGATTAGACAGAGGCCGAGGACTCCTTAACCTTGCGCCAAAGGCGAGTGGAAATGGGAGCATATCACTATGGATTTTCTGTTTGGATTACCACGCACTTCGGTGGGCATGATGGTATTTGGGTAATAGTGGATAGACTCACTAAAACAAAGACGGTTTGTACTGGATTAAAGCGACGTCTACGCTTGATCACCTAGCTAAGCTATACGTCGATAGAATTGTGAGTCAATACGGTGCCGCCAAAGTGTCTATCGTTTGAGATAGAGATCCAAGATTTATTTCTAAGTTTTGGCCTAGCATACGAAAGCAATGGGAACAAAGTGAAGTTTAGTCTGACATTCCATCCTCGCACGGATGGGCGATCGAGAGAGAACCATCCGGACCTTAGAGGACATGTTTAGAGCATGTGTCCTTCAATTTAAAGGGAGTTGGGATACACACCTATCGCTTATGGAATTTGCTTACAATAACAATACCAATCGAGTATTGGTATGGCACCATTTGAGGCTCTGTATGGAAGACCATGTAGAACGCCTGCGTATGTTGGAATGAAGTTGAGAGCGGAAGCTTATCGGTCCCGAGTTGGTACAAGTTACTACGAGACAATATTATGGTAATCAAAGAGAATCTGAAGGTAGCTCAAGACCGTCAGAAGATTTACGCAGATAAGCGACGAAAGGACTTAGAATTCCAAGTCGGAGATCAAGTTTTCTTGAAGTTATCTCCGTGGAGAGGTGTCCTTCGTTTTGGTAAGAAGGGTAAACTAAGCCCGGATATATTGGTCCTTATCCAATGAACGGACGAGTTGGGCCAAAGACCTTTCTGTGATCGGAGTTGCCAGTAGAACTATCTCGAGTACATGATGTATTTCATGTGTCCATGTTAAGGAAGTATATCCCAGATCCGACACATGTGCTGCAAGCACAACCAGTTGAGCTGAAAGAAGATATGAGTTACGTAGAGGATGCAGTTCAAATCCTCGACAGGAAAGAGCAAGTTTTGAGGAACAAGACAATCCCACTCGTGAAGGTTCGTTGGAGACATCACGGAGTGGAGGAGGCAACCTGGGAGTTAGAGGATCTAATGAGAAGCAAGTACCCGACGATATTCACCTAAGGACTACTAAATTTCGAGGACGAAATTTCTTAAGGGTGAGGTAAGTTGTAAACCCGATCTCTTTGGAACTTCTTTATTATCAAACAACAAAAAGAAAGAAGAAATGAATGTTTAAAACTTGGTTTCCCATGTTTAAAAAAAGAAAAGAAATGAAGTGAAAGACAAAAGGAAAACAAGGAAAGAAAGTTTAAACCATTTTGGTTTGGTTTGCTTTGAAAGACAAAAGAAGAAAAGGAAATGAAACAATGTTTTATATTAAGTTATTTTGGTTTTGTTAAGAAAAGAAAAGAAAAGAAAAGAAAAGAAAGAAAGAAGATAAAGGAAAGAAAAGAAAAGGAAAAAGAAATAGAAAATGAAAAAGCAAAAGTGCAAAAAGACAAAGGACCTCTTCCACCGATTGATTTTTTTAAAAAAGGGTTTCTCTCCATTTTCTTCTCTTTCATCACAATCTAAGGCTGAAGCTTCGTGGTTGAAGGAGAAAGGAAGAAGAAGGAGGCCATTTTTGGTGATTTTGGGCTGGAGTTGCAGAAGGAAAGAGGAAAACTCAAGGGAATTCACTTTTACAAAGAAGAAAATCAACTCAGACAAGCTCTGATTTTCTGTTCATCTCGAGCTCCACAAGAAGAGGTAAGAGTTGAGCTTTTGTTTCATGAAAGTTAACGCATATTGGAACACAATTCGTGAAGGAAGCTCGAGCCAATTCTGATGTTAAGTTGCTGTTTTGTTAAGAGGAAGGCAGAAGACAGAATTTTGCTGTCAAATCCGAGAAGTCTCTGATGTTTTGGTTGTTCTGATCTGTATACTTGGAGTTAGAAGCTCTAATTGGTATGGTTCGATATCTTATTCAATTTCCTACATGTTTTGTGAAGGAATCGTGAGAAGAAAATGATTGGAAGATGTTGTAATCTTCAGGTTAAGTTTCAAGTTTAGAGCAGGAAGTGAAATCTGGAACAGCAGAAGTATCAATTTAGGGGTTAAGCTACTGAGGTAATTTATAACCAATACGTTAGGAATCTCATTTTCATATCTTCATAAGAGTTTTAGATGGTTCAAAAAGGAAGAGTTTGGTATAAAGTACATTCTTTTTGGATAAGTAATGAAGAAGTTATGGCTGTCTGAATACAGGGCAGAAAATCTGAAAATGCTGGAATTTTTGAAAGTGTGTTTTCTTGTAGTTTTAGGGTTAAAAACCATGAGCTCGAGGTTCTAATACATGAATTTGGTTTGTTTGACAGGCCAAGAGCAAATAGGTCAAGTGTACGGGCTAAGATTCTAGTTCAAGCAATCGTGAGTGATAAAAGGAACTTCAAAAGTGTATATATGTTTGAATTATGTTCAAGAAATGCAAGTTTTGCTAGAATAAAGTTTTCAATGCATTATGCTTTCTTTTGAGTACATGTTTATGACTATTCATGTTTTCCTAGAAATGTGTCAAGTGTTCATTGTGACCCTAAAAGTCTTTATAAAGTTTATACATGAGCATATGTCAATGGTTGCCAAAATTTATGGAAATGTTATGATTTCAAGCAAGCATGTACTAGCAAATATGTTTTAAAGATTTCCAATTTTATGAACAAGTTTGAGTAAGCTTGAGTTTTATGAAAGAAAAGATAAGCAGCATGTTCAAATGTTTCCATGTGGTTTTTCCGAGATATTGAGCCCGAGGTTTTATGGTACCGTGCACACATTAAAGTCTTATTCTCGTTGTCGACGTTGAGTGTACTCCGTGACAACAGCCACTGCTCGTGAGTCTTTGGGGCGGGCCCCACTACGACAAAGACGATGGGAGTCTTTGGGCGGGCCCCACTACATCGTAGAGTAAACGTTGGTTGTACTTGGCGCGCCTGCCCTACACAACGTGGATTGTGAAATGTTTTTAAAAGAGTTTATCTCATTTACATGCCTTACGAGATTTGATGATATACTTGTTGGTTTTCTGAAAGTCTATTATGATTCCACGTTTACTTTCAATGCTTGAATACAAATGCATATGCTCATAGTTTTCAGGTCACATGTTTTACAAGTCACAGATATTTAACACAGTCACTCACTGAGCTTCATAGCTCATTCCTTTTATGTTTTCAAACCTTTCGGTGTAGAGATCGAGCTCCCGCACCGAAAGTTCTCGCCATAGTCTCATCAAGCTTCATAAGTTAAATACTTTGTAATGTGTTCGGTTTTGTCTAGCAAGTCTCTATGTTTGTAAATTATTTTGAGAGGACTTTGGGGTTATAGTTGTTTGTACATTAGAGGTTGTATAAACACTGGTTTGTCTTGTGTTGTTTCTGATGCACTAGACTTTTAGTTTCCAAGAGAGACTTGTGAATGGTTTCTCCTTGTATATGTTTAATAGTTGTCCAGTTTCCGCTATGTCATGTTTATGTGTTCCATTTTCGAACATAGTATGTTTATCAGGTGAATCAGGGTCAACAGGTATTGTTAAGAGCTAAACAATGTCTGTTGGCTTCACGCCGCCTTTCGTGCTGAGTTAGCAGGTAGTTCGGGAGGGGGTGTGACAAATGGGTCATAGCCATGGACCAAGAAATGGAGTCTATGTACTTCAATTCTGTTTGGGATCTTGTAGATAAGCCTGATGGGGGTCAAACCTATAGGTTGTAAGTGGATCTACAAGAGAAAACGTGGTGTAGATGGGAAGGTGCAAACCTTTAAAGCTAGACTAGTAGCAAAGGGGTATACCCAGGTTGAAGGGGTTGACTATGAGGAAACCTTTTCACCAGTTGCTATGGTAAAGTCTATCCGTATCCTTATTGTCACTGTCACAGATTATTACTATGGGGTGTGACAAATGGATGTGAAGACAACGTTTTTGAATGGCAATCTTGAGGAAAACATATACATGGACCAACCAAAAGGGTTCATTGAACTAGAACAAGAGCAAAAGGTTTGCAAGCTTAAAAGGTCAATTTATGGGCTAAAACAAGCCTCTAGATCATGGATTATAAGATTTGATGAAGCAATCAACTCTTATGGTTTTGACGATAATGATGATGAACCTTGTGTCTACAAGAAAATCATCAATAGTTTTGTCGCATTCCTAATTCTCTATGTGGATGATATCCTACTCATTGGGAATGAAGTAGATTATATTATTGACATCAAGGAATGGCTAGCTATGCAGTTCCAAATGAATGATTTGGGTGATAAGTAGTTTGTTCTTGGGATCCAGATTGTCCAGAACCGCAAGAATAAAACACTAGCCTTGTCTCAAGCATCTTACATAGACAAATTGTTGTCAATATTTAAGATGCAAGATTCCAAAAAAGGCTTGTTGCCTTTTAGACATGGAATCCATTTGTCTAAGGAACAATGTCCTAAGACACCTCCAGGAGTTGAGGATATGAGACGGATTCCTTATGCATCGGCTGTTGGGAGCCTACTGTACGCCATGTTGTGTACTAGGCCAGACATCTGTTTTTGCAGTTGGGATGGTCATTAGGTATCAATCCAATCCAGGACTTGAACAATGGACAACGGTTAAAATAATCCTTGAACAATTTTGTATGAGGCTAAGGATTTGATCCTTACAGGATACACAGATTCTGACTTTTAGACTGATAAAGATTCTCGGAAATCTACATCAGGGTCAGTATTCACTCTTAACGGAGGAGCTGTAGTATGGCGGAGCGTCAAGCAAGGATGCATCGCTGATTCCACCATGGAGGCCGAATATGTAGCAGCTTGTGAAGCACCTAAGGAGGTCGTTTGGTTAAGGAAATTCATGCTAAATTTGGAAGGTGTTCCAAACATGACTTTGCCTATCACACTGTATTGCGATAACAGTGGTGCAGTGGCAAATTCGAGGGAACCCCGAAGTCACAAGAGGAGAAAACACATAGAGCGGAAGTATCATCTCATCCGGGAGATCGTGCATAGAGGATACGTTATTGTCACGAAGATAGCCTCAAAGCACAACATTGTTGATCCTTTTACAAGGCCCTCACGACAAAAGTATTTGAGAGTCACCTAGAAGGTCTGAGTTTACAAGTCTTTCCCAACTAGGGCAAGTGGGAGCATTTTGTACAAAGGGGTTTAAATACCCTAGTTTATTGTATTTACATTAATGTAATGTTTTACTACTCCACAAGCTTTAGGTCAAGTGGGAGATTGTTGGGATTTATGCCCTAAACTTGTGTAATTTTAATCAATTAAATAAAGTGTTATTTGTTTTGATAGAATTACAGTCTTGCTTTATAAATCCAATAAACTACGCTTCAAGGTTATAACATTTATCTTGAACATCAGTGTAGTGGACACTATTTGGGTTGAGTTCAAAAATATAACCTAAATAGTCTATGGTATAAGAATAAGGTTGGAAACCTCATTCTGGTAACACCATGGATGCGGCTCACTTTGTAATTAGTACAAATGAGGTAATCCAACTCATTCATGTAGTTGACATTCGAGTGGGGGCATCTTGTATGAAGAGTTCATACAAGACTGGATCGCAAATTATTAGTTTAACCAGTGTAACACCGTCAACAGAATAAGACAAGTAATTGATAGATGGTCATTAGTGTCGACCTAAATGTTGAGCAAGTTAAGAACTCCTGCTTATAGGGGTTTGTCCTTAGACTAGTATGGGTGAGAGTGACCTGTAGCCGACTCAATAAGCCTACCTTCTCGTGGACAGAACCTCGTAGGTAGCTGGAAACTTAACTGTGCAAGATGGAATTCACTCATTCCTCTACTAAGGAATTAGATAGGTTGTTCCCTTAAGAATTGATTCCAGATCTTGAAAATTGGGGCCCCACCCTCTATAAGAGTAGGAGTCTAAGGTAGGACCTCAGACTTGTTGTTCATTAGAGGCTCAGTGGTGCTTAAGGTGGAAAGAGATAATCACAGGGATAAAACGGTAATTTGAACCAGTCATGATTAAGAACAACCTGTGAAGGGTCGACTCATGGGTAATGAATATATCAGTGGACACAATATTATCTACAGCGAGGAGAGGGCAGCTACAAGTCAATAGTTGAGTGACTTGTAGTTAATGAATATTGATTAACTGGATCAAACTGGATAAAAGAGTTTGATCAGTTAATCTCACATCATTGGAGCTCATGAACTGTAGGTCTATTAGGTCCCTCTGTTGGCTCAATATGGTAATATTAAGGGTATAAAATTAGGAATGAAATTGAAGTGTTCAACTTCATATATGAGGTGTTATATCAATTATATATGATATAATTGATATAATATATAGTTTTAATGTGAATTAGATTCATATATAAACTATATACTAAAGAGGGAATAAAGGAGGTGTAGGATGGTCATTTCCATCCTATTTCCCTATACATATGGTTGCATGATATGCAATTAGGTTAAGTAATTCCAAGCTTTTGTTGTGTTGTTGGAAAGGTTCCAAGACAACAAACATCTCTCTCACAAAACACCTCACCTCTCCTAAAGGGAACCCACCTTCCTCTCTCACCTGGAGAACAACGGAGAAGATCCGGTGGTAGTGTCGGTGTTCGTACGAGTTCGTGTTTGTTGAGACCTTGATCGTGAGAGAGGAGGAGAACTTGAAGAAAGGTTCTTGAAAGATAACTTTCTTGTTGTCCATTATGTTCATATGCTTAATCTAGTTATATATGTTTTTGAATTAAATCGCTGTAACTAAATAAAGAGCGCGCGATTCACAATCGCTTCCGCTGCGGGACTTCGATTCCCTTCAGAACATAAGGTCGTCAGTTACTAGAATTGTGTTGATATTGTTTTTCCAAATTTTGAAATTATCTCCCACTAATTTTTAGGATGCTAGTAACGCTATTATTAAGCCAGAATTTTTTGCAGAAAAATCAAATAAGAATCTTTGTGTCAGTCTGACAAAATTTTTTTTGAAATCTAGTCAAGTTTTAGCAAAAAGTTATCCTATGATCCCTTGGTCATTAAAAATTTGCAATGATATCCGAAAGATTTAGAATGACCGCCACCGTAGGGTGAACAAAAACACTCCTCCTCTAGGACGAGACTTTCTCGACCAGACCCTAATCCCAGAATCACTCTTATTCCATTAGGCGTCCAGTTACCATTTTCGGTCGAATCCATTAACTCTTAATGAATCCCGTGAGTGTCACGCTCAGTCTTTAAGTTTCCAAGTATCCATCCAAGCAATAGCCACCGAAGGTTGAACCAAGAAGGAAAACGAACAAGGAAACCGTATCCTTTTCAGGAATTCACAGTGTTCTGACACCAATGATCAAGGCCCTCCGAAGGGATTGTCTTGTCCAGGAAAAACTAGCTGGTGGATCATAGGGGTCTCACGGTGTGAATCGAAAGAAGAGATCGTTCGTCCCGTTTTAACAAGACCCGCTCCCACTCACTATAAGTACTCTCTCAATCCACTATGATATTGATCCATACAAATACCATCCGAAGGGTTACACTCCAAATTCCGCCACAAGGTCGAGTATGGATCTCACTGTGCAGACTTCAACAGAGATTTGTGGTCGGAAATTCAAATGTATCTTATACACTTTACTTCCTCCCACTCAGCACTTTATATTATACGGGATTGACCTAGATAAATCGACTAATATTTACCTTAGGTCTATGTGAGTATATTAATCAGCTTTTAATTAAAGCCAATCACGATAATATAACCTAAGAATCTCCGGACCGAATTCACTCCCAGGTCAATTTCCAGGTAGGGGTGTTCCGCAAAGCGTCAGCTTAAATACCCCAGCGTTAGACAAAATCTTTCCTTCGACAGAGTTACTTATCAGTCCCCATTAAAATGTCATATTTTGATTTCATAATTCTAATCTCATTATGACTAGAAAACCTAAGTCTAATTATTCAAGTTCTAAAGATTTTAAAACTAATAATTAACTTAGGATACATGCATTTTTATGTTATAGTGCTTGATCATTTATCCCATGAATAACTTTATACTATAACAAATATTCATCACATTAAATAAATGCATGACCATACTTTTAATCTAAGAAATATAAATCTTATATTAAATAAATTAAAACATGCTTTAATTAAATATAATCTATAATGCATACTATATATTATAACACTTATAATATAAATATGATGCATGAAATGTTTAACATAAAGTGAGATTTTAAATATATATGACATACATTATGCACGTAGAATAAAAATATTTCATACATCTCATGCATAAAATAATTAAATAGAAAAAATCAGATCGGTTTTAGAACTTAAGGGTATTAAATATAAATTAATTAGCATGAGTATAACAATTATATCAATAACAATTAATTGATTAAATTAATTAAAATTATTTTACCTTTTACCAAAGAAATAATAAATTAAGAAGAAGGAAAACCACCCACGTTGAAGGAAACAACCTCACGCCGACGTTGCACGCAAACCGCCCGCGAACTGCCCCTTAACGCACACAGTGTTGCAACGCCGTGGGAAGCGTTGCAATGCTGCAGCACTCAGTGTCGCACGTCGCGTGCTCCACGCCAAGGCATTGCAACACTAATCTGCAACATGGTTTCCTTCCGCGCGGATAGCGCTGAGACGCCGAAGAACATCGTCTCAACACCGTCGACAGAACAACAAGCCCGTCTTGCTTTCTTTGTCGTTTGTCGCCCGTTTCCATCCGATTTCTTCTCACCAACTCTTGCCGCCAAATTCCTAGACTTACAGACTCGATTTATTTTCTAATTGGCCTAAAAAACACGAGCATTTACTTTTGATCTCATCAAATAGAAAATAAACCTAAACTCGTGGCAAAACCGAAAACGCCCAATTATGAAAACCAACAAAATTCATCTCAGAAATTTAAGAATTCCCACCAAATTTTAAACAAACAAATGCACAACGAGAAGCCAACGATTGACTCTAATACAAATTGAAGGGAATGAAATCCTGCCCAGCGAAAGGGTGATCGAATCACCATAGTATTGTTGCGAAATTTGTTTTCTTAAAACTGTTTCTATCTCATAAAAACAAGGTGAAACATGCAAATTAACAAGAAAAAACAGCAAGTGTACTTACTTGTTTAAGAACGGTCTTCAAGTTTTCTTTCTCCGTTCACGAACCCTTCGTGATCACGATCTCAACGTACTCAATCCCCTCGAACAATGAGTAACCCGGACACCTCCACAGAGTTTCTGTCACCCCCATCCTAGCTTACTTGCCTAACCTAGGAAGAGATGCAAAGACAAAGATAACCAAACCTCTTGTTGGCTTTCCTTGACTAACCCAAGACTTAACTTAAAATAAACGTAACACAACATATTTGAACAAGCAAAATTAAGCACTGATATACACTCATATATGAAACACATTCACTTCCTTTACTATGTTCTTTAGATAATCATAAAGTTTCCAAGTTTATTACAACCCATCTAATATGTTCTCACTACAAACCATATACAAAAGAAAGTGTATATACAAGGAGCTAAATGGCGTGGTGGCAAATAGGTCTTGTGAAGGCTAAGCACTGGAAACTCGTCTGCTACCTGGGAAGAGTAGACATAAAGAAAACGTGAGCTAGGAAGCTCAGTGAGTGTCTATTATAAGTTCACAAGTGAAGCATAAAAAAAAATGGCAGACTATAAATAGAAAATAGCTTAACATAAACAAACCATGCTTTCAATTTACAGGTTAAAGTCACCACTTATGCATAACACACAACTCATATTGTAGTATTATATTGAGGGTAGATAGATCAATAATGTAGAAGCTCATAACAATAAAACACATGACATGATGCCACTTTTGAACCATAGAGGTGGTAGAGTTACATTTGTACCAATAAGGTTCATACCTCTCTCACTTGCACGTAGAATACCTTTGGCCCTTTGGTTTTCCCTAATACCTTCTCTATGTCCTTCAGTATTAAGGTATGACCATTTACTACCCGAATACCTTCTCATTGTCCTTCAGTATCGAGAAATTATGATTCATTCCCCGCTAAGTACCTTCTCGAATATCCTTCAGTATTAGGGGTTAACCACGATCAAGGGCATAACTTGTTTACCATGGAAATCATGTCTTTATAACACATACAACAATTTCTTGACATTTTCATATTATCATCTAAACATGTTCCCAAGTGGATTTACACAAAAGATTCTCTAAAGGAAAGCATACTTTCATAATTCAGTTTCCATACTTGGATTTATAGTTACAACTAATTGAAAGCATGCTTAGGTTCCATCATGAACTTTATGTTAGAAAACTCTATGAAGCCATACATAACTAGTTCAAACAGGATGTAATTATCAACACTTATGTTCTTGAAGAAAAACATAGGTCAAGCATAGTTCTAAGATAGAGTCACTCACAGTATTAGAATTAGAACCTTGGCTTGTAAACTTGACCTATTGCTCTTGACCTGTCAAATAAACCAACTCAACCATTAGAACCTCGAGCTCATGATTTTTAACCTTAAAACATGCAGGAAAACACACTTTCAAATTTTCCAAGCATTTTCATTTTTCTCACCTGCTTTTGAGACAACCATAACTTCTTCATTACTTATCCAAAAATAATGTAATTTATACCAAACTCTTCCTTTTTTAACCCTCTAAAAATCATATGAAGACATGAAATTGAAATTCGAAACGAATTTGTTCAGAAATACCTCGAAAGCTACTTTTCTCAAAACAAGCTTCTGTTGTTTCCAGATTCGGATTTCCTGGTGCACAACAAATTTAATATGAACAACCAAAACATCAGAGACTTCCCGGATTTGACAACATACTTCTGTCTTTTGCCTTCCTCTTAACAAAACAGTAACATCAATTCCTTTCCTTATGCACCTTAGAAACAGGTCTAATTCAATCCCATAACTCAATTCAGATTAGCCATACACACAATTGGTTGTAAGGTATATAGAAATGGAAGAGAATCTCCTTCAATCTCTTGCTAGAAGTTTTTCCCTTTCACCTAAAATTACAGGTTCAACTTTCAGCTTGGGTTCCTCAAAATTTATCAGCACAACCACCAAATATTTTTTGGTAAACCTCAAGGACAACATCGTAGCTTACTTACCTCAAAATTTCAGCTTCTAACTCTTCCTCAAGAGCTCAAAACAGACTGATCTCCTCATACTGTTCTGCTCTCCGAGAATCCTGAACCCTCTTCACTCGTCTGCACTTTTCTTTTTCGTCCTTTTGGTATTTTCTGAAACGCCGATCCATTTCGTATTCTACACTCAATTTCTGAGATTTGGACACAAAAAGCATCGAATTTGGTTCAGTAGATTGAGAGATATGATCGTTTGAAGATGACCCATTTTTCAGCTGCTTGCTGTTTTTTCTAACGAATTTGACAAAGACCTACTTGCCTTGTTTAACTCCGAGGCTTCACCTCCCTTGGCCAGCTCTTCCTTCAATATTTACATCATAATCACCTTTTTAAAGCACCAAAATAAGTGTGTAAATAAACCCTAAGCATTTAGCCAACTTATCCTAAGTTTGTGAGACATATGATCTTCCATTCAATACATGATGCACCTAAAACTTCTCCAATTTGCTAATGATTTGAACTTACTTCAATGCAACTTTTAATATGCTTATTTCAATGGTTTACCTATCCCCTTATGAAGTTTAGACACATTGTAGCTCCAAATTCAATAGATTCCGAAATTCGATCACGACATCATTTAGTGCAACCTATACGATTTTGCATATTTTAAAACTTCATGAACGAGTGCAAAATGATAAATGAAAATAGAGTTTAGGGCTTACAGTTTCTCGGTTGTTCTACTTTTGGTAGAATGAGAGTTGTGGAACTTTTATTTTGGGTGAAAGGGTGGTGAGATTGAGAAGAATGCAAGAGCTCTTTGGTGAGATTTCCAAAAAAAGGGCCTTGTGTTACCAAATCATTCTTGCAAAGGAGTTTAAATAATGGTGATAGGTCGAGTTGAAATTTTCACCTATTTACCATTTAACCACAACCGTAGGTTATGCAGATCATATTTGCATAACAACATATCATAAGATATCTCATATCTCATTATACAAATCACATTTGTATAATTGTGGATTTTTAAATTCAATCACATCCAATTTCTCCAATCCAATTTCTCCAAATTATCCCTAATTAAATAATTAGGCTAACCTATAGTTTATTCTGAATCTCATTCACATTAAACTATATAATATGTCAATCATATCTCATATAAATGACATAATTACCCTTTAGTGAACTTGAACACTTCAAATTCACACCTAAAGTGTAAACCCTCTATTAATCCAGTTTAAGCCAACCAAGGGACCTAATGGACCTACAGTGACAAGCTTCAATAATCCAAGATTAACCTGTCAAGCTCTTTGACCCGATTAATCAACATTTATTAGCTATGGTAACGCTCCACTAAAGCCCGTAGCTGCACTCCCGTTAGTGTAAGACAAGTTGTGTCCACTAATATGACCAATGCCCATGAGTCGACCCTTCAAAGGTTTCTCGTAGACACTGTTGGGTCAAATAACCGTTTTACCCTTGTGTCTACTTCTTGCTCCTTAAGTCCCACTACTCCTCTAATGAACAACAACGTTGTAATGTTCCAACCATACACAATAACAATCTCGGGCCAGTGAGAGGGTGGGCACCGTTGTCCATGCCCTAGAGTCAGCATTAAAGGTAACAACCCTCTAGTGTCCCTAAAAGCGGAAACGAGTGAATTCCATCTCGCGTAGTTAAGTTCCCAACTCCCCACGTGGTCCTGTCCTTTAGAAGATAAGCATAATGGGCGAATAACTGTGACTACCCTCACCCGTACTGGTAAAAGGACAAACCCCCGTAGACAGAAGTCCGTAACATGCTCAGGATTCAAGTCGAGTCACTAATGGTCATCGACGAAGTTATTAGTCCCATATTGTTAACGGTGTTACATCAGTAAATCTCCAACCCTATCCATATACTGTAGACCGTTCGAGTCATTAACTGGAACGTGATCCTCCCTGTGTGTCCACTACACACTGTTGAAGTTATAGTTTTCTCATAAATTCAATGAAGGAATCGTAGTGCCGCAGCGGAAGCGATTGCAAATCGCGCGCTCTTGATTTAGGTACAACGATTAATTCAAGAACATAAAACATTAGATTAAGCATGTAAAATAGAATGGACAACAAGAAATTACCTTTGAAGAACCTTTCTTCGAGTGCTTCTCACTCCCACGAGCACAATCTCAGTAACAGGAACTCCAACGTGTGAAGACACGACCACCAGATCTTCTCCGTTGTTCTCTAGGCGAGGGAGGAAGGGTTGTTCCCTTTAGGAGAGGTGAGGTATTTTGAGAGAGATCTGTGCTTTGGAACTCTTCCAACAACACAACAAGAGAGCTTGTAAAATTTGCTCAGAATGACTTAACCTAGTTGCATCTCATGCAACCATATATAGAGAGGAATTGGATATAAATGACCATCCTACCCCTCATTTTATTCTCTCTTTAGTATATAGTTTATATAT
The DNA here is from genome assembly GCA_036507285.1 of Trichosanthes cucumerina. Taxonomy (NCBI): domain Eukaryota; kingdom Viridiplantae; phylum Streptophyta; class Magnoliopsida; order Cucurbitales; family Cucurbitaceae; genus Trichosanthes; species Trichosanthes cucumerina. The sequence continues at coordinate 21,218,150 of CM071843.1, read as the reverse complement.
GAATCTAATTCACATTAAAACTATATATTATATCAATTACATCATATATAATTGATATACCACCTCATGTATGAAATTGAACACTTCAATTTCACTCCTAACTTTATACCCTCAATATTACCATATTGAGCCAACAGAGGGATTGATGGACGTACAGTTCATGAGCTCAAATGATGTGAGATTACTGATCAAACTCTTTGATCCAGTTCATCAATATTCATTAACTACAAGTCACTCCACTAAAGACTTGTAGCTGCACTCTCCTCACTGTAGATATTATTGTGTCCACTGATATAGTCATTACCCATGAGTCGACCATTCACAGGTTGTTCGTAATCACAGCTGGGTCAAATTACCGTTTTACCTCTTTGATTACCTCTTTGCTCCTTAACCACCACTGATCCTCTAATGAACAACAAGTCTAAGGTCCTACCTTAGACACATACCCTCATAGAAGGCGGGGCCCCGTTGTTTAAGACCTTGAGTCAATTCTTAAGGGAACAACCTATATAATTCCTTAGTAGAGGAAGGAGTGAATTCCATCTTGCACAAAGCTACCTACGAGGTTCTGTCCCTGAGAAGGTAGGCTTATTGAGTCGGCTAGAGGCCACTCTCACCCATACTAGTCTAAGGACAAACCCCTATAAGCAGGAGTTCTTAATTTGCTCAGGATTCAGGTCGACTCACTAGTGACCATCTATAAATTACTAGTCTTATCCTGTTAACGGTGTTACACTGGTTAGACTAATATTTTTGCGATCCAGTCTTGTGTGAACTCTTCATACAGGATGCCCCCACTCGCATGTCAACTACATGAATGAGTTGGATTACCTCATTTGTACTAATTACAAAGTGGGCTGCATTCATGGTGTTACCAGAATGAGGTTTCCAACCTTATTCTTATAATATAGACTATTTAGGTTATATTCATGCAGTCAACCCAAATAGTGTCCACTACACTGATGTTCAAGATAAAAGTTATAACCTTGGAGCTTAGTTTGTTGGATTTATAAAAGCAGGAATGTAATCTTATCAAAATAAATAACACTTTATTTAATTGACCAAAATTACACAAGTTTAGGGCATAAATCCCAACAATTTCCCACTTGACCCAAAGCTTGTGAAGTACTAAACATTACAGTAATGTAAATACAATAAACTAGGGCATTTGAACCTGTTTGTACAAAATACTCCCACTTGCCCTAATTGGGAAAGATTTTTAAACCTAGACCTTCTAGGTGACTCTTAAATACTTTAGCCGTGAGAGCCTTTGTAAAAGGATCAACAATGTCGTGCTCTGAGGCTATCTTCGTGACAATCACGCCTCCTCTATGCACGATCTCCCGGATGAGATGATACTTCGCTCTATGTTTTCCCCCCTCTTGTGACTTCGGGGTTCCCTCGAGTTTTTCCACTGCACCACTGTTATCGCAATACAGTGTGATGGGCGACAAAGTCATATTTGGAAAAACTTCCAAATTTAGCATAAATTTTCTTAACCAAACGGCCTCCTTGGCTGTTTCACAAGCTGCTACATATTCGACCTCCATAGTGGAATCAACGACGCATCCTTGCTTGACGCTTCGCCATACTACAACTCCTCCGTTAAGAGTGAATACTGACCCTGATGTAGATTTCTGAGAATCTTTATCATTCTTAAAGTTAGAATTCGTGTATCCTGTAAGGATCAAATCCTTAGCCCCATACACAAGCATGTAGTTCATTGTTCTCCAAAGATACTTAAGGATTGGTTTAACCGTTGTCAAGCAAGTCCTGGATTGATTAATACCTATTGACCATCCCAACTGCAAAACAGATGTCGGGCCTAGTACACAACATGGCATACATCATGCTCCCAACGGCTGATGCGTAAGGAATCCGTCTCATATCCTCAACTCCTTGAGGTGTCTTAGGACAGTGTTCCTTAGACAAACGAATTCCATGTCTAAAAGGCAACAAGCCCTTTTTGGAATCTTGCATCTTAAAACATGACAACACTAAGATGCTTGAGACAAGGCTAGTGTTTTATTCTTGCGGTTCTGGACAATCTGGATCCCAAGAACAAACTGTGCATCACCCAAATCTTTCATTTGGAACTGCGTAGCTAGCCATTCCTTAATGTCAGTAAGATAACCTACATCATTCTCAATGAGTAGGATATCATCCACATAAAGAATTATGAAAGCAATAGAACTATTGATCATTTTGTTGTAGACACAAGGTTCATCATCATTCTGGTCAAAACCAAAAGATATGATTGCCTCATCAAATCTTATATTCCAGGACCTAGAGCCTTGTTTCAGTCCATAAATTGACCTTTTAAACCTGCAAACCTTTTGCTCTTGTCCTGGTTCAATGAACTCCTTGGGTTGGTCCATGTAGATGGTTTCCTCAAGATTGCCATTCAAAAAGGTTGTCTTGACATTCATTTGCCATACCTCATAGTCATAATATGCGGCAATGGCAAGAAGGATACGAATAGACTTTCTGTTTCCAATGCCCATCTTCGTTGCAGTGGAAACACTTTCCTTTGTCAGCAACGTCCTTGACTTTCTTGTCCTTCTGGGCGGCAATTTTGTAAGCCCGTTTCCCTTTACCAACCTTCTTCATGTTCTTCTTCTTTCCTCTCAGGTTAGGAGAAGATGAAGCCACTGTTTTTTTTCCAGAGGTCAAACCTCTGTGATAACCCCTACTGGCAACATTTGCCTAGCCTTTCGATCCCTGAATTTTCATCAAAGATTGAAAGGTTTGGAGTTCATTCAGAAGGGAGGTAAGATTAAAAGTAAGATTGTTCATAACAACATTACTTCTAAACTGCAGGAAACTATCTGGAAGGGTTTGCAGAATGAAGCTGACCTGACTCGACTCATCGATAGAAGCACCATTCGACTCCGCGATGTTAAAGTGCACCATCATATCCAGGAAATGATCCCGAATAGATGTACCCTCTGACATCCTCGAGTTGAATATGTACTTTAGGGCATTATGTCGGGCTTGTGTGGACTCTGGTCCAAACATACCCTGTACAAAATCCATGATTTCCTTGACGGTAATCATGCCCTCATGCTTATTGGTTAATATGTCAGACATACTTGCCAGCATGTAGACATTGGCCTTATAATTGGCCTTCATCCATCGGTCATATGCATCACGAACATTTCATGATGCATTCGAGCCTTGCACATGAGGACACTCCTTAGTTAGCATAAACTTCAGATCATCCACTACCAAAATAGTGTGGAGCTAACAAATTCCCTTTGTCACCAACTCACACTTTTGCATTGGAACTCTTGAGTTCCTCAAATATAGTCACTCTAACAGCATTAAGTGAACCCTTAAGTTGCTTCGACTTCCTACTTAGTGCATCAACTACAACATTACCTTTTCCTTGTTGGTATTCAGTCGTGCAATCATAGTCTTTTATTAAGTCAAACCACTGACGCTGTCTTAAATTGAAGTCTTTTTGTTCGATGATATATTTTAAACTTTTATGACCTGTGTAAATACAACACTTCTCACCAAACAGATAATGCCTCCAAATCTTTAAAGCTAACACAACTGTTGCGAGTTCCAAATAATTAGTAGGATAAATGTCCATCACAATAAACCTCAAACTCTTTTCACGCGATGGGTACAGTTAGTACCGGTGTTGTCTCAAGTCATTTCTTTAACTCTTGAAAACTTTTTCCACACCCTTTACTCCACTTGAACTTCGTATTCTTCTTTGTCAAAATTATTTATGGAATAGCTATCTTCGAAAACCCCTCGAGAAAACGTCGATAGTGTCCTGCAAGTCCTAAAAAACTACGGACTTTCGATATTGAAGTGGGTTGTTCCCACTTGACGACAGCTTCCATCTTCTGAAGATCGACTTGAACTCCAGCTGCTGACACTACGTGTCCCAAAAACACCACTTGTTCCACCCAAGACCAACACTTACTAAATTTAGCATACAACTTCCGACTTTGTAATGTTTGTAGCCCTATTCTGAGATGTTCTACATGCTTCTCTTTACTTTTTGAATACACCAAGATGTCATCAATAAATACTATCAAAAACTGATAAAGAGAAGGATGTAATACTCGATTCATGAGATCCATGAATGCTGTTGGGCCATTTGTTAACCCGAATGGCATTACGAAGAACTCGTAATGCCCATAACTTGTCTTGAAAGTTGTTTTTGGTACATCAGAATCATTGATCTTCAGTTGATGGTAATCTGATTGTAAATTAATTTTGGAAAACAATGAGACACCCTTTAGTTGATCGAACATGTCATCTATGTGGTAGAAAGGATATTTGTTACGTATTACCTTATGTAGTTGTCAGTAATCAACACATAATCGTAATGTCTCATCCTTCTTTTTCACCAGCAACATAGTTGCTCCCCATGGAGATATGCTTGGTCGAATATAACCCTTATCCACCCACTACTGCAACTGAGTTTTCAATTTGTTCAATGCCTTTTCCCATTCTTTCATCTGTTAGGCTTCGCTTGACCCGTAATGCAGTCTCCACAAGCTTGGAGAACTCAACCCACTCCGAACTTGTTGTCACAAGTGTTTGGATCTCTGTTCGTAGGCCATCCTCGAACCTCTTGCATCGACCTATCTCGCTTGCAACAATAGTGCTACCATACTTTGATAACTTTGTGAACTTCTTCTCATATTCGGTTATTATCATCGATCCCTGAACGAGCCCTAGAAACTTGTTCCTCATCGCACTTCTGCAACCTTCTCTCTCTCCTCCCTATCGCTCTTTCTTTTTTACTTCTTTCAAAGGGGAATGCAGGCCTTCCTTAGAAGTTGTCGCTCGATCGAAAGGATATAACAAACACATACGAAACCTTAGCTTCGCTGAATTTCTGAGGTATAACCTTCGCCACGACATTAGTAGCAACACGATAAGAGCTCGGATAATACTAATCTTTAAAGGGCTTCCGAAACTCTTTCCAGGTCCAAGCTTCCCCTTTTCTGATCTCTATTATCTTCCACCAATTATTTAGTCCTTTCTAGAGAAAGAATGCTGCTAAATCGACCTTACTGTCTTCAGGGAATCGCAAGACCCTAAAACACTTCTCAATCAGATTTAACCAACTGTCAGCATGAGCGGGATCTGTCGTGCCTTAAAATAATGTTGCACCTAAGGCCTTTAGTATTTCAATGGCGTACTTCTTTTCTAGATCTGCTTGTGCTAACCCAACACTTTCAGCTAATCTTTGAGTTATCCTCGTAAAGATTTGTTCCTCCATGCTCAGAACTTGGTGAGGATGATGAGACTCTCCCTCTGATACCTCTATTCCTCTATCGCCAGTAGCTTCTCGAGTTCCAGCCTCTAATTGCCTGCCTCCTTTGCCACCTCGAGCCATGGTCCTAAATTATACAATCTTATTAAAGTAGTTAAGACAACAAGCTCCTTGTTTAATGCATGAACCTAGTTCCCTTCCTAAAACCTTTTGTTCTAATACCAAGTTGCACACCCCCTCCCAACTTACTTCCTTAACCTAGGAAGAGATGCACATACAAAGAAAACCAACCCTCTTACCTTCTCTTCCTAACTAACCCAATACTTAACCTAAAATTAAACGGAACACAACACGTTTGAACAAGCAAGATTCAACACTAAATACGCATATAAGCAAGAAACATTCACTTCGAGTGCTATGTTCTTTAGCTAGTCATAAAGCCTTAAAGTTTATTACAACCCAACTAATATGTTTTCACTACAAACCATATACATATGAAAGTGTATATACAAAGAGCTAAAACGACGCGGTGGAAAACAGGTCTCGTCAAGGCTTACTACCGAGAACTTGTCTGCTACCTGGGAAGAGTAAACATATTGAAAACGTGAGCTTAGAAGCCCAGTGTGTTTCTATTTTTAAAACATTATAAGCTCAAAGGCGAAGTTAAATAATGTGCAGACTATAAGTAGAAAAAAACTTAACACTTAATTGTAAACGTAATCAAGCGATGCTATCAATTTACAGGTTTAAGTCACCACATATGGATAACATAAAAACTCATAATGTAGTGAAATAATGAAGAATAAATAGATGCTTAGCGTAGAAGTTCATAACAATAAAACTCATGGCATGATACCGCTTTCGAACCTTACCTGTGGTAGAGTTATCTTTATACCAACATCGTTTATACCTCTGTCAAGTGCACGTGGAAAGCTAATGGGCACTTTGGTTTTCTCGAATACCTTATCCATGTCCTTCAGTATTAGGATAAGACCATTTACTACCCGAATACCTTCTCACTGTCCTTCAGTATCAGAAAAACATGATTCCTCCCTCCCAAGTACCTTCTCGATGTCCTTCAGTACTGGGGTTAAAACCATAAAGGGGCATACTTCGTTTAACATTGAAATCATGTTTTCAAAACCCATACAACATTTTCTCAACATTTCCATATTACTTTCCTAAACATGTTTCCAAGTGAATTTACACAAGGCATTCTCGAGAGGAAATCATACTTTAATAACTAGTTTCCATATTTGAATATATAGTTACCCACTAATTCAAAACATGCTTAAGTTCCATAAAGAACATTCCGTCAAAAACTCCACGAAACTATAAATTAATTCAAGCATGATTCAATGATCAACATTTATGCTTTTGAAGAAAAACAAAGGTCAAGTATAGTTCTATAATAGAGTCAATCACAATCACCAAAAGTATTCCAAGGATTATAAGCTATTCCTATCTCTGTTTGTCGTGCAAATAAAATTAATAACATTAATTTCTTTCCTTACGAACCTTAAAAATAGAACTAATTCAGTCCCATAACTCAATTCATAATACCCATACACACATCGGTTCAAGGTATATAGAAATGGAAGCACATCTCCATCAATCTCTAGTTAGAAGTTTTTTTTCCTTACACCTAAAATTTATGGGTTCATAGAAATTTATCAAAACAACCATCCAATATTCTTTGAAAACCTCGAGTACTACATCTTACCTTACTTACCTCAAAATTTCAACTTCTAATTCCTCCTCAATAGCTTAAAAGAGACTGATCTCCTCACACTGTTCTGCTACCCGAGAACCGTGAACGTCTCTAAGTTTTCTGTGCTTTCCTCCTTCTTTCTGTTCGTATTTTAAAAAACACCGGCCATATTAAAAATCTACACTCAATGTCAGAGATTTGGACTCAAAGTTCATCGAATTCGGTTCAGTAAACTAAGAGATATGGCTGTTTGAAGTTGATCCATTTTCCAGCAGCTTGCGGTTTTACTAAAAATGTGACATCACCTTACCAAATTTAACTATGAGGCTTCACCTCCTTTGGCCAACTCCTACTTTAATATTTACATCATAATCACCTTTTTAAATCACCAAAATAAGTAAGAAAATGAACCTAAAGCATTTATCCAACTTTACCTAAGTCTGTGAGAAATAAGAGCTTTTCATTCAATACATAATGCACCTATAGTGTATCCAATTTGCTAATGTTCTTAAGTGCATGTGTGGGAATGATTTTAGAAATATTGATTTTAGTGTAATTGATTCGTCTATAATTGATTTATTAAAAGTGGTTTCCATATGATCATTTTCATGTTTGGTTCAACACTTTTAATAGTGATTTTCATAAAATTAAGTGATTCTTAAAACACATATTTGGGAAACAACTTTAACACCAAGTGTAAGAAAGTGATTTTAAACATGTCAAAAGTGATTTTGGTCACTCCAAAATCACTCCCAAACATGCCCTAACTTACTTCATTTCAACTTTTAATATGCTTATTTCAATAGCTTACTCATCTCTTTTGAAGCTCTAAACACATTATAGTCCCCAATTCAATAGATTCCCAAATCCGATCACAACATCTTTTAGTGCAACCTATATCATTTTGCATATGTCAAAACATCATTTATGAGTGCAAAATGATAAAAGAACAGAGTTTAGGGCTTACCAAGGTAAAAGAAAATTCCTATTAATAGACACTGAATTGAACTGGATTTGTTTCCCCCGGACTGTGGTGTGGTTTGCCTCTATAGGTATGTTAGCGTAGAATTCCCGCACAATGGGAACCACACCTGCCTCGGGTTGCTGCACTAACAACTCCCAATGCCTCTACTCAATGTTATGGTAGATGTCCTCGTGACTAGTGCAACAAAGTCAGTGCCATCAGGAAAAGAAAGACAATTAGACAGCCAATGGAAACCACTAGATGTTGTCACACCCCCTCCCAAACTACCTGCTAACTTAGCGACAGACGGCATGAAGCCAACAAATATCGTTTACCTCTCTAACGATATCTGTTTACCATGTTTTGCCTAATAAGCCCACTATACTTGTATATGAAATACTTTAAACATATTACAGCAGAACCATAACAATTACTATACATACGTAAAGAGCAACACAACAAAACACATTGCCATCGATGGTTTACACACCCACAACCTCTAAAGCACGCATAAACATAACTACATAGTCCCCTCAAAATAAACTACAATACATATGGACTTACTATAGAACTCAACCCACAGACAAAATTTGAAACTCGTGGAGCTTCCGACACACTATAGTAGGATATCAGGCATCGGGAGCTCGATCTCTACCTGAGAAGTTGGAAAATACTGAAAGAATGAGCTATGGAGCTCAGTGAGTGACTGAGTTTAAGAACTATTAACTCGTAAATCATATAACCTGTCAATCTATGAGCATATGCATTTGTAATCAAGCGTTAAATATAAACGTGTAATCGTAATAGATTTGTCAGAAAACCAACAAGCATGTCATTAAAATCTCGCAAGGCATATCGATAATATTAATCCTTATAAACATATGACAATGTTGTCGTGAGTGTAGGGCACACCCAGTACAACCAACGTTTACTGCATGATGTAGTGGGACCCGCCCAACACCCCGATCGTAGTGGGGTCTGCCCAACACTCACGACAACATTGTTGTCACGGAGTACACTCAACGTCGACAACAGAAAATGACCTGTGTGCACACAGTACTATACAGCATCAGGCTCAATATCTCAGTCATTTACTCATTCGAGTCTCAGAAAAACACATGCAAATACTTGAACATGCCTCCTTATCTTTTCTTTCGTAAAACTCAAGCTTACTCAGCTTCTTCATGAAAACTGAAAATCTGTAAACAATACTTGCTAGTACATGCTTGCTTGAAAACATAACATGTCCACTAAATTTCAGTAAATCAATAAACATATGCTCACATATAAAATTGGGAATGTCTAGGCTCACAACGAGCATTTGAAATTATTTATAGGAAAACATGTGTGCTCATAAGTATGTGTTCAAAGAAAACGAAAAACGTTTAAGTCATTTCATTGTAGGAAAACCATGTCTTTACTTAAGCATAATTGAAGCATAAAAATCATTTGTGAGGTTTGTTTTGTTACTCACAGCGTTAGAACTAGAACCTTGGCATCTACACTTGACCTATTTCCTCTTCGCCTTTCAAACAACCAAAAACCAAGCATTAGAATCTCGAGCTCATGAATTTCAACCTTAAGATTACCAAAACCATTCTATCTATTTTCAAGCAATCTACATATTTCATACCCTGACTTCCTACACTCATAACTTTTTGGTTACTTAGCCAAAAAGGATGTAATTTATATCAAACTATTCATTTTTTAACATTCTAAAACTCATCTAAAGAATTAAAATTAAAATTCCAAAAGGTTTTGCCCGTTAATACATCGAAAGATGCTTTCTTAAAAATATAGTTCTGTTATTTCGAGATTCGTTTTTCTTTTGCACCCAGAACATGACCTAAAATTAAAGCAACTTCCAATCGCTTTCCAACCATACCTATTACAACTTCTTATTCGAATTGTACACGTCAGCGCAACTCTAAAACCATAGGTTTGTCAGATTTGACAACAAATTATCTCCTCTACATTCCTCTTCACAAATCAGTAACTTAAGGTCAGAGTTCGCTCGAGCTTCCTTCACGAAGTATGTTAAATTTCAAGAAAATCAAACCTAACATCTTAACTCTTCTTATGGAGCTTAAAATGATCAAAATATCAGAACTGAGCAAAATTTCTCATAGAATTGCCATGGAAGCTTCTAGTGATTTACACCTTTCCTTCTTCACCTTGAACACCAATAAACATTCTCCCTTGTTCTTCCCTCAATTCTCTCCCACGGAGGTTTTATTTTGATTTTGAAAATGAGAAGAAAATGGAAAGATAATGGGTTATAAAGGGGAGTTAGGCGGTTGTGGTTCATCCACATTCCTTTTTATTTATTTATTTATTTATTTATTTTTTTACTTTCCCACTCTAACATTTCCTTGTTCTTTTCCTTTTTTTTTTCTTTTTTTAAATACAAAAATTCAACATTTTCATAGTTCTTTTTCTTTTTGTTTTTCTTTTATACATTTTCTTTTCAAATGTTTTCCAAAGCGAAATCTCGGGATTACAACTCGATAGTTCATGAAGAATATACTAGGCTCATGAGGTAGAAATGAAAATAAACTTTTAAGCTCTCTACAAAAAATGTAAGTAAGTGGACAAGTATGGGTCATATGAATCTCGCCTCGTAACATTTGTGAAAAAAAAGTGAAACAATAATGCTCAAGGAACCCGTGTAGACAACTAAACTAATTCATCAGAACCATGCAAGGGGCAAGAATAGAAAAAACACAATCCCAAAAACATACGAAGCACAACAAATATTTATGCTCGAGAAAACAATAGGATATAGTCACAAATTAGGAAGCTTAGACCTCCAAAGGACAAAACCAAGCATGCTAGTACAAACTTGAAGCACAAACAACAAAATTTGTAGCTCACATGCTCATATAAGAAGAATAATCTAAAGATAAATCCCAAACACAAGGGTAATTCATGTCTCCATCAACATAAGGCAGAAACAATAGGCAAGACTAATTATCACGAAAATCCATGATTACCACGATCCAAAAGTCCAAAGAGGGATAATGCACAAAGATGAAAAAAAATAAGAAGTGGATCAAACTATGCTCACTATCATGATGAACAACAACAATGGGGAACTTTCATCAACCCACCCAAATCCTCTAATTTTAAAAATATACCATGAAAAATCATCTAAGGCAATGATTAATAACCCAAAAAAATAATCTAATTAAAAAAAACTAATATTAAACCTAATAAGAGAAAAAATCACAAATGAAAATAGAAAGTAAGAAACATGTTACCCATTTCTCAAGATCAAATGGGTGTGGGTTTCACCAAGAATCCCCAATCTTGCACAAAAAGTGAAGAAAAATTAGTGGGTAGTGAAAAAATTAAGTAATCTAGGGCAAGGGAGGAGAAAGATTGAAGGGAGAGGGGGGAAAAGAGAGGAAAATGTAGAGAAAAGGGGGAAAGTGAAGCCCTAATCGGCAAAATCTGGAACTTTTAAATTTCAGATTTTGGGGCAACGTTGCAACGCTATCTCCACCGGTCGCGTAACTGGCAAAGCGCGCAGTGTTGCAACGCCAGAGCAGTGGTTGCAACACTTATTGAAACGTTGAGACACAGTTTTGAGACCTGGTTGTTTTTTTTTCACACCTGAAAACATAAAAAATCAAATAAAAAGTAAATATACAAATAAATTAAATAAATAAAAGACAACGGGATTCCTCTCGTTCAACGCATTCTTGAACGTCTTTTAGCTAGACCACCTTTGTGGGTATCAAATGGCATTTTCATCAGTAAGAACAACGCTCTCCAAATGTCGCTCCTCGTTTAGTGTTTCACATGTTGCCCATCGACTTTGAACAGTGCTCTATCCTTGCCTTGCAACTCAATTGCTCCATTAGGAAATAATTCATTCATTGTGAATGAACCTGACCACCTCGATTTCAATTTACCTGGAAACAAACGTAAATGTGAGTTCAAAAGGAGAACTTGTTGTCTAGGAGAAAATGTTCTATTTTTCATTTGTTGATCATGCGAACGAGTTGTTCTCTTTTTATATAGCTTGGTGTTCTCGTATGCTTGATTTCCGAACTCCTCAATCTCAGATTTGTAGTAATCTTTGATCGCCTACCTTCTTAAGATCAAAGTGAAGTGTTTTAATGGCCCAGTAGGCTTTATGCTCCAGCTCCACAGGTAAGTGGCACGCCTTGCCAAACACCAACCGGTATGTTGATGCACCTATCGGTGTTTTGAAGGTTGTTCGATATGCCTATAGTGCCTCATCCAATTTTTGTGCCCAACCTTTCCTGTTAGTTTTGACTGTTTTCTCATTAATTAGTTTAATCTCCCTAGTTTAAATTTTAGCTTGGCCATTTGTCTGAGGATGATATTCCAATGAGATCTTATGCCTAACTCCATACATGGCTAGCATAACAGTTTATTGCAAAAAATGAGTGCCAAATGTCGTGAAAATATTTTTGTGTAAAAACTCAATAACAACCCGAGCATCGTTTTTCTTAGTTGCAATGGCCTCTACCAACTTAGAAACATAATTTATTGAAACCAGGATATACAGATAACCATGTGAAGATGGAAAAAACCCCATAAAATCAATTCTCCAGACATCAAATAATTCAACTTCGAGAATATGGGCAAGAGGAAGTTCATGCTGACGTAAAATATTACCTGTGTGTTAGCATTCATCACAAGTTCGTACAAAAGTATAACAATCTTTAAAAAGAGTAGGCAAATAAAAACGTGATTGTAATATTTTAGCAGCTGTTCGAGTGGGCCTAAAATATCCTCCATAAGGGGAGGCATGATAGTCATGTATGATTTAGCCAACTTTCTCTCGATGCACATACCTCCTAATAAGTTGGTCTTCACAATCCTTGAAGAGCAGTGGATCATCCCAAAGATTGGACTTCACATCATGTAAGAATTTCTTCCTTTGCTGAGAAATCGGATTTGCTGGCATAACTCCTCCTTCAAGTTAATTCACATAATCAGGAAACGATGATAAATCATCTGGTACCTGATAAAGTCTTTCATCAAAGAAAATTTCTGTAATCGTGAGGGTAAGTGAAGTGCCCTCCTTCTCTATCCTTGATAGGCAATCAACTACCACATTTTCACATCCTTTCCTATCCCCGGTATCAAAGTCAAACTCATACTACAAAAGAATCCATCTAATCGGGCGAAGTGTAACATCTTTCTTAACAAATAAATATCTAAAAGTTGCATGATCTGTGTGCACAATGATTCTAGTCCCTAAAAGATAAGGTCTAAATTTATCAAAAGAAAACACAAGAACAAGTATCTCTTTCTCAATGGTAGTGTAATTTTGTTGTGCATTATCTAAAGTTTGCTTGCATAATAAATGGTCGTAAAGATCTTATCTCGATGTTGGTTTTGAACTTCGCCTACTCCATAGTAACTAGCATCGCACATGATCTCAAAGAGTTGACTCCAATCTGGTACAACAATAATAGGAGAAAAAGTTAGTTTTTTCTTAAGAAGATTAAAAGCAACTAAACAGTCATTATTAAATAGAGAAGGATAATCTTTTTCCAGCAAGTTACACAGGGTTTCACAATTTTTGAAAAATCTTGTATAAAACGTTTGTAAAACCCTGCATGTGCTATGAAAATGAGAACTCCCTTCACATTAACTAGAGGTGGTAGTTGTTCAATTGCTGAGATCTGAACTCTCTCCACCTCAAGTCCCTTTTCAGAAACTTTGTGCCCTAGGATTATACCTTCTTTCACCATGCAATGACATTTTTCCCAATTCAAGACAAGGTTAGTTTCCTGGCACCTCTACAAAACACGAGCAAGATTATGCAGAAAAATATGAAATGAACATCGAAAAATAGAAGAATCATCCATAAAAACCTCCATTATCTCCTAAATCATGTCATGAAATATGACCATCATGCAACCTTCGAAAGTGGCAGGTGCATTGCACAATCCAAATGTCATTCTCCTGAAAGCGTATGTTCCATAAGGGCATGTGAAAGTAGTCTTCTCTTGGTCCTCAGGGGAAATCACAATCTTGTAAGGATAGCCAACAAATCTATCAAGCAAGTCTATAAAGCATCTGATCAATAAAAGGAAGAGGAAAGTGATCTTTTTGTGTAGGTTTATTTAACTTCATGTAATCGATACAAACACGCCATCCAGTGATTGTCCTGGTGGATATTAACTCATTCTTGTCTTTTTTATGACAGTCATCCCCCATTTTTTTGGAACAACATGCACATGGCACACCCAAGAACTGTCAGATATAGCATAAATGATTCCTCAATTCAACAGTTTTAGTACCTCAGCTTTTACTACCTCCTACATTGTTGGGTTAAGTTTCTTTTGGTGTTCAACTGATGGACTAAAGGTATCTTCTATTAAGATTTTATGCATGACTACAGATGGACGGATACTTTTAATATCACTAATTGACCACCCTAAAGCAGACTTATGACTTATGAGGATTCTAAACAACTTTTCTTTATGTTCCTTATTCAGATCAGCAGAAATAATGGCAACATAAGTATATGAAGCTTATAAGAAAGCGTACCGAAGGTGTGCAGGTAATTGTTTCAACTCTAGAATAGGAGGTTTTATTTCTTCTAGCATTGAATTTGTAACTTCATGGTACAATTTTCCTACCGAATCTATCATTGAATTTATCATGCATGTTTCTAAGCGATCAACAAATAAAACTACTTCTCTAAATGAATCAACAACATCATCAAGAATATCAACCATGTGACAGGTACTTACCTCATTAGGGTGCTTCACGGATGAAAAAATGTCAAATACAACCTTGTCCTCACCAACCCTCACAGTTAACTTACCATTCTGCACATCTATCAAGACTCTTCCCGTGGCCAGGAAAGGTCACCCCAAAATAATTGGGATCTCAGAATCTTCCTCCATGTCCAGGACCACAAAATCTGCAGGGAAAATGAACTGTGATAAACACATCATCTACAATACCCTGGGATATATTTGATAGAACGGTCAACAAACTAGAGGGAGATGGTTGTAGATTGCACTTCCCCAATACCTAATTTCCTGTGGACAGATAAAGGCATCAAATGAATACTGGCCCCTAGATCACATAAAGCTCTATAGAAAAAAATACTACCAATATTGCAATGAATAGTAACACTCCCTAGGTCTTTTAATTTATGTGTTAGTTTCTTCTGGAGTACTGCACTACATTCTTCAATGAGATTGACTGTCTCATATTTATAAAACTTTTTATTTCTGGACATGACTTCCTTCATGAACTTTTCATATTTGGGCATTTGTCCCAAGGCATATGAAAAAGGAATATTTATGTGCAGTTTCATAAACGTATCAAGAAATGTTGCAAAATCTGAATTAGTCTTTTTCTTTTAATGGCGTTGGGGATAAGAAATAGAGTTAGGAACAATAAGAATAGAGAAATCATGAATCTTCTCTGTATGTTTCGATGTGCTTTCTTCCTGTACTACTTCCTCTATGTCCTCCTTGCCATAACAATTTCTATGTTCTTCAGAATTTACCTTTACAGTTTCAACAAGCTCGTTACCAGTCCTTAAATTCACAACCTTGCACTATTCTATAGGATAAACTTCAATGTCACTGGGAAACTTACCTTTCTGCAACGTGTTTAGAGTGGTTTCCATATGACTGATCTGTACCTCTATGTTCTTAATGGTTGCACCTTATGAGATCACAGTGCTACTAAAACTTAGCACAACATTTACCAACTGGTTGGTTCGATTTATGGATTCAATGATGAATGAACCTACCACATCATCCAGAGATGGTTTACCCTCAGATGTATATGTAGATGCATAACCTAGAGGAGACTACAAAACATTTTTCTAATGTATAGGAAAATTTTTCATGAGTACGCAAACCTGGATGATAATGGGTAGGCAACTGTCTCTGATTGTGATTTCTGCGGTATCCATAACCTCTATTGTTCACATATTTAGTTTGCTCAACTTGTAGATCTTCAGCACTTGTAAGTTTGTTAGCAGTTGCAACTGCAGCTATGGATTCATTGTTACATATAGCTACAAGTTTATTTAGAGCACTAGTTTGGGAACGCATATGGAACTTGATGTAAGTTACATCGTCTATCTCGTACATCCCAAGCACAGGTTTGGCAGTTGATCTTTAAGAATGCCAATTGAAACTTGTGGCAACCATCTCCTCAAGCAAAGTACAAGCATCCTTTGCAAACTTCAAAAATATTGACCCCCCAACAACTGCATCCAACAGAGACTGGTTATTACCAGATAATCCATTATAGAATAATTGAATTTGCAACCAGTCAGGATAACCATGTTGTGGGCATTTTCTAAGTAGATCCTTGTATCTTTCTCAAGCTTCGAATATCTGTTCTCCATTCTGTTGTCTAAATGTGACAATCTAAGTGTGTAGCCTCGTAGTCTTGGCAGGTGGGGAATATTTAGCTAAGAATGCCTGAGCTAATTCCTCCCAAGTACTAATACTACATGTGGGCAAGAACTCCAACTAGAATTTTTCTTTATTCTACAAAGAGAAAGGAAAAAGTCGTAACAAATAGCATCAGGGGATACACCATTATTTTTTACCGTTCCATAGATATCAGCAAAGGACCTCAGATGCAGATCGGGGTCGTCAGTGGCATGTACTCTAAATGCATTTTCTCGCACCATCTTGGTGAAACTAATTTTTATCTAAAAATTATTAGCCTGAATTGGAGAATAAATAATTCTAGATTGGTTTCTAGCAAAAATGGGTTGGAAGTGCTCCCCAATGGGCTTGTACACTCCTTGTTGCTCCTCCATGATTCTTACTTTGTCCTTAATCTCCTTAATCTTCATTCTGAAAGTTTTGTCAACTTCAGGATTGAAAGGAACTACATCAGCTTCTGAGTTACTTCGCATGCACCAAACAATATAGGAATAAGAAAATTAAAATTAACAAAAAACATAGAAAACCAAAAGAAACAAAAAACACAACACAAAAAAAAAAACAAAAACAAACAAAAAAAAATTCTAGATTAAGACCAAGTGACTTCTTAATAGTATGAAAATAATTAAATAAACGTCAATCCTCGACATTGATGCAAAAAACTTGTTGCGTAAATTTTGCAATACCGCAAGTGTACGAGTCATGTTTTAATATAGTGAATATGACTACGTGTATCATCCACGGGATTTGGTTATTTAATTTAATTAATTCCTATCAATAACACCACTCAATAAGGTGAAGTGAAACAAAATATGAAGGAGTGAAAAGTGAGAACAATCAGGAGAGACAAATCTCTTAAGGACATGATTTCACCAATTAATTAACTATTTTATTGAGATCATGCTAAGTGGTTATTGCACTGTTTTTATAAACCAAGAGAAACTAAATTAATAAATAACCTCTCTCGAGGCAAGTGAATCTCATGCAAGACATAGAATTAAACATTTTTCTTCAACCTAAAAATCGAACATGGCTGTAAGTTTAATTCTTATGGGTTTCCATTACCACTTCAATCATTTTCAAGTCAAGGTAACTATCAGACATGCAATTGAGATCACATCTAAAATATCTTTCACAAGAATAAATTTATACCTAAGAACAAATAAACCATGATCAAGAGTCTATGAGAATTAAGGATGCAAATGCATGAATAAAAGTATTACAATAAACCAAAAACAGTCAATTAAACAAAATAACATAACTAAAAGGCTACATCCATCCCTAAGGTAACGAGTTTCGCTACTCATGTCCAATATACATCCTACAAAACTCAAATACAGAACCATAGTTTAACAAACAAAGTTAAAAGAACGAAGAAAGAACTCTTGGTGCGTGAACGACAACGATCTTGACACCTATCACGAAACCTAAGCTATAAAACTCTTGAACTTGAAATCTCTCAAAAGTCTTCTTACAGTCCCTCACAATGAATTTTAGACAATGGTTCAAAAGCTCTGCAAAAAGTTCCCTAATCAAGAGCCAAAACATCCTTTTTGTATTATCAGTACGGTGTTGCAACGCTGGGCATGGCGTTGCAACGTCGTGCCCTATGCATGTGTCTAAATAAAAAAAAATCTGGGGCGTTGCAACGCTGAGCGCAATGTTTCAACACCGCTACCCGTCGCGCGCCTTTTTTCTTATCGAAGTAGCGTTGCAACGTTGCAAGCCAATGTTGCAATGCCATCACCACTAGTCTTGAAGGAAGTTTTGCTATGTGTTGGGCGTTGCAACGCCATCAACATTAAATTTCAAGACTGGAAGGTCGCATGTTGGGCATTTCAACGCCCATAATGGCGTTGCAACACAGTCTTCTCGGGTTCAATTGCTTGGTTTTGCCTTCCTCCTTCCATTTAATGCCATTTTTAGCTCATTCAATAATACTTTGACTCTTTTTTCACCCATATTTCTCCATCCATCCTTGTATTTCTCTTTAACCTGCAATTCAACAATTTTAACACATGAAAGTCGTGAAATTACTACAAAACTAACATAATTTAAGCATGAGGATAACACATTTTTTGTGTTATCAATAGACCTAGGCATGAAGTTAAAGTGGAGAGCATCAGTAGTTTCTAATACTCCTTACAGAATTCTTTTAGTAAAGTTAAAGGAACTCAAGTTATAGGTACAAGACCTTCTATATAAGAGGTAATAGTAGTATATCTCCCTAAAGAGTATTAGTGTTGTTCATAAAGGAGAAAGGTGTACTGTTATGTTTTGGCTTGACTTATTGGAAGTGGAAGAAAATTACTGCTGAGAATAAATATCTTCATCCTTGGACAAACGTCCTATTCCCATAATTACAATGAATAAATTTAGTAAAACATGCCACTCTAGAATCACCAGACGGAAGAGACTACTTGGAGGCGAGAGAATGAAGCACGAGTTATTTATCCCAAGCTATTACTGAAGGGAATGAGAATCCCACGCAGCGGAAGACGATTGAATCGTCGAGGTATCATTATGCAACATGATTTTATTAAAATTGACCTAACAATTAGACCTAGGCTAAACATGCTCTAAGAAGAAGAAAATTACAGCAAGAAGAGTTCTTACTTACTTGTTGTAGACAATTACAACAATTTCTTCTTCGGGTCACGAACTCTTCGTGCTACTCGATCTCTACGGATTCTTCCCACAAAACGATCTTGAACACCACCAAACGATCTTCTTGGTTGTTCTCTTTTGGAGAAAGGAAGTTGGTGGGAACTTGTAAGTGTTTTTGAGAGGGAGGAGAATTGAGAGAGTAGAGAGAATTCTCTTTTCATCTCTTTGGTGAAAAACAAAAAATTAGAAGAGTCATCCCCAAACCCTTCTTGGAAAGGGTTTAAATAGTGGAATGAGAGAGTTAATATCTCCTCATTATTACCACTTTACCACAACCATAGGTTATGCAAATCTCATTTGCATAACCACATAATATAAGATATCTCATATCTCATATTGCAAATCTCATTTGCAATAATTATGGATTAATTAAATTGAATGACATCGAATTTAATTTCTCTCATTTAATTTCTCCAATTAGCCCTAATTCAACAATTAGGCTAACCTATAGTTTATTATGAATCTCATTCACATTAAACTATATATTATATCATTCATATCTCATATAAATGACATAAATGCCATTAAAGTGAAATTGAACACTTCAATTTCATACCAAAACATTAACCCTTCTTTTAACCCAGGTGGAGCCAACCGAGGGACCTAAGGGACCTACAGTGACAGACTCCAATGATCCGAGATTAACCTGCCAAAATATTTGACCCGTTTAAGCAACATTCATTAGCTACGGTAACACTCCATTATAGCCCGTAGCTGCACTCCCGTCAGTGCAGAATATTACGTGTCCACTAATCTGACCAATTCCCATGAGTCGACCCTTCACGGGTTGTTCGTAGACACAACTGGGTCAAATAACCGTTTTACCCCTATGTCTACCTCTTGTTCCTTAAGTCCCCACTGATCCTCTAATGAACAACATATTGTGATTGTCCAACCATACACAACACCCGACCTTCTCGGGCCAGTGAGAAGGTAAGCGCCCGTTGTCCAAGCCCTGGAGACAGCACTTAAGGGAACAACCCCTCTAGTTTCCCTAAAGGCGGGAACGAGTGAATTCCATCTCGCGTAGTTAAGTTCCCAGCTCCCTACTTGGTTATATCCCTGAGAAGATAGCGCTAGACATTATAGCGAGTAAAGCTATTATAGCGCTAGACATTTTTTAAGCTGAAAAATAAGGAAAAACTTTGTATTAGTCTCGCAATAAACATTTGAAAACCAATCATGTTTTAGCAAAAAATGTTTCATGATCCCTAGGTCATTCAAAATTTTGCAATGATACCCTAAAGGTTTAGAATGACCGCCACCGAAGGGTGAACAAAACACTCCTCCTCTAGGACGAGACTTTCTCGATCAGACCCTAATCCCAGAATAACTCTTATTCCATTAGGCGTCCAATTACCATTGTTCTGTCGAATTCATTAACGAATTCTGTGAGTGTCACCCTCAATCTTTAAGTTTCCAAGTATCCGTCCAAAAAATAGCCACCGAAGGGTGAACCAAGAAGGAAAACCAACCAGGAAACTGTATCGCTTTCGGGAATTAAAGGTGTTCCGACAACCATGATCAAGCCCTCCGAAGGGATTGTCTGGTCCAGGCCAAACTAGCAGGCAGATCATAGGCGTCTCATAGTGTGAATCGAAAGAAGAGACCGTGGGTCTCGTTTTCACAAGTCCCGCTCCCACTCACTATAAGTACTCTCTCCATCCACGATGATATTGAGCTATACAAATGCCATCCGAAGGGGGACGCTCCCATTTGCGCCACGAGGCTGAGTATAGATCTCACGGTACAGACTTAAACGGAGATTTGTGGTTGGAAATTCATATGTATCTCATACACTTTATTTCCTCCCACTCAGTACTTTAATTTTAATAGGGATTGACATAGATAAACCGACTATAATTTACCTAAGTCTATCAATATAACTCTTATATGGTATTAACCTAAGTTTATAATCACATTATTAACTTAGGTCTAAGTGAGTAAATTAATTAACACTTAATTAACGACACTCGCGAGAATATAACCTAAGAATCTCCGGACCGAATTCACTCCTGTGCGGTTTCGTGTAGGGGTGTTCATAAGCGTCAACTTAAATACCACAGTCTTAGACAAAACCTTTCTTAGACAGAGTTACATATCAGTCTCCATTCAAAGGTTATATTTGATTTCCTAAATTTATAATCTCATCAGAAAATTAGAAAACCTAAGTCTAATTATTCAAGTTCTAAACACTTTAAAACTAATAATTAACTTAGATTGCATGCATTTCTATGTTATAGTGCTTGATCATCCATCACATGAATAATACTATACTATAACATACATTCATCACATGAATTAAATGCATGAGCATGCTTTTAATTTAAAAATATAACACTTATATTTAAAATAAATTAAAGCATGCATACATTATATTATAACTCTTATAATATAATCCTATCATGCATACTATATATTATAACTCTTATAATATAAATATGTTGCATGAAATGTTTAACCTAAGGTGGGATTTTAAATCTATATGACATACATTATGCACATAGAAATTAATTAAAATATACATCTCATGTATAAAATAATTAATCAGCAAAAATGGACCGATTTTTGGCACCTAGGGGCAATTATTTAATTAAATAACATTAATATAACATTTATATTAATATTATTTAATAAAATAATTAAATTAATAAATAAAATACATTTTATAAATAATAAAATAATTAAAATGTACAAAAAACTGCCCACTGATCGAAAAAACCGCCCACGACCTCGCGAAAAAGAAGCTGCAACTACTCCTCAACGCGTGCAGCGTTGCAACGCCGTCGGCAGCGTTGCAACGTTGTCGCTTGTAGCGTCAACCCGCGTTCTCAACGGCAGCGGCGTTGCAACGCTGATCTGCTGCAGGGCCTCCGTCCGCAAGGACAGCATTGAGACGCCATTAGACAGCGTCTCAACACCATCGACAGAACATCAAACACTTTGCTGTTCTTCCACCGATTTCTACCTATTTCCGCTCCGATTTCTTCACAACAACTCTTGTCACGAACGACTTGGACTTACATACTCGATTTACAACAAAATGCCCAAAAAAAACGAGCCCTTACATTGATCTCATCAACATAAATGTAAATCTAATCTAGTGCCAAAAATCGAAAACATCCATAATGCAAACCAATCAATCATCTCATGAAATTATGGCAAAATACCCACCTAATTTTAACAAAACAGTGCATAAATGAAGAACCATCAACTTTGCTCTGATACTAATTAAAGGGAATGAGAATCCCACGCAGCGGAAGACGATTGAATCGTCGAGGTATCATTATGCAACATGATTTTATTAAAATTGATCTAACAATTAGACCTAGGCTAAACATGCTCTAAGAAGAAGAAAATTACAGCAAGAAGAGTTCTTACTTACTTGTTGTAGACAATTACAACAATTTCTTCTTCGGGTCACGAACTCTTCGTGCTACTCGATCTCTACGGATTCTTCCCACAAAACGATCTTGAACACCACCAAGCGATCTTCTCGGTTGTTCTCTTTTGGAGAAGGGAAGTTGGTGGGAACTTGTAAGTGTTTTGGAGAGAGGGGAGAATTGAGAGAGTAGAGAGAATTCTCTTTTCTTCTCTTTGGTGAAAAACAAAAAATGAGAAGAGCCATCCCCAAACCCTTCTTGAAAAGGGTTTAAATAGTGGAATGAGGGAGTTAATATCTCCTCATTATTACCACTTTACCACAACCATAGGTTATGCAAATATCATTTGCATAACCACATAATATAAGATATCTCATATCTCATATTACAAATCTCATTTGCAATAATTGTGGATTAATTAAATTGAATCACATCCAATTTAATTTCTCTCATTTAATTTCTCCAATTAGCCATAATTCAACAATTAGGCTAACCTATAGTTTATTATGAATCTCATTCACATTAAACTATATATTATATCATTCATATCTCATATAAATGACATAAATGCCCTTAAAGTGAAATTGAACACTTCAATTTCATACCAAAACATTAACCCTTCTTTTAACCCAGGTGGAGCCAACCGAGGGACCTAATGGACCTACAGTGACGGACTCCAATGATCCGAGATTAACCTGCCAAACTCTTTGACCCGGTTCACCAACATTCATTAGCTACGGTAACACTCCACTATAGCTCGTAGCTGCACTTTCGTCAGTGAGGAATATTACGTGTCCACTGATATAACCAATTCCCATGAGTCGACCCTTCACAGGTTGTTCGTAGACACGGTTGGGTCAAATAACCGTTTTACCCCTGTGTCTACCTCTTCTTCCTTAAGTCCCCACTGCTCCTCTAATGAACAACATATTGTGATGGTCCAACCTGAAGGGAATGAAAATCCCGTGCAACGGAAGACGATGGAATCGTCGATGTATCAATTACGCAAACTGTGTTTATTAAAATTGATCTACAACTAGATCTAGGCTAAACATGCTTCTAAGAAGAGTAAGGAAAAATTCTACTTACTTGTTGAAGACTTTCTTCAAGATTTCTTCTTCAAATCCACGAACTCTTCGTGTTGCTCGTACACAATGATTTCCTCCAACGGTTGTGAATTAAAACACCACCAAGAAGCCTTCTCGGTTGTTCTCTTTAGGAGAAAGGAGGCTTGTGGGAACCTTTTTGGTTTTGGAGAGGGAAGAGAATTTGAGAGAGAATAGAGAGAGTTTCTCTTCTCTTTTTTTGTGAAAAACTAAAAAAGTGAGAGAATTGAGTACCATCCTTCTTGAAAGAAGGGTTTATATAGTGGGATTAGTGGAGTTAAAATGTCAACATATTTACCACTTTACCACAATCATAGGTTATGCAAATCTCATTTGCATAACAACATAATATAAGATATCTCATATCTCATATTGCAAGTCTCATTTGCAATAGTTGTGGATTTATTAAATTGAATCACATCCAATTTAATTTCTCTCAATCAAATTCTCCAATTAGCCCTAATTCAACAAGTAGGCTAACCTATAGTTTATTATGAATCTCATTCACATTAAACTATATATTATATCATTCATATCTCATATAAATGACATAAATGCCCTTAAGGTGAAATTGAACACTTTAATTTCATACCAAAACTTTATCCCTTCTTAAATCCAGATGGAGCCAACCGAGGGACCTAATTGACCTACAGTGACGGGCTCCAATTATTCGAGATTAACCTGCCAAACTCTTTGACCCGATTAACCAACATTCATTAGCTACGGTAACACTCCACTATAGCCCGTAGCTGCACTCCCGTCAGTGCAGAATATTACGTGTCCACTGATATAACCAATACCCATGAGTCGACCCTTCACATGTTGTTCGTAGACACCCCTGTGTGTACCTCATGTTCCTTAAGTCCCCACTGCTCCTCTAATGAACAACATATTGTGATGGTCCAACCATACACAACACCCTTCTCGGGCCAGCGAGAAGGTGGGCGCCCGTTGTCCAAGCCCCGGAGACAGCACTTAATGGAACAACCCCTCTAGTTTCCCTAAAGCTGGGAACGAGTGAATTCCATCTCGCGTAGTTAAGTTCCCAGCTCCCTACTTGGTTCTGTCCCTGAGAAGATAGGCATATTGGGCGAGTAACTGTGACCACCTTCACCCGTACTAGTCAAAGAATGGACCTCGTGAGACGGAGTCCGTAACACGCTCGTGATTCGTGTCGAGTCAATAATGGTCATCTCGAAATTATTAGTCGTTATTGTCAACGGTGTTACATCGATGAGGTCTAATAATTCCCACTGGGTCCGGTCTTGTACAATCTCATTGCACAGATGCCCCCACTCGCATGTCTACCACATGAACGAGTCGATCACCTCGTCTCATCTAATACAAAGCGGTCGCATCCACGCAGTATCGAGGATTAGGTCTCCAACCCTATCCGTGATATCGTTGACCGTTCGGTCATTAACTCGAACGTGATCTTCCCTGTGTGTCCACTACACACCGTTCAAGTTCTAGTTCTCTCATAAATTCAATGACCCTGAAGCTTAGTTTATTGGAAAAAGTTTATAAATATTGCGAGACGCAAAGTGATGAAATAAATAACTCTTATTAATTTCAATCAATATATTACAAACACGAGATTAGGACAAAAATCCCAACACAACCATACACAACACCCTTCTCGGGCCAGTGAGAAGGTGGGCGCCCGTTGTCCAAGCACTGGAGACAACACTTAAGGGAACAACCCCTATAGTTTCCCTAAAGGCAGGAACGAGTGAATTCCTTGTCGCGTAGTTATGTTCCCAGCTCCCTACTTGGTTTTGTCCCTGAGCAGAAAGGCCAATTAGGCAACTAACTGTGACCACCCTCACACGTACTAGTCAAAAAATAGACCCTCGCAGACAAGTGTCCGTAACGCGCTCAGGATTCAGGTTGAGTCATTTATGGTCATCTACGAAGTTATTAGTCCTTACTGTCAACGGTGTTAGATCAGTAGGTCTAATAGCTCATGGTCCGGTCTTGTACAATCTCATTGCACAGGATGCCCCCACTCTCATCTTAACCACATGAACGAGTCAGATCACCTCGTTTGTATCTAATACAAAGCGGGCCGCATCCTCAGTGTATCCAGGATTAGGTCTCCAACCCTATCCATATATCAGAGACCGCTTCGGTCATTAACTCGAACGCGTGATCCTCCCCGTGTGTCCACTACACACCGCTCAAGTTCTAGTTCTCTCATAAAATCAATGACCCTGGAGCGTAGTTTATTGGATAAGTTTATAAATATTGCGAGACACAAAGTGATGAAATGAATAACTCTTATTAATTTCAAACAATATGTTACAAGCACGAGATTAGGTCAAAAATCCCAACAATTACAGTATTAGGAACTTTCGAGGATGAATGTTCTTAAGAAGGGAAGATTGTAATGCCCCAGAACTCCAAGTACCTTTTATTCTGAGTTCAGGTTAATTGAATGGAAAATAAATTAATCAGGGCTTGAAGTTTCTTAGTTAGGTTATGTTTCGCAAATTTAAGAGAATATATATGGTTTAAATAGATATATGTTGAGTTGGATTATTCATTTAAGTTAAAGAGCATTAATGCATAAATTTTGGAGGGTGAGGGGTAGTTTGTAAAAAATCAAGGAAAAAGATGAATTAGGGTTTCATCCTCTTAGAAACACGAACCAAGGAGTTCTTATCTCCTATTTCCATTCCCTTTTTCACGAAAAAAGGAGAAACAACCTTGGAGGATCGTCTTTGGTGTCGACTTTTCCTTTCTTCTTTTTCTTCTAGTCGTGTGGATCGACTATGTTGCAGTCATCGCCCAGATCGTCCAATCGCTAGAGCTCGAAGTCAATGTCGCACGAGACGTTCACCTATAGGGTTGCTCGTTCCACCGACCTCCAAGCTGAAGCCACTGCGTCGTTGCCGTGAAGCCCAATGCTGGAAACCATCGTTCGTCTGCGAGTGGTTTTTCCTAGTCTTCATTCGACCGCCCGAACACTGACAAACACGTCGGGCAGAAGTTGAATGATAAGCCATCAGAAACCACTCGTTTTGCAGGTCGTGGGAGTCGAACCGCCGAACTGCTTGTTAACCGAACCATGATTTGGCTCTACTAGTTTATTACTTTTCTGATTGGTTTCAAGCAAATAGTGATTGTTTCTAAGTAGATCGGCAAGTGGGCATCCCAGATCTGATGTCCACGTGCCACCAGCACGTCGCCGCTTGTCGGTCAATGGGCAAAAGTCTATGGTCAACGGTCAGCGATCGACTTCAAAGTTGTCTGGTTCGATTAGGCCGACCCTCCTGGCGTGTTTTCACACTCCGTTGTGGTAATTTAACTTAACTATTATTGGATTCGAAAATAAGTTTATTTATATGTGTTCCAATTAGGATAATGAATTGAATTTAACGAACTCAATTATGAAGCACGATTGAGAGGAGCTTCAAGCTATGCTAAGGTAAGGGATAATTTATAAAGTATTTTAAAAAGGGAACATTTTAAAGATATATTTAAAATGTGTTTTAAAGGTTTCCCAAAAAGATGAATTCCAACGACTTGTTCCGATAAACGATACCTGAAACTTATGGGTGTCTTTGAGGGACCCAAAACTTATAAGTGTATGTGAGAGACTCAAACTTATAGGAGTCTGTGAGGGACTCAAATATTATTGGGGACGGTGAGGGACTCAAAATCTATAAGGGTTTTTGAGGGACTAAACATCAAAAGTGTAACAACCCTAAATTTTAGAACTAAGACCACTAGGAAGTTAGTAGGTAACACCGCCAATGCTAATAATTTTGAGAGCATAACGACGCTACTAGGGCAAACCATAAATTTTTCCTAACCTGTTTAAAGCGTAAAAACACTCCAATAATTAACTCGACACACCCAACCTCTATCAAACTACAGTCACATTACGGTGGGTTCCGAAAACAGATCCCAACCAAGTGAATGGGGCAAGATATTCCAGGGGAACTCACTTTAACACTTACAAACACCCTTAAGCCACAAATAACTTTGATAAGAAAGGTTAACATAACCCTTGGCAAATAAAGGAATGTAAGGAACCGAATGTTTATAGAGAAAAATGTTTTAAATCATTCAACCAGCCTCTCAACTAGAAACTTAAACACAAAAGAAAGTCCTAAACCTAACACGAATGAAAGTCGTAAACAATAGGAATGTACAACAAAATCAATGGGCAAACGTCATGACAGCCCCCAAAGGACAGGTGACACTACAGAACATCCTTATAGCCTCGTCAGGTTGTCTCCGTCGCCCTCCACCTCGGTTCAACTCTTACCTACAAACAAAACAAAGAAAGGAAACGAGTGAGTAAAAAAAATACCCAATAAGCAGCTCACTTACGTCAAATCCTATTTCAGCAAAACAACTAGACCCATCTCCCAAACTCGCTCGACCCCAAACTGGTCTCCCACTTGACACACCACACCCTGAGCCCCCTGTGGTGACTTACGCGAGGTCTACCTTAAGTTTCGGAACTTTGGATGACGATGCAATGAGAGAAAGTAACCTTCACGCCACTACACGCCGACATAGAATAAAGTAGGTACGTATCCTACACGATCTATGGGGAATCGCCCCTTAGCCAGCACGGGATCATGGAAAGCAACCACTCCCTGTCGGGAACGTACCCCAGACTCTCATAACACACTAGCATGGTACAGTGCGGTGCATAACCAACACGCCCATTGGGGAATTGCCCCTAAGCTAGTACGGGATAATGGAAAGCAACCACTCTCGATCTGAACAAGGACACAACCCAATCTCACGAGCCTATCAAATATCGTCAACTTAGAGGTTTTGACCCGTTCAGGTGCACCTCAGGGTATTGTAAGGGCGGGTTTTACTCATAAGGTGACTAAGGGTCCCATCTAAGCATTCCTAACCTCCTCGACCCACTCCAAGGGATCAAAACCCCCGACTGATTCTCAACTAACCAGGCTCACATTAGGAACGCTAGACACCACCAGAACCACGATCCCCACCTCACAAAGGTTCACATAACAGTATACCCAAACAAAGCAAACACGGTAAACAAGTCTAGAACATGCTTCGAAAACTTGATATAACGTTCATGCAATCGTATCAAATTTAAATCTCATAAAGACATGCTACAAGCTCCAAAATCTTTAGCTAGATCTAAAGTCCAACAGTAAACTAAAAAACACACAACAAGAAAAGTACCTATGCCTTGCTCCCACGCTTAGGAGGTCGGCGTTACTCCAACTGACTACTTACATCAAACACGAGTGTCGTGGGATGGTCCTTGCCCCTGCTAGCAGCCTAGTGCACCCACTGATGCGAGTTGAAACCCCTCTCTGCCCGGTCTTAGTCTCGAGGTCCCCCAACGCTTAACTCCTAGCCAAAGAATTTGTTCCTTTCCACCAACAAACAAAGGAAATTAGAGAGAAACGAGCATAGAGAGAGAGAGAGAGACAAACCGAGGAAGAGGGAGAGAGAAGGCAGTGGGTGGGCGGTCGGTCGCGGCTACCAGACTCCCTGCACGCAGAAGGAGAGCGTCGACGAGAGGTGGTCGGCGTGCAGACGGTTCTCAGCGCAACACGAAGAGATCGAGGGAAGGGAAGCAGCGGACCGACGCGGGTCTCGGCTCGAAGAGAAAAGAGGGCGGGCGAAGAGGGAAAGAGAGAGGACGACGACGATGGGGCGAAAGGGAAGGCGACGCGCGACGGTTCTTTTGGTGGCTCGCTCGAGCGGCGTGTGAAGGGGGGGCGCTTGCCCTTTCGCGCGAGTTTTCTCCCATTTTCTCATCCTTTTATTTGTTATAAAAACCTATGAAATAACAAAATGGAATCTTAACAAGGAGAAAAGAGGGGGATTTACGTCGATTCCTTCTCCAAAACGCTTGATAAGAGACTTAAGAGCTGCCAACTCCAATTTAAAGGTAAGGCTTGATTATTTGAGTCTCTGCAAGAACCAATAATAACCCTTTTAGCCCATAATTTTTTTAAAACTACGACATAAGCCCAAAATTAACTCTGAAAAGAACCAATCACTTACTTGATATTACCGGGCGTCACATCCTCCCTACCTTAAGAACTTTTTTCCACGAAAGTGGCTAGTTCTCAAACAGCTCCGGGTAGTTTGTTCTCATCTAGTCCTCACGCTCCCAAGTAGCTTCTTTAAGCTGCTTGTTTTGCCACAGGACCTTCACAAGGTCGATTTCTTTGCTCCTCAACACCTTTTTCTCTCGCGCTAAAATTTTCACAGGTCTTTCCTCGTAGCTCAAGTCTTGATGAACCTGCAATGGCACGTAATCAATCACGTGGGATGCGTCTGACACATAGCCTCGCAACATCGACACGTGAAACACATCGTGCACTGCTGCTAGGGACGGTGGCAAGGCTAAACAGTACGCCACTGGGCCAATACGCTCGAAAATCTCGAATGGTCCAATGAACCTAGGACTCAACTTCGGTTTCTTGTCAAATCTCAAGACACCTTCCATAGGTGCAACCTTAAGGAACGCGTACTCTCCAACTAGAAACTCCAAGTCCCTGCGCCTCACATCCGCATAACTCTTATGTCTGCTTTGAGCTGTTAACATTCTCGCCCTGATCTTCTGCACAACCTCATTAGTAACCTGGACCAAGTCCCTCGCCTAAGATTCTCACCAACCTCTCCCCAATACACTGGGGACCTGCACCTCTTCCCATACAAGTCCTCAAAGGGTGCCATTCCAATCGTTGCCTGATAACTGTTGTTATAGGAAAATTCCATCAAATGAAGGTGCGTATCCCAACTCCCATCAATGTCCAGGGCACAAGCTCGGAGCATATCTTCCAAAATCTAATTCAACCTCTTGGTCTGACCATCTGTCTGAGGGTGAGAAGCTGTGCTGGAACTACATTCTGCTCCTAGAGCCTTCTGGAAACTCATCCAGAAATTAGATGTGAAACGAGGGTCCCTATCAGAGACGATCTTCGTCAGGACTCCATGTAATTTGACAAATTCTGCCATGAACAACTTTGCCCATTTCTCCACAGTGTAAGTCGGTTTCCCAGGAATGAAATGTGCCGACTTAGTTAGCCTATCTACAAGCACCCAAACTACTGTGAATCCTCTAACAGTTCGGGGCAGGCCTGAGATGAAATCCATCGAAATCTCTTCTCATTTCCACTGTGGTACCTCTAGGGGTTGCAAAAGCCGTACCGGCTTCTGCCTTGGTGATTTAACTCGCTGACAAACTAGACACCTGCAAACAAACTCTGTTATGTCTTTCTTCATTCCCTTCCACCAGTAAAACTGCTTCATATCTTAATACATTTTAGTGTTGCCTGGATGCACTGAAAAAGGGGAATTGTGACCCTCGACCATGACTTCTTCCTTGAGACCATCTATGTCTGGGACACACAACCGTCCCTTGAATAATAAACCCCCATCTCACGATACCGCAAACTCACTTTCTTGGCTTGACTTGGCCTGATTCCACCAATACTCAAGGTTGGGGCTCCCTTGTTGGGAGTTTAAAATTAGTTGTCTTAGAGTCGGTTGCACTGTCAACTGGTTAAACTAAGCCATGACCTGACCTAACATCACAGCTATACCAGCTCTTTCCATATCGGCTCGCAGATGAAACTCCTTTGTGACAAGGGTTGAGGTGTGGGCTACCTTTTGACTAAGGGCATCGACAACAACTTTTGCCTTACCCGGGTGATACAAGATTTCAATCTCGTAATCCTTCACTAACTTTAGCCCCCTCCATTGTCTCATGTTCAACTACTTCTGGGTAACAAGTATTTCAGTCTCTTGTGATCTGTATACATCTGGATCTTTTCACCATACAAATAATGTCTCCAGAGTTTCAAGGCAAAGACCACTGCGACCAATTCCAAGTCATGAGTAGGGTAGTTTTTCTCGTAGTCTTTCAACTGTCGGGAGGCATAGCCTCCCCTTCTGCATCAAAACACAACCCAAGCCCTTCTTGAAGGCATCACTATAGACTACGAAATTCCCCGATCCATCAGGCACTGTAAGCACAGGTGCTGAGATCAACTTCTATTTCAAATCCTGAAAACTCGCCTCGCACGCCTTTATACACACGAAGGCATTCCCCTTCCGTGCTAACAGAGTGAGAGTCGTTGCAATTTTGGAGAAGTCTTCCACGAATCGTCGGTAATAACCGGCCAAACCCAAGGAACTATAGACTTCCGTGGTAGTTTTGGGTCGGGGCCAATCTGAGACTGCTTCCACATTCGCTGGGTCTACTGAGACACTCTCCTTAGATACCACGTGCCCTAGAAAGGACACTTGCGACAACCAAAACTAACACTAAGAGAACTTGGCATACAACTGGTTCTCCCTCAACGTAGCCAAGACTTCCCTCAAGTGGTCCTCGTGTTCATCACTCGACCTTGAGTAAATAAGGATGTCGTCTATAAACACGATCACGAACGCGCCCAGGAATTTCTTGAAGACCCTATTCATCAGTCCCATGAACACTGCTGGGGCATTTGTCAATCCGAACGACATCACGATAAACTCGTAATGTCCATATCTAGATCTGAAAGCCGTTTTTGGGATGTCGTCCTCCCTTATTCGCAACTCGTGATAATCCAAGCGCAAGTCAATCTTAGAGAACACTGTGGCCCCTGCAACTCGTCAAACAGATCATCAATCCTGGCGATGGGGCGAAAGGGAAGGTGGCGCGTGGCGGTTGGGCAAAAGGGAGGCAACGCGCGACGGTTCGTCCGGCGGCTCGCTCGATCGACATGTCAAGAGGGGGGCGCTTGCCCTGTCGCGCGAGCTTTCTCCCATTTTCTCATACTTTTTTTTTATATAAAAACCTAAGAAATAACAAAATGGAACCTTAACAAGGAGAAAAGAGAGGGATTTACCTCGATTCCTTCTCCAAAATGCTCGATAAGAGACTTAAGAGCTGCCAACTCCAATTTAAAGGTGATGCTTGATTATTTGAGTCCCTGCAAGAACGAATAATAACCCTTTTAGCCCAAAATTATTTTAAAACTATGACATAAGCCCGAAATTAACTCTAAAAAGAAACAATCACTTACTTGAAATTACCGGGCGCCACAAAAAGACTCAGGTAAACTGAAGTGACTACGTATACCCGAAGAGAAAAGTCATGATTTTATGAAAGGAATTTTCAGGTCCCACTACAGAAAGTTTTTTGATATTAAAATTCACAATTAACAATCATGTTTAAAAGTCATGTTTTAAAAGTCATGTTGCATGTGTTAGCATTTTCCCGACCCCCTCACTTACTGGGTATTATTATAATACTCACCTCTTTATCTGTTTTGTTTTCTTTGTTTTCAAAATGTTATTCAGGTAAAGGCGAGGGTGTATCAGGAGAGTGACGGGGACGCACTACGGAAGCCATGAGGACCAAGTTATGATTTTCTCCATACATGATTTACAAAGAATTTTTAAGTGATTTTAGTTTTCCGCTTATGTAACATACCATTTTTTTTATGACAAAGTTAGTTATGTTTTTTTTTTTAAATGTTTTGTATTTATGGGATCCAAAAGTAAATAGATTTTACTTACTACGTTTTACTTATTTAAAGTTTACTTAGGGGCTCGATTGCATGCATGATTGTAATACCCCGTATAAAGAGAGCTTTTAAAAGTTGGGTCGTTACATATTCTCTCCCTAACCTTAGCAAAGATGACATCATATCCTTCGAAGAAACGAAGAATACCAAAAAGTTCTAGTTCAAACCTAATGATAATTATTCAATTGGCATTGACATAATAGGAATAATTTGTCTATTAACGAGGATTTCCTGAATAACCAAAATAGGGATCATCATAGAAAATGTTAAATTTGTTGTAGAATTCATTTTAGGACGATGGAATGTCAGAGAAATTCAAATGTTTCAAAATTATAGACATTCTAGTTGGCCCTCAAATAGTTTAGACTAGATAATCTTTTATATGCATTCAAACAACGATAATTAAATGTACTATTGGTGACAATGATTTCCTATACACTGTTGTTTTCTAATTTCATTTATATTAGCCTTTTCACAACTGCATAATAAGTAGACTATACTAAATAAGATTTTGAATACCTTTTACATCATAAACGAAGTATTATCGTTATACGAGTACATTTATTGCCTCAGATGAAAAAAATATTAAACTTGTCTACCATATTCCACTACTTATGACAATATTTATGATAACATAGAATTTTCTAAATGATTATAAGAGGTAATGAATATTGTAAAGATCAAATCTTTAATCCCAAAATATTCACACTATAAACATATAATTTGAGAATGATTCTTACTTTGTCCTTAGTCTTCTTAATCTTCATTCTAAAAGTTCTGTCAATTTCAAGATTAAAAGGAACTATATCAGCTTCTGAGTTACTTCGCATGCACCCCTACCTTGGAACCAAGTAATTTATAAACAATGATTAAAAGAGGAACTCTTTTCGAGGAAGGTTCTATCTATGTTGTGGTATTTAAGCTGACGGAAACGGAACACCCCTACCTTGGAACTAACCTGGGAGTGAAATTTAATCAGAGAGTTTATAAATTATAGTAGCATCAGCGGGTTTATTAAGGGGTAAAGACCTCCTTAGTCTGTTTTTCAATCTACTACTTCCTTCGACAAATTTTATTGGATGGGGACTCTTGGATCTAAAGACAAAGGGTTACACTCACAAGGTACATAAGATGTGTATGTATCCTGACCGAAAAATGGGAACTAAAGCCTATAGGAATAAGAGTTATTTTGGCATTACGTTTTGGTCAAAAGTGTTTTGATCCAGAGGAGTGTGTTTTTTATTACCCTCGGTGTCATACATTCTAAACCTTTGGAGTATCATTGAAAATTATAAATTACCTAGGAATCATTTGATAATTAGCTAAAACATGATTGGATTAGACTAGTATAGCAAGACACTCATACAAGTTTGTTTGTAAATTTTCAGCAAAAATGTCTAGCTCTATTATTTCCTTATTGGGTGCGGAAAAGTTAACCGAAGAGAATATGATGACATGGAAAAACAAACTGAACACTATATTGGTAGTGAATGATCTGAAGTTTGTGTTAACTGAGGAGTGTTCCCAGGTTGCAATCTCAAATGCCTCACGAAATGTTCGTGATGCATATGATCGATTAATCAATGCCAATGATAAGGCTAAGGTCTACATGCTGGCTAGTATGTCTGGCATATTAGCCAAGAAGCATGAGGGCATTATATTGGCTAAGAAAATCATGGATTATGTGCAGGGTATGTTTGGACAACAGTCCACACAAGCCCGTCACAATGCCCTTAAGTACGTATTCAACTCGAGGATGCCAGAGGGTACATCTGTTCGGGATCATGTCCATGCTATGATGGTGCACTTTAACATCGCGAAGTCGAATGGTGCTTCCATCGATGAATCGAGCTAGGTCAGCTTCATTTTCGAAACACTTCCAGATAGTTTCCTATAGTTTAGAAGTAATATTGTTATGAACAACCTTAATTTTAACCTTACCTCCCTTCTGAATGAACTCAAGATCTTTCAATCTTTGATGAAAATTCAGGGATCGAAAGGTGAGGCAAATGTTGCCTGTAGAAGCTATCACAGAGGTTCGACCTCTGGAACAAAAACAGTGGCTTCATCTTCTTCTAACCTGAAAGGGAAGAAGAAGAACATAAGGAAACGAGCTCACAAAGTTGCCGCCTAGAAGGGCAAGAAAGTCAAAGATGTTGCTGACAAAGGAAAGTGTTTCTGTCACACCCCCTCCCGAACCACCTGCTGACTTAGCTCGAAAGACATGCCGAAGCCAACAGACATTGTTACCTCTTAATAATACTTGTTGACCCTGTTTAACTTGATATCATACTATGTTCGCATATGGAACACTTAAACATACTACAACAGATTCTTGATAACTACTGAACATACATAAGAAGAAACTCTTCCTAAATCTCTCTTGAAAACTAAAATGACAAGAACATCAGAAACCAAACAAGACAAACCATTGTTTATACAACCTCTAATGTACAAACCACTATAACTACATAGTTCTCTTAAATAAATCTACAACTCATATTACCTTGCTATACAACACCAACCACGTACAAAATATTAACTTGTGGAGCTCTCAGCAGGCTATGGCCGGATATCAGGTACCAGGAGTTCGATCTCTACCTGAAAAGTTTGAAAACATTGAAAGAATGAGCTATGAAGCTCAGTGAGTGACTGAGTATAAAATCTATAACTCATAAATCATATCACCTGGCAACATAAGCATAAGCATCTGTAGCAAAGTTTTAAAAGTAACGTGTAATCATGGTAGCTTTTTCAGAAATCCAGCAAGCATGACATTAGATTTCATAAGGCATATCGATATTAATAATCCTTATAATAACATATAACGATCAACACAATGTAGGGCACGCCTAGAATAACCACATTTGCTCTACGATTTAATGGGGATCGCCCAGCATTCCCATCGTCTTAGTCGTAGTGGAGCTCGCCCAACACTCACGACAGCATTGTTGTCACGGAGTACACTCTATGTCGACAATAGAATATGACCTATGTGCAAACAGTACTATAAAGCCTCGCGCTCAATATCATAGTTATTTACTCATTCGAGTCTCAGAAAATAACATAAAAATATTTGAACATGCCTGCTTATCTTTTCTTCCCTAAATCTCAAGCTTACTCAGTTCATCATAAAAACTGGAAATCTTTAAATCATACTTACTAGAACACACTTACTAGAAATCATAACATTTCCCTAATTTTCGGTAAACAATAAACATATGCTCATACATAAATTTCATCAAAACATTTAGGCTCACAATGAGCACATGAAATCATTTCTAGGAAAACATGAATGCTCATAAGTATGTGTTCACGAAAACAAGAAACATTGAAACCCTTTCATTCTAGCAAAACTTGTATTTCTCAAAGCGTAATTCAAACATATAGATCGTTTTCAAAGTTCGTTTTGTCACTCACAGTGTTAGAACTAGAACCCTGGCCCGTACACTTGACCTATTTCTTCTTGGCCTGCCAAACAAACCAAAACCATGTTTTAGAACCTCGAGCTCATGGTTTTTAACCTTAAAACTACAAGAAAACACTCCAACCAATTTTCCAGCATTTCACATATTTTATATCCTGTATTCAAACAGTCATAAGTTCTTCATTACTTATCCAAAATGGATTTACTTTATACCAAATTATTCCTTTTTGAACCCTCTAAATATCATATGAAGACATGAAATTGAGATTCTCAACATATTAGTTTGAAAATACCTCAACAGCTTCTTCCCTAAAATCCACATGCTGCTGTTTCCAGAATCAAATTCCTGCTGCAGAACACATTTGTCCTACGATTTAAGACATATTCCAATCGTTTTCTACTCATGGTTTCTTCATGAAAGTTGTAGGAAATTCAATAAGATTTCATTCCATACCTTATAGAGCTTCTGATTCCAACGCTGCAGATCATGACAACCCAAAAACCAGAGACTTCTCGGATTTGACAGCAAATTTCTGTCTTCTGCCTTCCTCTTCATATAACAGCACATTAAGGTCAGAATTTGCTCAAGCATCCTTCACTAACTTTGTTCAAAAATGCATTAGATTTCAAGAAAACTAAACCTCAACTCTTACCTCTTCTTGTGGAGCTCGAGATGAACAGAAAACCAGAACAGGGTTGAGTTGATCACCTTGCTGCTAAACAATCAAGCTTTGAGTTCTCCTCCCTTCTTCTGCAACTCTAACTCACGAAAAACTCCTTCTTCTTCTTCCTTTCTCCTTCTCTCACGAAACCCTCAGCTTCTCTTTGTTTATATGAGAAGAAAATCGATGGAAATATGAGTTTTTAAAAAGAAAACTTAGGTGAGGGTCCCACCTTCCACTCTCCCCTTTTTCATTTTTTCCCTTTTCCTTTCTTTTCTTTTCTTTCCTTTTCTTTAAAAAAAAAAACAAATCCAAACATCATTTTTCTTTATTTCTTTTGTTTTGTTTTTTTTTTTGTAAGGAAATTCCAAAGAAAGGTCTCGGGTTTACAGTTTTAACTGCAACGAAAACGGGCGTTGGAAACGGAACTGTCCGAAGTACATTTCAGAAAAAAAGAAGGAAGGTAAATATGATTTACTTTGCCTAAAAGCTTGTTTGGATAATGATAAAACTGCTTGGATATTGGATTCAGGCGCCACTAATCATGTTTGCTCTTCTTTTTAGGGAATTGATTCCCGATAGTAGCTACTAAAATGAAGGATAACGCTCCTGGTTGGAAATGGAGAAGTCGTCTCAACTGTAGCAATAGGCACAATAAGTCTTTATTTTTGCAAGAAATATATGTTGTTGGACAATATATTAGTGATACCAGGGTTTACTAGAAACCTTATTTCAATTTCTTGCCTTATAGAACAATGTATTTTTGTTTCCTTCTCTATGAATAAAGTGTTTATTTTGAAAAAAAGTATGAAAATATGTTCAGCTTCATTAGAAAATGGGTTCTATGTTTTAAGGCCTAATTTAGACAAAATTATTTTGAACACTAAATTATTTAAAACTGTAAACGCACAAACTAAGAAACGTAAAATTTCTCCTAAAGAAAATGCTCATCTTTGGCATCTTAGATTGGGTCACATTAATCTCAATAGTATTGAGAGATTGGTAAAGAATGGACTTCTAAATGAGTTAGAAGAAAATACTTTACCTGTATGTGAATCCAACGTGGAAGGCAAAATGACTAAAAGACCTTTTAGTGGAAAAGGTTATAGAGCCAAAAAACCTCTTGAGCTTATACATTCAGACCTTTGTGGTCTGATGAGTGTTAAACTTAGAGGAGGTTATCAATATTTCATCTTCTTTGTACATGATTATTCCAGGTTTGGGCATCTATACCTAATACAACATAAGTCTGAAGCACTTCAAACGTTCAAGGAATTCAAGACTGTGGTTGAAAATCAATTGGGTAAAACAATTAAAACGCTTTGATCAGATCGAGATGGAGAGTACATGGATTTAAAATTCCAAAACTATATGATAGAACATGGAATTACATCCCAACTCTATGCTCCCGGTACACCACAACAAAATGGTGTATTGAAAAGGAGAAATAGAACCTTGTTGGACATGGTTCAATCAATGATGAGTTATGCTCATCTCCCTTGTTCCTTTTGGGGTCACGCAGTAGAGACTTTAGTAAACATTTTGAACAATGTGCCATCAAATAGTTTTTCTGAAACACCTTTTGAACTATGGAATGGGCGTAAAGGTAGTTTATGTCATTTCATAATCTGGGGTTATCCAACACATGTGCTTCTGACGAATCTAAAAAAGTTCGATTCTCGTTCAAAGTTGTGCCTATTCGTACGCTACCCAAGAGATTCTAGGGGTGGTTGATTCTATGATCTTAAGGAAGATAAGGTTTTTTATCGACAAATGCCACTTTCTTAGAGGAGGAGCACATAAGGGACTACAAACCAAGAAGTAAAATTGTGTTGAGTGAGTTAGACAGAACAATAACAAAGGTTGCTAATAAAACTAGTATGTCAACAAAAGTTGTTGATACTAGCTTGTCTAGTGAAGAGAGTTCATTTCAAGAGTTGAGTACGCCTCGACGTAGTAGGACGGTTATAACACAACCTAGCCGTTACATGGGTTTATCTGAAACCCAAGTTGTTATACCAGATGACAACTGCGAGGATCTATTGACTTATAATCAAGCGATGACTGACAAAGACAAAGACAAATGGGTCATAGCCATGGACCAAGAAATGGAGTCTATGCACTTCAATTCTGTTTGCGATCTTGTAGATGAGCCTGATGGGGTAAAACCTATAGGTTGTAAGTGGATCTATAAGAGAAAGCGTGGTGTAGATGGGAAGGTGTAAACCTTTAAAGCTAGACTAGTAGCAAAGGGTTATACCCAGGTTGAAGGGGTTAACTAGGAGGAAACTTTTTCATCTATTACTATGGTAAACTCTATTCGTATCTTACTTGTCATTGTCACATAATATGACTATGAAGTATGGCAAATGGATGTCAAGACATCCTTTTCAAATGGCACTCTTGAGGAAAACATGAACATGGACCAACAAAAAGGCTTATAGAACAAGGACAAGAGCAAAAGGTTTGCAAGCTTAAAAGGTCAATTTATGGACTGAAACAAGCCTATGAGCACAACGTTGTTGATCCTTTTACAAAGGCTCTCACGACTAAAGTATTTGAGAGTAACCTAGAAGGTCTAAGTCTTGAAGTCTTCCCCAACTAGGGCAAGTGGGAGTATTTTGTACAAAGGGTTTAAATGCCCTAGTCCATTGTATTTACATTACTGTAATGCTTTAGTACTCCACAAGCTTTAGGTCAAGTGGGAGATTGTTGGGATTTATGCCCTAAACTTGTGTAATTTTGATCAAATAAAGAAAGAGTTATTTGCTTTGATAAAATTATATTTTTGCTTTATAAATCCAATAAACTAAGCTCCAAGGTTATAATATATCTCGAACATCAGTGTAGTGGACACTATTTGGATTCTGTTCAAGAATATAACCTAAATGGTCTATGGTATATAAATAAGATTGGAAACCTTATTCTGCTAACACCATGGATGCGACCCACTTTGTAATTAGTACAAATAAGGGTCATTAGTGACTCGACCTGAATCTTCAGCAAGTTAAGAACTCTTGCTTATAGGGGTTTGTACTTAGACTAGTATGGGAGAGAGTGGCTTGTAGCCGACTCAATAAGCCTACCTTCTCAGGGACTGAATCTCATAGGTAGCTGGCAATTTAACTGTGCAAGATGGAATTGACTCATTCCTACACTAAGGAATTAGATAGGTTGTTCCTTTAAGAACTGACTCCAAGTCTTGAACAACGGGGCCCCACCCTCTACGAGGTTATGAGACAATGGTAGGACCTTAGACTTTTTGTTAATTAGATGATTAGTTGTGTTTAAGGAACCAAGAGTTAATCATAGGGGTAAAACAGTAATTTGACCCAGCCGTGATTACAAACAACCTGTGAAGGGTCGACTAATGGGTAATGATTATATTAGTGGACAAAATATAATCTACAGTGAGGAGAGTGCAGCTACAAGTCTATAGTGGAGTGACTTGTAGTTAATGAACATTGCTTAACTGGATTAAAGAGTTTGATAAGTTAACCTCACATCATTGGAGCTCATGAACTGTAGGTCCATTAGGTCTCTCCATCGGCTCAACATGGTTATATTGAGGGTATAAAGTTAGGAATGAATATGAGATGTTATATCAGTTATATTCGATATAATTGATATAATATATAGTTTTAATGTGAATTAGATTCACATATTAATTATATACTAAAGAGAGAATGAAATAGGGATAGGATGGTATTTTCTATCCCTATCTCTTCCTATATATATAGTTCAATAAGATGCAATAAGGTTAAGCCAATCTCAAGATAATCTAAGCCCTTGTTGTGTTGTTGGAAAGGTTATAAAACACACTTTCTCTAAAAAACATCTCATCTCACCTAAAGGGAACCCACATTCCTCCCTCACCTAGAGAACAATGGAGAAGATCCGGTGCCAATTTGTTCATCCATTCGGTTTCCAGTTGTTGAGATCGTGGTCCTGGGCGAACGGAGCACTTGAAGTGAAGTTCTTCAAAGGTAATATCTCGTTGTTCATATTATCATTTTATGCTTAATATAGTTAAGTTTGTTCTTGAATATAATCCATGTAACTAAATTAAGAACGTGCGATTCACTATCGCTTCTGCTGCGGGATTCAATTCCCTTCATTGAGTTCACTAATTTCAATCAGGAACAACACCTATTTCGCAAGCGCCATATAGAATGTCTCCAAGCGAGCTTAGAGAGCTGAAGATGCAGTTACAAGAACTAGTTGATAAGGGATACATCAGACCTAGTGTATCGCCTTGGGGAGCTCAAGTGTTATTTGTCAATAAGAAAGATGGTACCCTTAGATTATCCATTGATTATGGACAGTTAAGCAAGGTCACGATACGTAACAATTATCTTTTATCCTGAATACATGACTTGTTTGACCAGTTACGAGGAGCATCAGTGTTTTATAAGATTGATTTAAGATCAGGATACCATCTGTTAAAGGTAAGGGAATCAGATATTCCTAAGAAAACATTCAGAACGAGGTACGAGGATTATGAGTTTTTAGTAATGCCATTCGGTTCATGAAATGCACTAGCAGTTTTCATGGATCTCATGAACAGGATTTTCCACCAATATTTGGATCTGTTTGTTATAGTATTCATTAATGACATACTAGTTTACTCGTTTGATAGAAAAGCCCATAAGGAACATCTGAGGATTATTCTACAAACACTACATGATAAACAAATGTATGCTAAATTCAGCAAATTGGAGTTTTTGTTTAATCAGGTAGTGTTTTTGGGTGCATGTTGTCTCAACAAATGGAATTAATATGGATCCACATAAAGTTAAAACTATGGTCAACTGGGGGAGACCAGCTAGTGCAATAGAGGTACGTAGTTTCCTAGTCTTCGAAGGATACTACACACAGTTTGTTGATGATTTCTCACGTTAGCATTATCATTAATAACTTTGACAAGGAAGAATGTTAAGTTTTAGTTGTCAGATAAATGTGAACAGAGTTTCCAGGAGTTGAAACAAGATTGGTTACATCACCTGTTCTAACACTTCCTCTAACGTGAAAAGAAT
Organism: Trichosanthes cucumerina; assembly: GCA_036507285.1. Classification (NCBI taxonomy): domain Eukaryota; kingdom Viridiplantae; phylum Streptophyta; class Magnoliopsida; order Cucurbitales; family Cucurbitaceae; genus Trichosanthes; species Trichosanthes cucumerina. The sequence continues at coordinate 21,175,999 of CM071843.1, read as the reverse complement.
ATGTGATTTAATGTGATGCTTTGAGGAAAAGATTAGGGTGTGTGCTCATGCAAGAAGGAAAAGTAATAGCTTATGCGTCAAGGCAATTGAAAAAGCACGAGATTTGGTGGCATTACTAGTTTGGTGAGAGGTGTCACATTTACACAGATCATAAGAGTCTGAAATATATCTTTGATCAAAGAGAGTTGAATATGAGACAGAGAAGATGGTTAGAACTGATTAAAGATTATGATTATACCGTTGAATACCGTCAAGGTAAGGCAAATGTGGTAGCATATGCATTAAGCAGGAAGTCAAGACTTCCTAGGGATGCCTTGTATGGTATTCATGTAATCGTTTGAAGAACTCTAAGGGATTCTAAGGAAGTTGTGACTGCAGAGAATTCAGGGGGCCTTTTAGCTCAATTTGAAGTCAGGTCTTCGCTCGTAGTAGAGATTGCAAGAATACAACAAGAAGATAGTAACTTGTAGAAAATGTTTGGAAAGTCCAAATAGGGCCCAAAAGCAAAATTTAAATTGCGATCAGACGAAACCATAGAGAGGCAGGGAAGACTATGCGTTCCAAGTTTTAGTGAGCTTAAAGATGCTATTCTAGAGAAAGCTCAGATTTCAGCTTACGCTATGCATCCAGGAAGCACCAAGACGTACACAACATTGAATGGAACTTATTGGTTACCTGGGATGAAGAAGGAGATAGCTTATTTTGTTGATAGATATTTGATAAGCCAAAACGTTAAACTAGTTAGATTGAGGCAAGGACTCCTTAACCCACTGCTAGTGCCATAATGGAAACGGGAGCATACCACTATGGATTTTTTTATTTGGATTACCACGTACTTCAAGTGGACATGATGGTATTTTGGTCATAGTGGATAAACTCCCTAAGACAACATTGTTTATACCGATTAAAGAGACGTCTACACTTGAACAACTTGCTAAGCTATACGCCGACACAATTTTGAGTCAATACGGAGTGCGAGTGTCCATAGTTTTAGATAGAGACCCGATATTTACTTCTAAGTTTTGGCCTAGCTTACAAAAAGCTATGGGGACAAAGCTGAATTTTAGTACAGTGTTCCATCCTCAGACAGATGGTCAGTCAGAGAGGACCATCCAGACCTTGGAGGATATGTTGAGAGCATGTGTCCTTCAATTTAAGGGAAGTTGGGATAGAGACCTATAACTTATGGAATTCGCTTACAATAACAACTATCAATCGAGTATTGGCATGGCACCATTTAATGCTCTGTATGGAAGACCGTGTAGAACGCCCATATGTTGGAACGAAGTAGGAGAGTGGAAGCTAATCGGTCCTAAGTTAGTGCAAGTTACAACGGACAATATTTAGGTAATTAGGGAGAATTTGAAGGTAGCTCAAGACCGTCAGGTGGTTCGGGAGGGGGACCGACAGTTATCTCTATGGGGCCCCGTTGTTCAAGACCTCGACTCAGCTATTAAGGAAACAATCTATCTAATTCCTTAGACTAGGTATGAGTGAATTCGGTCTTACATTGTTAAGTCCCCAACTACCTACGAGGTTATGTCCCTGAGAAGGTAAGCTTATTGAGTCGGCTACAAGCTACTCTCACCCATACTAATCTAAGGGAAAATCCTTATAAGCAAGAGCTCTCAACTTGCTCAAGATTAAGGTGAAGTCACTAATCACCATCTATAATATTTTAGTTGTATCCCGTTAACGACATTATACGTGTTAGACTAATAACTTGCAGTTCGGTCTTGTATGAGTTCTTTGTATAGAATGCCCCACTCGCATGTTATCCACATGAATAAGTAGGATTGCCTCATTTGTACTAATTACAAAGTGGGTCGCATGCAGAGTGTTATCAGAAGAAGGTTTCCAACCTCATTCTTATACCATAAACCATTTAGGTTATACTCTTGAACATAATCCAAAAAGTGTCTACTACACTGATGTTCGAGATTCATTTTAACCTTAGGGTTTAGTTTATTGTATTTCTACAGCGGGAAAATAATTTTATGAAATCAAATAACTCCTTATTCATTTGACTAAAACTAAAAAAGTTTATTGCACATATCCCAACAATCTCCCACTTTACCCAAAGGTTGTCGAGTACATAAAATATTACAAAAATGTAAAATAGAATAAACTAGAGCATTTAAACCCTGTGTACAATAATACTCCCACTTGCCCTAGTTGGGGAAGACTTGTAAACCTGGAACTTCTAGACATTCTAACTCACTCAACGCAATTTTAGTTCTTGGCTTCTTTTCCCTGATGTGGTCCTCCTCTAAGAAAGTGGCATTTGTCGACATAAGTAGCTTGTCTTCCTTAGGATCATAGAATAATTCGCCTCTCGTTTCTTTTGGATAGCCAACAAATAGGCACAATTTTGAACGTGAATCTAATTTCTTTGGGTTTGTAACAAGAACATGAGTTGGACATCCCGAAACCCTGAAATGACATAAACTACCTGTCCTTTCAAGAATTTAAAAGGTGTTTCAGAAACACTAATTGACGAAAAATTGTTCAAAATGTAAACTGCAGTCTCTACTGCATATCCCCAACAAGAATTAGGAAGATGAGCATAACTCATGATTAATCAAACCATGTCCAACAAGGTTTTATTTCTTCTTTCTGATACATTCTGTTGAGACATATCGGGTGTTGAGAGTTGGGATGTAATTTCATGTTCTATCATAGACCTTTAGAATTTTAAATCCATGTACTCTCCACCTTGATCTGATCGAAGTGTTTTAATTCTTTTACCTAATTGATTCTCAACTTCAACCTTGAATTACTTGATCTTGTCAAGTGCTTCAGACTTATAATGCATTAGGTAAATATGCCCAAATAGAGAATAATCATCTATAAAGGAGATGAAATATTCATAATCTCCTCTGGCTTTAACATTCATCAGCCAAAAAGGTTTGTATGATAAGCTCAAGAGGTACTTTGGCTCTATAACCTTTTCCACTAAAAGGACTTTTAGTTATTTTCCCTTCTAGGCATGATTCACATGAAGATGAAGTATTTTCTTCTAACTCATTTAGAAATCCACTATTTACCAACCTCTCAACCATATTGAGGTTCATGTGGCCCAATCTAAGATGACAAATATGAACATTTTCTTTAGGAGAAATTTTACGTTTCTTAGTTTGTGTGTTTGTTGTTTTAAATAATTAAGTGCTCAAAACAATTTTTACTGAATTTGGTCTCAAAACATACAAACAATTTTCTAATGAAGCTGAACATATTTCCACAGCTTTCTTTGAAATAAAAACTTTATTTAAAGAAAACGAAACAAAAATACATTGTTCTATGAGCAAGAAATTGAAATATCTCCATTTCTAGTAAATCCTGACATCACTAGTATAATGTCTAACAACATATATTTATTGTCGAACAAAAGCTTCACTGTGCAAATTGCTATAGCTTAGAGGATATCTCCATTTCCAACCGAAGTGTTTTTTCTTCTTTATGTAGCTGCTGCCAGGAATAATTTCCCTAAAAAGAAGAGCAAACAAGATTAGTGGCACCTGAATCAAGTATTCAAGCACTTTTGTCATTGTCCACTAAACATGCGTCTATACAAAGTAAATCATATTTACCTTCTTTCTTCTTCTCGGTCATGTACGTGCGACAATTCCGTTTCAAGTGTCCATCCTCGATGCAGTTGAAAAATTTTCCTTTTTCAGCAACTTCGTTGACCTTCTTGCCCTTTTAGGTGGCAACATTATCAACCTATTTCCCTTTACCAACCTCAATCAGGTTCTTTTTCTTCCCTTTTAGATTAGAAGAAGATGAAATCACTGATTTAGTTTGAGAGGTCGAACCTTTGTGATAACTCCTACTGGCGACATTTGCCTCACCTTTCGGTCCCTGAATTTTCATCACAGACTAAAAGATTTGGAGTTCATTTAAAAGGGAGGTAAGATTAAAAGTAAGCTTGTTCATAACAACATTACTTCTAAATTGTAAGAAACTATCTGAAAGAGTTTCCATAATGAAGCTTACTTGGCTCAATTCATCGATGAAAGCAACATTCGACTCTGCGATGTTCAAGTGTACCATCATATAAAGGATATGATCCCGAACAGATGAACCCTCTTGCATCCTAGAGTTGAAAATATACTCGAGGGCATTGTGTCGGGCCTGTATAGGCTTTTGTCCAAACATGCCCGTCAACTAATCCATGATTTCCTTAGCGGTCATCATGTTGTCGTGCTTCTTGGCTAATATGTCAGACATACTTGCCAGCATATAGACCCTTAACTTATCATTGTTCTTGATCCATCGATCATATGCATCACGCACATTTCGTGTTGCATTCGAGCCTGGTACCTGAGCACACTCCTTACTCCGCACAAAGTTAAGATCGTCCACTACCAAGATAGTGTTAAGTTTGTTTTCCAAGTCATTATGTTCTCTCAAGTTAATTTTTTCCGCACCCAGTAAGGAAATAGTAGAGCTAAACATTTTGCTAAAATTTACAAAAAAAACTTGTATAAGTTTCTTGCTAAAAACTATCTAATCCAAACATTTATCTGTCAAGTCATGAGGTAGATCAGTCGTGACTCCTCCGATACGAAACAAATTATGCATCATTCTCATATGGGTGGTGATGGGATTTGTGACCTAAACTTATGTAATTTTAATAAAATAAATAAAGAGTTATTTGTTTTGATAAAAATGTATTCTTGCTCTATAAATCCAATAAACTAAGCTCGAAGGTTATAATGTATCTTTAACATCAGTATAGTAGTCACTATTTGGATTGTGTTCAAGAGTGGTCTATGGTATAAGAATAAGGTTGGAAACCTTATTTTGGTTACACCATGGATGCGGTCCACTTTGTAATGGGTACAAATAAGGTAATCCAACTCATTCATGTTGATTGGCATGCGAGTGGGTGCATCATGTATGAAGAGTTCATACAAGACCGGACTGCAAATTATTAGTCTAACAAGTATAACCCCGTTAACAGGATAAGACTTGTAATTTATAGATGGGCATTAGTGACTAGACCTGAATCTTGAGCAAGTTAAGAGCTTCTTCTTATAAACGTTTGTCCTTAGACTAGTATGGGTGAGAGTGGCCTCTAGCCGACTCCATAAGCCTACCTTCTCAGGGACAGAACCTCGTAGGTAGCTGGGGACTTCACTCTGCAAGATGAAATTCACTCATTCCTACACAAAGGAATTAGATAGGTTGTTCCCTTAAAAACAGAATCCATGTCTTGAACAACTAGTATCCACCCTATAAGAGGGTATGAGCCTATGGTAGGACCATAGACGTGTTGTTCATTAGAAGATCAGTGGTGCTTAAGGAGCAAAGAGGTAATCACAGGGGTAAAACGGTAATTTGACCCAGCCTTGATTACGAACAACTTTTGAAGGGTCGACTCATCGGTAGTGATTATATCAATGGACACAATTTAATCAATAGTGAGGAGAGTGCAGCTACAAGTCTATAGTGGAGTGTTTTGTAGTTAATGAATATTGATTAACTAGATCAAAGAGTTTGATTAGTTAATCTCACACCATTGGAGCTAATGAATTGTAGGTCCATTAGGTCTTTCCGTTGGCTGAACATGGTAATATTGAGGGTATAAATTTAGGAATGAAATTGAAGCGTTCAATTTCATGTCTAAGGTGTTATATCAATTATATGTGATAAAATTTATATAATGTATAGTTTTAATGTGAATTAGATTCATATATAAACTATATACTAATGAGAGAATGAAGGAGGGATAAGATGGTAATTTCCATCCTATTTCTCTATAAATAGTTGCATGAGATACAACTTTGACGTCAAGAAAAAAATCTTGGAGAACCCTAGATTATCAACTATTTGTGTTGTTGGAAAATTTCCACAAAAACACAACCTCTCTCACTGTTGGGGTTTTTGTCCTAATCTCGTGTTTGTAAATTACTATTTGAAATTAATAAGAGTTATTTATTTCATTACTTTGTGTCTCGCAATATTTACAAACTTTTCCAATAAACTAAGCTCCAGGGTCATTGAATTTATGAGAGAACTAGGACTTAAATGTTGTGTAGTGGACACACAGGGAGGATCACGTTCAAGTTAATGACCCGAACGGTCTACAGTGAATGGATAGGGTTGGAGACCTAATCCTGGATACGCTGTGGATGCGGCCCGCATTGTATTAGATACAAACGAGGTGATCTGACTCGTTCATGTGGTTGACATGCGAGTGGGGGCAACCTGTGCAATGAGATTGTACAAGACTGGATCGTGAATCATTAGACCTACTGATGTAACACCGTTGATAGTAAGGACTAATAACTTCGTAGATGACCATTAGTGACTCGACACAATCTCGAGCGTGTTACGAGTCCCGCTCTGCGCGGGGTCTGTCCTTTGACTAGTACGGGTGAGGGTGGTCATAGTTACTCGCCCAATATGCCTATCTTCTCAGGGGCAGGACCAAGTAGGAAGCTGGGAACTTAACTACGCGAGATGGAATTCACTCGTTCCCGCCTTTAGGGAAACTAGAGGGGTTGTTCCCTTGAGTGTTGTCTCCGAGGCTTGGACAACGGGAACCCACCTTCTCACTGGCCCGAGAAGGGTGTTGTGTATGATTGGACAAACAAAATATGTTGTTCATTAGAGGAGCAGTAGGGACTTAAGGAACAAGAGGTAGACACAGGGATAAAATGGTAATTTGACCCAGCCGTGTCTATGAACAACCTGTGAAGCGTCGACTCATGTGCATTGGTTATATTAGTGGACATGTAATATTTTCCACTAACGGGAGTGCAACTATCGGCTTTAGTGGAGTGTTACGGTAGCTAATGATGGTTGATTAACTGGGTCAAGGAGTTTGATAAGTTAATCTCGGATCATTGAACTCGTCACTATAGGTCCATTAGGTCCCTAGATTGGCTCAATCTGGGTTAAAAGAAGGGTTAGAGTTTTGGTATGAAGTTGAAGTGTTCAATTTCACTTAGAGGCATTTATGTCATTTATATGAGATATGAATGATATAATATATAGTTTAATGTGAATGAGATTCATAATAAACTATAGGTAAGCCTAATTAATGAATTAGGGCTAATTGGAGAAATGAATTGAGAGAAATTAAATTGGATGTGATTCAATTTAATTAATCCACAATTATTGCAAATGTGATTTGCAATATGAGATATGAGATATCTTACATGATTAAGCAAATATGATTTGCATAACCTATAGTTGTGGTAAAATAGTGATTATGTGAAGGTTTTAACTCCATGATTATTCAACTATGTAAACCCTTCTTGCAAGAAGGAATGTATCATTCAATCTCTCATTTTTTGGATTCTCACCCAAGAAGAAGAGAACTATCTCAACTTTTTCTCTCAGTTCTCCTCCCTCTCCAAAAAAAAAAGTTCCAAATGAAGAACAACCAAGAAGGTCGTTGGGGGTGTTCTGATTTCATTCAAGAGAAGCGTTCGTTGAGATCGAGAAGTACGAAGTGTTCGTGACCAAGGAAGGAATCTTGAAGAATTGTCTACAACAAGTAAGTATGTTTTTCTTGTTGTAATTTCTTCCTTCTTATGTATGTTTAGCTTAGATCTAAGCGTTAGATCATTTTAACAAACTTCTAGTAGCGTAATGATACCTTGACGATTCGATCCTCTTTCCCTGCGCGGGGATTTTCATTCCCTTCAATTGGTATCAGAGCCATTTCGATAGTTCTTCGTTATGAACTGATTTTTGTTAAAATAGGTGGGTAATTTACCTTAATTTCATGAGATGCATGTTTGTTTGGATGATGGATGTTTCAGTTTTTGGCACAATAATAGATTTACAAATTATGTTGATGAGATCAATGTAAAGGCCCTTTTGTTTTTGGGCATTTTGTTTTAAATCGAGTCTGTAAGTTCGAGTCGTTCGTGGCAAGTGTTGTTGTATGTCCGAGCGTCGATGGCATCTCAACGCTATCCTTGCGGGCGTTGGCTTGGTTGCAGAGCAGCATTGCAACGCCACGACGTGGAGCACGCTGATCTCAATGTTGGACGCGACAGCGTTGCAAAGCCACACGCGTAGTGGGCGGTTCCAGCTTCCTGTTTGCGAGACGTGGGCGTATGATGCAGTTAATGGGGTAGTTATTTTATTTTTTATTTTATTTTATAAATGTAAAATGTATTTATTTATTTTATTTTATTATTTTATTAAATAATATTAATATAAGTGTTATATTAATTTTATTTAATTAAATAATTTCCCCTAGGTGCCAAAAGCTGGTCTATTTTTTATTTTTAATTATTTTATGCATGTGATGTATGATTTAATTAAATATTTATGTGCATAATGTATGTAATATAGATTTAAAATCCCACCGCAGGTTAAACATATTCATGCATCATTTATATTATAAGAGTTATAATATATAGTTTGCATGATAGGTTATATTATAAGAGTTATAATATTATTAATTGCATGTTTAATTTAATTAATATAAGTTGTATATTTTTTAGATTAAAGTATGCTCATGCATTTATATTCATGTGATGAATTATATTATGTTATAGTATATAGTTATTCATATGATGAAACATCAAGCACTATAACATATAAATGCATGCAACCTAAGTTAATTATTAGTTTTAAAGAGTTTAGAACTTGAATAATTAGACTTAGGTTGTCTTGTTCTAATGAGATTAGAATTAGGATATCAAAGTTCAGTCTATGAATGGAGACTGATTAGTAACTCTGTCTAAGGAAGATTTTGTCTAAGGCTGGGGTATTTAAGTTGACGTTTGCGGAACACCCCTACCTGGAAACCGACCTTGGAGTGAATTCGGTCCGAAGATTCTTAGATTATACTTATCGTGAGTGTCGTTAATTAAAAGTGTTTTAATTTACTCACATAGACCTAAGTAATAATGTCATTTAAAACTTAGGTTAATACCATATAAAAGTCATATTGGTTGACTTAGGTAAATTTTAGCCGGTTTATCTAGGTCAATCCCTATTAAAATTAAAGTGCTGAGTGAGAGGAAATATAGTGTATGAGATACATTTAATTTCCGACCACAAATCTCCGTTAAGTCCGCACCGTGAGATCCATACTCGGCCTCGTGGCGCAAACGGGAGCGTCCCCCTTCGGATGGCATTTGTATGGGTCAATATCATCATGGATGGAGAGAGTACTTATAGTGAGTGGGAGCGGGACTTGTGAAAACGGTACCCACGATCTCTTTTTTCGATTCACTCCGTGAGATGCCCATGATCCGCCTGCTAGTTTGACCTGGACCAGACAATCCCTTCGGAGGGCCTGATCATGGGAGTCGGAACACCGTGAATTCTCGAAAGGGATAGAGTTTTCTGGTTGATTTTCCTTCTTGGTTCACCCTTCGATGGCTATTGTTTGGACGGATGCTTGGAAACTTAAAGATTGAGGGTGACACTCACATAATTCATTAAGAGTTAATGAATTCGACCGAACAATGGTAATTAGACGCCTAATGAAATAAGAGTTATTTTGGGATTAGGGCCTGATCGAGAAAGTCTCGTCCTAGAGGAGGAGTGTTATGTTCACCCTTCGGTGGCGGTCATTCTAAACGTTTAGGATATCATTGCAAATTTTGAATGACCTAGGGGTCATGAAACAATTTTTACTAAAACTTGATTGGATTTCAAATGGTTTTATCTAGACTAACACAAAGTTTTCTTAATTTTTCAGCATAAAACATGTTTAGCTCGATTATTGCTCTACTCACATCCGATAAACTAGTGGGAGATAGTTACCAAACATGGGAAAACAAAATAAACACAATTTTTGTAACTGACGGTATAAATTTCGTGCTCTCTGAGGAGTGACCTCAGATGGCAGGCTCGACTGCATTGCGAAGTGTTCGCGATGCATATCATTGCCAGAATGTCTGATGTTTTGGCAAAGAAGCATGAACTGATGGTCACGGGCAAGGAGATCATGCAGTATTTGAAGGAAATATTTGGACAACAGTCCTTTGAAGTCCAACATCACTCGCTCAAATACGTCTTCAACGCACGGATGAAAGAGGGGTCGTCTGTCTGTGAACATGTTCATGACATGATGACGCACTTTAATCTAACAGAGATGAACGGGGCTTCGATCGACGAGTCGAGCTAGGTCAGTTTTATCTTGGAGACTCTTCCTAAGAGTTTCCTTCAGTTTCGTAGCGATGTTGTTATGAACAAAATTAGCTACACTCTGACTACCCTCCTCAATGAGGTACAGAAAATCCTTCACGAGGATTAGCGCACCAGATTCTGAGGCAAATGTTGCCTATAGGTCATATCCCAAGGGTTTGACCTCTGGGACTAAACCTGTTGCTCCTTCACGCCCGAAAGGGAAAATGAGGATAAAGAGGGGTAAAACTGATCGAGCTGCTGCCTAGAAGGGCAAGAGGGTCAAGGATGTTGCAGAAAAAGGAAAGTGTTTCCACTGCAATGGGGGCGAACACTGGAAAAGGAACTGTCCCAAATTCCTAGCCGAGCGGAAGAATCAATGTAAATGTGATTTACTGGTGATTGAAACCTGTTTAGTGAAGAGTAGTGACTCTGCCTAGATATTGGATTCGGGCGCCACTAACCATGTTTGTTCTTCTTCTCATTGGATTGATTCCTGGCAGCAGCTGCGAGAGAGTGAAGTGACTCTACGGGTTGGATCCGGGGAGCTTGTCTCTGCTGCAGCGATCGACACGGTGAAGCTACATTTCGGCGAAAAGTACTTATTATTAGATAATTTGTACATTGTACCAGGGTTTACTAGAAACCTTATTTCTATTTCCTGCCTTATTGAACAATATATATCTGTTTCATTTGAATCCAATAAAGCGATTATTTCTTTCAAAGGCTATCTTATTTGTTCTGATTCACTTGAGCATAATATGTATGTTTTGAAACCTAATTCGGTCAACAGTGTTTTGAATACTGAATTGTTTAAAACGGATGAAACACGAACAAAAACAACAAAAGTTTCTCCCAAGGAAAATGCCCATCTTTGGCATCTACGGTTAGGCCACATTAATCTCAATAGGATTGAAAAACTAGTGAATAGTCGACTTCTAAACAAGTTCGAAGAAAACTCTTTACCGGTGTGTGAGTCATGCCTTGAGGGAAAAATGACCAAACGTCTTTTTAGTGGAAAAGGATACAAAGCCAAGGAGCCCCTTGAGCTTATACATTCTGACCACTGTGGTCCGATGAATGTTAAAGCACGAGGTGGTTATGAATACTTCGTATCTTTCATAGACGATTACTCAAGGTATGGGTATATTTACCTAATGCACAAGAAGTCTGAAACTCTCCAAAAGTTCAAGGAGTACAAGACTGAGGTGGAGAACCTCTTAGGTAAATCGCTTAACACTTTGATCGGATCGAGGTGGAGTGTATATGGACACAGAATTCTAGGACTATATGATAGAACACGGAATTATGTCCCAACTCTCAACACCTTGTATGCCACGACAGAATGGCGTATCGGAGAGGAGAAACAGAACCTTGTTGGACATGGTTCGGTCGATGATGAGCTATATTTTGAATAACATTCCGTCGAAGAGTGTTTGTGAAACACCTTGCGAACTCTAGAATGGCTGTAAAGGAGGTTTACACCATTTCAGGATTTGGGGATGCCCAACCCACGTGTTAGTATCAAACACGAAAAAGTTGAAACCCCGTTCGAAATTGTGCCTATTCCTAGGTTACCCTAAAGGGACAAGGGGTGGTCTATTTTATAGCCCTAAGGAAAATAGGGTGTTTGTGTCGACAAACGCCACTTTCCTAGAGGAAGACCACGTTAGGGATCATTTACCAAGGAGTAAAATTGTGTTAAATGAAATGAAATGGATAGTACATCAGCAAGAGTTGCTGATGGGGCTAGTACATCAACAAGTGGTGTTGATCGTAGCACGTCTAGTCAAATCCGTTCCCAAGAGTTGGGAATGCCTCGACGTAGTGGGAGGGCTGAAGCGATTGTCAGCCGAAGCGATTGTCAATCGAGTGTTCATGATTTTGTTACATGAATCTAAAAGCAAGAACTAAATAACAAAGATTAAGAATGGTTTACGACTTAGGATAGGAAGAATTTACCTTTGAAGAACATTTTCTTCACGAGTTCATCCTTCAACGATCACGATATAAGCAACAAACCCGAACCGTGCCCAGATCAACCACTAGATTAGGGAGGAAGGTCGATTCTTTTTATGATGAGATGAGGTGGTCTTTTTAAGAAATGTGTTTGTAACTCTTTCAAACACAAAAGAGAAAGCTCTAGGGTTATTTGTGAAAACCTTACTCAAAGTTGCATCTCATGCAACTATTTATATGGAAATAGGATTGAAATTACCATCCTATCCCTCCTTCATTCTCTCGTTATTATATAGTCAATTTATGAATCTTATTCACATTAAAACTTTATATTATATCAATTATATCACATATAATTGATATAACACCTCATATATGAAATTGTACATTTCAATTTCATTCCTAACTTTATATCCTCAATGTTACCATGTTGAGCAAACGGAGGGACCTAATGAACCTACAGTTCATGAGATCCAATTATGTTAGATTAGCTGATAAAACTCTTTGATCTTGTTAATCAAGATTCATTAACTACAAGTAACTCCACTATAGACTTGTAGTTGCACTCTCCTCACTGTAAATTATATTGTGTGCATTGATATAATCATTACCCATGAGTTAAACACTTCACAGGTTATTCGTAAACACAGTTGGGTCAAATTATAGTTTTGCCCCTGTGATTACCTTCTTGTTCGTTAAGCGCCAATGATCCTCGAATGAACAACAAGTCTATGGTCCAACAATAAACCCAAATCCTCTTAAGCTAGTTTAGAAGGCGGGGCCCCATTGTTCAAGACATGGACTCAGTTCATTAGGGAAGAACCTATCTAATTCCTTTGTCTAGAAATTAGTGAATTATGTCTTCCTGAGTTAAGTCTACAGCTACCTACGAGGTTCTGTCCCTAAGAAGATAGGTTATTGAGTCGGTTACAGACTACTCTAACCCATACTAGTGTAAGGACAAACTCCTATAAGCAGGAGTTCTTAATTTGTTCAGCATTCAAGTCGAGTCACTAATGACAATCTATAAATTATCAGTCGTATCCTGTTAACGAGTTAAACTTCATAGGGTAATAATTTGCAGTCTTCATACAGAATGTCCCCACTCGCACGTCATCAACGTGAATTAGTTGGATTACCTCATTTGTACTAATTACAAAGTTTGTCGCATCCATGATGTTACAAGAATAAGGTTTCCAACCTCATTCGTATACTATAGGCCATTTAGGTTATACTCTTGAACAAAATCCAAATAGTGTCTACTACACTGATGTTCAAGATTCATTATAACCTTAGAGCGTAGTTTATTTGACTTATAAAACGAGAAGATAATTCGATCAAATCAAATAACTCTTTATTCATTTGACTAAAATTACACAAGTTTATGACACATATCCCAACAGGCAATTAGTCTGTTGAGGATTTATGCATGGTCAAACATGCATCAGACACCCTATGGGTCAAACTTATAGGCGTCTGTGGGGGACTCAGATTTATAGTGGTGTGTGAGGCACTCAAAACTTATAGGGGTATGTGATTGACACAAATCTTATAGGGGTCTGTGAGGGAGTCAAAACCTATTGGGGGATGTGAGCGACTCAACATGAAAAGACACAGGTGAACTCAATTGACCAAATATAGTCGAAGAGAAAAGTCATGATTTCATGAAAGGAAGTTCTAGGTCCCACTACAAAAGGTTTTATGATCTTAATAGTCACGATTAACGTTCATGTTTAAGAGTCATGTTTTAAAAGTCATGATGCACGTGTTAGCATTTCCTAACCGCACATTTACTGGGTATTGTTATAATACTCACCGCTTTACTTGTTTTGTTTTCTTCGTTTTCAAAATATTTTTGAGGTAAAGGCGAGGGCGTATCATGCGAGTGATGGGGACACGCTAGAGCAGTTATGAGAACCAAGTCATGATTTTCTGCATAAATGATTTAGAAAGTATTTTTTAGGTATTTTAGTTTTTTGCTTATGTAACATAACGTTTTTTTTTATGGCAAAGTTATTTATGCAATAGAACCAAACTTGTATAAGGAGTTGAGAAAGTCCTCAATTTGATTAAAAGGAGAAAATAAAGTTTAAAGAAAGTAAGCATGAAGAACAATGTGTGGGTGTTAGATGAAATAAGTTTTATCTTTTAATGTTACCCTCGACACAAGAGATAGATGTTGCATAAATTTTGCAATACCGTAAGTGTACGGGTCAAGATTTAATATAGTGAATTTGAGTACGAGTATCATCCACATGATTGGGTTATTTAATTCAATTAATTCCTATCTATACCATTACTCAATATTATCTAGAAAATCAAACCAAAGGTTAAATGAAAGACAAAATTGAAGCCTTAAAATTGAGAACAACCAGGAGAGACAAATATCTTAGGTATTAGATTTCACGAATTAATTAACTATTTTATTGAGAGCATATATGAACCAAAAATCATCTGAATTTCCCTGAAAAGGACATGAATGACTCATAAACTATTTTACAGACCCGATTTGCACAATAATTGCCCAGAAACACAGGGGCCCTCACATAATTTGATCAAAATCAAAATTACTAAACTGAGCACAAACACTCCTAAACAGTTTAACAACAAACCAAATGTATAATTCCCACCAACCAATGTAATTTTATTCCAACCAGAAAAAAAACAAGTATGCTCTGATACCAATTGAAGGAATCTGAATTCACTTCAGCAATGAAAACGTGTAAAGATCGTGAAAACTTTTTTTTTTGTTTATTCCAAAAACCAATACATTGGAAAAATAACACAAATAAGCAAATTTAAGCGTGGATTCTAGAAAAATATACACATTGTGTGTAACTCTAAACTAAAAGGGAAGTTAGATTACCTTTATAGATTTCAAGAACAAGCAACTTCATGCTTTTCTTCTCCAATACAACACAACAACTCTCAACAACTTTTTTTTCAACTCATCAGGACACTACCACTGAGGAGAACATCCTATCGTATGATTATCTTAGATCTTAGCTAGTTTGGTAGCCTCCAATAATTGGAATTGAGAATGTTTAAGAGAGAGAGAATTCTTCTAAGATTTTTTGCAGTAATTTAACAACTTGAACTTTCTGATCGATCAATCCAATTGCAACTTCTCTCTCCCCTCTGTATTTATCGAGAGGGAGAGGAATGGGGAAGTTAGGGGAAATGTATCATCGACACATTTGTTGGGTTTTGTGCCCTAAAACTAGTAATTTGTAATTATGTTCTAATTAATGTAATAAAGGGTTATTATTTAATGTGCACTGGATGTACATTAAAACTTACTGTGCACTTGATGTACATTAAAACTATAGGTTTGAGGGATAATGTGCACTAGATGGTTATTACTATAGGTTAAAATATAATGTGCATTGTATGATCATTAAAACTATAAGTTAGAGGGATATATTGATTAAATGTGATTTAATCAAAATTAAATATATGATATTTAATTTGTTTTATTTAAATGTGATTTAAATTACTAATTAAATTTGATATAGTTATTATTTTATTATTAATATTTTAATAATAAAATGACTATCGCTCTCATTCTCCTTATTGATTGCTTAATAGAGAGAAGGAGGTGTGTTGATCAGTTTATCGATCTGTGTTTTCCTAGGAAAAAGTACTCTCTGAGCAAGAATTCTCTATCTCTCACTCTCTAATTCACAATCCTTCCAAATTGTTGGAATCCTTCCCACAAAGGAGAGGTCTAAGTAGAACTCAGAGATATAGAAGGTACTCACTTTTGGGGGTGTTCTATTCGTTAAAAACAGAGAACTTTTGAAAGTTCATGGGTTGCTGAACATTGGAGCAATGAGTTGTTATTTTGCGAAACTATAAAGGTAATCCTTTTATCTCTTTATTAGTTTAGTTGTTCAATTAATTTAAGAATGTTTGCATGTAAACCTCCATGTTTAATTAGATTTAAAAGCATGCTTGAAATGTATGTTGTTGTCAATGTAATTGTTTTTGTTTCAATTAAAACAATGAAGCAAATTTCGATCCCAAACACATTTCCGCTGCTCAAGGAGGTCTCTCCATCAACATTCCCCTCTCTTTTTTTTATTTAATTAATTTAGAACATTTAATCAAAATTAATTAATTATCAATTAATATAATTGAACTAATTTAAGCTTATTAAATTAAATCATATTTAAATAAATCAATTCACTAATTCTTAACTAATTAATTAATTAATAAAACATCTCATATTTGAATTATATACATATGATTAAATGATATTTAATCAACTTCCGTTTTAACCTATAGTTTTATTGTACATCAAATACACATTAAAATTTAACCTATAGCTTTAAATATGAATCTCATTCACATTTAAATAATATTTTAACGCTTTCAAATATTAATTTCTCCCAATTAACATAAATCTTATTCAAATTAAATTTATAATAAAAAGTTTGAATGCACATGAAAACTTTATATTATAATGTATCTCTATACATCATGCTTCTTCCCTAATTGATTTTGAACATTGAAAATTCAAATAAAATCAAAACCCTTTACGACTTAGGAAGTGGACCTCGTCCATTAACTGCTGGACAACACAACTAAAATTAAACAGTCGCACACTTCTCACTGCATATATATTTTTGTGTCCATGGAATCGACCAATAACACAAGTCCATAAAATGTTCGTAACACCAGTTATGTCAAATTATCGTTTTACCCTTGGGTTACATCTTTTACCTTATGTCCTAATACTCCTCTAATGAACGACTTATTTATGGTCCTACCAATAAATGGAAGTCCTTCTCGGGCCAATGAGAGAGTTTGACCCTTTGTTCTAGTCTCGAAGATACCGCTTTAAGGAACATTGATCTATTTACCGTAAAAGTCGGGAAGGAGTGAATTCCTTCTTGCTAGGTTAAGTGTTCAACCGCCTGCTCGTTCATGTCCCCAAAAAGGTAGGCATATCGAGTCGGCGTCTCAGGCCGCTTTCACAAATACTAGTCAAATGATCAAGTTGCCTAGGTCATCCTATTGAAATAGAAACCTAACTAGTCAACGGAGTTTCATTTAGTGATTACTATTTCGTGGTTCGGTCTTATGCGATCTCAACACAAAGGATATCCCCACTCACATGTCGTCTACACGAACACATGATGATCACTATATTTGTATCAAATACAAAGTGGGTGATATCCATAATATTATGAGAATGAGGTACCCAACCTTATGTCTTTTACTATAGACCCTTTAGGTTGTATCTCGACTGAGACCCTTATATGTCGACTACAATGAGTTAAAGAGATATACAACAACCTCGAATGTTAGTTTATTGGATTTATGGTAAACTTAAAGCAATATATAAAATAATGAATTAAACAATAACAATTTATTTAGAACAATAACGTTTTATTTATTTAATTAGAACATTATTACAAACTAAAAGTAATAGGGCATAAAACCCAAGAACTTTCACTATGGATAAACATGCTAAGTTATTAGTTGACAGGATCGTAAGCCAATACGTAGCCCCAATATGAATTGTGTCATATAGGGATTGGAGGTTCACTTCAAAGTTCTGACCGAGTTTCCATGAGGCCCTAGGCTCGAGGGTTGTTTGGGTGTATGCCCTAATCTCGTGAAGATTTTAATGTTGATTGTTTTAATGAATAAAATTTATTTGTTTGTCAAACTTTGTGTTTCACATGTTTATAAACGTAATCCAATAATCTAAGCTACAGGGTCAAATCCATTGATAGAACTAAGACTTGAACGGTGTGTAGTGGACACATGGGGAGGATCATGTTCGAGTTAATTTCCAAAACTATCAACATTATAAAAGGATTGGGTTGGAAACCTCATCCTTGTTACACTATGGATGTGGTCCGCTTTGTATTAGATACGAACGAGGTGATCCAGCTCGTTCATGTAGTTGACATGTTAGTGGGGGCATCCTGTGCAATGAGATTGTATATGTAACGACCCTTCTTTTCAACACTCTTTTCCTAGAGTCGTTACTAACCATGCATTCATTTGAGACCAAAAACAAAGAGTCCAGAAGTAAAATAGAGAACGAAATAATTTCTTTATTAGGATAAAAAAAACGATCATTTAATACAAGGTTCACTTGAACTAAAATAAACAAAACTCAAATCCTGGCCTCTGTTCAAATGAAGTTCAACACTTGACAAAAGAATTTTAAATAAGAAAAAACTTAAAACGTGAAACAAAGTTTAAAATATGCGGAAGACATGACTCCGATTCCCATGTCCTTGCTTTACCTGAAAACATTTTTAAAAGAAAGGGTGAGTATTATGAAATAATACTTAGTAAGTGTCCCCCAGTGTCGGGGTTAAAAAATAAGCTGTCAAAACAAACTATGGATTTATGTGGGACACATACATAATAAAAACATATTCCATGACTTTTTCTCTTCGGCTTTTAGTGGGAAATTAAGACTTCCTGATCCATGGCCTCTTAGTTTAGGTCGACTCTAAGTCTTTCGTGACTTGCATAGAATCAGATACGTATACATATATATATTGGAAATTTAACTGCCACGACCTTCGTAAGCATTTTAATTTTCTAAAATTTCTCTTCGGCCTTTAGTGGACGATTAAATTCTCCCGGATCATGGCCTCTAGTTCGAGTCGACTCTAACACATGCATAACTTATATAATGAATATTACAAGAAAAATTTCACCACAGCCTTCGCAAACACATGCTCAGGGTCCCAAATTAAATATTAACAATATTTGTGCAAAAAGTTTCATGGCATGAACATATCTCAAAATCAAAATGCTCAGTTTTAAACTAACAACAACATGACATTCATGGCCTTTGAAATAAACATCAAATCAAACAAATCATGGCATTTAGAACAAACCTCTCAAACAGATCATGGCATTGATAAAGAACTTTTCAAATACATCATAACATTCAAAAAGACTTTTTAGATCGATCGTTGCATTTTTCGAACAAAACCCTTAATTTATGAATTTTAAAGTTGGAGTGGGTTCCCTTACCTTGGATTTTAGCTCCAAAAAGTCCTAAAATATCGTTCTTGCTCCAACGTTCCACTTACACACGTTCCATAAATAGATCTTCACATAGGTTCGTAACGAGCTCGGGGTTCAAAACTGATCAAACTGGAGTTAACCAGCGAGTGGCGGCGTTGACCGACCGACGACGACGTTTACAAACCGGTGGTAGCAGCGCGTGAGTACCAGATTTTTGTTGCTCGGGTGCTGATCTATACAAAACCGGTCGAAACTTAATCAAAATTGATTTCTAAGGCTTTAAAAAAAACGAACAAGCGTAGACTGGCGAGGAAGGAACTGCAGCGGCGGCTGCGGCGTTGAAGTAGCTGTTCAATGGCCTATGGATGGCGGAGCGCGGCAGCGAGCCTCAAAGGTGCGACTCCGACGGCGATCGACGACCTCGGGACGTCGGCTTGAAGAGATCCACGAGCCGCCGGTGGCTGACTTGAAGCTTCACGTGTCGGACGACGGACAGCTCAGAAAGAGTGGCGAGCGATTACTGCTTTGTGCGACGACGGCTGACAGCTGCATCTTCGTGCGAGAGTTGCAGCAGTTGTAGCTTCAATCGGCGACAACCATGGCAGATGGGGGCTGCACTTTCGTGAAGAAGGAAAGGGAAAAGTGGGGATGGCTACCTCGAGA
Organism: Trichosanthes cucumerina; assembly: GCA_036507285.1. Classification (NCBI taxonomy): domain Eukaryota; kingdom Viridiplantae; phylum Streptophyta; class Magnoliopsida; order Cucurbitales; family Cucurbitaceae; genus Trichosanthes; species Trichosanthes cucumerina. The sequence goes on along the minus strand of CM071843.1, from coordinate 21,156,265 downwards.
AGCGTGCACAAGAAGACAAATAAAGACCCTCTTCTCAAAACCCCTAATGGTCCCAATTTACCAAAATGCCCCTCAACTTCTTTTTAAACTACACTCATGCCCCTTGTATTTGATTAAGACCTCCATTGGTCCAATTTCTTTAATTACTCAAGAATACTAAATCAATTTATCTAATTTAATGACCCAACTTAAATATTTTTCCATTAAAATACTCCAAGACCCCATTAATAGATACTTGGAGTTTTGGGTCGTTACAATCTTTCCACCTTAAGAACTTTCGTCCTCGAAAGTTCATAATCTTGAAATAGCAATAGGTACTTAACTCGCACTTTTGCATCTTGTTTTCAGATAGCTCCTTCTGCTCAATGGTCTTGTCATAATACCTTGACTAAAGTTGATTCCTTAATTACGAAGGTTCATATCCCTACTAGCTGGTACCTCTTTCAATTCTACTGAACCCTTTTATAGGGCTTTAATTAACTGATATTCCGACTTGAGTTATAAGCTCAAATTCACCCTCAGGTTGGAGGTAGTTCTGAAAGTTCGACCTACTTACTTAGTTAACGCTCTACACTTCTTGTAAAGCATGACTCAATCGTTTTATCTGAACATCGATTCAACACCTTCACTGCTTTCCAGAGACATGACCTCATTATGTTTAAGGTTAACAACCCTATAAGGCGGTCCAGATCCCTTAAATTGTCGGTTAACCTTTCGTTGCCCTTAACAACCTCTTAGCAAATGTTGTAAGGGCAGTCTCACTCACATAATTATTTAACTTCGGGACCTTCTATTGAACATCAATAACTCATTGCAAGGTTTTAGTCATGAAAAGAGTAATTTAAACTTGGGTCTCATTGATTGTTATGTCGCATGGATCATTCCACAAAACCTTACCAAACTTATGACCAAAATGCTCTAGAAAAAAAAAATCGACAGCATAACGATGTAACTGTAGTAATCTGAAAAAAATCGCTAATACCTGACAAACATAAGGTTGCACTTCTAAATTCAGATAACCAAACAATCACTCCTCCGAACTTCAACGCAAGACTTCTCAAGACACACATTATGCAGGAATGTTGAACAAACCAAAACAAAGGTGAAACAAAACTTTTTTAGCAACTTCAAACAATAAAACTTAAGCGACAAGATAATCTAGAAATCATGCCACGAACTCAACTCTGAATGAGAAATATAAAAGAGTGTGATAGAACCTTCTTGATTTACTCTATTCTGGTGCATAACCAAATATGAAATATCATCCCAAATATCAAAACTTTAATTGCAAGTTCTGGACCATGCATGAAGAAGCTTAGCCCATGCCCCTCTACTTAACACCAGGCATAGAAATGAACCTTTTAGTATCATGATAAGGCATAAGCTAACCCCTTCTTAGCAATATCATCGTGACGCTAACCTTTAGTACCACTAAAACAATTTATTCCAAATCTTAGATGAAATTATTCTCCTTCCTTCTAATAACCTTGGATAAGTTCTATTTAAAACTTTTCTGAACTTTTAACTTGTCTGACCATGAAGCCTATAAAGGTTTCATCTCAATTCCACTTATAGGATGCAATAACTATGTTTGTTTCTGTCTCGGTGTTTTTACTTACTGTCAAACTAGACACCTCAAATTCTTGCAGTCTGAAATTATAGAAATTTGTTTCACAAGGCTCACTACACACAAACGAGTTGAATTTCTGAATAAACTCTGTTCGAGAATGGCTATTTTCGAGAATTTCTAAACAATTGCTTATAGTGACCTACTATACCCAGAAAGCTTATTACATTAGGGACAGTGATTGGGTGAAGTCACTTTGTCACTACCTTCACCTTCGTAGTACTCACAACGACTCCTGCCCTTGACAATAACGCATCCTAGGAAGGACACTTGTCTAAGTCAAGATTCATTCTTGAAGAACTCTACATACAACTCATTTATTTAAAAAAAATAAATAACAAAACCCTTTTAAGTTATTCTTCAAGTTCCTCCTCAAACATAGAATACACCAAGCTAAGGTCAAACAACATGACCACCAAAGTATCCAAATTTCCTTGAGTACTCAATTTATTAGGTCCATAAACTCTGTAGGCGCATTAGTAAACCCAAACAACATCATTGTACATTCAAAATATCCATAACAATATCTGAAAGCTATTTTGGGATGTAACAACTTATGATCCCTGACTGGCAACAACTTAACCTCAAATTCCTTCAAGAGTATAGAGTTGCTTCGTGTCATTGATCGAAGAGATCACCCAAACGAGGAAGAAGATATTTACTCTTAGCAGTGAATTCCTTCAACTTTGTGTAACCTATGCACAAACATATAGATAAACCTTTCTCCTTTACGATCAACATTAATACTCTTTAGGGCGATACACTAAAATGATATTTTTATCTCAAAGATCCTGTACTTACACATTGAGCTCTTTTGACTCTGTTGAATCATCCTGTAAGGGATATTAGAAATAACTGATGCTTTTTGCCTTAACTTCATGCTCAAGTTTAATTTATGTGTTAATGGTAGTCTCGAAAGATCAAACTTACTTTTCTCGAACTTGATCTTTGCTCCTTCAGTCAAATTGAGAAGCCTTTCAGTTTCTTGTACTAATTTGGTTATAAAATAAAAACCTCTAAAACATCACTTAAGAGACCATCAACCTATCTTTGCTATGTAAATTTCTCAGTTTCAATCAAATGGTCCTTGACCACTATAACTGTATGAATTTCAAAATTAAAGAGGTCTCTTAGTTCGACTCCTACCTAACAAAGACGAAGCTCACAGAAACTTTCATCTAATATTCAAATCATTTGTATTTAGCCCTCCGCTCGAGGGAAAGAAAACTTTAAGTCAAAAGTTTAAATCTTATACAATTTCTCCCAACTCATATATACCAAATATAAAGTTGGAAATAGTAGCGAAGCCCCTTATATTAATTCCAAAAGCTTAAAAACACAAATGACCATGTGAGTGTCAACATGCGCACAAGTATTCGTAGTCAAGACAATCAACTCTTTTATGTTCTCAAACCAAAACTCTATCTCTTTACTTTTCCTCTTCACACTTACCTTTGTTAAGATCATTAGGATTATAGTATCACCTTTGAAACCCCACACCATGCTCATTTTTGTTAAGGCCCTTAAGCCTATGGTGTTATTTTTAAAGTTCCATAGCACACCTATCGTCAGTCACATAATAGTTGCCTCTACTAATAATATTTGGTATGGATAATGTCCAAGTGTTTCGATGCACCTTGAGAGTTGTAGCTTGAACTTAATAACTTGCACCCCATCTTCCATTTAAGTCTCAAGTCATTTTTAAACTACTTTGACTTCTTGCGTTTCGCATCAACTAGGATGGATCTTTTAAAGAGAGTTCTTCAAACACAACTTATACTTTACTGGGCCTGGGGCGTTACAAATATAATCCATGACTGCTTGTAAGAGTGAAGACTTTCCTCTCAAACAAACACGGGTCCTTTCAGCATGCTTTGTCCTCACTCACATGCTCCCTAGGAAAATTCCCAGGAGGTCACCCAACATAGAATTGCTCCAAGCTAAGAACGCTTAACTGTAGAGTTCCTATGATTGAGCCACCGAAAATGAAGGTGCACCTTGTTGATATAGGTAGTAGCTATCAATTCTTTTTAAGCCTTTCTCAACTGTACATTCATATCTCATGTGCCCCACTTCCTCGGGTACCACACTTTCATATCCTAAGGATCCCTCTCATTCAGATGCGGACTCGGTTCATTCATGTACCCCTCTTCCTCGAGCGTCACATATGTGACACCCGAGGAAGAGGGGTACATGACTAAACCGAGTCCACATCCGAATGAGAGGGATCCCGAGGATATGAAAGTATGGCCGCCCGAGGAAGAGGGGTACATGCGAGTGACCATGAGGATATGAAAGTATAGTTGAGAAAGGCTTAGAAGAATTGATAGCTACTACCTATACAAACAAGGTGCACCTTCCTTTTCGGTGACTCAATCATAGGAACTCCACAGTTAAGCGTGCTTAGCTTGGAACAATCCTATGTTGAGTGACCTCCTGGGACTTTTCCTAGGGAGCATGTGAGTGAGGACAAAACATGCTGAAAGGACCCTGTGTTGGTTTGTGGGGATATTGTCTTCAATCTTACAAGCGATCATGGATGATATAGTGACGCAAACCAAAGTCGCAGGAGATCCCGGGCCCGGGCGTAACAAATGGTATCGAGCGCGTAACCTCTCCCAGTAAGATGTGGTTCGAAGACGAACCAAGGCGGAAGCTGGTGGGCATGTGACACCCGAGGAAGAGGGGTACATGACTGAACCGAGTCCACATCTGAATGAGAGGGATCCTGAGGATATGAAAGTATGGTGCCCGAGGAAGAGGGGTACATGCGAGTGACGATGAGGATATGAAAGTCTAGTTGAGAAAGGCTTAGAAGAATTGATAGCTACTACCTATACCAACAAGGTGCACATTCCTTTTCGGTTGCTCAATCATAGGAACTCCACATTTAAGCGTGCTTAGCTTGGAACAATCCTATGTTGGGTGACCTCCTGGGAATTTTCCTAGGGAGCATGTGAGTGAGGACAAAACATGCTGAAAGGACCCTGTGTTGGTTTGTGGGGATAGTGTCTTCAATCTTACAAGCAGTCATGGATGATATAGTGACGCAACCAGGTCGCAGGAGATCCTGGGCCTGGGGCGTAACAAATGGTATCAGAGCAGAACCTGTCCCAGTAAGATGTGGTTCGGGGACGAACCAAGGCGGAAGCTGGTGGGCATGTGACACCCGAGGAAGAGGGGTACATGACTAAACCGAGTCCACATCTGAATGAGCGGAATCCTGAGGATATGAAAGTATGGTGCCCGAGGAAGAGGGGTACATGCGAGTGACCATGAGGATATGAAAGTATAGTTGAGAAAGGCTTAGAAGAATTGATAGCTACTACCTATACCAACAAGGTGCACCTTCCTTTTCGGTGACTCAATCATAGGAACTCCACAGTTAAGCGTGCTTAGCTTGGAACAATCCTATGTTAGGTGACCTCCTTCGAATTTTCCTAGGGAGCATGTGAGTGAGGACAAAACATGCTGAAAGGACCCTGTGTTGGTTTGTGGGGATAGTGTCTTCAATCTTACAAGCAGTCATGGATGATATAGTGACGCAACCAGGTCGCAGGAGATCCTGGGCCTGGGACGTAACAAATGGTATCAGAGCAGAACCTCTCCTAGTAAGATGTGGTTCGGGGACGACCAAGGCGGAAGCTGGTGGGCATATGACACCCGAGGAAGAGGGGTACATGACTGAACCGAGTCCACATCTGAATGAGCGGAATCCTGAGGATATGAAAGTATGGTGCCCGAGGAAGAGGGGTACATGCGAGTGACCATGAGGATATGAAAGTATAGTTGAGAAAGGCTTAGAAGAATTGATAGCTACTACCTATACCAACAAGGTGCACCTTCCTTTTCGGTGACTCAATCATAGGAACTCCACAGTTAAGCGTGCTTAGCTTGGAACAATCCTATGTTGGGTGACCTCTTGGGAATTTTCCTAGGGAGCATGTGAGTGAGGACAAAACGTGCTGAAAGGACCCTGTGTTGGTTTGTGGGGATATTGTCTTCAATCTTACAAGCAGTCATGGATGATATAGTGACGCAACTAGATCGCAGGAGATCCTGGGCCTGGGGCGTTACACAACTTATACTTTATCCTTAAGTTTTCATATTCCTTTGGTATGGCATAATGGTCATATCATATAAATATAGTTTCACATATACGCATTGTCTTTCTATAAACAACCGTACAACTCATGCATTCACATCCTTTCTTAGCTCAGAAGTACAATAAGCTCGTATCTTATATACATATTGCTTTGCTTATAAATGTACACACTTTTCTTTTCATGAATAAAACAAAACCTTATTTGGAAAGCATACCTGGCGATAACTCGGAATCGATGTTTAGTAATGAGACTCCTAACGCTTACGATGTAAGCAAGTCTACAGAACCAATAAACTTGGGCTCTGATACCAACTGTAACAACCCTACTTTTCACGACTCTTTTCCTAGAGTCGTTACTAACCATGCATCCATTTGAGGCCAAAAACAAATAATCAAGATGTATAAAAGATAACGAAATACTTTCTTTATTGGGGTCCTAAAAAAATAAACGATCATTTAAAACAAGGTTCACTCGAACTAAAATAAAGAAAACTCAAATCTTGGCCTCTATTTAAACGAAGGTCAACACTTGACAAAAGAATTTTAAACAATGACAAACTTAAAACATGAAACAAAGTTTAAAATATGTGGAAGACATGACTCCTATTCCCATGGCCTTCGCAACGCATTCCCGCCGTTCGCCCTGTAAGTTCTTGATTTACCTGAAAACATTTTTAAAAAGAAAGGGTGAGTATTATGAAATAATACTCAGTAAGTTTCCCCCACTGTCGGGGTTAAAAAACAAGTTGTCGAAACAAACCATGGCTTTATGTGGGACCCATACATAATAAAGACATATTCCATGACTTTTTCTCTTCTGCTATTAGTGGGAAATTAAGACTTCCTGATCCATGACCTCTTAGTTTAGGTCGACTCGAAGTCTTTCGTGACTTACATAGCATCAAATACGTATACATATACATATTGGAAGTTTAACTGCCACGACCTTCGTAAGCATTTTTATTTTATAAAATTTCTCTTCGGCCTTTAGTGGACGATTAAATTCTCCCGGATCATGGCCTCTAGTTCGAGTCGACTCTAACACATGCATAACTTATATAATGAATATTATCAGAAAGATTTCACCACAACCTTCACAAACACATGCTTAGGGTCCCAAATGAAATAGTAACAACATTTGTGCAAAACGTTTTGTGGCATGAACATATATCAAAATCAAAATGCTAAGTTTTAAACCAACAACAACATGGCATTCATGGCCTTTGAATTAAACATCAACATGGCATTCAAAGAGACTTTTCAGATCGATTGTGGCATTTTTCGAACAAAGCCCTTAAATTATGAATTTTAAAGTTGGACTACGTTACCTTACCTTGGATTTTAGCTCCCAAAGTTCCTTAAATCCCGTTCTTGCTCCAACGTTCCACTTACACACGTTCCATATATAGATCTCCACATAGGTTCGTAACGAACTCAGGGGTCAAAACTGATCAAACTTGAGTTAAGCGGCGAGTGGCGGAGTTGACTGACCGTCGGCAGCAGCGTGTGAGTACCAGATTTGAGTTGCCCGGGCGCCGATCTGTACAGAACCGGTCGAAACTTGATCAAAACTGGTTTTTAAGGCTTTAAAAAAACAAGAACAAATGTAGACTGCTGACGAAAAAACTGCAGTGGCGGCAGCGGCGTTGCAGTAGTCGTTCAATGACCTATGGATGGCAAAGCGCGGTGGCGAGGCTCACAGGTGCGACTCCGACGACGATTGACAGCCTCGGGACGTCGGCTTGAAGGGATCAACAAGCCGGTGATGGACAACTTCAAGCTTCGCGCGTCGGACGACAGACAACTCAGAGAGAGTCGCGAGCGATTACGGCCTCGTGCGACGGCGGCGGGCGTCTGCAGCTTCAATCGACGGCAGCTATGGGAGATGGGGGGTTGCACTTTCGTGAAGAAGGTAAGGGAGAAGTGGGGATGGCTACCTCGAGAAGCGTGCACAGGAAGACAAATAAAGACCCTCTTCTCAAAACCCTAATGGTCCCTATTTACCAAAATACCCCTTAACATCTTTTTAAACTACACTCATGCCCCTTGTATTTGATTAAAACCTCCATTGGTCCAATTTCTTTAATTACTCAAGAATACTAAATCAATTTATCTACTTTAATGACCCAACTTAAATATTTTTTCCATTAAATTAATCGAAGTCACAATTAATAAGAGTTTTGGGTCGTTACAGTATAAGACCGATACGTGAATTATTAGAGCTACTGATGTAACACCGTTAATAGTATAGGACTAAAAACTTCATACATGACCATTAGTGACATGTCCTTAATCCTGACTATGTTACGGGCTCCTTTATGCGGGGGTCTATCCTTTGTCTATTACGGGTGAGGGTGGGAACAGTTGCGCACCCAATATGCATACCTTCTTGGGGGTAGGACCTCGTGGGGATCTAGAAAGTTAACTACGAAAGATTGAATTCACTTTTTTCTGAACTAGTGAAACTAGAGGAGTTGTTCCCTTAAGTGCTGTCTCAAGGGTTCAACAACGGGTGTCAATCCTCTCACAGGCTCAAGAGGAATCAAATCACACTTCTTTAAATTGAACATGCTTCCACTAATCAAGAAGTTCATATATATAACCAATCCAAAAAAGCAGCACGAACTGCTTAGAACAGAGAAAACATTAACCTCTAATCAGTGTATAAAAAGCCCAACAAAAGCAGTGATATTTGGAAAAACTAATATGGTAAAGCCCTAGGGGAAGAGGGACAATTTACACAGCAAGTAGCCTGAAATTGTTTCAACAATTGCCTAGCAAAACACTCAGATTTTTGTAAAAACAAGTATGCACTTTGCATCAGCAAATGCTCCGGTTATTCCGAACACAGATCAGAAAATTGCTCCAGCAACAGGCCTATGGGGTCCTCCTTCACAGCAGCTACGCGTTGTTTCAGCAATCTTGACAGCTCCCCACAATTGCTTCAGAAAACTTTTGGCGACCAGCAACCTCTCAGCAACCTTGAGCAAATTTTTGTAGCAAACCTCTCGGCAACTCCTTTTCCTCTCCCCAATGATTGCTTCAGCAAAAGTTAGAACGATCCTCTCGGTTTTCCTTCTATTGCTGTAGCAAAATCAATAGCTCAACTCCTCCCATGATTGCTTGAGCAATGACAGCCTCACGATTTTTTTTCCAGTTTGCTGCAGCAAAGACCTTATCGATTTTCTTCTCCTTTAGCCCTCTTGAATCCTCTTTCTCGGCCTTGGTGTAGCAATGCCCTTCAAGAATTTCTTCTTTTGCGACTTTGTTGTAGCAAAACAAAAGCTCCTCTCGATTTTCTCTCCCGATTGCTTCAACAATCCTTCTTTTCGATTTCTCTCCTTGGTAAAAACGCACACGGCAGCTCCCCTTTTCTTTTCCTTTTCTTTTCTTCTTTTCCTATTATCACAAGGCGATGTTGCCCTAGTTTGATAATTACGAAAATGTCATTTAGGGTAAAAAAAGACCATTTTGCCCTTCGAGTAAAATGTCTAAAATGCCCTAACGGGTTTTGTAATATTTTTTCGTTTACACATCTCCTGCACACAAAAAAATCCTCATACATCATTATCAATCATAAATCAAACTAAATATGTAAAAGTTAAGAAAAATCTCAAATTGCGGTCTTTAATTAGTTGTTAGCTAATTTCTCCAAATTTCTTAAATTAAAGCACAAAAACATCAAAATTAAGTTTTTTAGAACCTAATGCTTAAAATCAAGATTTTCAACTAACCTTCATAATTTAGGGATAAAATAACATGAAGCTCAATGAATTTTATGCAACTCAAGTTGATTAAGCACTGAAATTCTAGAAAAATAACTCTCCTATGGCGAGTTATCAAACCCCCAAATTTGAACTACTCGTTGTCCTCAATGAGTTCTATTCCCTAAAAATTTTAAAGCCCTTCCAGGACTCAAATAAATTGGGTTAACTGAACAAGAGTTAAAGACTTATGCTCTAAGTTGCAAGTTACCATTCATTCAATGCTTTCAAAGTGGTTCATCAAGAGTTTCCTATAATAACACTTATGTTTCAGTAACAAGAGCAAAACAACTAGGGTCTAGCACCTACCCTTAAGCTCAATCACTATAGTCCTAATCATTTAAATTAGGCAACCCATAGTTAAAGATAAGTTACAATCCAAAACTCGCATGTCTTAAAATTCATGATAATTTCTTTTTATTTTATTTTATATATATATATATATTTTAAAACAAATATGTACATTACCCCCTCCATTTCCTTAAACACACAACTTAGGGCTAGTTTTGTTTTTTGTTTTTTTTTTTCGACTCTCCCGTAGTTCTTAAAATGGCACACGTGGTTAGCGCAGCGGACCTAAGCAATGGGGTTCTCCCGTAGTTCTTAAAATGGAAAACGTGGTTAGCGCAACAAACCTAAGCAATGGGTACAGGTTACTTGCTTGATACCTTGCTCCAAGAGGCCAACATGGTTAGTGCCCAGACCCCCTGACATCGAGCACAAAGTTGCTTGAACAGACTCTAAATAATAAAATAAATAACATCTGTTTTTTTTTTATTACTCCAATGGAGTTTAGGGAAATGAAAGGTTTGAACACTCTTTCTTTCTTTCATTTTTTTTTAATTTTTTTCTTAGAAAAAAAACAAAACACGAAGAATTCACCTTTCCCCCAAACTTATAGTACTCAATGTTCTCGATGAGTGAGGGAGGTCGAGTAACTCCCCAAACTTGTAATGATCACAAAATCTAGAATTTACTAATTTTGGAACGTTGTTAAGTGATGTATGGGTCACCTAACTTGTCATGGCTTCTAGTTTTTGAACTTTTTGGCTTAGGAGTTGGATCCTAACTAGTTTGATTGACATACTAAACATAAGCTCACTAAAGAACCTTTATGATATACTTGACCTTGAGAATCACCAAACAAGATAGCATACCCTTGCCTCAAACACAAACAACAACTCTTATTTTATTCCCCCTAAGATTCTTTTCTAACTTTTACGTTTTAATGAGTTTCTCACCAAGTTTCTACAAAAGAATACAAAATTTTTACCATTAAAAACGTGCAGAGACTTAGTTTTTATGAAAGGGACAACAACCATCTTTCTTATTTTTACATGGTTAAATATAGTGAATCAACAACCTACATCATACATAACCAAGATTTTGAAAATCAGCACGAAATATGGATCTTAGTAGTCAAAACAAAGCATTTAGAAGTCTTAAAGAAAGTAAATATCAAAGAATTCTCAGCAGAAACCATTAAAACCAACAAAACTAACACAGGCTTATCAAAGGGAAATAAATCAACAAATTGCAAAAAGGGACAACAACAAATTTTAAAGAAAAATCAAAACAAAAGATAACAAGCAAACAACTCCATAGCGGCTTTGTGGGCTAAGTCCCTTTCTTGAGCATACTCCCTATAACAATGTGATTGATCTTGCATATGGTGCATCATGCTCATCATCACATTATTTTGGTATATGAGTTGGTCCATTCCTACCATTAACCCCATTCCTTTATTTGAACCAACTTGGGTGTGATGGTCCATAATGATATCTAAAGGCTCGCTAGCTAAGATTTTATCCGCCCAAATATAATAAGGAACCCCGTCCCTAATGCAAAGAGAGGTTACTAAACTAGGAAAAAAGATTTTCCCACTCTTTTTCTTCGCACACCCTTCTATTTCCCAAGCTACTAGGTTTCCTACATCAATTTTAGATTCTGAGAGGATGGAATAAAGAAGCATGATTCGACTCCTCGAGACCGTTGAATCATCCGAAGTGGGCATGGGATTCAACTTCACGAAAGGAAGCCACATGTGTGCTTCAGGAGCTAAATAGGAAGTTAACATAGTCCTCGCTCCCGCTGAGCTTACCATCCATTTCGCCCCATTGATCCCTACCGTTCTGAGGGTGGTCATACAATAAAGTTGGCAAGGAAATTCGAGCATGGAGTTCATGGTATCCGTGTCCCAATGAACATATCTACCCCTTACTATGGATACCCTCTCCTCTAGATAGATGTTCGCATAGAACTCCCTAACTATGGTTGGGATGGCGGCCTCAGGTTCTTTACAAAACGTTTCCCAACCTAGATTTGCTATCTTTTGGGAATTGAAAGGAGGAATCTCTCTTGAGCATAGTTGAAACCTCTCTCTAGCAAAAAAGCTCTTTTCTTCAACTTCTCATATTTTTTTCTTACTCTTTCACTGATGAATCTCTCAGGGATATCTTCCTCACACAATACCTCCTTCATCACTTTGGGATTGTCTGCCCTAGTGCACCCTTTCTTCTTCTTTTCTTTTTTTCTCTTTGGACTTAGGTGCTGGTGGTTAAGGGGCCTCCGGAGGATATGCATCCTCTAAGGGCCATTCATTAACCACCTGCTCTCCTTTACTCCGCGGGGAAGAGGAGGAATGGGTGGACGATCTAGGATTGGATTGGCTCACTTCTACTATTGCACTCTTCAATTTTTCGGCCTCTTTCTTGCATTTGCTTCTTTGTAGCCACGTGATTAAATATGAAGCAAAAGAGAGAAAGGTACTAGAAAAATTCTAAGGAATGGACAGCAAGCTTCCTAAGCTAGATTTGGATCTCGATTGGTTTCTCCTTGTAACACCCCGAAAAATTGAACACAACAACTCGAGGCATTACTTCCAAGTTGTACCGTTCGCGCCGAAAATCCGGCAGGATAACGGCGCAACCTGGACAAACCGAAAATTTTACAAATGCCTGAACCTAAACGAGAACACTTCAAAGACTCACGAGGGTACCCAACCTCCACCAAACTACACAGAAAAAAAATAGGTTGGGCTCCAGTCCCTCGGAGTTAACAGAAATCTCAAACAGCAAAACATGCTTTGAGTACGAAAGATAAAAACAGAACATGCTTTGATTCGAAAAATAAACAACAGACAGAAATAAGTTTAAAACATGAATGGAAGCAACAAAACGCAACAGAAGAAAAGAAAATGAAAAGAACAACTCCTAACGCAACCCCTAAGTCCTACAAGTCTTCCATAGCCTCGCAGGGGTCTCGCCGTCGGTGGTCATCTCACTGGTTTGCCTTACCTGCAAGGAAAAAGAAATAAAGAAGGGGTGAGTATAAAAATACTCAGTAAGCAGCCCACTTCGTCCAAGAATAAAGAACATAAGAACGGCCCTAGACTTAGCTAGCACGACACCTAGCCTGCCAAACAACCTCAAACGCATCCTCACCATACTCTTGCTCACTTTTCTTAGTTCTGTCCTACCCTTAGCTCCTAGACTGGGTTGGCAGCACGTGGCTACGAGACTCATCCTCGGGCCTGCACTAGGGCGAAGGACTCTATCCAACCCCTCTGACTCTAAGGATCAAACCCCAAGTCGCACAACTGGATGGAGGCGGACCACCACATCCCATAAGCATCAAAGCGGTACTACCGCGCACAATCGACCTCGGGCTCATTCCCGGGCCTGCACTAGGGCGAAGGACTCTATCCAACCCCTCTGACTCTAAGGATCGTACCCCCGAGTCGCACAACTGGATGAAGGGAGGACCATCACATCCCATACATCATCTCGCCAACCTCGAGTCTCAGTCTACTAAGGGTTACACAGATACTTAGGACTTGGGCCTGCACTAGGGCTAGTTGTGCTAACTACAATCCTAAGGCTCAACGACACTTCTCGGGTCACTACAGACTAAGCACGGGACAACTAAGGCACGGGACAAACAGTCATAGCAACTGGCACAAACAGAGTTCTCAGCACAAACTACTTCGGCTCTACAAGCTACTAATCACGTACGACTATCAGACAAATAACCCCTGAACCCAACAGGTTCGAGTTTCAGTACAGATATGCAACGAACATCAAAAGAGCATGAGTTAGGCATAATTACACTTCTCATATCCTAACATGCTACTACGACCAAAAACAACTTTCAAACAGGTGAATACATGCAACGTGCCCCTAAGCCCTACACTTAGGGGTAGTTTAGTCCAAACGACTACTTACAGTGGAAGCCAACGACAACGAGCGACTTTGTGCCGTGCTCCAAACGTTCTTCTACTTTCAATTAATAACGCTCCTAACGAAGAACAAGCAGAACACGGGTTAATAAATCGAACACAACACGACCCAAAGACATACGAAGAGCAATCCTCACCTAACGGAGATCCAAAACGAACTAAGGGACGGACCAGGGCGACCGCACGAAAGAGAAAGACGCGGCCCTGCAGGCGGCGGCGCGTGGACAGCAGATCTGGAATCCTCACGGCCCGATCTATCCAGAACCGGTCTCGGAACCTCAAAAACTTGTCGAAATGAGCTTGAATCGGCTGAACCAAAAGATGTAACTCGCGTGAACCTTCCTCACCGACGACGAGGACAAGCTTCGTTTACGACAACGGCGCTCGACGAAGGTGCAGCGGCGACGGAGGTAGGGCGACGAAGGTTTAGACTTTGAAAGGGAGCTGCAGCGGCAGCGAGGTGCAAGGACGGACTTCGAACTGCTCTGTGAAGAGGGAGAGGGGGAGAGAGAGAGAGAGAGAGAGAGAGAGAGAAACAGTGAGAGAGAGAGTGAAAGGGGGAGAAAAAGGGCGGAAAAGGGGAGGGGAAGGAGAGGGGTCGTGGTCAGCGGCCGTTTCGCCTGCGCGCGCGGAAGGAAGGAGGGGGAGTCGTTCGCCCCCTCGACTTTTCGTTTTTTTTTTTTTTTTAAACAAACTGGGTCGTTACAGTCTACCCACCTTAGGAACTTCCGTCCTCGAAAGTAGCTAGCTCTCGAACAGCTTTGGGTAGTTTGCTCGCATCTCCTCCTCGCGTTCCCAGGTTGTTTCCTTGAGATGGTGGTTCTTTCAAAGGACCTTCACAAAACGGATTTCCCTGTTCCTCAGGACTTTGCTATCACGAGCAAGAACCTGCACAGGCTTCTCCTCATAACTCAGATCCTGTCTAGCTTTAATGGCTCAAAGTCGATGACGTGCGAGGCATCTGGCACATATGCTCGCAGAATCGACACATGGAACACGTCGTGGACCGACGCAAGGGACGGCGGTAGGGCCAACCGATAGCCACTGGTCCAATGCGGTCCAGAATCTCGAAAGGACCAACAAACCTCGGGCTTAGCTTTCCTTTCTTACTGAACCTCAGAACACCCCTCATAGGTGCAACTTTCAAGAACACAAGGTCCCCAACGGCAAACTCCAACTCTCGACGTCGACATCGCCGTAACTCTTACTCGCTTACATCGCGTGCGTTAACATCCTTGCCCTTATCTTACAGTATGGCCTCGTTTGTCACTTGGACCAGCTCGGGTCCCAGCAACTTCCGTTCACCAACCTCGCCGCAACACACCGGTGTCCTGCACCTTCTCCCATAAAGGGCTTCAAAAGGGGCCATACCAATAGTCGTCTGATAACTATTGTTGTACGCGAACTCCATCAGGTGAAGGTGTGAGTCCCAACTACCTGTGAAGTCCAATGCACATGCCCGAAGCATATACTCCAGAATCTGATTCACCCTTTTCGTCTGGCCATCGGTCTGCGGGTGAAACGTGTACTAAAGTTAGCCCCTAGGGCTCTCTGAAAACTCACCTAGAAGTTTGAGGTGAACCGAGGGTCCCTATCGGACACGATCTTCACTGGGACTCCGTGCAACCTTACTATCTGCTCCATGAACAGTGTGCGCGCTTCTTCTCAATCAGAAGGTAGGCTTACCAGGCGAAAGTGAGCGAACTTGGTTAGTCTGTCCCACAATCACCCGGATCACTGTGAATCCTTTCCTTTGCTCGGGGCAATCCCAAATAAAGTCCATGGAGATCTCTTCCCACTTCCATCGGGTACTTCCAGTGGTTGCAACAACAACCCCGCTGGTTTTCGTCTCGGTGCTTTAACTTGCCGGCACACAAGCATCTGTGACAAATCGTGCCACATCTCTTTTCATTCCACGCCACCAAATAATGATTTCAAGTCTCGATACATCTTAGTGCTTCGGGATGCACTAAAAAGGAGAGTTATGAGCATCACCCAAAATTTCCTCCTTGAGACCGCTCTCGGTAGGAACACACAAACGCGTCCTAAACAATGAGTCCCATCATGCATTGTCGCCGAGAATTCACTATCCTCGCCACTTCTTGCCTGATGCCAACAGTCCTCGAGACTAGAGTCTCCCTGTTGCGCCTTAATAACTCGTTGCATCAATGTCGGTCGTCATCATCAACCGATTCAAATGAGCCGTGACCTGACTCAACACAACTGCTATTTCTACGCGTTCCATCTCTGAACGCAAGGGAACTTGTCTCGTGACCAAATGGCGAGGTGTTGGCCACCTTTTCGCTAAGGGCATCGGCAACAACAACGCTTGCTTTGCCTTGATGGTACAAAGATATCTCAACCTCATAGTCTTTTACTAACTCCAGCCATCTGCGTTGTCTCATGTTCAACTCCTTCTGAGTAAAAAGATACTTGAGGCTCTTGTGGTCCGTGTACATCGGAATCATTTCCCCATATAAGTAGTGACGCCATATCTTTAGAGCGAAGACCACGACAGCTAACTCCAAGTCATGGGTTGGGTAATTCCGCTCGTAATCTTTCAATTGACGAGAGGCATAGGCTATCACCTTTCCATTATGCATCAACACACAACCCAAACCTTTCTTGGAAGCATCACTGTAGACCACAAAACTTCCTGAGCCATCAGGTACTGCAAGCACAGGTGCAGAGACTAACTTATGCTTGAGGTCCTGAAAACTCGCTTCACAGGCTTCACACCACACGAACTGATTTCCTTTACGAGTTAACTGAGTCAAGGGTGTGGCTATATTGGAGAAATCCTTAACAAATCTCCTGTAATAACCGGCCAGACCCAAGAAGCTTCGCGCCTTCTAAATGCAGCTTTAGGGCGAGGCCATTCGCGCCATCGCCTCAATCTTAGCGAGATCCATCATCACACCTTCTTTAGACACCACGTGTCCTAGGAAGTCAACTCGCTGCAACCAGAACTCACACTTGGAGAACTTTGCATACAATTCGTTGCTCCTCAAAACTGTCAACACTTTCCTCAAATGTACTTCATGTTCCGCCTCTGACCTGGAGTACACCAGAATATCGTCGATGAAAACGATCACAAAGGTGTCTAAGAACTCCTTGAATACCCTGTTCATTAGCTCCATAAACGCTTCTGGGGCATTCGTCAGACCAAAGGACATCACCGTGAACTGATAGTGTTCGTATCTTGACCTGAAAGCAGTTTTCGGAATGTCCTCATCCTTGATTCTCAACTGATGGTACCCCGACCGTAGGTCGATTTTAGAAAACACTGCCGCTCCTTGCAGTTGATCAAACAAGTCATCGATCCTAGGTAACGGGTACTTGTTCTTCATTGTCACCTTGTTCAGCTGTCGGTAGTTAATACATAACCGCATCGACCCATCTTTCTTCTTTACAAACAATACGGGCGCACCCCAAGGTGAAACACTTGGACGGATGAACCCCTTGTCTAGAAGTTCCCCGCAGAATCGAGTTTTAAGCTCCTTCAATTACTGCTTGTGCCATTCTTGTGGGGAGCTTTAGACAACGGAGTCGTTCCAGGCTCAAGCTCAATACTGAAATCTACCTCGCGAACCGGGGGTAGACCAGGCAAGTCTTCTTGGAACACATCTGCAAACTCTCGAACAACAGAAATCGAGCTCAACTCTGGCCCTTTGTTCTTTGTATCAGTAACACTCGCCAAGAGAGCCCAAGCTCCTTCACTTAACAACTTATTTGCCTTAAGAGCTGAAATCATCTTCGGAAACTCTCCAGTCTCAATTCCCTTGAACTTGAAACTGGATTCTGCCGGAGGTCGAAACACCAACTCCCGGCAATGACAGTCGACGTTTGCATGGTTCGCAGACAACAAATCCATGCCCAGAATTACATCGAAGTCGCTCATGTCCAGTACAACCAACGTCACATCTAGCACGCGACCTGTTACCACTACCTGACAAGACTTAACTTTTTCCCGAGCTACTAACTCCCTACCCACCGGGGTAGCTACTGCCAGGTCAAGATCTAAAGGCTCTACCTCTAACTGGGCTTGCCTCACAAATATAGCAGAAATAAAATAGTGCGAGGAACTAGAATCAAACAGAACAAAGGCCAAGTGGCCAAGAACGGGTAGTGTACCTGCACCACGACACCGGAACCTCCTGCGTTCCTATTTGCACTCGCATAAACTACACCCCTCGGGCGGTTTCCAGACTCGTCTTTCTTCACAGGCATGCGAGCTTTGGCAGTGCCCGAGTTTTCCACAGTTATAACAAACTCGCTGATCTCTAACTCCCTGCCTGCACACTGTCGACAAATGTCCCAACTTTCGACAATTATTGCAGATCTTATTAGCTGCATGACAGGTTCCACTGTGCTGAACTCAACACCTGAGACAGGAACCCCTGTTTGGTGCCTGTTGGGGCTAATGTCCCTGAGTTCCAGGTCTGTTTAGCCTAGCAAAGGTCTGCTCAAACTTCCTCTTCTGGCTGGTTCCAAAACTCTAACCTGCCCCTGAACTCTAACCTGCCCCTGAGCTCTGACTGAAAACGAACCCATGTAGTCTCAGGTCTGTATCAATCAGGGATGCCACTCGAACTGCTGCAGCGTACGTCTTAGGATCGTGAGCAACTGTCGACCCACGTACGCCTCCTCGCAAACCTGTGAGGAAACACTCAACCTTCTTCTTCTCTGTGTCTACCATATCAGGGGCGAACCGAGACAATGATGTAAACTCATGCTCGTACTCTTCAACTGTCTGGTTCGACCCTTGCTTTATCTGTACAAACTCGACCTTCTTGTCAATTCTAAGCACAGCCGGATAGTATTTCTTGTAGAACACTTCTTGGAACTGCGCCCAAGTTATCGGTCCTTCACTGACATCTATGGACCGTACAGCAGCTCGCCACCACAGGAGAGCACTTCCCCTTAACGCATCGACTGCGCACTGAACTTTCTGGTGCTCGGGGCAACCCATTCGACTAAGGATGTCGTCCACTGCCACAAACCATGCTTCGGCAGCTACATGGTCTACTGTCCCATCAAAGAAGCGCGGGTCATACTTCTTGAAATCCTTCAGGTATCCCGCTTCATCTGTCGTTGCTCTGAACGTAAAGGTCGGTGCAACCCGTGGATTCTGCGCAGGTGCTGGCTCCTGACTTCGGGATGCCAGGGCCTCCATGGCCTGAGTGAACGTAGCCGTCTGATTAGCTTTACTTGCTATACTCGCCAGATCGATTCTTTGAAGGCCCGCCATGAGTTCAAGAATCGGCGCGCGGTCCTCGCACGCTTTGGTGCTTGGACATTGGCCTCTCTCACGGGCTCTAACGTTCTGCCCTGCTGATTCCTCGACCACTGGGACATCCTGGTTGAGCCCCTCCCGATGCTCGGAGTGCTCAATCTCTGGTGCATCGACGGTCAGTTCCTGGTCTCGGGCCCTTCGACCTCGACCCCTGCGACCACTCTGACCTCGACCACCAGCGGCTGCTCTAGCACGACCTCTACCACGGGCCATAATCTATAACCAGAAACAGAGCATAACATAAACAATACGAGAAGTACAACACAAAGAAAAGCACATTAACCTCAACACCGAACATCCTACTACTTACTAAGTAAAAGCAAACCTGTTGATGACCCGACGAGTTCCTTGCGAGAGGCCATGAAGAACTAAACACCTACGATGTAGGCAGTATACAAGATCTAAAACTACGCTCTAATACCAACTGTAACACCACGAAAAATTGAACACAACAACTCGAGGCATTACTTCCAAGTTGTATCGTTCGCGCCGAAAATCCGGTAGCATAACGGCGCAACCTGGACAAAACAAAAATTTTACAAGTACCTGAACCTAAACGAGAACACTTCAAAGACTCACGAGGGTACCCAGCCTCCACCAAACTACAGAACAACAATAGGCTGGGCTCCGGTCCCTCGGAGTTAACAGAAATCTCAAACAGCAAAACATGCTTTGAGTACGAAAGATAAAAACAGAACATGCTTTGATTCGAGAAATAAACAACAGACAGAAATAAGTTCAAAACATGAATGGAAGCAACAAAACGCAACAAAAGCAAAGAAAATGAAAAGAACAACTCCTAACGCAACCCCTAAGTCCTACAAGTCTTCCATAGCCTCGCAGGGGTCTCGCCGTCGGTGGTCATCTCACTCGTTTTCCTTACCTGCAAGGAAAAAGAAATAAAGAAGGGGTGAGTATAAAAATACTCAGTAAGCATCCCACTTCGTCCAAGAATAAAGAACATCAGAACGACCCTAGACTTAGCTAGCATGACACCTAGCCCGCCAAACAACCTCAACACGCATCCTGGCCCTACTCTTGCTCACTTTTCTCAGTTCTGTCCTACACTCATCCTCTGGGCTTCACTAGTGCGAAGGACTCTATCCAACACCTCTGACTCTAAGGATCACACCCCGAGTCGCACAACTAGATGGGGGCGGACCACCACATCCCATAAGCATCAAAGCGGTACTATTGCGCACAATCGAACTCGGGCTCATTCCTGGGCCTGCACTAGGGCGAAGGACTCAATCCAACCCCTCTGACTGTAAGGATCGTACCCCCGAGTCGCACAACTGGATGGGGGGCGGACCATCACATCCCATACATCATCTCGCCATCCTCGAGTCTCAGTCTACTAAGGGTTACACAGATACTTAGGACTTGGGCCTGCACTGGGGCTAGTTGTGCTAACTACAATCCTAAGGCTCAACGGCATTTCCCGGGTCACTACAGACTAAGCACGGGACAACTAAGGCACGGGACAAAAAGTCATAGCAACTGGCACAAACAGAGTTCTCAGCACAAACTACTTCGGCTCTATAAGCTACTAATCACGTAGGACTATCAGACAAATAACCCCTGAACCGAACAGGTTTGGGTTTCAGTACAGATATGCAACAAACATCAAATGAGCATGAGTTAGGCATAATTACACTTCTCATATCCTAACATGCTACTACGACCAAAAACAACTTTCAAACAGGTGAATACATGCAACGTGCCCCTAAGCCCTACACTTAGGGGTAGTTTAGTCCAAACGACTACTTACAGTGGAAGCCAATGACAACGAGCAACTTTGTGGCGTGCTCCAAACGTTCTTCTACTTTCAATTAATAGCGCTCCTAACGAAGAACAAGAACAACACGGGTTAATAAATCGAACACAACACGACCCAAAGGCTTACGAAGAGCACAACTCACCTACCGGAGATCCAAAACGAACTAAGGGACGGACCAGGGCGACCGCACGGAAGAGAAAGACCGGCGGCCCTGCAGGCGGCGGCTCGTGGACTTGACGGCGGCGGCGCATGGACAGCAGATCTGGAATCCTCACGACCCGATCTATCCAGAACCGGTCTCGGAACCTCAAAAACCGGTCGAAATGAGCTTGAATCGGCTGAACCAAAAGATGTAACTCGCGTGATCCTTCCTCACCGACGGCGAGGACAAGCTTCGCTTACGACAACGACGCTCGACGAAGGTGCAGCGGCGACGGAGGTGGGGCGGCGACGGTTTAGACTTTGAAAGGGAGCTGCAGCGGCGGCGAGGTGCACGGACGGACTTCGAACTGCTCTGTGAAGAGGGAGAGAGAGAGAGAAAGAGAGAGAGAGAGAGAAACGGTGAGAGAGAGAGTGAGAGGGGGAGAAAAAGAGCGAAAAAGGGGAGGGGAAGGAGAGGGGTCGTGGCCGGCGGCCGAAACGGTCGGCGGTCGTTTCGCCTGCGCGCGCGGAAGGAATGGGGGCGAGTCGTTGGCCCCTCGACTTTTCGTATTTTTTTTTTTAAACAAACTGGGTCGTAACACTCCTAGCTCAAGTATTCATTAGGTTCCAAGTATAGGATTCCCTTTTACCCTAAAGAACAACTAATCCCTAAAGCAACTTATTTTTTTCTTTCTTTTTCCTTTTTCCAACTAACTCCTATCATTTATCCAACTACCTAACCTAAAGGGCAACAACAACTAACCTAAAATAGGCCAGCCTGCAAAACAAAAATAAAGCATAAAGTCAACATTTATTCATGTTTTCTAAGACATGTAATTAAAAACTAATGGAAAACATCAAACTAGGAATATTATTACCCTAAAACAATAGAGATAATTTTATCTTAGCTTTTCACATATTCCATTTACCCTAGATTACATGCTCCAATGAAATTTAGCATGCTCTAAATTTTTATTCAACAAAAGACAAATATTAACCTATACTAATATGTTCGAAAATTCTAAATATGGAAGAACAAAAACTCCAATTAATTCAGCCATATGAAAAGAACAATGATGATTGGTAATAGAGTAAGGGGAGAAAGAATTCTTACCTCTAACCTTTCGTATCCTTCAATTCTACATCCTAACGACACTTAATCAAATAATAACTATATATAATAAAATAAAGAGCAGAACATGAAACAACTGAATCAAAGAATGAATGAACAACTAAATTTCCTAATATGCATAAACAACAAATAAAAGGGAAAAGACAACCTAGCTAAGATTTTTTTTTTTTAAAGAAGGATTTACTACACTTCATCGTCACTGAACTTCCATGTGGACATGTTCCTTTGGAAGTCTTCACCCCAATAGTGATTCAGATGTTGCCCAGTAACTAGAAACTCTGTTCCATCTTGCTCACAACGAAGCTTTATAGCACCGTGGGAGAGAGTTTCACTCATTGTGAAAGGTCCTGACCATCTAGAATTAAGCTTACCAGGAAAAAGTTTTATGGGAATTGAATAATAGAACTCTTTGGTCTGCTTTGAATGTCTTTGGAATGAGTTTCCTATCATGCCAAGCTTTAGTTCTTTCTTTATAAAGCAGTGCATTTTCATAGGAAAATCTCCTAAACTTATCCAAATCATTCAATTGAAGCAGCCTCAGATCTCCTGCAGCAATTAGATTTAGGTTTAACTCCTTTAAGGCCAAAAATGCCTTATGCTCTAATTCTAAAGGTAGGTGACAAGCCTTCCCAAACACAAGCCTGTATGGAGACATTCCAATGGGGGTTTTAAAGGCGACTACATGCCCACAAGGCTTCATCCAGCCTCTTAGACCAATCCTTTCTTTGAGGTTTTACAACCTTCTCATGGATTCCTTTAATCTCCCTATTGGACACTTCAGCTTGTCCATTAGCTTGTGGATGGTAAGCTGGTGAGATTATGTGCTTTACATTATACTTGGCCAAGAGGGTATTCATACAAGAACCTCTTTTTCTGTCGTGCTGACAAATCAGGGGGGAGGATATTGCAAGCCAAGTAATTGGCATAGTCCGCGAACCAATCGCCAACAACCAAGAGCTGCTCATCAGGGAAGTCATCCCTTATGTGGGAATGAGAGGGTAAGGGTTTAGAATTCTCAATCCTAGACAAGTGGTCTGCTACGACATTTTCTGAACCATTTTTATCCCTGATTTTCACTTCAAACTCATGAAGAAGTAATATCCATCTAATCAATCTGGGTTTGGCATCTTTCTTTGCAAACAGATACCTAATGGAAACATGATCTGTGTAGACCACCACCTTAGTACCAACCAGATATGACCGAAACTTTCCAATAGCAAAGACTACTGCTAACAACTCCTCTCCAGTAGTTGTGTAGTTAATCTGAGCTTCATTCAAAGTTTTACTCGCATAATAAATTGGGATTATTACTTTCTCTTGCCTTTGTCCTAACATGACTCCCACAGCATAATCACTTGCATCACACATCAACTCGAATGGAAATTGCCAATCAGGTGAGGACATAATAGGTGTAGTGATTAAAGCTTACTTGAGGGCATTAAAGGCATGGAGACACTCCTCGCTGAATTTAAAGGGCTTGTTGACTTCCAAGAGAGAACACAATGGCTTTGAGATTTTTGAGAAATCTTTTATGAACCTTCTATAGAACCCCGCGTGCCCAAGGAAGCTTCTCACTCCTTTGACATTTGTTGGTGGTTCTAATTTCTCAATAATCTCAATCTTTGCCTTATCTACCTCTATACCCTTGCATGATATCTTGTGCCCCAACACAATCCCTTCTCTAACCATGAAGTGACCCTTTTCCCAGTTTAGAACTAGGTGTGTCTCTTCACAACGCTTTAGTACTTTCCCCAAATTCTCTAGGCAAACCTCAAATGAGTTTCCAAGAACCGAAAAGTCATCCATGAAAACCTCCATGATGTCATCTACATAGTCGGAAAAAATCGGCATCATGCACCTTTGAAAGGTCGCAAGAGCATTACATTGTCCAAATGGCATCCTTCGAAAAGCAAAGGTACCATATGGACATGTAAATGTCGTTTTCTCTTGATCTTGTGGCGCAATGGTTATTTGGTTATAACCACTATAGCCATCAAGGAAACAATAGAAGCCTTGACCTGCCAGTTTGTCCAACATTTGATCTATGAACGGGAGAGGAAAATGGTCTCTCCCGGTGGCTATATTTAGCCTCCTATAGTCCATACAAACTCTCCAACCGCTCAATACCCTAGAAGGAATGATTTCATTGGCTTCATTAATAATTACTGGCATCGCTCCCTTTTTGGAACACATTGGACTGGACTGACCCAACTGCTATGTGCTATGGGTAGATAATTCCAGCATCCAACCATTTAATGACTTCTTTCTTCACCACTTCATTCATGGTTGGGTTATGTCTTCTCTGGGGCTCTATGGATCGGAAAGTCCCTTCCTCTAATGTGATCTTGTGCATGCAATAAGAAGGACTAATCCCTTGAATATCAGCTAGAGTCCATCCTATGGCCTTCTTGTGTTGCTTAAGGACATTAAGCAACAATTGTTCATCCATAGGGGGTAGACTTGTTGATATGATAATGGGAAGAGTTTCCTTATCACCCAAGAATGCATACTTTAAGTGTTGGGGTAAGGGTTTCAGATCTAATGTTGGGGGTTCTTCAGTAGAAGGTAACATAGAGGGTCGCTCTCCTTCCTTTAGATCTAGTGACTCAAAGATTTTTTTGAACTTAGCTATTTTTGCTAGTTCTTCCAAACCCTGGGTCAACTCCTCGATTCCTAACTTCTCTAACTCACTTTCACTCAGATGTCCAAATCTAATCTCATGGATCCTCTTTAATTCCTCACTAACGGTTTCAGAAATTACTCCATCTAAGACATGATGGACATAATAACTCTTTATCCCATCAAGATAGCTCACCGTATAATAGAGGCTAAACTGGACCTCTTGATCATTCATTCTCAACTTAATGGTCCCTGCGTGAACATCTATCACAATTCCACCTGTTTTCAGGAAAGCACGCCCTAGGATAATAGAAACATCCTTGTCAACTTCATAATCAAGGATGATAAAATCAGCTGGGAATATGAATTTATCCACTTGGACCAGGATATCCTCTATTTTTCCTTCAGGGTAGGCTATGGATCTATCTGCTAGCTCCAAGGTCACTGTGGTAGGCCTCGCCTCCCCAATGCCCAAACCCTTATAAATAGAGAGAGGCATCAAGTTGATGCTAGCTCCTAAATCACATAACACCCTCCCCAAATGTCTTCCACCAATAGACACATGTATGGTGAAAGATCCAGGATCCTTCTCCTTATGGGGTATCCTATTTCTGAACACCGCACTACATTCCTCACTCAACGATACCACTTTCATCTCTTAGAGCTTCTTTTTTTCAGAACAGATGTCCTTGAGAAACTTCAAGTAGTTGGGGATTTTCTTCAACGCATCAATTAGTGGTATGTTGATATGGACCTCCTTTAGCATATCCAGAAACATTTCAAAATGGGCTTCCTTCTTTTGTTTCCTCTTCAGTCTCTGAGGATAGGGTTGTGGGGGTGGTTTAAACTCAGGCACTACTACTGTTGTTTCCTTTGAAGTTGAGGCTTGTTGAGATTTTGGTTTATCCTTAATCCCAACGGTTCCCCGAGGTTTTGGATCTACCATTTCCTAATATTGCCCTTCCTCATCAACATAGTCAGTTCGCTCATCCCTCTAGGTCTTCTCGCATCTACCCTCTCCTAAAGACTTCCCACTCCTTAATTCTACTGCTAGAACATGCTCCTTCCCACCTCTCTTTGGGTTTTCTGTGTTTGCAGGAAGCTTACCCAGTGGCCTTGCCTATAGCTCATTTGCTAATTGGCCAACTTGCATTTCGAGGTTTTTTAGAGAAGCTTGTTGACTCTCAATAATAGCATCATTGCGAGCTATACATTCTTTGAACAAACTTTCTAGAGAATCACCTGGAACATGTTGGGGGGTGTAGCCTTCTGTTGTGGTTGAAAAGTAGAGTTCTTATTCCCATAATTATGATACCCTCGATTCCTAAAGTCAGATGGTTGATTCACTCTATTTTGCATTTGCGGAGCTTGGGCACTGCTGCCATGGCCTCCCCAAGATAGATTTGGGTGATTCCTCAAGCCTGGGTTATATGTGTTTGAATATGGGTTATTCCTAGATTGACCCTGGTTTGAGTTTCCTACATAACAGACCAATGTAGGGTTACTAGGGCATAACTCAATAGTGTGTCCCTCACCACTGTAGACATAGGATTCTAAACTCTCTTGAGGTGTAAAAGATGGGATTGCGGCATTAGAAGTGATTTGATTCACGTTACCCATAGTCAAATTCTTCAACATGGAAGCCATGGAAAATATTTGAGCATTTATCGAGTTCAACGTGTCCAACTCAAGGACTCCTTTCGCTTTTCCTACTGACGTCCTCCTCACATCCTCCCACTGCAATTGTTGGATGAGATCCTCTCTAATCTTTCGTAGGCCTCATTGTATGTTTTGGCCAACAAAGCTCCATTAGCAGAAGCATCCACTACTTGCTTAGTGGAGGTGTTCAAACCATGGTAGAATGTCTCCATTTGGATGTAGTGAGGCAATCCATGGTGGGGACATTTACGCAAAAGATCCTTAAATCTCTCCTAGGTCTCGCTTAGGGTTTCCTCATCAAACTTTTGGAAAGCTACTATTTCATTCCTAAATCTTGCATTCCTAGTAGGTGGGAAGTATTTAATTAGGAATTTCTCTGGCAAGGAGTTCCAGGATTCTACTGCACCTGGTGGAAGCGAATTCAACTAGTTCTTTGCAGCGTCCCTAAGGGAATAAAGGACTAAGCTCAATCTAATGGCATCACTAAAGACTCCTGGCATGATAAAGGAATCGCTTCCTCCCAGGAATTATTTCAAATGGAGATGGAGATCCTCAGCTGGTAAGCCATGGAATTGTCAAATCGTTTGGAGCATTGAAACATAACTGGTTTTAGCTCAAAAGAAGTAGCTTGTATAACAGGTCTGATTATCGTTGGATTCAATTCATCAACTAAAGGGTTGGCATAGGTCCTAATGGGTCGCTCTCGGTCATTGGCTAGCTCTATCACATTAGTAGGCCCCTGTCGGAAGGTTAAAGAGTGGATTGTCTCTAACATCTTGGGGTGCTCTAGGGTTATGGTGTTGGGCTAGAGGATCTATAGGGTCTCTAGGATTATTCTGGTTAGCCATGGCTAATTTTTGCTCTCTCAACCGCTTCATCGTAGGGTAAACTTTGGTTGTACTGGGCGTGCCCTACGAAACGTGGATTGTGACATGTTTTAAAAATGTTTATATCATTTATATGCCTTACGATATTTTAACAACATACTTGCTGGTTTTCTGACAATCTATTATGATTCCACGTTTACTTTTAGCGCTTGAATACAAATGCATATGCACTTAGTTTTCAGGTGACATGTTTTACGAGTTATGGATTTTAAACTCAGTCACTCACTAAGCTTCATAGCTCATTCTTCCAGTGTTTTGCAAACTTTTCAGGTAGGGATCGAGCTCCTGGTACTTGAGATACTGCCGTAGTCTGCAGAAAGCTTCATAAGTTTGATATTTTGTACGTGGCTAGAGTTGTATCACATGTCTATATGTGTTGTAAATTAACTTGAGAGGACTATGTAGTTGTAGCTGTTTATACATTAGAGGTTGTATAAACAGTGGTTTGACATGTTTTGTTTCTGATGCTTTTACCCGTTTAAGTTTACAAGAGAGACTTAAGAAGAGTTTCTCCCTATGTGTGTTTAGTAGTTATCAAGTTTCCGTTGTAGTATGTTTAAGTGTTCCATATGTGAACATAGTATGTTAGTAGGTGAAACAGGGTCAACGGGTATTGTTAAGAGGTAACAATGTCTGTTGGCCTCATGCTGTCTTCAGGGCTAAGTTAGCAGGTAGTTCGGGAGGGGGTGTGACAACTGATTAGAACTATAGGAGTTCCAAATCTAATAAAGATGTGCTTATGCAAAAACTTCATGACAGTTTTGGCATAACTTGACTTGCAGACAATTGCTTTAACCCATTTTGAGACATAATCTACAACCACTAGAATATAGAGATTCCCTTTGGAAGGAGGAAAAGGACCCATGAAGTCTATTCCCCAAACATCAAAGATTTCTACTTACATGATATAGGTTAATGGAATTTCATCTTTTTTACCAATATTTCCTCTTCTTTGACAAGCATCACATGCTCTTCTGAAGAGATAAGCATCCTTAAAGATTGTAGGCAAAAAATAACCTGATTGGAAAACTTTAGTTGTTGTTCTTTGTCCTCCAAAAATGGTGTCCATAAGCACATGAGTGACAATGTTCCAGAATGAAAAGTATGTCTTCTTCAACCACACATCTTCTCACGATTCCATCAACACATTGTTTATAAAGATAAGGATCATCCTAGTGATAGAACTTAGCCTCATGAAGAAACCTCTTTTTCTGTTGAGCGGATAAGTTAGGAGGAAGGATTTTATTGGCCAAATAATTTGCAAAATCAGCGAACAAAAGGGCACTAGGTTCCTGAATCACACCAATAGAAAGGATTTGCTCACTTGGGAAGTCATCTCTAAGGTCAAACTTTTGAGTTAAGGGTTAAAGATTTTCAATTCTTGACAGGTGATCTGCCACTAGATTCTCAGAACCCTTTTTGTCCCTTATTTCTACTTCGAATTCTTGCAAGAGCAACACCCACCTAATCAATCTAGGCTTAGCATCCTTTTTAGCTAGCATGT
The DNA here is from genome assembly GCA_036507285.1 of Trichosanthes cucumerina. NCBI lineage: Eukaryota > Viridiplantae > Streptophyta > Magnoliopsida > Cucurbitales > Cucurbitaceae > Trichosanthes > Trichosanthes cucumerina. The sequence goes on along the minus strand of CM071843.1, from coordinate 21,127,514 downwards.
ACTTAATAGCATCATGGTTTGTATATAAAACTACCTTAGTTTCCACTAGATAAGGTCTAAACTTTTCAAAAGCAAACACTATTGCCAACAACTGTTTCTTTTTTGTGGTGTAGTTAAGTTGAGCTTCATTCATAGTTTTGCTAGCATACTAGATTGGGTGTATAACTTTCTCTTTCCTTTGACCTAATAAGGCTCCAAGAACATAGTAACGGCATCACACATCAACTAAAATGCCTCGTGCAAATTTGGAGCAGACATAATGGGACACGTTACTAAAGTTATTTTCAACTTATTAAAAGCTTCCATGCAACTAGCAGTGAATTCAAAGGGTCTACTAACTTCTAGCAAAGAACAAAGAGGCTTTGCGATTTTGGAGAACTCCCTAATGAACCTTCTGTAAAAACCAGCATGTCCTAGGAAACTCCTCACTGCTTTTACATTAGCAGGAGACTCCAACTTCTCAATTATTTCAATCTCCGCCTTATCAACTTCAATTCCTTTCTCTGAAATTTTATGGCCTAACACAATTCCTTCGTTGACCATGAAATGACACTTTTTCCAATTCAAGATCAGATTGGTCTTTTCAGACCTTTTCAATACTTTCTCCAAGTTGACCAAGGTAGTTTCAAAAGAATTCCCAAAAATCGAGAAATCATCCATGAAAACTTCCATGATATCCTTCACTAAGTTAGAGAAAATAGCCAGCATGCACATTTGAAAGGTAGCAGGGGCATTACATAATCCAAATGGCATCGTTCTAAAAGCAAAATTACCATAGGGACAAGTAAAAGTGGTTTTCTCTTTATCATGGGGAGCAATGGTTATTTGATTATAACCACTATATCCATCTAGAAATCAATAGAAAGCTTGACCAGCTAACTTATCCAACAATTTTGTCAATGAATGGGAGAGGGAAATGGTCCTTTTTGGTGGCTTTATTAAGTCTCTTATAGTACATACAAACTCTCCAACCATTCACTATCCTTCTACGAATCAACTCATTGGCTTTGTTGGTTATTACCGTCATCCCTCCCTTTTTGGGAACAAATTGTGTAGGACTTACCCAAGTGCTATCGGAGATGGGATAAATGATACCAGCATCTAACCATTTGATGATTTCTTTTTTTACTACTTATTTCATAGTTGGATTTAACATTCTTTGCTGCTTTATTGATTTGAAAATCCCCTCTTTCAGATTTATCTTATGCATACAATAGGAAGGACTGGTTCTCTTTATATTAGCTAATGTTCAGCCTATGGCTTTTTTGTGTTGCTTTAACATGTCAGACAACATCTCTTCATCCTTAGGTGACAAACTTGACTATATAATAATATGAAGAGTTTCTTTTTCTCCTAAGAACGCATATTTAAGATGATCGGGAAGGGGTTTCAATTATAATGTTGGGAGGGGGTGTTGTACTGAAGGTAGCATTGGTGGAATGTATCTTTCACTCAAATCCAAGCTTCAAAGCTTCTTCTGAATGAGATACTTCATTCACTTCTTCCATCTTAGGCCTCAAATCATTGAATTTCATTTCTTCTTCCTCCACGATTTTAATATTTCAGATTATTCATAGATTCCAACGCCAATTCAACAAACTCACCAATAGTTTCCTCAAATGAATGAATGGCAGAGCAGTTCTCAAGATCACGCCCTGGATATTTCATTGAGTCACTGATGTTGAACTCAACTTCTTGATCATTCATCCTCAACTTAATAGTTTCTTCATGCACTTCTACTATAGTTCTGCCTGTTTTGAGGAAAGGTCTACCAAGAATAATGGGTACATCCTTGTCAGCTTCATAATCTTGGATTATGAAGTCATAAGGAAAAATAACTTTCCCAACCTGAACTAAAATATCTTCTATTTTACCTTCAGGATAAGTTATGGACCTATCAGCCAGCTGAAGAGTTACTGTGGTGGGTCTAGCTTCTCCAATGCATAATCCTTTGTAAATGAAAAAGGGCATAAGATTAATACTAGCTCCTAAATCACAAAGAGCTCTTCCTAGTTGTTTTCCTCCTATAGAAACAGGAATAGTAAATGATCCAGGATCTTTCTCCTTATGAGGAATCCTTTTCATAAACACATCACTACACTCTTCATTTAGGGATACTACCTTGAATTATTCAAATCTCTCTTTCTCATAACATATGTCCATCAGAAACTTCATGTAATTGGGCATTTGATTCAAGGCATCAATGAGAAGAATATTGATGCGGATTTCTTTCAACATGTCAAAAAATTTTCCATAATGAGCTTCCCTAGGTTTTTGTTTTTTCAATCTTAGAGGGAAGGGTGGTGGAGGTGGTTTGAACTCACAAACATTAGGGTTTGATTTTTCATAAGCTTTTTCAAGCTTCTCACTTTCATTCTCCCTAATCTTTGTTTCCACCTCACTATCTTTTTTCTTTTCTTCCCCTGACTGGACATTGACTTTGTCTTCTTGCTTTTCCTTATTCTCAACATTATCCAAAGTCCTGCCACTTCTCAACTCTATGGCCTGCACTTGTTCTTTTCCTTTTCTCCTTGGGTTTTCAATATCAGCATGGAGTGTTCCTACGGGTCTTGACCTTAGCCCAGTGGCTAATTTGCCTACCTGCAGTTTCTAATGGAAGCCTTAGTGGTGACTATGAATTCTTGTAGGTCAGCCCCTGATAAACCAGGTATGATCTGTTGTTGCATACCTATTTGCATAAAACCTTGATTACCAAATCATGGTGGTTGATTCATCTTTTGCTGCTCAGAAGCATTGGAATTACTTCCTTGCCCTCCCCATGCAAAATTAGGGTGATTTTTCCAACCTGGATTATATGTTTGATAATAAGGATTGTTTCTTTGGGTTCCTAAGTAACAAACCGAAGCAGGGTTGCAAGGGCAACATTTAAAAGAATGTCCTTCACCACAATAGATACATGGATTAGCTACTCCTACACTTAGTGTACTTGAAGAAATTTGGCTTACATTTCCCATTGTTAAATTTTTCAACATGGTGGTCACGAATGAGATTTGGGCATTAATGCCAGTTAAATAATCTAATTCCATCACACTTTTGTTTTTCTTACAAGAATTGCTTCTCACATCAGCCCACTGGCAATTGTTTGATGACATTCTTTCAAGAATTTCATGAGCTTCATTATAGGTCTTTGATAACAAAGCTCCATTACCATAAGCATCAACTACTTGCTCTGTGGTTATGTTCAATCCATGATAAATAGTTTCCATTTGAATACAATGAGGCAATCCATGGTGAGGACACTTTCTAAGTAACTCCTTAAATTGTTCCCAAGCCTCACTTAGTGTTTCATCATCATATTGCTTGAAAGCAACTATTTCATTTCTGAATTTTGCTTTTCTGGTGTGTGAAAAATATTTTATGAGAATTTTTTCAACAAGAGTGTTCCATGAATCAATTGCTCCAGGAGGAAGCGAAATTAACAAAGTCTTGGTTGCATCTATAAGGGAGTAAGGAAACAAACTCAACCTTAGGGCATCCTTAAACACACCTGGCATAATGAACGAATCACTGGCCCCTAAGAAAGATTTTAAATGAAGATGAGGGTCTTCAGATGATAATCCATGAAATTGACCTATGGTTTGTAACATTTGGAACATCACAGGTTTAAGCTCAAAGGTATGGGCTTGAATTTGAGGTATAATTATCCCTGGATTTAGTTCATGTGCCAGAGGGTTTGCATAGGTTCAGATTGCTCTTTCCCTATCATCTGTTAACTCTATGACATTCGCAGGTGGTACAACCTCATTAACTACTAAGGGTGGTCTAACTTCAGGAAATTGTGATTGTCTATGTTCAAGCATCTAAGGATCTAAAGGATTCATAGGAGGAAATTGTTCAACCATGATTTCTCGTTGATTTCTTGACCTTCTCTTAATAGTCCTCTCTATCTTTGGATCAAAGATAAATTCTAGCCATAGCGTTTTGTTCATACACAAAACAAATTTCTAAAAGCAGAAAATCAACCTTAGCAAGCTTAACTAAACTGAACCGAAAATAAAAATAAAAGAAAGCTTACTACAAACAACCTAACAAATAAGAACCAAACTAAGCTAAAAATGATAATGAAACGAAACTATTACAAACAACTTAAACGAGATAGGATTCAAAGTAATCCCCGGCAACGGAGAAAAAAACTTTGATGCGCGTGCGCAGCGTGCAGTAAACTAACATGCAAACTACGCACTAGATGTGCAAGAATACAAAGTCGATGGAAGCAAGTAATAAAATAAACACTATTTGAGTACCGAGTATCGTCTCCACAGGGATTAGAGGCAAGGTCTACCTAGTTTAAGCTACTTGTAGTAATCTTTATGCAAAACAAGAGTAAAGACAAATAGATGGTAATGTTTGACCTAATTAATACTAAAGACATGAACGATGCAATGAACGTGAAAGATAAACTAAATGTTCGATGAGGTGATGAATTAATCTAATATGTTTAATGTAATATGCAAATGGCGAGAACTACAATAGTCAATAGGATATGCCGAAAATGCTATGATAAATGAGGTATGTTCGGATTTGAGGGTTCCTTTATGTTTTTCGATTTTCACATATCGAGTCATACATAATACTTTATTTGTGTTACACATGCTAACTTGGATTACTCGTGACTCCAAGCTTCCAACCACTAACCTCAAGGTGGGGCCCGAATGTAGAACCACTTTTCAACCACATCAGTCTCAGACCCACAATATTCGTTCTCAGCTTATCACGATCAAGGCTTTTAGTCTCACCCTTAACTTGAATCCTTAAGCCTCTATCCTTATATTAACGACTTTCTTATCCCAATACCAGTCCAAGCAATACCAGCACAAACCCAAAATTTAAAATATAGGCATCATAATATAGTTTTCGTGCATTAAACACAACTCACGAATTACCACACTCAAACAAATCAAATGATAAGTTTAAGGGGTTTAATCCAAATGACTACTTACCTCGATAACAAAGTCCGAAACTCCGATCCCGAGTCCCACGCGCTTCCTTAATACGTTCAGCCCCTAAGTCACAAACAAAGTCTTAAAGTCACGCTCCAATCGTCGATAATTGGATTGACTTGACTTAAATAACCAACACAACATACGAGGGTCTACAAACGGGATCGAGAAAATGAGAACGGCCGACTGTACCTAATCGGTGGTGGTGGTGGCAGCGGAATCCGGCGAGCGGCGACGACTTCCGGCGAGTGGCGGCGCGTGGAGCATAGATCTGTGATGCGCGTGGCCCGATCTATTCAGAACCAAACACCAATCAATGAGAACCAGATTTAAAAAGTGTGAAACAATTGAACCAAACTTATGGGTTTCCTTGAAACCAATCACCAACGAAAATTTTTCTTGCTGTCCGCAGTGGCAAGGGCTTGAAGGTTTGAAGCCGACGTTGAAATGAAGAGCAACAACCCTCGTGTTGCTTGCGTTGTCGATCGATTCTTCACGTTACGCTGATTCTCGCCAGTTTTTGCCTCCCGTCACCTCACCGTCTTATTTGCTCAACCTTGTCGCTGATGACAGCAAGAACATCCATCGTCGGTGAGTTTTTTTAAGAATACCCCTGAGATTAATTCGTTTGGTTTAAGTGTTTTTATTCCGGTTCTCATAAAATCGATGTTGGTTTTGAATAGATCGTCCAACGGGCATCCCAAACCTATTCTCCACGCGCTGCGACTCGCTGGAGGCGGACACCGCCGCAACCGCTCGCTAGAAACCGTCGCCGCCGCCACTTTGGTACAAGCGGTCGCTTTCATTTCCTCGATCCCGTTTGAACCCTTCGAGTGTTTGCTTGGTTATCTAAGTCAAGTTAGTTCAATCAAAGTGTTTGGGAACATGTTTGTTAAGATTCTTTGTTTATTAAATAGGGGCTCGTACGTGCTATAGAACCGCGTGGATCTCGGGATCATATTTTTGAACCTCTATTATCCAAGTATGTAGTTATTGGATTAAGCCCATCTTGATTAAAGAATGGAAATTGATAATTTATGCACTATTGCTTGGATCAATGTTATATTGCACTTGGTGTCCTTTGTGTTAGTTCCAACATTATTCGAATCAAAATTGGACTACGTAATCACTATAGGACTAGGGGTTAAGGTTTCGGGTCCAAGGGAGACTCGATACCTCGACCATTGTATTAATGACCATTGAAGTGTACTTGAATTTAAAGGGTATTTTGGTTATGTAAGGACATCTTGAGACATCAGGGTGGGCACCCAATTTCTTTTGTTTGATCGCTCGATCGGTTGGATGAGCTTCTGTTTTCCATGACACGTGTTTGTGGGTGGTTCATCATTAAGGGATTGAGTTGGTGGGACTCCGACCGGAGGTAAGTAGCAATTTGGAGCAGCGTTGAGCTCCTACGCGAAGGAAGTAAGGTGTACGACATTATTTGTTGTGTGTTCTTGAGATATTATTATTGTTGAACCTTAGTTTAGTTATCCAAAGGTTTTGTGACTTAGAGCAGGCCTTTATGAGGTTTGTCCTTGACATGATTGTATGGTTATTTCCTTGGGATGTTGAATGATATTTGATTTTGCTTTACCATGTTTGCGTATCTTATGTATCATGTTATGTGAAGTTATGTGAGGTGGGGGTCGATTGCTCAGGTTGTGCCTAACATTCCTAATAGGTGTGTGATTTGAGGTAAAACTTGGTTAGTTGAGAACCTAGTTGGAATTGAGACCCTTGGATTGGCTCGAGGGCGTTTGTAATGCCTAGATGAGACCCTAGTCACCTTGTGATCAAAGTCCGAGAACCGACACTTACTGAACCCTGAGTTGCACATGAGCAGGTCAGAACCTTTAGGTTGACGATATATGATAGGCTCGTGAGATTGGGGTGCGTCCCCGTTTAGATTGGGAGTTGTTGCTTTTCATTTTCCCGTACCAGCTTAGGGGCGATTCCCCAATTGGCATGTTGGTTACGTACCTCACTGCACCATTCTAGCATGTTATTTCAAGAGAGCCCGGGGTACGTCCCCGTTACGGAGTGGTTGCTTTCCATTATCCCGTGCTGGCTTAGGGGCGATTCCCCATAGGGCGTGTAGGAATTGTACCTGCTCTGCTGTATGTCAGCGTGTAGTGGCGTGAGAGTTGCTTTCTCTCATTGCATCGTTAATCAAAGTTCCAAAACCGCAGGTACAACTCGAGTTATTTACCATAGGGGGGCTTAGAGTGAAGTGTGCCAAATGTGAGACCTGTTTGGGGTGGAGTGGGTTTAGAAGTCGAGTCTTATTGCTTTGTTGAGATAAGTTTGGACGTGAGTGAGCTACTTACTGAGTGTTTTATACGCACCCGTCTACTTTGATATTTTTTGTTGTAGGAAAGAAACCCTGAGGCAGTTTACGACGACGACGACCTAGCGAGGTTGTGGACACCCCCTTTCTCTTATCTTTAGACTCAGTTTTCCTTTTTGAGTTTATTCATGTTAGTGATCGTTCCACTTGGTGGCTCGTCAGTTATGTTTATCTTTTCTGTGGTTGTCTCATCGCTTATTAGTTTCATTTATTGTCTTTGTGAACTCTGATGTAAGCATGTTCGTTTAGTTGTGCTTGTTAGAATTCTTGTTGGAGCCCAACCTATTTTCTGAATGATGTTTGGTGGAGATTGGGCATTAACTGAGATTTACGAAGTGTCTTTCATGTAATAGGTCACAGGAAAATTTCGGTTTTCTCCTAGCTATGTCGTTATGTTGCCGAAATTCTTACGTCAACGGTATAGTGGAGTAACTTACCTAATGTTGGTTCATCTCGACTTTTAGGGTCGTTACAGCTGGTATTAGAGCTTAGGTTTTGGATTTCATAGACTTGCTCACTTTGTGAGCTTCTTGTTCTTCACAGCCTCTCATAGGGAAGTCGTCTCGTCGTTGTCAGGTTTGGTATCTGTTAACTAATTAGTAAAGTAGATAGAGACTGATATGCTTACTCACCTTGCTATTCTTTCATTGCTTTACGTGGAATTTTCTTGACCTTACACTTAATGTGGATAGTTGTGAGATGCTTGCTTGCTGATTGGAAATTCAAGTTAATGGCTCATGGAAGGTCACCACCAATGGACGTTGTCGTGGTCCAACTACGAGCTTTTTAACCGCAACAACTTAAACATACGCTATTGGAGTTGGAATTACATGCATTTGCTTGGCACCGGACTTGCCCTCCAATTGATTCTCGTTAAGGGATTTAGATTGTACTCATTCCAATTACTAGTCTCGAAGAGCCCGTGATTATTATTTATTGTCACTACCTCCCGTGTCGATTGGGTAATTTGCGCGCTTTCTTGCCTTCCTTGGATGTGGTAGCCATTTCTCGTGCTCCTCTCGGAATCGAACCCTAATTCTACGTCACCCGTCACCACCATAGTAGGCCACTATCCTACCATCGAAAGTTGATAGGCGAAATTTGAATGATGCGTCGCCAAAACGATGGTCGTGCGCGATCCGTCGAGTTATCATGAATCATTAGAGCAACGAGCGAGCCCGCGTCGACCTTTTATCTAATAAATGCATCCCTTCCGTAAGTCGGGGTTCGTTGCACATATTAGCTCTAGAATTACTACGGTTATCCGAGTAGCAAATACCATCAAACAAACTATAACTTATTTAATGAGCCATTCGCAGTTTCACGCCTTAATTAGTTCATACTTACACATGCATGGCTTAATCTTTGAGACAAGCATATGACTCACCGGCGGGGATCAACCGGTAGCATTCACGCACGCGACGTCGCAACCCCGCTTTGCCACCACTGCATGCGTCTCCCCTCCTCCATGCGAGGGAGCGAGAGAGGCGGCGGGGCGACAATGCAGAGCGAAGCGCCGTCATTCGTTCGTGCTTCGCTCAAGCAATACACGAGCAACACGTTCAAGGGACCCCCCGAGCACATCATGCCGCCAAATGCACTGCATTCGAGAGAGCGAGCAACCGACGACGCGGGCCGCGACGAGCCTTGCAAAGGTCGAAGCGGAACACGACGCGGGCTTTCGGGTTCGTCGTGCACCCGACGAAGTGCCGATAGAAAGGACTAACGAGACGCGATGCTTCCATCGCGTGAGAGTAACCGATGCAAGAACCGATCGATTGCGACCACACGAAATACTTCTGGGCACATCAATGAGGAGGAGGAGCGACATCGGTTCGATGCACGAGCATCGAGCCTCTGACCGACCCAAACAACCAAATCACCACTCACGCACCGTGACGCGCTAAAACGAGCTCGGCGCGCGCTTCGACTATTCACACTCCCCAAGCAAGCAAGCAAGCAAACAAGCAAGCACGCAAGCAAGGGTACGAAATCGCTGTCGCGAAGCCAAACCCAAACGTCGTGCGCGATCGAACAACTTTCACTTCAATTTAGGGGCGAGCGAGCCCTTCCTTCAAACGGGGAGCGATCGCGGTCCGTCTCGTCTCGCTCGAGGCAAGCACGACGCGACATCACAAGCTAGGCCATTTTTCAACATCGACAAGCGGCGTCAAAACAACCATGTGCAAGCGTCATCTAAGCAAGCCAACCACGTAGCTCGACTCAACATCCCACTCTCACTCCCGCTTTGACGAAGGGCATGGGCGTGCATCCGTTCCAATCCACCCGGTTGGGAGGGTGGGATCGGCACCTAGCTCCACGCCGCTCGACACGTTGCCCGCCCAAGAGCTGCGGGCTCATTGCGCGTCGCCCCCAACGCGAACGCCCGCCTTGCGACATGTCACCATTGTCGATCCCACCCCACGTCCTCGGTGCTCCGGCGCCTAAGAATGCCCACCGCTTTGTGGCGGTGCAACTCTCTTGGACCTCCGGCGCGCATGCCTTGGAGCGGAAGCCCATGGTCGGCAAACAACACAACAACATCCGGGCCCAACGAGGTTCATGTCGCGCGCTAAAGGCACCCGACCCCACCCAGCGGGCGCGTTAAGCCCGCGTCGCCCGCCTCCTCGGGGCCTCGACCGCCATGCCCACGCCCCAAGCATATGCCCATGTGCGGCGCATCGTGCTTGGAGCGTGGGCATTGCGACATAGGGGTACCCCCACGTCCCGTTCATGCAGGCAGGTCGCCCCCTATATAGTATACAATGTGCTTTTTTGGGTCTGGCAGGCTTGCACATCAAAAATGGCGAGCGGTCATACGGTTAAAAATCTCAAGTTTTAGATTGTTTCTGTACAAGAAAAACATTGATGCATCATTTGGATAATAAAATGAGTGTACAAAACAAGTTTTATAATTTTTCAACCGATCGATTATTTTTTATGAATTTTTTAATATTAAAAATTCAAAAATTCAAAAAAATAGTTAGAGTGCGTAAAAAATTCTAAAATCGTTGTGGCATCATTCTTTTATGTTTCTTAGACTGCAAAAAAAAAAATTCACAACAATACAAGCTCTACAAATGTATTTTGACATTCCATGGGTGAGCGGTGTGATGACACGTGCATGGTGTGTGGCTTTGTCTCTAATACCTACATACTTTGTGCAAACATGTTCATGTTGTTTTGTGGGAAGCATCATTACCTGGTTCGTAGTTTCAAAAAACATTTTTCATAGCAATACAATCATCGTAGATGTTTGGAACGATGAGCTTATTATACAATGTTATTGCATGATATGGTTGGCTCGGTTTTTGATTCTATGTTTCAATACGAAATGATAAGATCTTTGTAATAAGCATCATTTTATGGTTATTAGTTTCATAATAGCAAATTTCATGACAATAGTATAGTTGAGTTCAATGGGTGTGTTGGGTATACGACACGTGGAAGAAGGTTAGAAACATTGAGTCATGTGTAGAGGGAACGTGTAACGTGGGGGGATTTGGTATCATGTTTCAACATTACTAGACTATGTGACACCATGATTGACTCTATTCATTGTGAACTATTAACTTACTCTAGTATCAGCACTCTTTCTTTTACGCTTCAAGGATCTATTGAACTGAAGGCGATGTTATAAACCCTCTATTCCACTTGTCTCCAACTAACATGAATCTTCATAGAGGGGAACCTCCATGGCTATCTGTTCCCTTTAATAGTTGTAGGGTGTTTGAAGGGATGTAGAGGCTAGGGCGTGCACATGATCCTCGTGATCGTATAGATGTGCTAGTGATGAGGTGTCGAGGGGTGTTGGTGGGACAAGGCAAGGGCTGGTGAGAATGGGTTGGCATGGTCAGGTTGGGGAAATGGGGGCATGCACGGGGCCTTGGGGGTGGGGGGCAGAAGAGTGCGCACGAGGCTTTGGGGGGTAGGGCGTGTGCGCATGGGGCCTTGGGGGCATGAGCGCATGCACGAGGCCTTAGGGGCCTAGGCGTGCACGCACGGGGCCCTGGTGGGGCTAGGTGTGCGCCCAAAAGGGCTGGGGGCATGAGCGCAGGCATGGCGCTGTACGGACATTGGCGCGACCACGGGGCCATGGGGGGCCATGATGCGAGCACGAGGGGTTGCGGGCACGGGGCCCTGGGGGCTAGGCGCGCGCGCATGGGGGGCCTGGGGGCATGGCGTGCGCGCCCGGGGGTTGGATGACATGGGTGAGTGCACAAGGGGTGTTGTGGGCGGCGAGCGCAACGGGCGCCGCCGCACCTGATGGGTTGGGGCATGGGGCGCTGCGGGCTCGGCGGCATGAGCGAGGCGCGGGGGTAGGGTGCAGGCGTCTGCGCGGGCCTTGTGGCATAGGGAGCGAACATGGGGCTGGGGCATGGGCGGCGGCGCGGCGCGGGGTGGGGCCACGGCACAGGCGCTGCAGGGGCCTAAGGGCATGGCGCGCGGGCACGGGGCCTCGTGTGGTTGGCGCGTCTTGCGAGGACGATGTCGATAACCTCTTAATAGGTTTTCCCGACACACATGGGCGCCCATGCGCACGCCGGGCCATTGGCCGTAGCCAACATGCGGCGCCAAGGCTTGTGGGGCGTTGAGCTTGACAAAGATCGCTAACGTCTTAAATGTTTTTCCCGCACGACACTTGGTGCCCATGGGCATGGGCTTAGCAAGCATGCGGCGGCGGTCCGGCTGGGGTAGTGCGCGCGCATTCATGGTGGGCTGGGGTTGCGCCTGGCCGCACGCGGTCATAGTGGGGTTGTGGCGCGTGGGCAGTGTCACTAACCTCGTAGAGGTTTTTGGGCACGCACGCAGTTGGGTGCCCATGCGCGCGCCTAGGCCATCGGCCTTGGCATGCACGCGTGTGGGCATACCATGTGCGTAGGCATCCAATCACGGTCACACCCATGCACCCGTCTCGTCAACAACACCCAAGCCAACGCCCATGGCACTTGCCCATGCCTTCAAGATGTCCTTGCATCATAGCATTTTCGATCACCAACACTTGGCACATAGAATCCTTTGCTTCGATTATAACCTCTATGCCACTTGGAAGAAATAAATGAGTTTTTTGTGTGGGGAGGGACGAATCGGAGCGACGAAATCACATTGACCGCCGTTTACCCGCGCTTGATTGAATTCTTCACTTTGACATTCAGAGCACTGGGCAGAAATCACATTGCGTTAGCATCCGCGGACCATCGCAATGCTTTGTTTTAAATAAACGATGGATTCCCTTGTCCGCATACGATTCTGAGTTGATATTCGACGCCGGGAAGGCTCTCCGAAAGAGCCGTTCCCGATCCATCCCCGGCCGCACGCGCGACGCTCTTCTTTGCGAGCGGTAGAAAAATCGGCCGACAACGGTAAGCGAGTTGAGGCCTCGGGACCCCGTGCCCACCCTCGAGAGGCGATCCTTTTCGCGAGGTTACGGATCCATTTTGCCGACTTCCCATGGCTACATTGTTCCATCGACTGCAGTCGCTCACCTTTGAGACTGTGGTGCGGTTATGAGTACGACCGCGCGTAGGAGGCACTCGATCCTCCGAATTTTTAAGGGCCACTTGGGGCGCGCCGGACACCACGCGACGTGCGGTGCTCTTCCATTCTTTGGACCTACCTCCTACCGAGCCGTTTCGTGTGGGCGGTGTTAAACGAAAAGATAACTCTTCCCGAGGCCCCCGCCGACGTCTCCGAACTCCTAACGTTGCCGCCGGCCGCCACGTCCTCTAATACCTCTATTGCTCTATTGCTCTATTGCTCTATTCCTTTTTGAGCTCGCGCAAATCATGCTCTTATCGAGACGGGCTTCCCCATCTCTTAGGATCGACTAACCCATGTGCAAGTGCCGTTCACATGGAACCTTTCCCCTCTTCGACCTTCAAAGTTTTCATTTGAATATTTGCTACTACCACCAAGATCTGCGCACTGGCGGCCGCTCTCTGCGGCTCGCGCCCAAGGTTTTGCAGTGATCGCCACGCGCTCCTACTCATCGGGGCACATCACTTGCCCCAACGGCCGGGTATAGGTCGCGCGCTTGATGCCATCCATTTTCGGGGCTAGTTGAATCGGCGGTGAGTTGTTACACACTCCTTAGCGGATTTCTACTTCCATAACCACCGCCCCGCTTGTCTTAATCGACCAACACCCTTTGTGGGATCTAGGTTAGCGCGCTTGGCACCGTAACATTGCTTCGGTTCATCCCGCATCCCCGATTACGCTTACCAAAAATTGCCCACTTGGAGCTCTCGATTAGTGGCGTGGCTCAACAAAGAAGCCACGTCGTCCCTACCTATTCAAAGTTTTAGAATAGGTCGAGGCGTTGCGCCCCGATGCCTCTAATCATTGGCATTACCCGATAGAACTTCGCGCGGCTCCAAATATCCCGAGGAAACTTCGGAGGAACGGCTACTAGACGGTTCGATTAGTCTTTCGCCTCTATACCCAAGTCGAATGAGCGATTTGCATCGCCGAAGATCGCCTGCGAGCCTCCACCGAGTTTCCTCCGCTTCATCGCTTCGAGCATAGTTCACCATCTTTCGGTCCCGACAGCATGCTCACACTCGAAACCTTCTCGGAAGATCAAGGTCGGTCGGTCGGTGGTGCAACCCACGAGGGATCCACCCAATCGCCTTCCTTGCGCCTTACGGGTTTACTCGCCCGTTAACTCGCACACGTGTCAGACTCCTTGGTCCGTGTTTCAAGACGGGTCGAATGAGGAGCCCACAGGTCGATGCCAGGAGCGCGCAGATGCCGAAGCACGCCCGAAGGGGCGCGCTATGTCACAATCATACCAGAAGAGTGTATGTTTCTGAACCTCACAGTGACAAGTCGTGCCATGATGCGATCGAGGAGGACGATGCATCATCTAACACACCAAGATAGGTAGGCTCGAAGGCATGTGAGACTGGGGCCAACCGGGTCGTCGGAGGGGTCGATGTATGGGTGTATGACTCCTCACCAAAATGACGTGCAAGGGAGGAAGACCCAATATTTAACATAATATACAATAGGGGGTACCATGGGCCTAAGTGAGTCACCCCGTGGCACGTTAGCGTGTCATGGCTGAGGCGAGCGTCACAATAGGAAGTTTCTTGGGCGTTTCCTTTGTAACGGGTTTTCAAGGGACAGTGTCGGACGGCACAGGTGTGCCGACATTGCGCCCCTTCCCATGGGCTAGAGGTTCCGATATAGGGCCCGTTAGCGGCCAGTGATCCGAGAATGTCCCGTCAAAGCCAACTCATGGGAAGATCGAGTGCAAGTACACGGACGGGCGACGTGTACGACCAAGTTACATTCCGCTGCTTATTTATTTGATGCTTGGTTGAGGGCTGAAGAACCTCGCCTAAGGCCCGACGAAGCCACAAAGCGTTGCGATCATAGCGATGGGGCAGGAGTTCCCCTTAAGGTTGGGCATGTTCGTGGGATAAATCATGGCGCCGCACGGTCCGAGAGGTACGACTGTGACACTTGGTATCAAAGCCAAGTTTTGTGCGCGCAGTCGGACAAGAATTGAATTGGCGTTACCAAGAGAAATCATATGTCAAGCAAGAATGGCCAACAGTTTGGTGTATGAGGACAATGTTGGCGTTCGTTCGGTTCCAGTGAGTAGTGCGGGCAATGATGCCTGAGTGATGCGCCTGTGTGCGCAAGTTGAACCAGTTGGCTTGCGAAAGCCAACGAATTGTGCGGGCGGTGGTGCCCGATTGTAGCGCCTGTGTGCGCAAGTTGAGCAGTTGGCGTGCGAAAGCCAACGAGTTGTGCGGGCGGTGGTGCCCGAGTGAAGCGCCAGGGTGCGCAAGCAGAGTGTTGTGGCCAGGAGTGCCAACAAACAGTGGACTATGTCAATGTACTTTCAGACTTTGCTACCGTAAGAGTTGGTGTTACGATGAATCCATTTCGTACACCGTGATGTGCCGCTCAGAGAATATGTGATGTGGTGGCCAATGTGGCTAAGTGTGTTGGGGCGCGCTCCCCGTGGCTAGGTAAGAGAATGCCTATGCCTTTTGCCATGACCTGTCTGGTGATTCCCGGGCCGAGTCCTAAAGTTGGGTGAAGTAGGCCCCAGAGAGGGATAGCCCATAGGGTGGCAGCTGACCGTGCTTGTGGTTCTGGTCTCCGGGCCAAGTCCTAGAGTTGGGCGAAGAAGGTCCCTTGGGTGGTACAGTTCATAAGTAGGTGGCGATGTTCGTGCTTGTGATTCTGGTCGTCGGGCCAAGTCCTAGGTTGGGCGTAGTAGGTCCCTTGGGCGGTACAGTTCATGAGTAGGTGACAGTTTCCATATTTGATCTGATGCACGATTATATTTAGCAAGTCCGTCAGTTGCAAGCTCGAGAAACGGATCGTCATCGAGACGATGCCGAGTTTTAAGTGGGGGAGAGTGTTATAATCCATGATTTGGATTGAACCCCCGAGTATGTCATCGAGGACGATGACGAGATTAAGTGGGGGAGAATGTCACAATCATACTAGAAGAGCGTATGTTTGTGAACCTCACAGTGACAAGTCGTGCCATGATGCAATCGAGGAAGACGATGCATCATCTAACACACCAAGATAGGTGGACTCGAAGGCATGTGAGACTGGGGCCAACCGGGTCGTCGGAGGGGTCGATGTATGGGCGTATGACTCCGCGCCAAAATGACGTTCAAGGGAGGAAGACCCAATATTTCACATAATATACGATAGGGGGTACCATGGTGTCGACTCTCCACCACCCCTGGGCTTATGGGCCTAAGTGAGTCACCCCGTGGCACGTTAGCGTGTCATGGCTGGGGCGAGCGTCACAAGAAGAAGTTTCTTGGGCGTTTCCTTTGTAACGGGTTTTCAAGGGACCGTGTCGGACGGCACAGGTGTGCCGACATTGCGGCCCTTCCCATGGGCTGGAGGTTTCGATATAGGGCCCGTTAGCGGCCAGCAATCCGAGAATGTCCCGTCAAAGCCAACTCATGGGAAGATCGAGTGCAAGTACACGGGCGGGCGACGTGTACGACCAAGTTACATTTCGCGGCTTATTTACTCGATGCTTGGTTGAGGGCTGAAGAACCTCGCCTAAGGCCGGACGAAGCCACAAAGCGTTGCGATCATAGCGATGGGGCAGGAGTTCCCCTTAAGGCTGGCCATGTTCGAGGGATGAATCATGGCGCCGCACGGTCCGAGAGGTACAACCGTGACACGCTGCCAGCCACGATCGGGGCGACGACGTCTCCACAGGCGTAACAAAGGCCTGGGCTTTGGCCGCCGCCTCAATCCGCATCGGTCCATGCCCCAAGTCGATCGGCGGACCGGCTCGTCGCCGTTCCACATCCGACTAGGGCACATGGCCGGCCCCCATCCGCTTCCCTCCCGACTATTTGAAGCACTATTTGACTCTCTTTTCAAAGTCCTTTTCATCTTTCCCTCGCGGTATTTGATTGCTATCGGTCTCTCGCCCATATTTAGTTTGGACAGAATTTACCGCCCAATTGGGGCTGCATTCCCAAACAACCCGACTCGTTGGCAGCGCCTCGTGGTGCGGCGTTGTCCGATCGCAGCGGGGTTCTCACCCTCTCGCGCCCCTTCCGGGGACTTGTGCTCGGTCCGCCACTAAGGACGCTTCTCGGATTACAATTGACGCCGCCGAGCGCCCCGATTCTCAAGTGAGGCTCTTCCCGGTTCGCTCGCGCGTTACTAGGGGAATCCTTGTAAGTTTCTTTTCCTTCGCTTATTGATATTCTTAAACTCAGCGGGTAATTTCTCCTGACCTTGGGTCGCGTCGAGAGCATCGTCTTTGGGGACGACGTTCAGAGGGTCGACATAGGAGTCCTCACTTGCTCACTAGCTCGCAGGGAGGAGGAGCGCGGGTCGAGGTCGCGACGTGGTCTCGAATTTAAGCCATCCGCGTGACGGTGCGCACGAGAGGCCAACGTGTGCCCCTTCCTGCGCAACGAACCGGAGTGGGGGTTGCGTGGGGGAGCAGCGATGCGTGACGCCCAGGCAGACGTGCCCTCGGCTAGAAGGCTCCGGGTGCAACTTGCGTTCAAAGACTCGGTGGTTCGCGGGATCCTTCAATTCACACCAAGTATCGCATTTCGCTACGTTCTTCATCAATGCGAGAGTCGAGATATCCGTTGCCGAGAGTCGTTGTGAATAATACGACAAGAATGCTCCGCCCCCCGCACGCCGAGAACGAGGCAAGGGGTGTGGCGAATTCGTTTGAGTTCCTTGGCGCGACCTGGGTCGTTTGATGTTTAGGCATCGACAATGATCCTTTCGCAGGTTCACCTACGGAAACCTTGTTACGACTTCTCCTTCTTCTAAATGATAAGTTTCAGTGGACTTCTCGCAACGTTGCGGGCAGCGAACCGCCCACGTCGCCGCGATCCGAACACTTCACCGGACCATTGAATCGATAGGAGCGACGGGCGGTGTGTACAAAGGGCAGGGACGTAGTCAACGCGAGCTGATGACTAGCGCTTACTAGGAATTCCTCGTTGAAGACCAACAATTGCAATGATCTATCCCCATCACGATGAAATTTCAAAGATTACCCGGTGCGCGGCCAAGGCTATAGACTCGTTGAATACATCGATGTAATACGCGTGTGCGACCCGAGAACATCTAAGGGCATCACGGACTGTTATTGCCCCAAACTTCCTTGGCCTAAGCGGCCATAGTCCTCTAAGAAGGCTCGGTCGCGGAGGATTCCTTCGCATAGCTAGTTAGCGGGGTGAGGTCTCGTTAGTTAACCCGAATTAACCGGACAAATCGCTCCACCAACTAAGAACGACCATGCACCACCACCCATAAAATCAAGAAGGAGCTCTCGATCATCAATCGTTACTATGTGCGGACTTGGTAAGTTTCCGTGTTGAGTCAAATTAAGCGCGCAGCTCCACTCCTGAGTGGTGCCCTTCCATCAATTCCTTTAAGTTTCACCTTGCGACCATACTCCCCGGACCCAAAGATTTTGATTTCTCATAAGATGTTGGGCGAGTCCTTAAAGCAACATCCGCCAATCTTTTGTCGGCATCGTTCACAGTTTAGACTAGGGCGGTATCGATCGTCTTGAGCCCCCAACTTTTGTTCTTGATTAATGAAAACATCCTTGGCAAATGCTTTCCAGTTGTTCGTCTTTCATAAATCCAAGAATTTCACCTCGACTATGAAATACGAATGCCCCGACTCTCCTCGTTAATCATTACTCCGATCCTCGAAGGCCAACGAGAATAGGATCGAAATCCTATGATGTTATCCCATGCTAATGTTACACAAATGTAGGCTTGCTTTGAGCACTCTAGTTTCTTCAAAGTAACAAAGACCGGAGGCACGACCCGACCGTTAAGGCCGGGAGCGCATCGCCGCAGAGAAGAAGACGAGCCGACCGGTGCTCACCATAGGCGGACCGATCGACCCAACCCAAGGTCCAACTACGAGCTTTTTAACTGCAACAACTTAAATATACGCTATTGGAGCTGGAATTATTATCATTAGTATTATTATTGTCATTTTCTCCTTTCTTTGTGTGTTATATTTGTATGTTTAAAAATTACATTTCCTATTATTATTTTTTTTTTTTTTGCTTTATGTATGCTAATTATTATGTGATCTAGTAATCTACACCATTTTATATAAATAAAAATATACCGACGACGAAATCTAGAAATATTTGGGAGTCCTATTTTCTAGTTTTCCCAATGTGAGAAATCGATTCTTTGGAACTCCAAGATCGATTTCAATATGTTTATTTTGTTCGTAAAATTCGATTTGCATAATTGTAAATGACGTTTATTTGCTTATTTGTATGATCAAATTGTTATGTTAAACATGATCTATCTTTAAATTGTATTTTGTATTTTATTATTTCAAAAAAAATAATTTTATTTTCATTATCATTCATCGTTTCAATTTTTTTTTGTAAACTTATTTTAATTTTTTCTTTAAATTTCGTTTATAGTCATTTAAAAAAAACTAAATTTTATTTACAATTTTTTTTGTGATTTTTTTTTTAAGGTTTTTTTTATTTCTAAAAAAACTCCTACGACGGAATCTAGAAATATTTGGGAGTCCGATTTTTTAGAATTCTTGACGTGACAGATCATTATCTTTGGGAGTCCGAGATCTTGGTCCCAAGAAAAAATGAATTTAATTAAAACTTTTATTAAAAAAATATTTTATAAGAGGTTAGCCTATGATAGATTTGAGAAATTGTAAAATTTTCTCATATTATTGAGATGATATTATTTCTAAATCTTGGAAATAATTTCAATGTAGCCACATTGATGGATTTTCATCCACTTGTTTTATGGGATCATGACTCGAAATATTGGAGTAATGAGGGGTAAAATAAGACATCGTGTTAAAAAATCATTTTTTTTACCTAAATAAGTTTTTTTTTTGAAAAAAAACATTTTTGCAGTTCAAGATTAAATTTGGCCACTGTTAAAAACGGGTGTTGTGGGGTGCTAACAGCTTCTCCATACACAAAAAACTCTCGAACCAAAAATCTGGTTTTCGCATACCATTTTTTTAAAAAAAGTTATTTTATTCTACTTTGGTGCCCAATTGCAACATAAAAAAGATTGGTGGCAACTCCTTTTAAACATCCCTACTTCGAGGATGTCGGCCGCTCTGCATCGCAGGTACGTGGCGACAGCTTGGCGACTCCACTGAGGAAAATGAGGTTCCACCTCGAGAGTTTGGCCATTTGTTACTCTTGATTTGTTTTTTTATTTATTTTATTTTTTTATTTGTACTTTTATGCATTTTTCTTGCATTACTATTTTGTTTTGTTTCACACACTATCACAAGCCTCCTACCCGGGCTTTTGCTAATAATATTAGATTTGAGGACGGAGTAGTATCGACCTTCGAGAAGCTTATGCTTCCGTGTAGGCACACAAAAAATGCTCACTCAATTTGGTCACATGATCATGTATGATTGTGATACCATTTTTGGGGACCTCTATTGTCTAGGTTTTTAGACCCAACTTCACCTGTTTGAATGCCTTGTTATTTAATTCTATGCTTTAATTGTTTACTTATTTTGCCTCACACACTATCACGAGCCCTCTACCCGGGCTATTTCCATTAGGACTACAATCGAGGATGGAATAGTGTCGATCTTCAAGAAGTTTATACTTCCGTGCAGGCACACGAAAGATTCTCACCCAAGATGATCATGAATTTATTAAGACAACGATCATTTTGGGGACCTGTGTCTTTTAGGATCTTTAGATCTAAACTCACTTTGTTTGGGGTCTTCATGTTTTGACTATGATATGTTGTATTTTCATTTAAGTCAACCGTTAGACTCACTTTTCTTTTCGTGTAAAGTCTTAGGATGGTAGACACTCATTTGCCCGGGGCATTCGCCAAATCCACCCCTGAGGAAGACTAGTGGGAAGTAGTGTTCCAGCAGTTTGGGCAGTTGCAGCATTCATCAGAGGTTATTTGGCCAAGAGTTGCAGAGGTCCAACTCCCTCAGGATTGTCAGCTAGAGCTCGTTCTTAACAATGTGGAAGAATTAAAAGGTTTATGGGAAGATTTGAGTATGGAAAGCAGAGCTAGTTTTAGTGCAGTGTGTGGGAATGTCGATGATCTCATGTATGCCGACGCCAACCTGAATGCTTTGCAAGCTTTAGTTCATTTCTGGGATCCCGTGCATAAATGTTTCTCATTTAAGAAGTGTGATTTGACTCCCACGATCGAGGAGTATCAAGCTTTGATATGCGTACCAGCCAGTACAGGAAGTAAAGTCTTCACTCATGATCGAAGGTCAACTTTACAAAGATCTTTATCCAAGTTTTTGGGTGGCGTTCATGCTTCAGATTTAAAGAAGCAAATGAAAGTCGAGGAAGGGAGGAATTGCATTCCTGTTGATTATTTGATCATCCTCACACGCACGTGCTAGCAAGGAGAAAAGGGTTTGTCTCTTTTAGCCATGTGTATCTATGGCATGGTTATTTTTCCAAGAATAAGAGGATACGTGGAAGAACAAGTTGTTAAACTCCTCATTGGAATTGAGCGCGGAGTAACCCCCGTAATTCCAATTCTTGCAGAACCCCTCAGATCTTTGAGCTATTGTAAATTGCGAGGCAAAGGGAAGTTTTTTAGTTGCGCACCCATGCTCTTTATTTGGATTTCCAATCATCTGAAGTGTCCGAGCAAGTTCAAGTATGCTCCTATAAGGTTTAGCAATCCATGGAATGTTGCAAGAAACACGGTGAGAGATTTAATTGTTGCACATTGGGATCCAAGCTTTCCTTCTATCAAAGCGTGGAAGCATTTTCTGAGCCACCTGACATTGGATGAAGTAGTATGGAGGGCGACATGGCAACCTTCAAGTCCCATAACATATCGATGTGGGCAATTGCCATTCCTACCACTATTAGGACCGTGGGGAGGTATCGCTTACTCGCCTCTGTTGGTACTACGACAGGTATGGCTGAAGCAATTTACATCGGTTATCCATGGCTTGGAGGATTGGGAGTTCTCGCACGACTCCAACGTTGCTAGCACCATGAGCAATCAGGCAATCAATGTTTGGAAGATTATAAGGAAATTGAAAAATATCCAACATTGTGAAGGAACCATGCCTCAATACGAAGACTGGAGAGCAGTTAGAAGTGGGACAAAAATTTATGTGTCACCAATGCCAATTGATTTAGAGGAAGCCTTGAAGATAGACCATGCTGATTTGGAAAAAGAATTGAAGCTTGCAAAAGAAAGAAACTCTGCCCTCATGAAAGAAAAACGAGGAATTAAGGGCTGAAGTTAAATTATGGATTGGACAATCCACAAGCGCGATGAGACAGTTTGAAGAAGTTCAACAGCGTTTACAGAGGCAGCTTGAATTAGAGAGGGAAAACGGTTCTCTAAACGCAGAAGTCGTCCAACTACGAAAGAAAAAATAGGGGCTTGTGGAGAGAAATAGAAGTCCTACAAGGTAAGACAGAGGCTCAGAAATTACACATCAAAGACCTGAAGCAAGAGGTGCGGAAGCTCAACAATGCCATGAAAGACTTCCAAGATATACTTAATGAACAATTTACAAAGTCACAAGAGACAATTGTGTCTTTGGAAAAAGAAAAAGAAGTTTTGCAAAAGCTGACAGATGAGTATATGAGCGAATTCGTCGATGCAGAACGGAGAAACACACTGCTTCAAGATACCTTTGCAAGTTTGGAGCACCAGTT
Source organism: Trichosanthes cucumerina (assembly GCA_036507285.1). Lineage (NCBI taxonomy): Eukaryota > Viridiplantae > Streptophyta > Magnoliopsida > Cucurbitales > Cucurbitaceae > Trichosanthes > Trichosanthes cucumerina. The sequence continues at coordinate 21,105,031 of CM071843.1, read as the reverse complement.
GGTAGTATATCGAAATGCGAACGATGTAGTGATGGAAGATCATGCATGATTAAAAGAAAAGCATCAGATGATGAATACAAACTTGCCATTTGGAGAGACGAGTATGGGAATTTGAGACGCCGTTATGACTACATAAAAGGACAAGTTGAACAACGAGCCGAGAAGTTTGATTGCTAGAATGGCTGACCGATTAGCTGAAAGAGCCAGTATTCTTCGACAAGGCATCGTTCCCGCACAGCCAGGCGGTGAAGATTTGATTAGATTCCTAGGGGTGATAGGACGAGACCTCGGGCATTTTAGGTGTTACCATTAGGTCTTGTTTTGGCTTGTTTGTTGTTTAATTTTTAAACGACTCTTGTAATGGTGAATTTTGACCTTTGAATGAATCCTCATTTTTTTTTCTAGCTTTCATTCATTCATTTCATGTTAGCATTAACAAAGATATAACTTCGCTAGCAAAATTTTCTTTTTTGACTAATCAAACCATTACTCCTTCTTTTATAATAAAATGTTCAAAGTTTAGAAAATAGCTCGAAGTTCACCTCCTCATCATTCATATTGGACAAGAAGGAAGGCCAAATTCATGGATGATCAAGTGAACGAGCAGATACAAACAGTCCGCCTAGAGGTGGAAGAATTGAAAGAGCAAGTAGCAAAGATCATGGAGCTTCTTACCGCAAGAAAAGAAAAGTCTGTAGCAGGAACATCGTTGCAAGCTGAGACAGGTCAAAACCAAGGGCTAGATGACACTCCTTTTTACCCTCCAGGGTTTACACCACCAATGGTGTCAAACCCACACATGGCTGGGTAGCTTATCCAACGTCTTTACCTATGAAAGATCCCGGTCGAGCTCCGCACCAGGCCAGTCATGTGAGTGATCCAGTATTTGTTCCAACCGCAAAAAATCATAAAAATACTTCTGAAAATTTGTTAGGAAAATGAATGTTGGAGTTCCTTGAAGAAAGACTACGCGCGATTGAGTTTGTCGATGTCTATGGGGATATCGATGATAGCCAACTATGTTTGATTTCAGATGTTGTTGTTCCCCTAAAGTTCAAGACGCCAGAGTTTGAAAAGTATAATGGGACTACGTGTCCAAAGAGTCATTTGGTCATGTATTGTAGGAAAATGTCGGCCTATGCGCACGATGATAAGTTATTGATTCACTGTTTTCAAGACATCCTGACTGGCCCGACGTCTCGTTGGTATATGCATTTGGATGGCTCCCAAGTGCACAAGTGGAAAGATTTGACTGATGCTTTCTTAAAACAGTATAAGTACAATATTGACATGGCACTCGATCGTTTAGATCTCCAGCGAATGGAAAAGAAGGCTACCAAGACTTTTAAGGAGTATGCACAAAGGTGGAGAGAATTGGCAGCTCAAGTACAACCTCCTTTAACTGACAAAGAATTGTCAGCCATGTTTATCAATACTCTGCGAGCACCATATTATGACAGGATGATCGGAAGTGCGTCCACAAAGTTTTCTGACATCATAACAATCGGAAAAAAGATAGAGTGTGGAGTTAAGAATGGGAGGATCGCAGACGCAACACCTGAGGCAAGTCCGAGAAAGGTAATGACTCCAAAGAAGAAGGAGGGAGAGGTCCATGAGGTAAGCTCAGGACCAAGAGTTGTGACCCATATGACTTCACAAATTCAAAGACCTGCGAGTTATAACCGTAGTCCTCAACTTGGAGGACAAAGTCAACCGAATAAGTCAAATCAGCGTGTTGCTAGCGGCAATTGGAAACAAATGTTCTGATCTCATTCCCATGACGTACACTGAGCTTTTGCCTCAATTACTAAAAAACCATCAAGTTGCCATTGTGCCTCAAGAGCCATTACAACCCTCGTATCCTAAATGGTACGCCCCAAGCGCGCGGTGTGAATATCATGCAGGGGCAATTGGACATTCCACAGAGAATTATTATCCATTAAAGGCTAAGGTACAAAGCTTGGTTAAAGCAGGATGGTTAAAATTCAAGAAAGCAGGGGAAGGGCCTGATGTTAATCAAAATCCTCTCTCAAACCATGAAAATCCTACTGTGAATGTCATTTAAGCGTCTAAAGAATGCTATAAAGATAAAGTCAAAAATTTGAATACATCTATGAAGACTCTCTTTCAAATTCCCTGCGATGTAGGATATCTTTCAGTAAGGTCTGAGCAGAGTAGCATAGATGATTTGGGCTTGCATAACGAGAATATATGCCTTTTTCATAAAGGAATGGTCGGACATTCCATAGAAGATTGTGATGATTTTAAGCAACATGTGCAAAAACTATTGGATTTAAAGTTATTGATTTTGAGCTAGACAACTACACATGAAATGAATGTTGACATGATTACTCATGCGTCGCCCTCTAAGAAAACGACAAGAGAAGTGTCATCTTCACCAAAACCAATAATCATTCACTATAAGAGTAATCCAAGTACCACTTCTCATATTCAAGTACCCAAGCCAATGATTGTAGAAGTGCCCGGTCCCTTTGCTTATAAGGATAGTCAGGTTGTACCTTGGAAATACGAATGTCAGTTCATCACGGATAATGGTGCTCCTACACCTGACATCTTAGTAGTCAGAGGAATGACCCGTAGTGGTAGATGTTACATGCCAGAATTTTTGAAAAGTATTTCAAGAGAAGAGGAAATTAGACTACGTAAGGGCAAAACTGTGGAGATAATCGACGAACGTGGTTTAAAATATCTAGATAAAGCATTCGCCGAAAAAGTGGCCATAAAAGAAAAAAAGACGAGTCAGGAATCAGTGGCAGAAGAAGAGGCACGCGAGTTTTTGAAGTTGATTAAGCAAAGTGAGTATAAAGTGATAAAGCAGTTACATCGCACCCCAACTCGGATATTAATTCTATCACTTTTTCTGTATTTTGAGCCGCACCGTAAAGTTTTGCTCGATGTTGTGAACCAAGCTCATGTAGGCCCTGATATTTCGGTAAATGCACTCGGTGAAATTGTTGGAAGCATAACTGCTACGAATTGCGTTACCTTCTCTGATGATGAGATCCCGGTTGAGGGTACTGGACACACTAAGGCGCTACACATCTCTGTGAGGTGTAAAGATCATCTTGTGGCTAGAGTTCTTGTGGACAATGGCTCATCTTTAAACATAATGCCAAAGTCGACATTGATGAAGCTCCCTATGGACTTCTCATAATTAAAGCCAAGTACCATGGTTGTTAGGGCTTTCGATGGTGCTCGAAGGGAAGTAATCGGAGACATAGAAATTCCCCTACAAGTCGGGCCATCTTCTTTCAATGTAACATTTCAAGTGATGGACGTAAACTCTTCGTACAGTTGTTTGCTTCGGCGTCCTTGGATTCATTCCACAGGAGTTGTTCCATCATCACTTCTTCAAAGAGTGAAACTCGTTGTAGAAAATGGTCAGGCCATCGTTTTCGGGGAGGAAGATATGTTTGTAACAAAGACAACATCGTTTCCATATGTAGAAGCAGCAGAAGAAGCTTTTGAATGCTCGTATAGATCATTTGAGGTTGCCAACGCCACTACCTTTCCAACTGAAGGTTGGGATATAGACCGTTATTCAGCCAAGACGGCTTTGATGGTTGCAAGAGTAATGCTAAAAAGAAGTTTTCGGAAGCATGAAGGGTTGGGACGGAATAATCAAGGAAACCCAAAGGTGATTTGCCTCCCGGAAAGCAATGAGAGGTTTGGATTGGGGTACAAGCCAACAACTTCTAAGTGCAAGAGAGTCAGAGCAGAAAAGAGAAAGGCGAGAAGTGCACGTCTTGAAGGTCGAGAGGTCGAGCAAGGAAGAATGTATATACCACATATATCCGAGACTTTCAAATCGGGTGAAGTGATTCATGGTGACAACCCGCTTTGTGTTCAAGCATCTGACATTTCGATCGCTGTTGTCTCTGAAAACGCCACCAAGCCACGACAACTAGTTTACCCCTGCCCTCCATGCTTTGATTTAAACAATTGGGAGGTTAAAGAGAGGCCCAGTGTCACTAGGAATATGCAAGAGTAATAATTTATTTAGGGCTATGCTTAAAGCCATGGATTTTGTAATGGTGGCATTTCTTTATTACTTGCTTAATGTATATGCAATCTCTATATCTCAAGAACTTGTACCCTTTGGTTGAGAAATGAAAAAGGCATTGTCGTCTTTTATTTAGTTCTCCACCTGACCTCTTCCTTTCGCTCCCATTTGTTTTATTATTCTTGATTGTCATTCACTTTCCGTCATCCTCTATCTATCACCAATACAACTTGGATCATTGACAGGGACGCTGAGGATGAACAAGCCAACTTTGAAGTTCCACTTTTTAGTATTGACCAAAGCGAGGAGGATCACTTTGAAGTGTCACAAGAGTTATTAAGACTGATGAAGCAAGAAGAAAGAGAAACTGTGCCTTATCAAGAGCCACTAGAAGTAATCAATTTGGGGTCATTAGAGGAAGTAAAAGAAATACGAATTGGAACTTTGGCTATGGAGCAAGATCGTTTGGATCTTGTAGCCCTATTACGTGAGTACAACGACATATTTGCATGGTCTTACAAAGATATGCCTGGTCTGAATACAGAAATTGTAACACATCGGTTACCGCTTAAAGTTGAGTGTAAACCCATAAGGCAAAAATTGCGAAAAATGAAACCTGAAATGTTGATCAAAGTAAAGGAAGAAGTCAAAAAGCAATTTGACGCGGACTTCTTAGCAGTAACAAAGTATCCTGAGTGGGTAGCAAATATTGTCCCAGTCCCGAAAAAAGATGGAAAGGTGAGAATGTGTGTGGATTATAGGGATCTGAATCGCGCAAGTCCCAAAGATAATTTTCCACTTCCTCACATCGACGTTTTAGTGGACAATACTGCAGGATATTCTACTTTTCTATTTATGGATGGATTTTAAGAATACAACCAAATTAAAATGGCTCTTGAAGACCAAGAAAAGACGACTTTCATCACTCTATGGGGGACATTTTGCTATAAAGTCATGCCTTTTGGTTTAAAGAATGCAGGGGCAACTTATTAGAGAGCCATGGTGACTCTTTTTCATGATCCAATGCACAAAGAAATTGAGGTGTATGTAGACGACATGATCGCCAAGTCCAAGCCAGGAGAAAAGCACATTGTCACTCTTCGTAAGCTTTTTGAGCGACTAAGGAAGTTTCAATTATAGTTGAATCCAGCAAAATTCATATTTGGGTATCTTCTGGAAAATTATTGGGGTTTGTTGTTAGTCAAGAAGGAATCAAGGTAGATCCCGATAAGATAAAAGCAATAACGGATTTAAAACCTCCAAAGACTCAAAAGGAGGTCAGAAGTTTCTTAGGGCGGATAAACTATATTGCACGATTCATATCGCACTTAACTCAAATTTGTGAGCCGATGCTAAGATTATTACGCAAAAGTGAGGTATGTCGTTGGAATGAGGATTGTCAAAGGGATTTCGAGAAAATTAAAGAATACTTTCAAAACCCCCAGTGTTGGTCCCACCGATACCAGGACACCCACTAATCCTTTACTTAACAGTAAAATAAGGGTTAATGGGATGTGTGCTCGGGCAACATGATTCTTCAGGGAGGAAAGAACAGGCTATTTACTATTTGAGCAAGAAATTTACAAGTTGTGAGTCGAATTACTCTTTGTTAGAAAAAGCTTGTTGCGCCCTAGCTTGGGCAACCCAAAGATTGAGACAGTACATGTTGTATTACACGACATGGCTTATCTCGAAGATGGATCCCATAAAGTACATCTTCGAAAAACCATCTCTGTCCGGAAGAGTAGCTAAGTGGCAGGTTTTGTTATCAGAATATTATGTTGTTTATGTTACCAGGAAGGCCATAAAAGGGAGTGTAATCGCTGATTGTTTGGTCGAGTTGCCAGTAGAGGATTATGAGCCAATGAAATTCAAGTTTCCAGACGAGGACATTGTGGTTGTATCAGATGTGCCACATGACTTGGAAATGTGGACAATGTGATTTGATGGAGCCACAAACGAAGTGGGACATGGAATCGGAGTTGTGTTGACATCTCCTAAAGGGAAGCTATATCCAATAATTGCGAAGTTATACTTCGACTTTACAAATAACGTAGCCGAGTACGAGGCATGCAGTATGGCAGTTCAAATGGCATTTGACATGAAGATAAAAAAATTGCAAGTGTTTGGAGATTCTCTTTTGGTGATACACCAATTGAATAGAGAATGGGAGACAAGAGACCTTAAATTGATCCCTTATAATAAGTATATTCGAGATTTGGCTCAATCATTTGAGTCAATCACGTTTGAGCATGTTCCACGAGAAAGTAATCACGTTGCAGATGCATTAGCCACCTTGTCTGCCTTGTTCAAGCTAGATTATGATAAGGAAATTCAACCTTTAAATTTTCAAAAGCAAGAGGTGCCAGCCTACTGCTTGAGCATTGAAGAAGAACCGGATGGGAGGCCCTGGTATCACGACATTAAACGTTACATTACGTGTCGAGAATACCCACTAGGGTCATCAAAAAATAATAGGCGCACGATCAGGAAGTTAGCCATGAGTTTCTTTTTAAATGGGGATGTGTTATTAAAAGAAATCATGACATGACTTTGCTAAGGTGTGTTAATGAAACGGATGGCCAAAAAGATAGTTGAATAAGTGCATGAAGGAGTTTGCAGGTCTCATGCAAATGGGCACATGATGGCTAGGCAAGTCCTACGTGCTTGCTACTATTGGTTGACCATGGAATCAAATTGCATTAAATATGCAAGAAAATGTCATAAATGTCAGATATATGCAGATAAAATGCACACTCCAACCTCATCTCTTCATGTACTAACGAATCCATGGCCTTTCTATATGTGGGGTATGGATGTGATAGGACCGATTGAACCAAGAGCATCGAATGGTCACCACTTTATTCTAGTAGCCATTGACTATTTCACAAAGTGGGTAGAAGCCACCTCGTATAGAAGCGTCACTAAGCAAGTCGTGCTCAAGTTCATAAAAAGAGACATCATATGTCGTTATGGCTTGCCTGAGCGGATCACTACTGATAATGCAAAAAACTTGAATAACAAGTTAATAGATAAGTTGTGTACTCAATTCAAAATTAGACACTCTAATTCTACTCCTTACCGACCTAAGATGAATGGAGCCGTAGAAGCGACAAACAAGAGTATCAAGAAAATTGAAGAGAAGATGATTATTGTAGGAAATGAGAATCCCCGCGCAGCGGAAGACGGTTGAATCATCGAGGTATCAATATGCAACTTGTATTTATTAAAATCGATCTAACACTTAGACCTAGGCTAAACATGCTGAAAGAAGAAGAAATTTACAGCAAGAAGAAGTTTTACTTACTTGTTCTAGACAAACTCAGGAATTTCTTCCTCGGATCACGAACTCTTCGTTCTACTCGATCTCAATGAATTCTTTCCACAAATGGATCCTGAACACCACCAAAACGTCTTTTCGGTTGTTCTCTTTTGGATAAGGGAAGTTGGTGGTAACTTGTTTGTGTTTTGGGGAGGGAGGAGAAAATGAGAGAGTAGAGAGAATTCTAGTTTCTTCTCTTTGATCAAAATAAAAAAAAATGAGATGTTGACTTTACAAACCCTTTTTGCAAAGGGTTTAAATAGTGGAATAAGGGAGTTAATATCTCCACATTATTACAACTTTACCACAACCATCGGTTATGCAAATCTCATTTGCATAACCACATAATATAAGATATCTACATATCTCATATTGCAAATCTCATTTGCAATAATTGTTGATTAATTATATTGAATCACATCCAATTTAATTTCTCTTAATCAAATTCTCCAATTAGCCCTAATCCAACAATTAGGCTAACCTATAGTTTATTATGAATCTCATTCACATTAAACTATATATTATATCATTCACATCTCATATAAATGAAATAAATACCCTTAAAGTGAAATTGAACACATCAATTTCATACAAAAACATTAACCCTTCTTTTAACCCAGATTGAGCCAACCGAGGGACCTAATGGACCTACAGTGACGGGCTCCAATGATCCGAGATTAACCTGTCAAACTCTTTGACCCAATTAATCAACATTCATTAGCTACGGTAGCATTCCACTATAGCCCGTAGCTGCACTCCCATCGGTCACGAGAATATTACGTGTCCACCGATATAACCAATGCCCATGAGTCGACCCTTCACAGGTGTTCGTGAGACACTACTGGGTCAAATTACCGCTTTACCCACAGTGTCTACTTCTTGTTCCTTAAGTCCCCACCGCTCCTCTAATGAACAACATATAGTGATGGTCCAACCATACACAACACCCTTCTCGGGCGGTGAGAAGGTGGGCGCCGTTGTCCAAGCCTCGAGACAAAGACTTAAAGGAACAACCCTCTAGTTTCCCTAAAGGCGGGAACGAGTGAATTTCATCTCACGTAGTTAAGTTCCCAGCTCCCTACTTGATCCTGTCCCTGAGAAGATAGGCATATTGGGGCGAGTAACTTGTGACCACCCTCACCCGTACTAGTCAAAGGACAGACCCCAGCAGACAGGAGTCCGTAACACGCTCATGATTCAGGTCGAGTCACTAATGGTCATCTACGAAGTTATTAGTCCTTACTCTCAACGGTGTTACATCAGTAGGTCTAATAATTCACGGTCTAGTCTTGTACAATCTCATTGCACAAGATGCCCCCACTCGCATGTCAACCACATAAACGAGTCAGATCACCTCGTTTGTATCTAATACAAAGCGGGTCGCATCCACGATTATCGTCGATTAGGTCTCCAACCCTATCCATATCTCGTAGATCGTTCGGGTCATTAACTCGAACGTGATCCTCCCCGTGTCCGCTACACACCGCTTCAAGTTCTAGTTCTCTCATAAATTCAATGAGCACAAGCTTAGTTTATTGGAAAAGTTTATAAATATTGCGAGACACAAAGTGATGAAATGAATAACTCTTATTAATTTCAAACAATATATTACAAACATGAGATTAGGACAAAAATCCCAACAAACTCCCACTTGGACTAAGCTAGTGGAGAAAATACATTTCTGAAATGTACATAAACTACAATGAAGTAATACAATAAACTAGGGCATTTAATACCCGTTTACACATCTCCCACTTGTCCTAGTAAGGAAGCTCTCGAAGACTTAGACTCTCTAGGTGACCCTCAAACACCTTAGCCGTGAGGGGCTTTGTAAATGGATCAGTTACGTTGTGCTCCAACGCTATCTGCTTGACTGTCACGTCTCTGCGGTGCACAATCTCCCATATCCGATGATACTTGCGCTCAATGTGTTTGCCTCTCTTATGGCTCCGAGGCTCATGTGAGTTGGCTACTGCACCACTGTTATCACAATACAGTGTGATCGGAAAGTTCATGTTTGGAACAACTTCCAAATCTGTCATGAACTTCCTAAACCAAACAGCTTCCTTTGCAGCTTCACAAGCTGCAACATACTCCGCTTCCATAGTGGAATCAGCGATGCATCCCTGCTTGATGCTTCACCACACTACAGCTCCTCCATTCAAAATGAAGGTTGAGCCCGAAGTAGATTTCCTAGAATCCTTATCGGTCTGAAAATCAGAATCCGTGTATCCTGTAAGGATCAAATCCCCACTATCATACACTAAGTTGTAGTTCCTCGTTCTCCTAAGATACTTGAGGATTGCCTTTACGGTACCGTCAGGTGATCTAATCTGGATTGGGTGATATCTCACCGATAATTCTTCTTTGCATAATAGATGTCGGGCCTAGTACACAAAGATGACATACATCGGGCTCCCTACACCAAGAAGCATATGGAATCCGTCTCATATCCTCAACATCTTGAGGAGTCTTAGGACACTGATCCTTAGACAAGTGAACCCCATGCCTGAAAGGCAGCAAACCCTTCTTGGAGTTATGCATCTTATATCTCGACAACATCTTGTCAATTTAAGACGCCTGAGATAAGGCTAGAGTTATGTTCTTCTGGTTCCGGAATATCTGGATACCTAGAACATACTGAGCTTCTCCCAAATCTTTCATTTGGAATTGCGAAGCTAGCCACTTCTTAACGTCAATAAGAAATTCTACCTTATTCCCAATGAGAAGAATATCGTCCACATACAACACCAAAAATGCGACAATTTTGTCAACGTTTTTCTTGTAGACACAAGGCTCGTCGACATTTTGATCAAAGCAATAAGATTTGATCGCCTCATCAAACCTTATATTCCAAGACCTCAAAGTCTGTTTCAGCCCATAAATGGCCATATGAAGCTGGCAAACCTTTTGCTCTTGGCCTTGGGTAATGAACCCTTTGGGGCTAGTCCATGTAGATGGTCTCATCATGTTTGCCATTAAGAAAGGCTGTCTTGACGTCCATCTGCCATACCTCGTAGTCATAATACGCGGCAATGGCCAGAAGGATCCTGATCGACTTTACCATGGCAACAGGTGAAAAGGTCTCCTCATAGTCAACCCTTCAACTCCGGTAAAACCCTTTGCCACTAGTCGGGCTTTGAAGGTGCGCACCTTCCCATCTACGCCACGTTTACGTTTGTAGATCCATTTGCAACCAATAGGTTTTACCCCATCCAGTTGATCCACAAGCTTTCATACAGAATTGAAGTACATAGACTCCATTTCCTGGTCCATAGCTTTAATCCACTCGTCTTTGTCAACATCAACCATTGTCTGATCATAGGTCAATGGATCCTCACAGTCATCATCAGGAGCGACAACTGAGGTTTCAGCTAAACCCATGTAGCAATCAAGCTGTCTCACAGCCCTCCCACTACGTCGAGGCATTCCAACTCTTGGAAACGGATTTGACTAGACATGCTAGGATCAACAACACTTGTTGACGTACTAGCCCCATCAGCAACTCTTGCTGATGAACTGTCCATTCCATTCAATACAATTTTACTGCTTGGTAAATTATCCCTAACGTGGTCTTCCTCAAGAAAAGTGGCGTTTGTCGACACAAGCACCCTATTTTCCTTAGGATCGTAAAACAGACCACCCCTAGTCGCTCTAGGGTAACCTACGAATAGACACAATTTTGAACGGGGTTCCAACTTTTTCAGGTTTGACACCAACACGTGGGCCGGACATCCCCAAATCTTGAAGTGATGTAAACTGCTTTTACGTCCACTCCAGAGCTTGAAAGATGTTGAACAAACACTCTTCGACGGAACATTGTTCAAAATATAAACCTCTGTCTCCACTGCGTACCCCCAAAAAGAATCAGGGAGACGAGCATAACTCATCATCGACCGAACCATGTCCAACAAGGTTCTGTTTCTCCTCTCCGATACACCATTCTGCTGTGGCATACCAGGTGTGAGAGTTGGGACATAATTTCGTGTTCTATCATATTGTCCTTGGAATTCAGTGTCCATGTACTCTCCACCTCGATCCGATCGAAGTGTTTTAAGCATTTACCTAAGAGGTTCTCAACCTCAATCTTGTACTCCTTGAACTTTTCAAGAGTTTCAGACTTCTTCTGCATTAGGTAAATATACCCATATCTGGAGTAATCGTCTATGAAAGACACGAAGTACTCATAACCGCCCCTAGCTTTAACATTCATCGGACCACAGTGGTCATAATGTACTAGCTCAAGAGGCTCTTTGGCTCTATATCCTTTTCCACTAAAAAGACATTTGGTCATCTTGCCCTCAAGGCATGACTCACACACCGGCAAAGAGTTTTCTTCCAACTCGTTTAGAAGTCCACTCTTCACTAGTTTCTCAATCCTATTGAGATTAATGTGGCCTAACCGAAGATGCCAAAGATGGGCATTTTCTTTTGGAGAAACTTTTGCTTTCTTAGTTCGTGTTTCTGCAGTTTTAAACAACTCAGTATTCAAAACACTTTTGACCGAATTGGGTTTCAAAACATACAGATTATTTTCTAGTGAAGATGAACAAATAACATTTCCTTTGAAAGAAATAAACGCTTTATTAAATTCAAAAGAAACTGAAATACAATGTTCAATGAAGCAGGAAATTGAAACAAGGTTTCTAGTAAACCCTGGAACTATCTACAAATTGTCTAACAATAAGTACATCCCGCCAAATTGCAACTTCACCGTACCGATCGCTGCAGCAGAGACAAGCTCTCCGGATCCAACCCGTAGAGTCACCTCACCCTCTCGCAGCGGCTGCCAGGAATGAATCCTCTAAACAGAAGAACAAACGTGGTTAGTAGCGTCTGAATCCAATATTCAGGCAGAGTCACTACTCTCCACTAAACATGTTTCTGTCACAAGTAAATCACATTTACCTTGATTCTTCCTTTCGGCCAGGAATTTGGGGCAGTTCCTCTTCCAGTGTCCGCCCCCGTTGCAGTGGAAACACTTTCCTTTCCCTGTAACGTCGTCGACCTTTTTGCCTTTATGGGCGACAACTCGGTCAGTTTTATCCCTCTTCATCATCTTCTTCCCTTTTGGGCGTGTAGGAGCAACAGGTTTCGTCCCAGAGGTCGAACCCCTGTGATAAGACCTGTAGGCAACATTTGCCTCAGATTCCTTGACCCTGTTCAAGGATTGGAAATTATGTAGCTCATTGAGGAGGGTAGTCAGAGTATAGCTAATTTTGTTCATAACAACATTGCTACGAAACTAAAGGAAACTCTTCGGAAGAGTCTCCAAAATAAAACTGACCTTACTCGACTCGTCGATCGAAGCCCCGTTCATCTCGGCCATATTAAAGTGGGTCATCATGTCTAGAACGTGTTCACGGACAGACGACCCCTCTTTTATCCGTGCGTTGAAAATTAATTTGAGAGAGTCATGCCGGACTTGAAAGGACTGTTGTCCAAACATTTCCTGCAAGGACTCCATGATCTCCCTGGCAGAGACCATCAGCTCATGCTTCTTTGCCAAGACATCAGACATGCTGGCAATTATGTAGACCTTGGCCTTTTCATTGACCCTGATCCACCGATCGTACGCATCGCGAACACTTCGGGGCGCGGTCGAGCCTGGAATCTGAGGACACTCCTCCGACAGCACGAACATTATGTCGTCAGTTACCAAAATTGTATTAATGTTGTTTTTCCAACTCTGGAAATTATCTCCCACTAACTTATCGGAAGCAAGTACAGCTATTATAACGCTAGACATTTTTAGCTGAAAAATAAGAAAAAACTTTGTATTAGTCTCGCAAAAAACTTTTTGAAATCCAATCAAGTTTTAGCAAAACATTGTTTCAAGATCCCTAGGTCATTCAAAATTTTGCAATGATACCCTAAAGGTTTAGAATGACCGCCACCGAAGGGTGAACAGAACACTCCTCCTGTAGGACGAGACTTTCTCGATCAGACCCTAATCCCAGAATAACTCTTATTCCATTAGGCGTCCAATTACCATTGTTCGGTCGAATTCATTAACACTTAACGAATTCTGTGAGTGTGACCCTCAATCTTTAAGTTTCCAAGTATCTGTCCAAACAATAGCCACCGAAGGGTGAACCAAGAAGGAAAACCAACCAGGAAACTGTATCCATTTTAGAAATTCACGGTGTTCCGACTCCCATGATCAAGCCCTCCGAAGGGATTGTCCGTCGAGCCAAACTAGCGGTGCGGATCATAGGCGTCCCACGGTGTGAATCGAAAGAAGAGACCGTGGGTCTCGTTTTCACAAGTCCCACTCCCACTCACTATAAGTACTCTCTCCATCCACGATGATATTGACCTATACAAATGTCACCCGAAGGGAGACGCGCCCCATTTGCGCCATGAGGCCGAGTATAGATCTCACTATGCGGACTTAAGGAGAGATTTGTGGTTGGAAATTCAAATGTATCTCATACACTATATTTCCTCCCACTAAGCACTTTAATTTTATTAGGGATTGACCTAGATAAACTGGCTAAAATTTACCTAAGTCTAACAATATAACTCTTATATGGTATTAACCTAAGTTTATAATCACATTATTAACTTAGATCTATGTGAGTAAATTAATTAACACTTAATGAACGACACTCACGGGAATATAACCTAAGAATCTCCAGACCGAATTCACTCCCAAGTAGGTTTCCAGGTAGGGGTGTTACGCAAGCGTCAACTTAAATACCCCAGCCTTAGACAAAACTTTCATTGGACAGAGTTACTTATTAGTCTCCATTTAAAGGTTATATTTAAATTCCTAAAATTTCCAATCTTATTAGAAAACCTATGTCTAATTATTCAAGTTCTAAACACTTTAAAAATAAATAATTAACTTAGGTTGCATGCATTTCTATGTTATAGTGCTTGATCATCCATCACATGAATAATACTATATTATAACATACATTCATCATGTGAATTAAATGCATGAGCATGCTTTTAATTTAAAAATATAACACTTATATTTAGTTAAATTAAAATATGCATACATTATATTATAACTCTTATAATATAATCCTATCATGCATACTATATATTATAACTCTTATAATATAAATATGATGCATGAAATGTTTAACTTAAGGTGGGATTTTAAATCTATATGGCATACATTATGCACATAGAAATTAATTAAAATATACATCTCATGCATAAAATAATTAAACAACAAAAATGGATTGGTTTTTGGAACCTAGGGGCAATTATTTAATTAAATAACATTAATATAACATTTATATTAATATTATTGAATAAAATAATTAAAAATAAAAATAATAAACATTTTATAAATAATAAATAAATAAAAAAAACAAAACAACTGCCCACTCTTGTGAAATCACGTCCCACGTCTCGCGAAACTGCCTCCAGCAACTACCCTCAACGTGTGCAGCGTTGCCACGAACGACCCGGACTTACAGACTCGATTTACAACAAAATGCCCAAAAACAACGAGCCCTTACATTGATCTCATCAACAAAAATTGTAAATCTAATCTAGTGCCAGAAACTGAAAACATCTATTATGCAAACCAAACATTCATCTCATGAAATTATGGCAAAATACCCACCAAATTTTAACAAAACAGTGCATAAATGAAGAACCATCGAAATGGCTCTGATACCAATTGTAGGGAATGAAAATCCCCGCGCAGCGGAAGACGATTAAATCATCGAGGTATCATTATGCAACTTGTATTTATTAAAATCGATCTAACACTTAAACCTAGGCTAAACATGCTGAAAGAATAAGAAATTTACAGCAAGAAGAAGTTTTACTTACTTGTTGTAGACAAACTCAACAATTTCTTCCTCGGATCACAAACTCTTCGTGCTACTCGATCTCAATGAATTCTTCCCACAAATGGATCCCGAACACCACCAAAAAGTCTTCTCGGTTGTTCTCTTTTGGAGAAGGGAAGTTGGTGGGAACTTGTTTGTGTTTTGTAGAGGGAGGAGAAAATGAGAGAGTAGAGAGAATTATAGTTTCTTCTCTTTGATCAAAATCAAAAAAAAGAAATGAGAAGTTGACTTTACAAACCCTTCTTGCGAAGGGTTTAAATAGTGGAATGAGGGAGTTAATATCTCCACATTATTACCACTTTACCACAACCATAGGTTATGCAAATCTCATTTCCATAACCACATAATATAAGATATCTCATATCTCATATTGCTAATCTCATTTGCAATAATTGTGGACTAATTAGATTGAATCACATCCAATTTAATTTCTCTCAATCAAATTCTCCAATTAGCCCTAATTCAAAAATTAGGCTAGCCTATAGTTTATTATGAATCTCATTAACATTAAACTATATATTATATCATTCATATCTCATATAAATGACATAAATGCCCTTACAGTGAAATTGAACACTTCAATTTCATTCCAAAACATTAACCCTTCTTTTAACCCAGATTGAGCCAACGGAGGGACCTAATGGACCTACAGTGACGGGCTCCAATGATCCGAGATTAACCTGTCAAACTCTTTGACCCGATTAATCAACATTCATTAGCTACGGTAGCATTCCACTATAGCCCGTAGTTGCACTCCCATCAGTGCAGAATATTACATGTCCACTAATATAACCAATGCCCATGAGTCGACCCTTCACAGGTTGTTCGTAGACACGGCTGGGTCAAATTACCGTTTTACTCCTGTGTCTACTTCTTGTTCTTTAAGTCCCCACTGCTCCTCTAATGAACAAAATATTGTGATGGCCCAACCATACACAACACCCTTCTCGGGTCAGTGAGAAGGTGGGCGCCCGTTGTCCAAGCCCTTGAGACAACACTTAAGGGAACAACCCCTCTAGTTTCCCTAAAGGCGGGAACGAGTGAATTCCATCTCGCGTAGTTAAGTTCCCAGCTCCCTACTTGGTCCTGCCCCTGAGAAGATAGGCATATTGGGCGAGTAACAGTGACCACCCTCACCCGCACTAGTCAAAGGACAGACCCCCGCAGACAAGAGTCCGTAACATGCTCAGGATTCAGATCGAGTCACTAATGGTCATCTACGAAGTTATTAGTCCTTACTGTCAACGGTGTTACATCAGTAGGTCTAATAATTCACAGTCCGGTCTTGTACAATCTCATTGCACAGGATGCCCTCACTCGCATGTCAACCACATGAACGAGTCAGATCACCTCGTTTGTATCTAATACAAAGCGGGTCGCATCCACAGTGTATCCAGGATTAGGTCTCCAACCCTATCCATATAGTGTAGACCGTTCGGGTCATTAACTCGAACGTGATCCTCCCTTTGTGTCCACTACACACCATTCAAGTTCTAGTTCTCTCATAAATTCAAAGTCCCTGGAGCTAAGTTTATTGGAAAGGTTTATAAATATTGCGAGACACAAAGTGATGAAATGAATAACTCTTATTAATTTCAAACAATATATTACAAACACGAAATTAGGACAAAAATCCCAACATGTCACGTACAAAGATTGGCATGAGATGTCGCCTTTTCCCCTACACGGTTACCGAACCTCCATTCGCACTTCAACTGGGGCAACTCTTTAAAAAAAGAGTGATAAGTGTTGTACTTATTTTAGTTTAAGGAATTGTATTATTATCATTAGTATTATTATTGTCATTTTCTCCTTTCACTTTGTGTTATATTTGTATGTTTAAAAATTACATTTCCTTTTTTTTTTTTTTTTGCTTTATGTATGCTAATTATTATGTTATCTAGTAATCTGCACCATTTTATATAAAAAAAATATACCGACGATGGAATCTAGAAATATTTGGGAGTCCGATTTTCTAGTTTTCCCTAAGTGAGAAATCGATTCTTTGGAAGTCCAAGATCGATTTCAATATGTTTATTTTGTTCGTAAAATTCGATTTGCATAATTGTAAATGACGTTTATTTGCTTATTTGTATGATCAATTTGTTATGTTAAGCATGATCTATCTTTAAATTGCATTTTGTATTTTATTATTTCAAAAAAAAATATTTATTTTAATTATCATTCATTGTTTCAATTTTTTTTTTGTAAACTTATTTTCACTTTTTCTTAAAATTTAGTATGTAAAGATTTAAAAAAAAACTAAATTTTATTTACAACCTTTTTTGTGTTTTTTTAAAGGTTTTTTGTTATTTCTAAAAAAAAATCCTACAACGGAATCTAGAAATATTTCGGAGTCCGATTTTCTAGAATTCTCGAGGTGAGGGATCATTATCTTTGGGAGTCCGAGATCTTGGTCCCAGGAAAAAATGAATTTAATTAAAACTTTTTAAAAAAAATATTTTATAAGAGGTTATCCTATGATAGATTTGAGAAATGGTAAAATTTTCTCATATTCTTGAGATGATATTATTTCTAAAATCTTGGAAATAATTTCAATGTAGCCACATTGATGGATTTTTATGCAGTTGTTTTATGGGATGATGACTCGAAATATTGGAGTAATGAGGGGTAAAATAAGACATTGTGTTAAAAAATCTTTTTTTTTTTTACCTAAATAAGTTTTCTTTTTTTAAAAAAATATTTTTGCAGTTCAAGATTAAATTTGGCCACCGTTAAGAACGAGTGTTGTGGGGTGCTAACACCTTCCCCATACACAAACAATTCCGAAACCCAAAATCTAGTTTTCACATACAATTTTTTTTTTTAAAAAAGTTATTTTATTCTATTTTCGTGCCCAATCACACCATAAAAAGATTGGTGGTGACTCCTTTTAAATATCCCTACTTCGAGGATGTCGGTGCGCTCAAGTCAGCAGTGCGTGGCGGCAATGAGATATGTAAGACTATTATATTTATTGATAAATTAAGACTATCAAATTATGCAAAAACAAAATTTGCATGATTTACTTTGCATAACGTAACTACATTTTTTTTCAATTTTTTTTTTAATTTGTTATCTACCCTATGTAGGATATCACAAGCTCATGTTTTGTGCCTAAAATGTTGGTATGAAAAATAAAAGCAAAATTCATATCTATAACTTTTAGTGAAGTAAAACAATCCAATTATGTTGTAACGACCCTAATTTTTAGACTCAAATTCCTAGGGAAGTTACTAAGCAACACCAAAACTTTCCGTGACCTATTTTAAGCATAAAAAAACACTCCAATATATTTCCAAACACCGAGCCTCCACCAAACTGCATTCAACCATAGGTTGGGTCCAAACAGATCTCAAGCAAGCAGTTAAAACAGGGAATTCCAGAAGGTCACGATTTTAATATTTTACAACTCCTATATGCAACCTATAGTTCTAAAAGGAATGGGACAAGCAACTCATGTCCAAAATGGGCACCAATGCGCAACAGAAGGTCTAAGCAGAAATATAACTCCAAAACACTCTACGAGTCAACCAACAGCGAGACAAAACAACAAAAAGAGTCACAAGCCAAAAGAACATGCAGTGGAATTACAAGGTTAAAAAAACGCTCTATGTGCCTCATCAGGGTGCCACTGTCAACATCACTCACAGTTTAACTTTTACCTGCAAACAAAACATAGAAAGAAGACGAGTGAGTACAAAGATACCCAGTAAGCAACCCACTTCTGTCCAAACCTATCTCAACAAAACAACTAGACTCGTCCTCTAAACTCGCTCGACCCCAACAGTTCTCACACTTGACAAACTTCACCCTGAGCCCCCTGTGGTGACTAACTCGAGCACTACCTTTGGTCCTAGAACTTTGATGGACGATGCAATTAGAGAACCCAACTCTCACGCCACTACACGACGACATAGAGCAGAGCAGGTACGTATCCTACACGTACTATGGGGAATCGCCCCTGAGCCAACATGGGATAATTGAAAGAAACCACTATCTGACGGTGACGTACCCCAGGCTCTCATAACACACTAGCATTGTGCAGTGGGGTACGTAACCAACACGACCATTGGGGAATCACTGCTAAGCTAGTACAGGATAATGGAAAGCAACCACTCCCAATCTCAGCAGGGATGCACCTCAATCTCACGAGCCTATCGTATATCATCAACTTAGAGGTTCTGACCTGCTCAGGTGCAACTCAGGGTTTAGTAAGTGTTGGGTTCCACGCTTTATAAGGTTAATAGAGGTTCTAACTAGGCATTCCTATTATCCTCGACCCATTCTCAAGGGTCTCACATCTAGTTAGGTTCTCATTCTAACCAAGGTTTAGTTCAACCATTCATTCACTACGGATGCTAGGTACAAACTCGATCATTCAACCCCATCTCACGAAATAAGACACATAGTCCATGGATTCATGATAAATACGATCGATACAAGATAACAAGGCTCGAGATAACAATTACGTAAACATGATAAGTTCAAACCTCATAAAACATGCTACACAAGTTTCATAAATACTCAGATAACTAAACTAAAGTCTAGAGATAAGACCATCTCAAGATCACACAAACAACAATGTCAATCACTTTGCTCCTTTACCTAGCAACTCGACATCAATTCAAATGACTCCTTACTTGGACGTTTGAAGGTTTGAGAATCCAACACGTGCTCCAAGCAACTTCCTTAATACGATTGAGTCCCTAATAAACAAGCAAAAGACTTAAAACTACGATCCTAAAATAATTAAAAGAACTAACATGCCATAAACGACCGACATACCACAACGGAGGTCTAGAACGAGCTCGAGAAGACAAAACTGATCGGTCGTACTGATGCCGGCAAGCGCAAGTGTAACAGTCGACTTTTGAAAAAAAAAAGTTGCAGAAATGAAAAAATCGGGGAGGGCTTCGCCCTCCCCCCTCTTCTCGCGGCGCAAGAAAAGCGACCGCCGGCCCACGCCCCCTCTCCCTCTCGTTTTCTTCCCTCTCCCCAACCCCCTTCTCTCCCTCTCTCTCTCTCTCTCTCTCTCTCTCTCTCTCCCACGCGAGCTCTCTCCCCCTCTCTGTCGCCTGCCTTCTCTCTCTCACGCTGTCCTCTCTCTCATCTCAGGCCACCGTCGACCCTGCTTTGCAGCTCGAGACGCGCCGCCGCCGTCCGGACCTCGTCATTGCAGCCAAAACCGCCGTGCCCAGATCCGCGAGACACACTGCTTTGGTTCACCCGGTTTGAGCTCTTTTTGGCCGGTTTTCGAGGGACGGAGACCGATTCTGGATATATCGGGCCGCAAGGATTCCAGATCTGCCACCCACGCGCTGCCGTCGTCACTTTCACGCGCCACCGCCTCCCGCCGGTCCACGCGCCGCCGCCTGTAGAGCTGCGACAGTCCCCTTTCGTTCGGTCACCTCGGTCCGTTCCTTCGTCTGTTTTGGCATTTCGTTGGGTGAGTTTTACTCCTTAAAAGCTTTTAAGGTCACTTTTACGTTTTGGTTTACTAATATTGTGCGTGTTCTTCGTTAGGGACGATTTGGAAATAGAAGTACTTTCGAGCATGCCGCGTAACCCAAGTCCTCATTGTATTCGGTTTTTCAAGTAAGTAGTCGTTTGGACTGAACTACCCGTAAGTGTAGGGCTTAGAGGCATATTGCATGCAATTTATGATTGGAAGTAAAGTTTTGATAGTAGCATGATAGGATGAGATGCTCGGTTGTGCCTGAATCATGTTCTTTGTGGTTGTTTACGTTTATCTGTACTTGAACTCGAACTCATTAGTTCTTTCTGGTTTTTGGTTGTCTGTTAGTGCTATGTGATCATAATGAGTGGGGGCGTTGTAACCTTGTGTTGAGTTCCTAAATGTTCATCGTGCTATGAATGTTTGTCCCAAGCCTGGTTGTCATGTGCTTAGTCTGAAGTGACTCGGGAAGTGCCATTGAGCCTTAGAATTGTAGTTAGCACAACTAGCCCTAGTGCAGGTCCAAGTCCCAAGTATCTGTGTAACCCTTAGTAAGCCGAGACTCGAGGTTGGCGAGATGACGATGATGTTGTGGGATGTGAAGGTCCGCCCTCCATCAAGTTGTGCGACTCGGGGTATGATCCTTGGAGTCAGAGGGGTTGGATAGAGTTCTTCGCCCTAGTGTAGGCCCGCTAATGAGCCCGTGGTCGATTGTGCGCGGTCTTACCGCTTTGATGTTTTGGGATGTGATGGTCCGCCCTCCATCCAGTTGTGCGACTCGGGGTGTGATCCTTAGAGTTAGAGGGGTTGGATAGAGTCCTTCGCCCTAGTGCAGGTCCGAGGATGAGTCTCGTGGCCACGTGCTGCCAACCCAGTCGAGGAACTAAGGGTAGGACAGAACCAGGAAACCTGAGTATGAAATAGGTTCATCATGCTTGTTGAGGTTGTTTGGCGGACTAGGTTTTCGTTTTTAGCTAAGCTTAAGGTCGTTCTTTGAGTTCTTTATTTCTTGGACGAAGTAGGTTGCTTACTAAGTATTTTTATACTCATTCCTTCTTTATTTCTTCTCTTGTTGCATGTAAGGCAAACCCGTGAGATGACCACCGACGGCGAGATCCCTGCGAGGCTATGGAAGACTTGTAGGACTTAGGAAATTTTGTTTAGGAGTTATTGTTTTCACTTATTTTCTTCCGTTGCGTTCTGCTGCCTTCATTCATGTTTTAGACTTAGTTTGTATCGTTCTTTATTCATTTGAATAAAAGCATGTTCTGATGTGTTTCTTTCTTATTCAAAGCATGCTTCTGCTATCTTGAGATTTCTGTTAACTCCGAGGTTGGGTACCCTCGTGAGTCTTTTCAAGTTCCTTATATAGGTTCAGGTTCATTTTAGTTTTTCTGGATTGTCATGGTTGCGCCGTTATGCTGCCAGATTTTTGGCCCGAACGGTGCAACTTGGAAGTAACGCCTCGATTGGCAAGAGTTAGAATTTACAGGGCGTTACAGTCGGCGGCGACGGTGGAGTCGTCCGACGAGTGGTAGCACGTGAAACACAGATCTGGAATGCCCGTTAGCCGATCTATCTGAAACCAACCTCTAAATGACAAGAACGGACCGAAATCTTAGTGAACCAATCGACCCAAACCTTGAAGTTGGGAAACTTGCAAATCGTGTAATCTCCAGCGAAGCTTGCGGACGACCGACGAGTTGGGTGATGGCTTCGTGGGTCGCGATTGGTCGGAGGAGGAGGAGTCGTGTGTGTGCGCATGTAAGCCCTAAACTCTATTTTCTTTTATCATTTTACACTCATTCATGATGTTTTGAAATAAGCAAAATCGTACAGGTTGCACTAAATGATGTCGTGATCGAATTTCGAAATCTATTGAATTTGGAGCTACAATGTGTCTAAACTTCATAAGGGGATAGGTAAACCATTGAAATAAGCATATTAAAAGTTGCATTGAAGTAAGTTCAAATCATTAGCAAATTGGAGAAGTTTTAGGTGCATCATGTATTGAATGGAAGATCATATGTCTCACAGACTTAGGATAAGTTGGCTAAATGCTTAGGGTTTTTTTACACACTTATTTTGGTGTTTTAAAAAGGTGATTATGATGTAAATATTGAAGGAGGAGCTGGCCAAGGGAGGTGAAGCCTCAGAGTTAAACAAGGCAAGTTGGTGCTGTCAAATTCGCAGAAAAATAGCAAGCAGCTGGACATTGGGTCAACTTCAATCAACCATATCTCTCTGTCTACTGAACCAAATTCGATGCTTTTTTTGTCAACATCTCCGAAATTGAGTGTAGAATACGAAACGGATCGGCTTTTCAGAAAATACAAAGAGGACGAATGAGAAAAGTGCAGAATAGTGAAGGGTGTTCAGGATTCTCGGGTAGCAGAACGGTATGAGGAGATCAGTCTGTTTTGAGCTCTCGAGGGGGAATTAGAAGCTGAAATTTTGAGGTAAGTAAGCTAAGATGTTGTCCTTGAGGTTTATCAAAAATTATTTGGTGGTTGTGTTGATAAATTTTGAGAAACCCAAGCTGAAAGTTGAACCTGTAATTTTAGGTGAAAGGGAAAAACTTCTAGCAAGAGATTGAAGGGGATTCTCTTCCATTTCTATATACCAGACAACCAATTGTGTGTATGGCTATTCTGAATTGAGTTATGGGACTGAATTAGACCTGTTTCTCAGGTGCATAAGGAAAGGAATTGATGTTACTGTTTTGTGAAGAGGAAGACAGAAAACAGAATTTGCTGTCAAATCTGGGAACTCTTTGATATTTTTGTTGTTCTGATCTGAACACTTGGAGTTAGAAGCTCTAATTGGTATGGTTGGAAAGCTAATTGAATTTTATACAACTTTCATGAAGAAATCGTGAGTATAAAATGTCTAGACGATGTTCTAAATATCAGGTTAAATTTGTTGTGCAGCAGGAAATCCGAATCTGGAAACAGCAGAAGTTTGTTTTGAGGAAAGTAGCTTTCGAGGTATTTCTGAACAAATCCGTTTGGAATTTCTATTTCATGTCTTCATATGATGTTTAGAGGGTTCAAAAAGGAAGAGTGTGGTATAAATTACATTATTTTTGGATAAGTAATAAAGAAGTTATGGCTGTCTGAAAATAGGGCAGAAAAACCGAAAATGCTGGAAATTTGAAAGTGTGTTTTCTTGCAAGTTTTAAGGTAAAAAATCATGAGCTCGAGGTTCTAATGGTTGAGTTGGTTTGTTTGAAAGGCCAAGAGCAAATAGGTAAAGTTTATAAGCCAAGGTTCTAATTGTAATATTGTGAGTGACTCTATCTTAGAACTATGCTTGACCTATGTTTTTATTCATGAACATAAGTGTTGATAATTACATCCTGTTTGAACTAGTTATGAATGGCTTCATAGAGTTTTCTAACATAAACTTCATGATGGAACCTAAGCATGCTTAAAGTTAGTTGTAACTATAAATCCAAGTATGGAAACTAAATTGTGAAAGTATGTTTTCCTTTAGAGAATGTTTTGTGTAAATCCATTTGGGAACATGTTTAGATGATAATGTGAAAATGTCAAGAAATTGTTGTATGTGTTATAAAGACATGATTTCCATGGTACACAAATTATGCCCTTGTTTGGGGTTAACCCCTAATACTGAAGGACATTCGAGAAGGTACTTAGGGGGGGAAATGAATCATGATATCCCGATACTGAAGGACAATGAGAAGGTATCCGGGTAGTAAATAGTTTTACCTAAATACTGAAGGACAATGAGAAGGTATTTAGGTAGTAAATGGTTTTACCTTAATACTGAAGGACATATAGAAGGTATTAGGGAAAACCTAACGACCAAAGGTATTCCATGTGCTCGTGAGAGAGAGAGGTATGATCCTTATTGGTATAAATGTAACTCTACCACCTCTATGGTTTGAATGTGGTATCATGTCATGTGTTTTATTGTTAAAAGCTTCTATATTATTGATCGATCTACCCTCGATATGATAGTACATTTCGAGTTGTGTGCTATGCATAAGTGGTGACTTAAACCTGTAAATTGGAAGCATGCTTTGTTTATGTTTACAAACAGATGTTAGGCTATTTTCTACTTATAATCTGTCATTTTTATGATTTACCTGTGAGCTTATATGTTTTAAAGATAGACACTCACTGAGCATTTAACTCATTCTTTCAATGTTTTCAAACCTTTTCAGGTAGAGATCGAGCTCCAGGTACCTGACATCCTGCCATAGTCTGCTGGAAGTTTCATCAGTTGTTTGTTTGTACGTAGTTGGTGTTGTATAACAAGTCGTTATGTAGTTATAGAAGTTTTGTACATTAGCGGTTGTATAAACAATGAGTTGTCTTGTGTTGTTTTGATGCACTTGACTTTTAATTTCCAAGAGAGACTTATGAAGGGTTTCTCCTTGTGTATGTGTATCAGTTGTCCAGTTTCTGCTGTGTTATGTTAAAATGTTCCATATGCGAACATAGTATGTTTATCAGGAGTAACAGGGTTAGCAGGTATTGTTAAGAGGTAAACAATGTCTGTTGGTTTCACGCCGCCTTTCGGGCTAAGTAGCAGGTAGTTCGGGAGGGGGAGTGATAGCGCAGCTCCGGCATGCTGTCAGCGACGGAAAGTCGATCCTGCAGGCAGTGTGCAGCGAGACGGTGACGAAGGTGAAGAGAAGACGGCCACCGACCGTTTCGACCGGTGGCACCCCCCTCTCTTTTCCCTCCCTCTCTCTCTTTTTCCCCCTCTCTCGCAAACCCTCCCCCTCTCGTCCTCTTTTTTTTTTTCTCTCTCTCTTGTCCTTACCACCTCCTCTCACCGTTTCACTCTCTCTCAGGTCACCGCCGCCACGCCTGCGACGCAGCTGCCGCGAGTAGACGTGCCCATGCCTCGCCGCCGCCGACATGCCCAGATTCGCAGGACAACCCCTCTTGGTTCAGTTGGTTCAGGTTGTTTCAGGCTAGTTTCTGACGACCGGAGTCCGGTTACGTGTAGATCCGGCCACGAGGAGTCCAGATCTGGTACTTGCATTGTCGTCGCCGACTCCACGTGACATTGCCTGCCAGTCAACGCGTCGCCGCCGGTCATTCCCTTTCGTGCGGTCGCCTCGGTCCGTTCCTTAGCTCACTTGGAACTTCGTTGGGTGAGTTTTACTCTTAATTGGGATCGTTGTGTTAGGTTCGTTCTGTTTCGGTTTACTAATATTGTACATGTTCTTCATTAGGAGCTTTATTTTGGAAGTAGAAGTATGTTTGGAGCATGCCACGTTACTCAAGTCGCTCGTTGTAGTTGGATTTCCAGTAAGTAGTCGTTTGGACTAAACTTGTAAACCCGAGAATCATTCTTTGGAATTTTCTTTTAAAGAAAGAAAACAAAAGAAAAGAAGAAATGAATGCTTAAAACTTGGTTTTCCTTGTTTTGAAAAGAAAAGAAATGAAGTGAAAGATAAAAGGAAAACAAGGAAGGAAAAGCTTAAACCATTTTGGTTTGGTTTGCTCTAAGAATAATGAAGAAAAGAAAATGGAAGGAAAGGTTATTATAATATGTTTTGTTTAGGAAAGAATAGAAAAGAAAAGAAAAGAAAGGAGAAAGGAAAAGAATGAAAAAGAGAAAGTGGGAGGTGGGAGGTGGGACCCCCACCTTTGTTTCCTTTTTAAAAACACTTCCTCCATCGATTTCTTCTCATTTTATCAAGTAAAAGCAAGGGTTTTCGTGGGAGAAGAAGAAAGGAAGAGGAAGAAGAGGGTTTTTGGAGCTGAAGATGCAGAAGAGAGGAGAAGAACTAAAAAAGGTTTGTCCTTTTAACAGTAAGTTAATCAATTCAATCCTATTATGGTTTTCTTTTCATCTCGAGCTCCCCAGGAAGAGGTAAGATTTGAAGTTTTGTTTCGTGAAAGTTAACTCATATTGGAAAAAAATTCATGAAGGAAGCTCGAGCAAATTCGGATCTTAAGCTACTGATTTGTGAGGAGGAAGACAGAAGACAGAATTTGTTGTCAAATCCGAGAAGTCTCTAGTGTTTTAGTTGTACTGGTCTGTAGATTCGGAATCCGAAGCTCTATTAGGTTTGGTTGGAAAGCTTATTCAATGTCCTACAACTTTCGTGAAGAAATCGTGAATAGAAAATGATTGAATGATGTTGTAAATATCAGGTCAAGTTTCGGGTTGCAGCAGAAAATCGATTCCTGAATAGCAGAAGTTAGTTCCTGGGGAAGTATCTTTCGAGGTATTTCTGAACCAATCTGTTGGTAATTTCAATTTCCTGTCTTCATATGATTTTTAGAGGGTTCAAAAAGGAAGAGTTTGGTATAAATTACATTAATTTTGGATAATTAAAGAAGAAGTTATGGGTGTCTGAAAACAAGGCAGAAAATCTCAAAATGCAGGAAAATTTGAAAGTGTGTTTTCTTGCAATTTTAAGGTTAAAAAGCATGAGCTCGAGGTTCTAATGGTTGAATCTGGTTTGATTGACAGGCCAAGAGCAAATAGATCGAGTGTACGGGTCAAGACTCTAGTTCTAACACTGTGAGTGACAAAACGAACTTCAAAAATGTTCTATATGCTTGAATTATGTTTTAAGAAATACAAGTGTTGCTTGAATGAAAAGGGTTTAGATGTTTATTTTTTTCCTTGAACACTTGTTTATGAGCATTCATGATTTCTTAGAAATGTTTTAAAGTTTTCATGATGAGCCTAAATGTCTTGATGAAATTTATACACGAGCATATGTCTAATGATTGCCGAAATTTATGGAAATGCTATGATTTCGAGCAAGTATGTTTTTAAAGATTTCCAGTTTTATGAACAAGCTAAGTAAGCTTGAGTTTTATGAAAGAAAAGATAAGCAGGCATGTTCAAATGTTTTCATGTGATCTTCCGAAATATTGAGCCCGAGGCTCTATGGTACCGTGTGCACACAGGTCATTTCTGTTGTCGACGTTGAGTGAACTCCGTGATAACAGCGCTGTCGTGAGTGCTAGGCGGGCCCCACTACGACAAAGACGATGGGAGTGCTGGGCGGGCCCCACTACATCGTAGAACAAACGTAGATTGTGACATGTTTTAACAAGAGTTTATATCATTTACATGTCTTACGAGATTTTAACGATATACTTGCTGGTTTTCATGAAAAGCTATTATGATTATACAGTTACTTTTAACATTTGATTACAGATGCATATGCTCATAGATGGCCAGGTGATATGATTTACGAGTTAATGACTTTCTTTTAAACTCAAGTCACTCACTGAGCTTCATAGCTCATTCTTTCAGTGTTTTTCCCACCTTTCAAGTAGAGATCGAGCTCCCGGTGCCTGAAAACCTGCCATAGTCTGCTGGAAGCTTCACAAGTTTGATATGTTGTACGTGGGTGGAGTTGTATAGAAAGTCTATATGTATAGAAGAAGGACTATGAAATAAGTTTCTAGAATCTGAAACTGCAAGAGTTGTGTGATCCATGGTTGGATATGTTTGTGGTTGTGATGTTCATATCTCTTTCAGTTTTCCAGAAAGTCATAAGTAGGGTTACCCCTTACGTAGGTTACGTAATTGTCAATATTCCGCTGTGTTATGTTTTAGTTGTTTCTTATACAAGTTTAGTATGCTTATAAGGTAAAACAGGGTCAACAGGTATCGTTAGAGAGGTGAACGATGTCTGTTTGCTTCACGCCGTCTACCGAGCTAAGTTAGCAGGTAGTTTGGGAGGGGGTGTGAAAAAACTACCGCTAAGTGTTGTTGAATGTCGTACTATTTTGAATTGAATGTCTTAGAATCTGGTAGCGTACCTTAGTAAGATTTGGCCTTGTAGTAGCATGCTAGGTTGTGAGAGTCGAAGTTGTGCCTGAACTTAAATCCGCCTGTTCTTATTGATGTGAACTTATATTGAAATATCGTGCATGCTAGATCAAATGTTTGTTCATACTTCATGGTGTTTATCCCATCATGCTTGGATGTGATCTTATTTAGTAGAGCTGATGTAAGCTTGTGTTGAGGTTTCTAAATGTGCTAATGTGCTTTGTTTGTTTGTCTCGAGCCTGATAGTCTCGTGCTTAGTTTTGAAATAACTCGAGAAGTATCGTTGAGCCTTAGGATTGTAGTTAGCACAACAAGCCCTAGTGTAGGCCCAAGTCTCAGTGTAACCCTTAGTAGGCTAAGACTCGAGGTTGGCGAGATGACGATGATGTTATGGGATGTGATGGCCTGCCCTCCATCCAGTTGTGCGACTTTGGGTGTGATCCTTAGAGTTAGAGGGGTTAGATAGAGTCCTTCCCCCTAGTACAGGCCCGAGATTGAGCCCGTGGTCGATCGTGCACGGTAGTACCGCCTTGATGCTTTATGAGATGTGGTGGTTCGTCCCCCATCCAGTTGTGCGACTCGGGGTGTGATCCTTAGAGTTAGAGGGGTTGGATAGAGTCCTTTGCCCTAGTGCAGGCCCGGGAATGAATCTCGTGGCTAGATGTTGCCAACCTAGTCCAGAAGCTAAGGGTAGGACAAAACTGAGAAATCTGAGTGAGTAATAGGGTCGTGATGCTTAATGCGGTTTTTAGACGGGCTAGGTGTCGTGCTTAGCTAGGTCTAAGGCTTTTCTTTCATGTTCTTTATTATTAGACGAAGTGGGCTGCTTACTGGGTATTTTTGTACTCATCCCTCGTTTGTTTCTTCTTTTGTTGCAGGTAAGGCAAACCAGTGAGATGACCACCCCTGCGAGAGTGTGAAAGACTTGTAGGACTTACTTAGGAGTTTTCGTTCAGGAGTTTTTGTTTTCATTACCTTTCTTCTGCTGTGTTCTGCTTCTTTCGTTCATGTTTTAAACTTTAGTTTGTCTCGTTCTTTATTCGTTTGAATCGAAGCACGTTCTGATGTGTTCCTTTAATTTTCGAAGCGTGTATTGTTGTCTTGAGGTTTTCTGTGAACTCCGAGGGACTGGAGCCCAACCTGTCGTATCTTGGTAGTTTGGTGGAGGTTGGATGCCCTCGTGAGTCCTTTGGAAGTGCCTTTGTTTAGGTTCAGGTTCATTTTAAATTTCTTGTTTGTCCAGGTTGCGTCGTTATGCTGCCAGATTTTTTGCGCGAGCGGTGCAACATGGAAGTAATGCCCCGAGTAGGAAGTAATGCCCCGAGTAGGAAGTGTGCAAATTACGGGGCGTTACATTTACTCATTGTTCAGACCCAAATATTTTATGAGAACTGTATAAATAAAAGCAAAACATCTTAACAAACGAGAACTATACCTAGCGTTTGTCTTTAAGAATGAATGGTTTGTATTTGCAACAAAAATTTGTGTCATTCACTACCGATTATTTTTATCTTTCATGTCTGCCAACGTTCAATCTATTTTCATGTTCACAATCTGTATCTTGCTAATTTATTTCTATCTTGATGCTCTATATTGTTTTATTTTTCAAATGTACAATGTTCCCTATAATTTATTTTTTAATAAATGTAGAAATAATTAAAAAAATTCAAAGCAAAATCATAATAAATAAATAAAAAAATTATGGGAATTTGTATACCGAACATCACACCGAAAGTCGAAGTTGTTAAATTTAAAATTTAAATATAGTTTTAAGAATTACAATCATGTTAATAAGTATAGAGATCATATGACTTTTGTTTTGAATGTCAGCATCGTATCGAATCTCATTGTCGTGCATCAATATTGAATCACGTGCAATGTTCATGAAACAAATATTGAAAGACTACTATATTTATTGATAAATAAAGAATATCAAAGTATGCAAAAGAAACAATTTTCATGATCGACTTTGCATAACTTACATTCATTATTTTCAATCTTTTTTAAAAAAATTTGTTATCTATCCTATGTTGTTTATCACATGCTCATGTTTTGTGCCTAAAATGTTGGTATGAAAAATAAAATATCCATCATTTATGATCTTAATTTTTTTAACTAACAAAGAAAATTCCGTTTCAAAGCAAAATTCATATCTATATTGTTTGCTAAAGTAAAACAAGCCAATTATGCAAAAACATGAAAATTTCTATGATGGACTTTCTATACCTTAGTTTTATTATTTTTACATTCAATTTTTTATTTACTATTTGTTGTGTATCACATGCTCATGCTTTGTGCCTAATATGTTTGTTTGAAATAAAAAACATCCTTTGTGCCATTAATTTGTAATAATAGACAATTATGCAAAAACATTACAATTTGAATGATGGATTTCCCATAACTTACCTTTATTATCATTATTTTTGATCTACCATTTGTGTTGTATCACATGCTCATGTTTTGTGGCTAAAAAGTTTGTATGAAAAATAAAACATCCTTAATCTAGTTTCTTAATTTTTTTACTGAAAAAATCATATATATTGATTGTTAAAGTAAAACTAGCCGATTATGCAATCATATCTTGTTCCTAAAATGTGGGTTTGAAAAAAAAGATATCCTTCATTGATGTTCTTGAATTTTATAACTGCAAAAAAAATATATATATATATATATCTATATGAATGCAAGATTGCAATTTCATTGCAAAAGTAAAACTAGCAAATTATGTAAAAGTATTAAAATGGGCATGATGGAATTCTCATGCCTATATATTTTTTTTATTATTAATTTTTGTATATTTAATTCGTTGCGTTATCACATGGTATGCTATGTGCCTAAAATATTCGTATGAAAAAAAAAACATCATTCATTCTATTTATTTGTACTACTAGCTAGTGGTGCAAAATTATTACAATTTGCATGATAGATTTCCCATGACGTAGATTTATTACTTTTATTTTTTAGTTTTTTTTATCTACGATTTGTTGTGTATCACATGCTTATGTTTTGTGCCTAAAATTTTTGCATAAAAAATAAAACATCGATTAATTAAGGTCTATAATTTGTTAACTGCCAATTAAAATTCTACTTGAACGCAAAATTCATATATATTTCATAATCAATTACTAGTAGTTGATTGTATAGTTATTTATTGGGAACCACTTACATTGTATAATCTACAAATTATGGTTGTGAAATTTCATTAATATATTAGCCAAGTCCCTTCATTTTTATTTTTCTATTAGGTATCAAAAAAATAAACAAAATATTTTCTCTATATAAACCCTCCATTTCACATCCATTGTCAAGCATATAAACTCAATTCTTTCCGAAATATGGCTTACCCTTCAAATCTCTTTGTTCTCATTTCTCTTCTAGCTCTCGCCTTCTTCCCCGTGATAAAATCAATTCCCGATATGAATGGAATCCTAGCAACACGATTGAAGCTGGAAATCGAGAAACTAAATTGTTGGTCATCTCTATTTAAACTCTACGCATGCACCAACGACATTGCAAAACTCTTCCTAAATGTGACTGAGGATATGTGTGTTATGGAGCTCTAAAAGTAGCACCATAGGCTAAATGACGTTAACAAAAATAGATATGGTGCAGAATCTCAAAGGTGATACCATGAGATTAATGTTTTTAATAAAGACAAGTATGAAAAGGAAAAGTACATAGTTAGAGTTTTAATTTGAGAAAATAAGAGAGTTGATTGTCTGGACGTATGATACATGTGTGTGTTTAAGCTTTTTCAATTTGTATAAGGACATCCACTACTAATTCTAACTATATGTTTGTTATATAAAAGTTTGGAGAAATTGTATAAGACTTCAACTTTAAAATTATTTTTTTGGCTTAAAGTTCTCTTTTCCTCGATCGAAAGGTCGAACATGGATGATTTGAATGTTAGAGGAATGTTTTGTGAGATTCGTCTTTATCATGTACTAGTTAAACTGAGAAACCTCTTTAATTTTTGAAATTCATACATTTATAATGGTCAAAGACCATTGGAATGAAACTAGAAGATTTACTCAGTAAATGATAGGTTGATGGTCTCTTAAGTGAAGTCTTACAGCTTTTGATTTTAGAAAAAATTAGTACAAGAAACTGAAAAGGTTCTAAATTTGACTGAAGGAGAAAGGATCAAGTTCGAGAAAGGTAAGTTTGATCTTTCAAGACAACCTTTAGCACAAGAGGTAAACCTGAGCGTGAAGTGGAGGTAGAAAGCATCAGTTATTTCTAACACGCTTTACAGGATGCTGCAACAGTCAAAAGAGCGATAAATAGATCATATTAGCGAATGACCCTAAAAAGTACTAATGTTGATCGTAAAAGGGAAAGGTGTATCGATGTGTCTGTGCATAGATTACAGAAAATTGAAGGAAGTTGTTGCTAAGAGTAAATATCTTCTCCCTCGTTTGAGCGATCTTTTCGATCAATGACAGAAAGCGACGATATACTCTAAAAGGAATTTGAGGTCAAGCTATGGCCAGTTAGGGATCGGAAATTGTTACGTCCCAAAACAACTTCTAGATCGCGTTATGGACATTATGAATGTGTGATGTTGTTTGTGTTGGCTAATGAGCCCACAGTGTTTATGGGACTAATGAATTGAGTACTCAAGAAAATCTTGGATACCTTAGTGGTTGCTTTGTTTGACGATGGCTTAGCGTATTCTAAATTTGGTGAGGAACGTGAAGAGCAACTTAAAGGGTTTGTAAATTGTTGAGGATGAATGAGTTGTGTATAGGTTCTTTAAAAATGAATCTTGACTTAGATAAGTGTCCTTCCTATGATGCGTAATGTCAAGGGCAAGAGTCGTGGTGAGTCTTGCGAAGGTAAAAGTAGTGACACGGTGACTTCGCAACCACTGTCACTGAAGTAAGAAGCTTTCTGAGTATAGTAGGTCATTTTGGGTAATTGTTCAGAATTTATAGTCATTCCCAAATAAAGTTTATTCGAAAGGTCAACTCATTTGTTTGGGGTGAGACTTGTGAAATAAGTTTCTAGAATCTCAAACTGCAAGAGTTTGAGGTGTCTAGTTTGGCAGTAAGTAAAAGCACAGAGACAGAAACCAACAGAGTTATTGTAACACATTAGTGGAAATGGGATGAAACTTTTATAGACTTCATAGTCAGTCAAGTTACAAGGTTAGAAAAGTTGGAAATGAAACTTGTCCAAGGTTATTAAAAGTAAGAAGAGTAATTAGCATGTTATTTCATAATTGGTTAAGCACTAGAACTAAGTAAATTAAGAAAGATTTATCACACTCTTTTATATTTCTTTTCAGAGTTGAGATCGTAATAGAATTGCTAGATTGTCTTGTCTCTTAAGCTCTATTGTTTGAAGTGTTGAAGAAACATAGTTTCATCTTTGTTTTGGTTGTTCAACATTTCTGTATATTGTGTATCTCTGAATCTTAAGTAATCTTGAGTTGAAGTTTGGAGGCATGTTTGTTTGGGTATCTGAGTTTAGAAGTGCAACCTTGTGTTAAACAGGTACCTGAGAAATTTTGGCGTCATTGTGGTTATGTCGTTATGCTGCCGAAATTTTCTGGAGCATTTTGGTCGTAAGGTTGGTAAAGTTTTGTGGAATGATCCATGTGTCATAGCAGTCAAAGAGACTTAAGTTTAAATTACTCCAATCATGACTTTAAGCATGCAACGAGACATTGGTGGTCATTAGAAGGGCCCAAAGTTAAATAGTTACTTAAGAAAGGTTAAAAAAAAATAATAAAAATATATATATATCCTGAACCACCTAGCAAGGCTGCTAAAACTCTACCCTTAATGAGTTACATTTCTTAGATAAGTGAGAAGGCTATTGAATTGAAGATCAGACAGGACGATTGAGTCATGCCTTGAATGAAATGTTAGGAGCTTGCACATTAGACCTTGAAAGGAGTTTTGAGGTTCGATCGAAAAGGAAAGTTAAGTCCATGACTTATAGCGCCATTGTGGTGCATGATGTGCATGATGTGTTCCATGATTGTATGCTAAGAAAGTATGTGCCAAACACATCAAATGTATATGATTTCAAGCCCTTGCAGTTGAATGAAAATCTGAGCTATGAGGAACTACCTGTGCAAATCCTTGCAAGGGACCAGAAAGACCTTTCGTATTCGGGAAACCAATTAAGTTAAAATAGCGTGGCAAAACCTTCAAACGGAGAAAACTACTTGGGCATGAGAGGCTGAGATGCGTTCAAGATATCCCGAACTTTTCATGTTTAGGAACTTTCGGGGACGAAAGTTCTTAAGGACGGAAGATTGTAACGCCCGAAATTCCAAGTATGGTTAATTTCGTTTTTTTATGAAGATTTCTTGGAAAGATATTAAATTGGAAATAATTTCCATGCTTCGTTGATGTTAGTCTTGAAGGGTAAAGTTTTCATTAAAATCAGGTTGTTTTCCTTTACATTTTATTGATGGGATAAGTAATCCTTTTATAATTTTAGAGAATAAGTTTATGGTAGTGTAATGGAGTGGAGAAGGGTAAAATTGGAAAATCAATATAAGAATAGGGTTTGTTGAAGGATTTAAAGGGAACTTACATCAAACTTTAAAATTCAGAATTTAAAGGCTTTGCTTGAAAAAAAAATGCCAAGAAAAATGCCAAGATATTTTTGAAACGTTCTTTATAAATGCCAAGGCATGTTTGAAAAGTCCTTTATAAATGCCATGATATGTTTGATAGATCTGTTTTAAATGCAATGATCTGGTAGGTTTGAGATTTATCTAAAAGGCCAGTAATGCCATGTTGTTGATGGTTTAAAATTGAGCACTTTGATTCTTAGAATATATTTATGCCATTAAATTTTTTCACGAATATTGTTACTGTTTCATTTCGGACAACGAACATGTATTTCTGAAAATTGTTTGTGAAGGTCGTGGAGAAATATTCCTGATAATACTTATTATATAAGTTATGATGAGTTAGAGTCGACTGGAACTAGAGGCCATGATCTGGGAGAATTTAATTGTCCACTCAAGGCCGAAGAGAACTTTTATAAAATAAAAATGCTTAAGAAGGTCATGACAATTGAATTTCCAATATATATATATAAACGTACTTAATGTTATGTAAGTCATGAATGACTTAGAGTCGACCTAAACTAAAAGGTCATGGATCAGGAAGTCTCAATTTCCCACTAATAGCCGAAGAGAAAAAGCCACGAAACATGTTTTATTGTTTATGGGTCCCATGTTTTCAAACCTCGGCAGTCGGGTCTCTTACTGAGTATTATATTATGTAATACTCACCCCTTTTTATTTTTTTTAAAAATGTTTTTCAGGTAAATGTAAGGGCAAGCTAGGCGAATGGCGGGGAAACGTTGCACAAGCCATGGAATTGGAAAAGTCATGAATTCCGCAGATTTTGAACTTTGTTTCATGTTTTAAGTTTGTTCTTATTTAAATCCTTTTGTCATATGTTAAACTCTATTCGAACATAGGTCAGATTAGAGTTTTCCTTTATTTTAGTTTTGGTGAACTTGGTTTTTAAACCGTTGTTTTTATTGGGAACCCAATAAATAAGGTATTTCATTTTTTGTTTTACTTTTTCACTCTTTTTTTTTTTTGCCACAAATGAATGGATGGTTAGTAACGACCTTAGGAAAAGAGTTATAAAAAGTAGGGTCGTTACACGAAGAAGATTGAAATGTATATTAAATTACTTAATATTTAGGTAATAAATGAAATGAAATTTAACTTTAACACAATATGCAATTTAGTTAATACTAACAATACAATAGAAACTAAAGTAAAATAACATAAAGAAATTTAACTATGATATTTTGGCCTTTATAATGAACAATTGTATTATCGTGTGCCATTGTATGTGTATATTTTTCAACAAAATTTAAAAATAACTTAATTTTATATGGTTTGAGCAAAATTTTACTGGGTTGAGCAAAATGTTACTAAATACTACTATTTTAATTTTAATTAAAATTAATTTTACTATCTTCATCTTATTATGTTCTCTTACCTTAGCTTCAACTTGAGGCTCCTAAAGTTACGTTCATATTAAACATTCCCTTCAATCTTTCAACAATCCAACGCTTAAATCAAATTCGTTAATTCCTTAATTTTTGAAATCCAACAATAAATAAGTCAAATTACCACTAACGGGGGCTCAAAACGAACTCAGGGAAGCAAAACTAATTGAATCAAACAGAGTCCGGTTAGTCGCGACACGTGGTGGAAGCGCGACGACGCATCTCGAAGCATGGAGTATATCCTTGGAAAGCGTGTGGCCCGATCAATATGGAACGTGTCCTAAAACACCAAAAATTGATTGGCAAAGCAGTGAACCGGTTGAAACAATGAAGCCTTGAATCTTTGTGACCGATCTGACTACGTTGTAGTGCGAAGAAGCTAGGGCTTCAACTACTGACGACTTCGACGGGTGATCGTCTTCAGCAAAGGCGTCTTCGTCAAGGGCGTGTGGCGTTGCGAGACGACAACTTCAAATCGCCGTCGGGAAGTGAAATGCTAACCAGACGACTCAGCTCAAGACTCGAGTGATGGTGTTGCGCATAAAAGAAAATTCGCAAGAGGACGACAGCTAAACAACGCTTAGTGTGGTTGATGAAACCGACGAAGACTTGGTTGAAGATCGGACGACACACGCGAGATGAATGAAGGTGCTTGTCGATAAGGTGAATAGGGAAGAAGGAGATGCAAAGTTGCCTATTGTTTCGTGATGTAATAAGACAAAATGTCTTGGAAACCCCTAATTTCCTTTCCTTTTTACCTCTTTTCCCTTTCACTTTCTTTAAAACTACAACAAATGCCACAAACTGAAATTACTACTTTGCCCATTTTTTGTCCATTATAAGGTCTTATTTTTCCTAGTTGCACCAATTTAAATGAACAAATCTGAAAATCTGAAAGTCAATTAAAATATTTCCAATAAGTTAATTCAAAGTACAACCGAAAAGATACTTAGAACTTGTATGGTGCTACATTAATGTTAAAAAAATAGTTAACTATACCTTCGTTTTTATAAATTGTTGTGATTTGAAATTGAAACACTTTAAATTATTGTTTTTGTTTGCATGCATGTGTAGATCTTAAAGGGGATTTCACTCATGGTTTCTTTTTTGTTTTTCTTTTTAATATAAAGCTTATAAATGATTTTCTCGTTGGGATTTTCTTAACTTATTTAAAACCTTAGTTTCAATTATGAAGCCATATGTTCAAAACAAAGTTTTGTTTTTTTAAAATATTTATATTTTTTTAGAAAATAATTGGCATAGTGGGGGGAGTGTTGGGAGTGAGACCAAAGTCCCGCATCGGATAGAGAAGGGGAAGATAATGTGTGTGTAAGAAAGGGATAGTATCTCCATTGGTATGCCGCCTTTTAGGTGAAACGAAAAGATAAGCCATGAGCGCCTATGCCAAAATTGGACAATATCGTACCAATGTCGAGATATGTGGAGGGTCGTTGTCCCTAACAGTGGTATCAGAGCCATGCCCTTGAGTCGTGATCGATAGAATCCTCGGGTGTCAAAGAAAGGAGGCAAGCCTTCAAGTGTAGTCATGGCAGAGATCCGTGGTAGAAAAGCTCTATAGGATAGGTGGTGTGCTCTAGGTAAAGGAGTTGGTCTGGATAGGAGCTTGACGGATGGATAACTATTTGAGGGGAGGCTCGGTTGGTACTTTGTTCGAGGGGAGAATTGTTAGAAGTGCGACCAAAGTCCCACATGGGCTAGAGAAGGGGAAGATCATGGGTATATAATTGATGGATAGTATCTCCATTGGTATGAGGCCTTTTGGGTGAAACAAAAATGTAACGACCCTAAAAGAGGCAAATCTACGCTATAGAAGTTACTCCGCTACACCGTTCGTGCCGAAATTTCGGCAGCATAACGACATAACAAGAAGAAAACCAAAATTTTTCGTGGAACCTAACAAGAAAAAGACACTTCAAGAGTTTCAAAGGATGCCAACCTCCAACAAACTACAATTAAATAATGGGTTGGGCTACAACCAGAGTTCTGAGGTACATTCTCTTGGACAAACGAACACACAACAGAACGACAAGTCAACCAGAATGAAAGTTTTCTAACTAAAAGTACAAGAGAAACAAAGGGTCGCGCGACCAAAAGAAAATAAAGCGGAACTTAAACATGACAGTGACAAATGAAAACTCTAAGCCAAGGAAAACAAGAAGGTAACAGGGCCCATGCCTCGTCGGGTCGTCGTCGGTCATCATCCGCCTCAAGAATTCTTACCTGCAACCAAAAACAACAAAGTAGACGGGTGAGTATAAAAATACTCAGTAAGTAGCCCACTAACGTCCAAACAACCTAACATGCAACAAAACAAAACTCGCCTTCTAAACTCACTCAACCCCAAACAGGTCTCACACTTAGCACACTTCACCCCGGGCTTTCTTGCGGTAATAACTCGAGTTCTACCTTCAGTCCTGGAACTTTGATTGACGATGCAATGAGAGAAAGCAACTGTCACGACACTACACACTGGCATAAAGGAGAGTAGGTACGTATCCTACACGCCCTATGGGGAATTGCCCCTAAGCCAACACGAGATAATGGAAAGCAACAACTCCCTGATGGGGACGTACCCCATGTTGTCACAACGCAACACGCTAGCGTAGTGCAGTGAGGTACGTAACCAACACGCCCTATGGAGAATCACCCCTAAGCTAGCACGGGATAATGGAAAGCAACCACTCCCGGTTCTCATCGGGGACGCACCCCAGTCTCCCGAGCCTATCATATATCGTCAACCTAGCGGTTTCGACTCACTCAGGCGTAACTTAGGGTTTAGTAAGTGGTGGGGTTTTGCGCTTCATATGGTTATTTAGGATTTTACCCCAACATCCCTACTATCCCCGACCCACTCTCAAGGGTCCAAAATTCAACCAAGTTTTCACTTTTAGCCAACCCCTCAGAGTACTCAATTTCAACTTTCAAACCACACTCAGCTAGATGTCTGACTTAACCTTGCCCCAAGTGCACACAACATTTCTCAGCTCCTTGCTTCACGTCAGTAAACGCCTCCCTAACTAGCATTCTGACATAGCCCAGACCTGCGCTGCAGGATGCTCGTAATCGATGTCCCACCCCGAGTTTGTTGTCAGACTCGTTGTGACTCACCTCGAGGCATTCTCGTCTTTGGTTTGTTGCCATGACTACCATGGCTCACCACAAGACATCATCGCCCTTGGTATGTTGCCACACGCACTGTGACTCACCACGAGACATCATCGATACACATACTCCATGCTAGTTTCTCGCCACGCAAAGGTATAGGGTAACGTCACCTACATAAGGAGTAAGGTAGGGACTACTATCCCGGGGGTTCCATGACATAATACTCTTGACTTAGTACTAAATCATAATCGAAGATACATACTAACAATAAGCAAGCAATACAAGCTGCATATCGATTATGATCCTCAACCACACGAGCGCGAACTAAATCACGGTCGGAACTAACCCCTTTAACATACACAACAACACAAGGTTTTAAACCACAAGCTGTGCAAGCCAGCTCCCTCACTTATGAGCTTGCTTACTGGATCAAGTTGGCAATATATATCGACTCGAGGATCTATGAACAACCACTTCCTTAAAAGGAAAACACAAGCTCACCTATAACAATTCCAAAGAATGAACGGTCACTAGCTTGGCCCAGTGCTCACCCCTAGCTCCTAACAAGCTAGTTAAAGCAATCCAAACAACTTAAACACGAACCGAAGCTTAAGACATTGCACCCAACGATCACATTTGGCCCAAGCCTTCGTAGCCGAAACATCAATGTGCAACCTCGAACCTTTTACAAGTATAGTTTCACGCTTAGGCGACCTTGAGCCCAACGTAGTAATCCTCTATTTAGTCTGGTAAACTACGCTTTACCACACTCGCCCATCTAGGGTTTACTCGTGGTTCACAAATTCCAACTACAAACCTCAAGGTGGAACCCTAGCATAGAACCACCTCTCAACTACTTCAGTGTCAGACCGCACCGCTCACTCTCAGCTTATTACGATCAAAGGCTTTTAGTCTCACTCTTAACCTGAAACCTTAAGCCCCTATTCCCATATAAACTACCTTCTTAGTCCATTCGTGGTACATGCAACACCAACACAAACTAAAACTCAAATGACTGCATCACAACAAAGTTTTCTTGCATTAAACACAATTCACGGATTACAACATTCAATCAAACACTAATACAAATTTGACCTTTATTGACGCATTCAAATTTCAAATTGTTGATGTTTGACAAAAAACAGTCAATAAAAAGAACCAAATCCACTTTAAATTTAATTATTATTTAAAAATACATATGTTGACAGTTATTTAATGTCACAAAAGGTTAGAAGTTTAAGTTGACGCAATAATTTTAGATTTATTGACGGTAATTACAAAAAAATTGCGTTCGAATTTGATGATTTATGTGTTTTAGTTTCGTTGACGGTTATTAGCCGTCATCGAATATGATTTTATTGACAGTCAAAAATCGTCAACATCGACTCTTCGTTGACTGTCAACGTATATATATATATATATATTGAAAAATTAAATTAGCTAAACGACCTCGTTTTATATATTTAATCTTTAAAACAAATCAAACCCTCAACTCTCGTGAATCGAACTCATCACCTCCAACTGTCATTTTTGTTGACGTGCAAAAATCGTCAACGTATATATATATTTCTAAAATCATAAATTTATCAAAACGACGTCGTTTTGCACTATAAAAACAAAAAAAACCCTCAGCTCGATTCGGACTCCTCAAATGAAAGGGATTTTCAACCTGCATTTATTTCAAACCCCTTTCGATCACCGCCGTCAACCATTCTCTCACCATCGTCTCTCCACCAACTCCACCGTCGTCAGCCATTCTCTCACCGGCGTCAGCCCAAATCTCTATCGTCTCAGCCTGAAGTTTTAGCCACCGTCATCAGCCTGATGTTTTAGCCACCGTTCATTATATTATCTGTGATTTGCCGTCGTCAACCCAATATTTGCTGTCGCCGTCCAACGTTGTCTGAAGTTTTATCCATTCTCTAGTTTCTTAGGCGTCTCAATGGCGATTCTGCCTCCGTTGTTCTCTGGTTTCGTTGGCACATTCTTGAATCGATCTTGTTGCTTCACGTCGGTAAGTCAAATGAAGTTTGATTTTATTGATAGTCATCACAGATTGATAATTGATAGTTGAAGTTTGATTTTTATTTCTTCACACCGATAAGTCACAGATGTTGTTCACCCCTTCAATTGGACTTTTAAAAAAATTATTCAATTACTTGAATACATATAGACTATAAATATTTATAATTTTTCAAACACCTCAAATATTTATCTATGTGATTAATGATATGTGTTGAATGTTGATATACAATAGAATGTTATCTGGCTTTAATAGTATTGTCATTGGTGCTGCTGAATTTACTGGACTTATGGTTGTTCATGTATGGCTTATTTTGTGTTTGGTGTAAATGAATGTTGTAAAGAGAATAATTAAGAAAAGTTGTATGTATCAAGAAATTGTTTAGTCTATTTGGAAGGAAAAATATAGCATTGCAAACAATTGAGAAGGAAAAGCGAATGCATTAAAACTTAAAAGTTGGGGAAGCAAAAATGGTTTCTTTTGTTGATAAATTGTATATTCAGTGGTCAATGTTGGTTAAAGAAGTTATTTGAATTTATTCATCTATCCTCTCTAAAGTTATAGGGACAATT
Source organism: Trichosanthes cucumerina (assembly GCA_036507285.1). NCBI lineage: Eukaryota > Viridiplantae > Streptophyta > Magnoliopsida > Cucurbitales > Cucurbitaceae > Trichosanthes > Trichosanthes cucumerina. The sequence continues at coordinate 21,062,906 of CM071843.1, read as the reverse complement.
TCTCACATCTTTTTCACATGATTTAAATTGAGATTGGAATTGAATTTGGAAAACATAATTGAATTGTGAAATCGTTAAAATCAAATCTTTAGTTGTCGTAGTCGTTCGAATTCGACTGAAGTTGTTGACCTGTGACTTGTACTTGTATAGGGCTATTAGGATGTTCTATGCTCAAGCAAACGTTAGAAGTCCAAAGTTTAATTGGATAGCTGTTTAGGTAATCGTTTCAAATCTACCATATTTTTATTTATTCGAGTTTTGTTTATTATATGTTTTAATCTATTTATATAGTTTGCTAAACAACCGGGGAGTACAGAGTGTGGGTACTATACTATGAAGTTTATTCGAGATATATTAACACAGAGAAGTCGAGTGATAACAGACCTGGTAATTTTTTGATCTTATTCTATGTATTTTAAAGTTTATTTATTTATTTAATTTTTTAATGTATGTACACTTATATGTTTTCAGTTGACGAGAAAAGATAAGTACACCCAAGTTGTGTTGGACGAGATACGAGTTGAGTTATGTGAATTTGTAAATCGATACTTATGACCATTTTTTTTTATTATACTTCACTTATGTGATTTTCAGGAGTTATGTTATGTTTTTTAACCGTTTGCTTGGAAGGATATGTACTAATTTTAACTTATTAGATAGTCAATGGAACTTTACTTTTGTTCATTTGAAATTAAGGTTTATTCTTATAAATTTTGTACTTATATAGATTGACAAATCTTTGAGTCTCCAATTATATTGTTTTCTAGTTTTACGTGAATTAAATGTTGATAATAACTACTTTAATGAGAAAAATGTGATTTGATAGAGTTGTTCATACATATGAGGGTGGTAGAGGATGGGTGAATAATATCCTTTATAGTTGATGGCTAAAAAACGACATTAAAACCATCAATATTGACGGTTCAAAACTGTCAACATACATGTAATTGTCAACAATGCAAAACGTCAAGTATAGTTATAGATGACAGCTAAAATACGTCAAGATATATTTATATTGACAGTTAATAAGTGTCAATAAAAGGGGTATTATTGATGGTTTGCTAAATATGTTGGCGGTAAAAAAATATCAACTATACATGATGTCGACGGCTCACAAATGTCAATAAAGTGGTTATTGTTGACGCTTTGATCTATATATTGATGGCTAAGAACCATCAACTATATCCTTTTTTGACGGCACATAAGTGTCAATAAAAAGGATTTTGTCGACGTTTTCACCTACATATTGACGGCTAAAAACCATCAACTATACCTTATGTTGACAGTACATAATTGTCAATAAAGAGATTTTTGTTTACTGATTTATGTCATAGTTGATGGCTAATAGGTGTCAACATTTATATTATTGACTGTTAAAATCCATCAATAAAGACATAATTGTCGACATTTAATGACCAGAAACTATCAACTTAAAGTTGACGCTTAGATTTATTGACACCGCTTTCAATGACGGTCAAAAAACGTCAACTAAAGTGAATGTTGAAAGTTTTTAGCTGTCAATAAAGAAAAAATTTGTAGTAGTGAAATCACATATTAACTTTAAAGGTCTTAATCCAAATGACTACTTACCTCAATAACAAAGTCTGAAACTCCGATCTCGAGTCCCACGCACTTTTTTAATACGTTCAGACCCCTACAAACAAAGTCTTAAAGTCACACTCCAATCATCGATAATTGGATTTAATTGACTTAAATAACTAACATAACATACGAGGGCCTAAAACGGGATCGAGAAAACGAAAATGACCAGCTGTACCTAGTTAGTGGCGGTAGCGGCGGCAGAATTCGGCGAGCGGCAGTTGCTTCCGGCCAGTGGCGGCGTATGGAGTGTAGATCAAGAATACCTGCGACTCGAGCTATAGAAAACCAACAACCAATCCAAGAGAATCGGATTAGAAATGCTTGAACCAATCGAACCAAACCTACGTTTTCCTTGAAAAACACTTATCGGCGAGCCTTCACAATGATCGGGAGGGGCCGACGGTGGAAAATGAGGCGTCTGGTTGCTGCAGTTGTGCGCGTCGCGACCTACGAGTGTCGGCGTGAGGCTGGACGGTCGGAGAAGGAGATGTCGGTGAGGGGAGAGAGAAAAAGAAGAAGAAGAAAAAAAATGAGGGCACGACGACGAGTGAAGGGAAGGCGCGAAGGAGAGAAGAAGAAAAACAAGAAAAACAATAAGAAGAGAAAAAAAATCGTTTTCCCTTTTTTTTTTTTACCTGACGTTACATCATCCCCACCTTAAGAACTTTCGTCCTCGAAAGTGGCTAGTTGTCGAATAACTTAGGGTAGTTCGCCTTCATCTCATCCTCACACTCAGAGGTAACTTCTTTGAGCTGAAAGGTTTTGCCACAACACATTGACAAGGTTGGTCTCTCTGTGCTCAACACTTTCTTCTTGCAAGCTAACATCTCCACTAGTATCTCCTCGTAGCTCAAGTCCTAACGACTTGTAGTGGCTCGAAATCTAAAACGTAAGATACAACTGACACATAGCCTTGCCACAACAGACAGTGCTAAACGGTACACCACCGAGGCAATCCGCTCTAATAACTCGAATGGCCCGATGAACCTAGGATTCAGCTTCCCTTTCGTTCCTTCCATAGGTGCAACTTTCAAAAAAAGCGTAATCCTCAACCGCCAAATCCAAATCTTTGCGCCTCACAACAACGTAACTCTTCTGCCTGCTCTGAGCCGTCAACATCCTTGCTATAATCTCTTACACGACCTCGTTTGTAACTTGGACCAGCTTGATTTCAAGGGCTTATGTTCACCAACCTCGCCCCAATACACTAGGGACCTGCATCTCTTACCTGAAGGGAATGAAAATCCCGTGCAGCGAAAGACGATGGAATCATCGATGTATCAATTACGCAAACTGTGTTTATTAAAATTTATCTACAACTAGATCTAGGCTAAACATGCTTCTAAGAAGAAGAAAAAACAGTAAGGAAAAGTTTTACTTACTTGTTGAAGTCTTTCTTCAAGATTTCTTCTTCAAATCCACGAACTCTTCGTGCTCCTCGTACACAATGATTTCCTCCAACGGTTGTGAATTAAAACACCACCAAGAACCCTTCTCGGTTGTTCTCTTTCGGAGAAAGGAGGCTTGTGGGAACCTTTTTCGTTTTGGAGAGGGAGGAGAATTTGAGAGAGAATAGAGAGAGTTTCTCTTCTCTTCTTTTGTGAAAAACTAAAAAATGAGAGAATCAAGTGCCATCCTTCTTGAAAGAAGGGTTTATATAGTGGGATTAGTGGAGTTAAAATGTCCACATGTTTACCACTTTACCTTAATCGTAGGTTATGCAAATCTCATTTAAATAACAACATAATATAAGATATCTCATATCTCATATTGCAAATCTCATTTGCAATAGTTGTGGATTTATTAAATTGAATCACATCCAATTTAATTTCTCTCAATCAAATTCTCCAATTAGCCCTAATTCAACAATTAGGCTAACCTCTAGTTTATTATGAATCTCATTCACATTAAACTATATATTATATCATTCATATCTCATATAAATGACATAAATGCCCTTAAGGTCAAATTGAACACTCCAATTTCATACCAAAACTTTATCCCTTCTTAAATCTAGATGGAGCCAACCGAGGGACCTAATGGACCTACAGTGACGGGCTCCAATGATTCGAGATTAACTCGCCAAACTCTTTGACCCGATTAACCAACATTCATTAGCTACGGTAACACTCCACTATAGCCCGTGAGTTTGCACTCCCGTCGATCACGAGAATATTACGTGTCCACCGATATAACCAATACCCATGAGTCGACCCTTCACGGGTTGTTCGTGAGACACTACCGGGTCAAATTACCGTTTTACCACATGTCTACCTCTTGTTCCTTAAGTCCCCACTTGCTCCTCTAATGAACAACATATTGTGATGGTCCAACCATACACAACACCCTTCTCGGGCGGTGAGAAGGTGGGCGCCTTTGTCCAAGCCCCGAGAGACAAAGACTTAAGGGAACAACCCTCTAGTTTTCCTAAATGCGGAACGAGTGAATTCTATCTCGCGTAGTTAAGTTCCCACTCCCTACTTGGTTCTCATCACGAGAAGATAGGCATATTGGGCGATAATCGTGACCACCTTCACCGTACTAGTCAAAGAATGCACCCTCGTGAGATGTGGAGTCCGTAACACGCTCGTGATTCGGTCGAGTCACTAATGGTCATCTACGAAATTATAAGTCCTTCTTGCCAATGGTGTTACATCGGTGAGGTCTAATAATTCACGGTCGGCTCTTGTACAATCTCATTGCACGGATGCCCCCACACGGCATGTCAACCACATGAACGAGTCAAATCACCTCGTCTCAGATCTAATACAAAGCGGTCGCATCCATAGTGTATCCGAGTTAGGTCTCCAACCCTATCCATATCATCAGAGACCGTTCGGGTCATTAACTCGAACATGATCTTCCCTGTGTGTCCACTACACACCGTTCAAGTTCTAGTTCTCTCATAAATTCAATGACCATAGAGCTTAGTTTATTGGAAAAAGTTTATAAATATTGCGAGACACAAAGTGATGAAATAAATAACTCTTATTAATTTCAATCAATATATTACAAACACGAGATTAGGACAAAAATCCCAACATTACCATGCAAAGCCTCATAGGCCACCAAACCGATCGTTGCCTAATAACTGTTGTTATAGTATAACTCCACTATATGAAGTTGCGTGTAACCCAACTGACTACAAACTCCAAAACACAAGCCCGAAGCATGTCTTCCACGATCTAATCAACCTCTTAGTATGACCGTCAAACTGAGGGTGGAACATCATGTTGAAACTACACTCAGCCCCTAAGGCTTCCTGAAAGCTCAACCAGAAGTTAGATGCGGATCGGGACACCCGACAATCTCTTACAAAAACAACTTCGCCCACTTTTCCACCGTATAAGTCGATTTCCACAGAAGGAGATGTGTTGACTTAGTCAATCTATCCACGGTTACCCAAATCTCTAAGAACCCTTTTAACATATCGGGGGAGGTCGAAAAGAAATCCATTAAAATCTCTTTACATTTCCACTGCGGTAACTCTAAGGATTACAACCCTCGATCTCGCAATCTTTTGTTAACTCTAGTCATTTGTGTTGTCTCATACTCAGTTCCTTCTAAGTGACCAAGTACTTCAAGCTCTAGTGGTCTGCAAACATCCGTATTTTCTCGTCCAAAAGATAGTGTCCCTAGATCTCCAAAGCAAAGACTACAACAACAACCTCCAAGCTATGGGTCGGGTAGTTCCTTTCATACTCTTTTGACGGATGGGAAACATAGGCAACCACCCTCCCAATCTGCATTAAGACTCAACCCAAGCCTTTCTTGGATTTATCACTGTACACCACAAACCTCCTGAACCATAAAGCACAGTGAGTACCAATGTTGAGATCAACCTCTGGTTTAAATCCTTGACAGTCATCTCACCTGCGTCACTCCACACGAAAGCATTCTCTTTCTGTGCAAACTAGGTGAGAGGTGTAACAATCATGGAGAAGTCTTTCATGAACTGACGGTAATAGCTGGCTAGGTCCAAAAACTGCAAACCTCGGTAACAGTCTTGGGTCGAGGCTATTTCGAAACTACTTCCACTATTGTCGAGTCTACTGAAACTCCTTCCTTAGATACCACGTGCCCCAGAAAGAACACTTGATTCAACCAAGAGTCGCACTTGTAATACATAGCAGACAACCGACTCTCTCCAAAGCAGCCAAGAATCTCCTCAAGTGGCCTTCGTAATTTCGCTCAACTAAGAGTAGATCGAAGTCAATAAGCACAATAACGAAGGTATCCAACATCTCCTTGAACACCCTTTTCACCATGTCCATAAACACTGTCGGGGTGTCTGTCAAACTGAACGACATCATAGTAAACTCGTAGTGTCACAACCTGTATCTCAAAGTTGTCTTCAGAATGTCCTCTCTTACTCTCAATTGGTGGTAGCCCAAACACAACTCAAACATGGAGAACACTATTGCTTCAAGTAACTGGTCGAACAGATCGTTGATCCTGGGAAGCGGGTACTTGTAATTTACAGTTACTTTGCTCAACTCTTGGTGACCAATGCATAAGCGCATCGACCCATCTCTCTTTTTCACCAAGGGTACCTGCACACCCCACGATTGGGGTCATCCAATACGGGGCTCTTGATAGGTGTGCGGTGCCCGACTCCTACTCGATACTATAATCCAGCTCCCTAATTGGAGGTACGCGAGGTAAATCCTCGAGAACACATTCGCACACTTTCTGATTACTGGGATTGTCGACATATCTCTTTTCTCATTCCTCAGTCCTGTCACACTTGCCAAGAAGACCCAAGCTCCTTGGCCAACCAACCTGTTTGCCCCCTTAGGGTTGAAAACACCTTCAGAACCGTTCCTGACTCGGTCCTCTTGAACTTGGAGCTCGGTTCTTATGGGGGTTTAAACACGTCCTCCCTGAACACCCCGACCCTGCCTGCTGGCGGCATCTCTTCAACGACTCTTTTCCACGAGCTCATAACCTGAATTTCAAGTCAGCAAGCAAGCAACTTACGACTACTCACTTTTAAAGCGAGGTTAAATAATTTCAACGCATAGCAATACAAATACAACTAGATGAGCAAACATATTAGGCCCTATCTACTTTACTAATTAGTTAAGATACCAAACCTGGCAGGGACGAGACGACTTCCCTGTGAAAGGCTGTGAAGAACCGGAAGCTCACGATGTGAGCGAGTCTCCAAAATCTAGAACTTAAGGCTCTGATACCAACTGTAACGACCCTAAAAAAATAGCCAAATCTACGCTAGGGAAATTACTCAGCTACACCGTTCGTGCAGAAATTTCGGCAGCATAACGACATAACAAGGAGAAAACCAAAATTTTTCCTGGAACCTAAAAAGTGAAAAACACTTCAAAGAGTTTCAAAGGATGCCCAACCCCCACCAAACTACAATTAAAGAATGGGTTGGGCTACAACCACAGTTCCGAGGTACATTCTCTTGGACAATTGAACAAGCAACAGAACGACAACTCAACAAGAATGAAAGTTTTCCAACTAAAAGTAAAAGAGAAAAAGAGGGTTGCGTGACCAAGAGAAACTAAAGCGGAACTTAAACATGATAGTGACAAATGAAAACCCTAAGTCAAGGAAAACAAGAAGGTAACCGGGTCCAAAAGCCTCGTCGGGTCGTCGTCGTCATCATCTGCCTCAAGGTTTCTTACCTGCAACCAAAAACCACAAAGGAGACGAGTGAGTATAAAAATACTCAGTAAGTAGCCCACTAACGTCCAAACAACCTAACATGCAACCAAACAAAACTCGCCTTCTAAACTCACTCAACCCCAAACAGGTCTCACACTTAGCACACTTCACCGTGAGCTCTCCTGCGGTAATAACTCGAGCTCCACCTTCGGTCGTGGAACTTTGATTGACGATGCAATGAGAGAAAGCAACTCTCACACCACAACACACTGGCATAGGGAAGAGTAGGTACGTATCCTACACGCCCTATAGGGAATCACCCCTAAGCCAGCATAAGATAATGGAAAGCAACTACTCCATGACGGGGGCGTACCCCATGCTCTCACAACGCAACACGCTAGCATAGTGTAGTGAGGTACGTAACAAACACGGCCTATGGGAAATCACCCCTAAGCTAGCACGGGATAATGGAAAGCAATCACTCTCGGATCTCATCGGGACGCACCCCTGTCTCACGAGCCTATCATATATCGTCAACCTAGAGGTTCCGACTCGCTCAGGCGTAACTCAGGGTTTAGTAAGTGCTGGATTTTGCGCTTCATAAGGTTATTAGGATTTTATCCCGACATCCCTACTATCCCCGACCCATTCTCAAGGGTCCCAAATTCAACCAAGTTTTCACTTTTAGCCAACCCCTCAGAGTACTCAAATTCCACTTTCAAACCACACTCTACTTGATGTCTGATTTAGCCTTACCCCAAATCCACACAAGTTTTCTCAGCTGCTTGCTTCACGTCCGTAAACGCCTCCCTAACTAGCATTCTGACATAGTCCAGACCCGCCCCGCAGGACACTCGTAATCTATGTCCCACCCCGAGTCTGTTCTCACACTCGTTGTGACTCACGTCGAGGCACTCACGTCTTTGGTCTGTTGCCATGACTACCATGGCTCACCACAAGACATCATCGCCCCTAGTATGTTGCCACACACACTGTGACTCACCACGAGACATCATCGATACACATACTCCATGCTAGTTTCTCGCCACACAAAGTTATAGGGTAACGTCACCTAAATAAGGAGCAAGGTAGGGACTACTAGCCTGGGGGTTCCATGACACAATACTCTTGACTTAGTACTAAATCATAATCGAAGATACATACTAACAATCATTCAAGCAATATAAGCTGCATATCGATTATGATCCTCAACCACACGAGCGCGAACTCAATCACGGTCGGAACCAACCTCTTTAACATACACAACAACACAATGTTTTAATCCACAAGTTGTGCAAGCCAACTCCCTCACTTATGAACTTGCTTACTGGATCAAGTTGGCAACATACATCGACTCAAGGATCCATGAACAACAAGTTCATTAAAAGAAAAACAAAAGCTCACCTAAAACAATTCCACTGATAGAAGTGATAGACTATTATCACTGTTAATGATTGATAAAAGATAATGAAAAAGAAGTGATAGACTACTATTACTGATAGAAGTGATAGGGTTCTATCAGTGATAGATGTCTATCACTGATAATTGTCCATCAATCATTAACTTATTTCCAGTGATAGACTTCTATCAGTGGTAGTTATTTATCACCATCACTGATAGTTCTCTATAACTAACTGTTTGTTGTGTGCTCTTCAAATTTTCTCATCAGATGCCAAAGTTCTTCTGTTCATAGTATTGATATTAAACTTTGAAAACAATCACAAACTTTGTATCGATGGTATGAATAGTATGATAACAACAACATTGAGTTCTATCTTGAAAAAATATATCTAAAACCAATTGTCAAAAATTACATCATGGTAAAAATGGTGGAAATTTACAGGTCCTACGATTGTGACCAACACAATGACAATAACTACATTTTGTCTGACTTCTTGCTTCACCAATCGACGGAATCCTTTGCTTTCGGGGTCTTCCTGCTTTACGTTTAACAATTGGAAGCAATGCATTCATGCCAACATCTCTCGAACTCCATTGAGAATGATTCCAAACAAGGTGGATTACACCTCCATAAGTTGTCACTCTCATCACTAATTGCACAAGAGGAGCCATCAAAACAAGCATCATTAATATGAGCAACTAAAGGATATCTTGTATTTTGATCTTTCACTAAAGTTAAAAAACAAACAACATCTTTATCTTCTTGAATTATAACCACATCCTGAGCAACATTCATCTCATAACCTAATAACATCGACAATTCAATAGAACAAATAGATCTATCCATCCGAACTTGTTTCACAATTAGATTAATAAAATCATCAAAAAACATCATCTCATAAACCAAAATTTCAATGGTCTTGTAATTCTCATAGAAATTTTTCTCATTCCATTGCCCACTATAAAAAATAACTATTGGAAGCTTCATCATAGTTTCTGCGAAAAGTAATAACAACATTAACAACATTAAGTAATATAGAAACCGATCACCACAATAGTCACTCGTATATCATTGATCAATGATATGACTGATAGTATTGATATCTATTGATCACTGATAACATTGATATCATTGATATCTCCTGATCACTGATATCATTGATAGTATTGATATCACCACAGACAATCAATTAGGATATCAAAGTCTATCACTGATAGAAATCGATCACCACATGCTAGTAATCAAAGTCGATGATTGATAGATACCGATCACCAAAGACAATCAATTAGGAACCGATGACCACAGAAAATCAATTAGGATATCAACATCGATCACCACATTCTAGTGATCAAAGTCTATCACTGATAGATATCGATCACCAAAGACAATCAATTAGCAACCGATAACCACAGATAATCAATTAGGATATCAAAGTCTATCACTGATAAAAATAGAGATCCATGTGGGATTTAACAATAAAAATTGTTGTTAACTAAGATACAATGTTTAACATTATTAATCACTATATCACCTCTATGCCAATTAGATTTATAGATGAACTAAATAACATTTATTATGGCCCTCTCTTTGTTAGGGACAAGGACCCTCCACATATCTCCATATTGGTATGATATTGTCCACTTTGGGCATAGACCCTCATGGCTTTATTTTTTTGTAACGTCCGGTTAAAAAAAAAAGGGAAAACGATTTTTTCTTCTTCTTCTTCTCTTTCTTCTTTTCCTTCTTCTTTTTCTTCTTCTCCTTCGCGTCTTCCATTCAGCCGCCGTCGTGCCCTCATTTTTTTTCTTCTTCTTCTTTTGCTCTTATACTTAAAACAATTAACCACTTACTTCTTCTTCTTCTTCCTACTCCCCTCGCCGGCATCTCCGTCTCCGACCGTCTAGCCTCACGCCGGCACGCACAGGTCGCGGCGCGCACAACTGCAGTAACAAGGAACCTCAGTTTGTTCGATTTTTTCGTACGTGGTCAATTGAATCTACCTGCGTCTTTTCATGTTGAGTCCCTCACAGACCCCTATAGGTTTGAGTCCCTCACAGACCCCTATAAGATTTGAGTCCCTCACAGACCCCTATAAGTTTGAGTCCCTCACAGACTCCTATAAGTTTGACCCATAGGGTCTCTGATGCATGTTTTACCATGCATAAATTCTCAGGAGACCAATTGCCAGAACCCATATAACATGTTCGTATACATACAATATGCATGAGGTCTCATACGTCAGTCACATGTACATATGTAATCATTATGATGCAACAATCACTTAATCATGGCATAACTTTCATAACCTTAAACTTGAGTCAATTAATCATAAGTCATAAGTACATTTACAATTTAAAATTCGTATTCAACACAAGCAGAAGTGAAAATCTCATTCTATGAAAATCCGAATAACTATGTTAAAAACTCTTTTTCAATTACTTCATTTCATTTCTATTTGGGTCCCCTCAAACCCTTTGAAATATTCCATTTTTAAATTCAAGTATTATGATTAAATCTGGGAACATCATTCTTTGAAATGAATTCTTGAGATTCCTTTTTTTGGGATCGACTTTTGAATTTAATCTTTTGAAATAGATCTTTCGTAAACAAACTTATTCCCCTTTACAAAATCATTTAGAGAAAATTCCTTACCTTATCTTGGCTTGAAACTCCTAAAGTTCCGCTCCTAACTCAAGGCTCCTCTCAATCATGCTTGATACTTTAGTTCCCTAAATCCAATCCAATTTCTTAATTAAAACACATATAAATACTTATTTTTCGAATCCAATAATATATAAGTCGAATTACCACTAACGGAGGCTCAAAACAAACTCGGAGAGGTGAAACTAATGGAAACGAACAAAGTCCGGTGAGCGGCGTCGGCAGCCGGCAGCGCGTGGCTGTAACGCCCCTACTTTTTCTATGACCAAACTCCTAGGGACATTACTACACATGCATGCATTTATAGGCCAAGAGATAAAAAGATCTTTAATAAACCTCCCATAAAAATAATTTGTCTTTAGGGATCCCATATAAAACATTTAAAACAGATAAGAGGAGCAGTTTAACACGACCTATTTAAAATCTGAAAAGTAAATCTGAACTTCAAAAACATAAAGGAACAACATCAGGTATAAAAGAAATGTGCGGAAAACATGTCTATTCCCATGGTCCTGGCAACGCGCCTCCGTCACTCGCCCTGCACGTCCTTAGCCTTACCTGAAAAACATTTTTAAAAGAAGGGGTGAGTATTGTAAAGACAATACCCAGTAAGTGACCTCGCTACCGAGGTTTGGGATATGCATACACATACAATCATGACTTTAAACTTGTTCGAAATGTACATATGCGGGACCTAAAACTTTCTCATATTGTCAGGTCTTTAATCCATGACTTCCTTTTTTATTTGTGTGGCCGACTGGTCATCCTGAGTCATTTCATTTTGAGTCCCTCACAGACCCCTGTAATAATTTGAGTCCCTCACAGACCCCTGTAATTTGACCCATAGGGTCTCTATTGCATGTTTGACCATTCACATAATAATAGTGTACATGTCATAAACATCATCGTCAATATGCAAATCATACTTTTCTCATAGACAGTTTGAAGATCATACTTTTGTAGGAAATCATGAAATATTCTCATACAAATTACTGTCATATCCTTACATGAACTACTGAAATATCCTTACATAAAATACAAAGGCATTCTCGCATAAAATGCTAGATTATTCGCGCATAAAATATTGAGATATCTTCTCATAGAATATCAAAGTACTTTCACACAAAATTTCAGGATATTCTCGTATAAAAATCATTAAATTCTTTTAAGTAAAATATCGTACTAATTTCACATAAAATATTGAAGTTCGTTTTCTTTAATCCCATTTAAAAAGATTCGGCACAAGGTCCCTTACCTTAGCTCGGAGCTCCTTACATTCCGTTTTTAACTCAAGGTTTCGCTTAGTCGAGCTCGACAGTCGAATCCCCTAAATCAAATTCATCAATTCCTTAATTAAATTTCATAATTAGAAACTTATTTTGAATCCCATCATAGTTAGGCTACATTACCACAGACGGACGCTTAAAACGAACTCGGGACGCGAAACGGAGGCAATTGGCCAGAACTGGGGAGTGGCGGCGCGTGGCCGGAGCACGGGCGCGTGGTCGAGTACTGGCGGCGCGTGTGTGGCGTGGCGCGCGCGGCGGCGTTTTTCGAGGCGTTGAGGACAGATCTGAGATGCCCACTCTCCGATCTACACAGAACCGGTCACGAAAAGTCCAAAACCGATCGCAACCTCCCTCAAAAACAAGAACCAAAATCGGACCAAAGACTTCAAGGACTGCAAAGAAGAAGCGACTTAGCGCGCGCGGCCAGGCAACGGCGAGGCGGTAGCATCGGTTGGGGTTGCGGCTTCAACGACGCGACCTCGGGGCGTTCGATCGAACTCCACGGCTCCGAGCAAGGTGGTCGACGGCGGTCGTACTCTGCGTGTAGAAGTCGGCGAACTCGATCCGGGCGTGTGGGTTCTCCCGGCGGCTAGAGTTAACGGGAAGCGACCGGTTGCAGCACTTCACGCTCGCTTCGACGATCGACGACTCCTCATGGCAACGCACGGCAGAGTGGTGAGGCTGACTGACGAAACTCGATCCGGCGTCAGGCTTGATCGGCGTCGAGCCACTCTAATCGGCAGGGGAAGACGGCCAGCCGATCCGGACGTGCAGGACTCTGTCAGGCGGCTCACGAGAAGGGGGGAGAAGGAATGAGAATAATCCCTAGGCCAAATTTCTCTAAATTACCAAAATGCCCTCCAAAACTCTCTTAATCACTAGAATGCCCTTGGCTCATTTGGATGTTTTGAGAGACCTTTCCAATTATACACTTTTCTTAACTTGCATAATATTCCTTCAAGTTGCAAAGCCACACGTTCCAAATAAATTTATTTTTCCGATAAATTAATCTAAAACACAAATAAGAGTACTTGGAGTTTTGGGGCGTTACAATCTTCCCTCCTTAAGAACTTTCGTCCTCGAAAGTTTCTACTCTTAGATTAGTTCAGGATATTTTTCACGCATTTCATCCACTCGTGCCTAAGTAGCTTTTTAAGTCCGAAAGTTTTACCACGATACTTTAACTAAATTCGTTTCCCGATTATGAAAGGTCTTCTGATCCCTTGCGAGGATTCGAACCAGTCATTCCTTATAGGTTCAGATTCCCATTCAACTATAAGGGCTTGAACTCAAAAAGCATGTGACGAGTCTGACGCATACTTTCTTAGCATAAAATCGTGGAACACATCATGATCTGCAGAGATGTGCAACAATGGTGACTTATAAGCCACGAAGTAAATTCACTTTAGAATTTTCGATCGCCCTCCAAAGCATGGACTTGGCCTCCCTTTGTGATCAAATCTCGACCCTTCGTTCAAAGCTTATTGTACAAGTTGCTAGCATTTCTGTCAAGGCATGACTCACTCGTTTTCTCACTTTTCCAGAGATGTGACTCATTAAGGGTAAAGTTTTAGCAAGCTCGTTTGGTGGTTTAGGATTATCTTGTCGAGCAATCTTTCACGGTCCTTGGTAACCTTATAAGGAACGTTGTAGAGGCAGTCTCCCTCTCAAATTTAAAACACTTAAGGTTGTAATAACTCAAAAGACCTTTGCCCCATAGCCTTCACTTGGTTCAATGGCTAGTTAGCCACTAATTGGGCGATATCTTTTCTGATGAACCTCAGTCATGTAATTAATCAACTTTGAGCCTCTCTATTAACCTACAATAACCCGCTGCAAGCTTAAAGTCATGTTTGAAGTAAGTTAAACATAGGTCTCATTTGGTTGTTATCGACACGTGAAATGTTCCATACAATCTGTCAGTCTTATTACAAAAATGCTCCGAAAATTTCGGCAGCATGAAGCATAACTACAACCATGCCAAAAATTTTCTCTAACACCTGTTTGATGGAAATTGCACTTCTAAAATCGTAAAATAAACCAATCATGCCTCCAAACTTCATTTCAGATTACACAGGGTTCAGAAACACACTATACACAGAAATGTTGAACAACCCAATATAAGTGAAACTAAGTTTCTTTAATCGTAAACAATGATCCTCCGAGGACACAAAAAATCTAACAATCAAAGTCACGACAACAACCCTAAACTAACTTTAAAATAATGTAATGAAATCCTCTTGGCTTACCTCCCGCTAAGAGCCTAAACAATTATAGGTTGTCGCATTAAGTGACAAAATTTTCATTGTAAGTTCTAGGGTTAGAACGAATCCTTTAAAGCAAGTTATTCAAGATATAACTCATACTCTATCTCTTTTAATCTTTCCTCATCATGCACAACTGGAACAATCATTCATATCACTCCCCTTAATATAACTCAACTGCTAACCACCTCGATGTTAAGCGATCTCGCGAAAAGGAATTTAGTCTTTTAAAACTCATTCTCCTTTATCCTTCACTCCCTTGAATATCCCGCTCAAGTAATCACTTGAGTATAATGCAATTTTCTTAACACCAATAGGGTTGGATACCTTACAATGGCATCCACTACATTTCTTAACTTTTCCGACTCTTTTGTCATGAAACCCTAACGTTCAAACCTTGAATACGAATGCTTTATTTTACACCTCTAGACGTTGAACTTTTCAAGAATTACAATATTCTTTTGCTAATGTTCTACTCATGAACTCGATTGTTTAATGTTTCTTGAAAGACTTTACTTAAGTGGTGTCTACCCTTTCCTTCCTTTGTCCAAACTACTTTTTTTTTATAACGTGCAAGTGAGTCTTATCTTCACAAAGATTCCTTTAAGCCTTACATCCTGAACTCGGATATTCCCTTTCTAATATCACTCACCTGAGGTCACATACTCGTCTTTTCTTAGCTTGACAAATTTCCTTCTGCTCATCTTTTGAAATCTACTTGAGCACTCAACTCCTTAGTGCCCTTTCGACTACTTCCATATCTCAGGACTTACTCTTCCCTCCTTATGCCTAAAGCAATCCTTCCGAATTGTCGTTTCTGCCCCTTCTAGGCTTGGTTTAACTAGAACGTCTCCGACAACTTTATCTCAACAATAATTTACCTTTTTTTTTTTTTTTTTTTTTTTTGAGCACTGAATCCATCAAGCCTATAAGCATTAGGGTCATTTAAGTAAAATCTCTACAACCTTCATGATGTTCGTAAAGTGATTTGAAAGTCGTCTCGGGATATCTAATCCCTGATTCATGACAGGCGCTAACTTGTCTCCAAAATCATCTTAAGGAACACTATGTGTCCTTGTACTTTTAGTGGAATAGGTCGCTCATCCACGGACGAAGAGATTTATTCTTAGCAACCACTTTCTTCCACTTCTCATCTCCCATGCACAAGCGTAAGAATACACCTTTCTCCTTTATGCAACCCCCTATTACTCCTTAGGGCGAATAAACTACTATCAACTCTTACATGGAAGGTCATGTACTTATGACTTGAGTTCTTTTACTTTACTGGAGCATTCTGTAAAGAGTATTAGAAATTACTGTTACACTCTACTTTTAATTCCATAATTAAGTCTGTCTCTTGTGTTAGGGGTAACTTTAAAAGATAGAACCTTTCTTATCTAACACTAACGCATTGTTCCTCGTGCTTACTATCCTTAAACTTGGCCTTCTTCTTTTAGTAAGATTAAGAACTTTCTCAACTATTTGTACTCGTTTGGTTATAAAGTCAAATTCACTAAAACTTCTCTTAAGAAACCATCAACCTAGCCTTTACTAAAGGAACCTTATAGTTTCATGTTTCTAATGGTCGCCAACCACTACCACTATACACTTTACTAATTGAAAGAAGTTCCTCAACTTAACCGCTATATATAGCGAAGAAGAGACTCGAAGCACTCTCCTCTATTAACTGAATCCTCTCTCCTTAACCCTCTGATTGGGGAAAAGGAAACTTTACTACATAAGGGTTCAAGGGTAACATCACCTGTTATCTCTTTCAAGTTGTACGCATACATTTAGCCCAACAGGTAGAAATTAGTGGCAAGGTTCTTATACACATTCCACAAGCTTGAATACACAAGTGACCATATGAAAGTCAATTCGTGCACAAGTTTCTGGAGTCCCGACAATCAAATCTCCTGTGTTCTCAAACTAAAACCCTAACTCCTTACTTTTCTTCCTTATACTTGTCTTTATTACGTTTATTTAGCTTAAGGTATCGCTTTTGAAACTTCGTATCATACCTATCTGTAGTATCACATTAACTGCGTGTACCCTTGTGGCTTTCCTCTCAGAGTAATGGTATAAAAAGAACGAAGTGTTTCAAGTGTCTTGAAAGAAAAACTAATTTTCATCTCAACATTAACAATCTATTTTTTTTCCCTTTACATCTCGAGCCCATTTTCAAAACACTTTTGCTCCCTTTACTTTTCACTCCTTAAATACTATAGTTATGCAATCACTTGAAGATGGAGGGACTTTATTCAGGAAACAAAGTCGAAAACTCCAAAGTGGTACGTTTACTAAATCTCATACCCTTCTATCCAACTGATCTAGCATGAATGAATGAGACCACTAACCTCTTATCGAACACATTCAAACTTTGAACTTCTCATGAGTAGTCTTAACTTTTATTATTGAAAGCTATACTTAAATAATCTAGTTTCTTAGCAACCTTTAGCACTCTAACCTCTTAAGTCTTACTCTTTACTCCTTGGTCAAAGCGGACCTTTTAATAATTCTCAACACGTGTTTTATGGCTATAAAACTTCATTTTTAGCGTAAACATTCTTAACTAAAACATTTTCCTTTCTATCATCAATAGTAGGAATCAGATGTGTTCTCTTTCCTTTCGGCGTAAGCTCACGTCAACGCTATGACGTATACGCGTATAGATTCATATATAAGCATTTCATTTATGCATTTCCTTTTCATAGACATATAGTTTAGCTCATACCTTCTCATTCTTTCTTAGTTTGGAAATTCATCAAACTTGATTTTTATATGAAAGTATCTTTACATAGAATACTAAATTTTCTTTTCATGAACAATAAAACTTTTAATTCGAAGGCATACCTGGCGGTGACCGGAACGCGTTGTTCAACCATGGGAACTACTCTGCGCTTACTCTGTAAGCAAGTCTACAGAACCCTTAAACCTAGGGCTCTGATACCAACTGTAACGCCCCTACTTTTTCTATGACCAAACTCCTAGGGACATTACTACACATGCATGCATTTATAGGCCAAGAGATAAAAAGATCTTTAATAAACCTCCAATAAAAATAATTTGTCTTTAGGGATCCCATATAAAACATTTAAAACAGATAAGAGGAGCAGTTTAACACGGCCTATTTAAAATCTGAAAAGTAAATCTGAACTTCAAAAACATAAAGGAACAACATCAGGTATAAAAGAAATGTGCGGAAAACATGTCTATTCCCATGGTCCTGGCAACGCGCCTCCGTCACTCGCCCTGCACGTCCTTAGCCTTACCTGAAAAACATTTTTAAAAGAAGGGGTGAGTATTGTAAAGACAATACCCAGTAAGTGACCTCGCTACCGAGGTTTGGAATATGCATACACATACAATCATGACTTTAAACTTGTTCGAAATGTACATATGCGGGACCTAAAACTTTCTCATATTGTCAGGTCTTTAATCCATGACTTCCTTTTTTATTTGTGTGGCCGACTGGTCATCCTGAGTCATTTCATTTTGAGTCCTTCACAGCACTCACCTTAATAATTTGAGTCCTCACAGACCCTCTGTAATAATTTGAGTCCTCACAGGACTTCTCAATAATTTGACCCATAGGGTCTCTATTGCATGTTTGACCATGCACATAATGATCTCAGGATGCCAATGTCCACACTTTTCATTAATTCATTTCATGACATACATAACATGCATGAGGTCCCATCATTCACATAATAATAGTGTACATGTCATAAACATCATCGTCAATATGCAAATCATACTTTTCTCATGAGACAGGTTTGAAGATCATACTTTTGTAGGAAATCATGAAATATTCTCATACAAATTCTTGTCATATCCTTACATGAACTACTTGAAATATCCTTACATAAAATACAAAGGCATTCTCGCATAAAATGCTAGATTATTCGCGCATAAAATATTGAGATATCTTCTCATAGAATATCAAAGTACTTTCACACAAAATTTCAGGATATTCTCGTATAAAAATCATTAAATTCTTTTAAGTAAAATATCGTACTAATTTCACATAAAATATTGAAGTTCGTTTTCTTTAATCCCATTTAAAAAGATTCGGCACAAGGTCCCTTACCTTAGCTCGGAGCTCCTTACATTCCGTTTTTAACTCAAGGTTTCGCTTAGTCGAGCTCGACAGTCGAATCCCCTAAATCAAATTCATCAATTCCTTAATTAAATTTCATAATTAGAAACTTATTTTGAATCCCATCATAGTTAGGCTACATTACCACAGACGGACGCTTAAAACGAACTCGGGACGCGAAACGGAGGCAATTGGCCAGAACTGGGGAGTGGCGGCGCGTGGCCGGAGCACGGCGCGCGTGGCTGGAGTACGGCGGCGCGTGTGGCGGCGCGTGGCGGCGTGTTTCGAGGCGTTGAGGACAGATCTGAGATGCCCACTCTCCGATCTACACAGAACCGGTCACGAAAAGTCCAAAACCGATCGCAACCTCCCTCAAAAACCAGAACCAAAATCGGACCAAGCGACTTCAGGACTCGCAAAAGAAGAAGCTTTCCGCGCGCGCTTAGCGGCAACGACGGGCGGTAGCATCGGTTGGGGGTTGCGGCTTCAACGGACGACCTCAGGGGCGTTCGATCGAACTCCACGGCTCCGAGCAAGGTGGTCGACGATCGTACTCTGCGTGTAGGGGAGTCGGCGAACTCGATCTGGCGTGTGGGTTCTCCCCGGCGGCTAGAGTTAACGGGAAGCGACCGGTTGCAGCACTTCACGCTCGCTTCGACGATCGACGACTCCTCATGGCAACGCACGGCAGAGTGGTGAGGCTGACTGACGAAACTCGATCCGGCGTCAGGCTTGATCGGCGTCGAGCCACTCTAATCGGCAGGGGAAGACGGCCAGCCGATCCGGACGTGCAGGACTCTGTCAGGCGGCTCACGAGAAGGGGGGAGAAGGAATGAGAATAATCCCTAGGCCAAATTTCTCTAAATTACCAAAATGCCCTCCAAAACTCTCTTAATCACTAGAATGCCCTTGGCTCATTTGGATGTTTTGAGAGACCTTTCCAATTATACACTTTTCTTAACTTGCATAATATTCCTTCAAGTTGCAAAGCCACACGTTCCAAATAAATTTATTTTTCCGATAAATTAATCTAAAACACAAATAAGAGTACTTGGAGTTTTGGGGCGTTACAGTGGCGACGCGTTTTGAGGCGTTGAGGTCAGATCTGAGATGCCCACTCATCGATCTACTCGGAACTGACCACCAAATGCTGAAATCGGTCGAACACCCAACGGTTCAGTAATGTTAGCGGCTGGCATTTTTCAGGCGGAGGACCTGCTGTAGGTTGGTGAGGCTTCGCGACCCAGACCATCGTGGATTTGAGACACCACAGTCGTTTGGCTTGACGAAAAACTCAGCGGTGCGGCCGACAATTTGGTGCGTGGTTCCGGCGTCTGGATCGTGAGTTCCTTTGCTATAGATCTGGCGTTCCTCGACGGCGAAACCACCCTGTGACGAAGGCTAGGCGTTCGACGGCTACAACCACGGCTCAATCGACCGATCAACTTGTTGGCAACACACGACGTGCTCGACTGTGTGGTGCACGGGCGGTGAAGCTGGAAACCTCGTCTGCGGCTAGATAAAAATTTTCATGGTGGCTGTGCAGACTTAACGACAGAGAGGGTGAAGATGGTCTCTTCGGAAACTGTGCCTCTCCAAAGCTAACCCTAATTTTACTTCTTCTTTAGAAAATTACAAAAATGCCCCTCCTCTTCCTTTTAACAACAAGCATGCCCTTAAACCAAATTAAATATTCTGAAATATGTCTTTAATTACACGAAATCCTTAATGTACTAACCTTTGAATAAAAAATACAAAACCTCAAGGCCCAATTAATTTAATTTCCATTAAATTAATCCAAAACACAAATTAAAAGGTTCTTGAAATTCTGGGGCATTACAATTATATTGATTGATAAATTATGACTATCAAATTATGCAAAAACACAATTTGCATGATCGACTTTGCATAACTCAACTTTATTTTTTCAATTTTTTTTTTTTTGAAATTTGTTATCTACCCCATGTAGGATATCACATGATCATGTTTTGTGCATAAAATGTTAGAATGAAAAATAAAATATCCTTCAATTAAGTTCTTAAGTTTTTTTAATTGACAGTGAAAATTTAATTTAAAAGCAAATTCATACCTATAATATTTCGTAAAGTAAAACAATCCAATTATGCAAAAAAATTACAATTTGTATGATGGACTTTCTATACCTTACCTTTATTATTTTTACTTTCTATTTTTTATCTAATATTTGTTTTGTATCACATGCTCATGTTTTTGCTTAAGATGTTGGTTTGATAAAAAAAAAAACAACCTTTGTTCTATTAATTTGTACTATTAGACAATGATGCAAAAATATTACAATTTAAATGATGGATTGCCCATAGCATACCTTTATTATTCTTATTTGTTGTCTACCATTTGTGTCATATCACATGCTCATATTTTGTGGCTAAAATTTTGGTATGAAAAATAAAACATCCTTAATCTAATTTCTTAATTTTTTTAACTGCCAATGAAAACTCTATTTTAATGAAAAAATCATATATATTGATGGTAAAAGTAAAACTAGTCGATTATGCACAAATATTACAATTTGCATGATGAACTTTTAACACCTTACCTTTTTATTATTTTGTTTACCTACATGTTTTGTGCATAAAATGTATTTTGTTCCTAAGATGTGGGTATGAAAAATAAAGCATCCTTCATTTATGTTCTTGAATTTTTTAACTGAAAAAAAAAACAAAATCTATATGAATGCAAGATTGACATATAACAAAAGTAAAACTAGCAAATTATGTAAAAACATTACAATTGGCATGATGCAATTCCCATGCATATATTGTAACACCCTGTGCCCGTGGATCTCTCGCGGCTCGATCAAGCGCTACTATATCATCCATGACTGCTTGTAAGAGTGAAGACACTATTCCCACAAACCAACACGGGGTCCTTTTGTCCTCACTCACATGCTCCTTAGGAAAATTTCTAATAGGTCACCCAACATAGGATTGCTCACATCCAAGCACGCTTAACTATGAAGTTCCTATGATTGAGCAATCGAAAAGGAAGGTGCACGTAGTTGGTATAGGTAGTAGCTATCAATTCTTTTAAGCCTTTCTCAACTATAATTTCATATCCTCATGGTCACTCGCATTTACCCGTCTTCCTCGGGCACCATATTTTCATATCATCAAGCTCCCACTCATTCAGATGTGGACTCGAATCATTCATGTACCCCTCTTCCTCGGGCGTCACATGCCCACCAGCTTCCACCTTGGTTCGTCCCCGAACCACATCTTACTGGGAGAGGTTCTGCTCTGATACCATTTGTAACACCCCAGGCCCAGGATTTCCTACGACCTGGTTGCGTCACTATATCATCTGTGACTGCTTGAAAGAGTGAAGACACTATTCCCACAAACCGACACGGGGTTCTTTCAGCATGCTTTGTCCTCACTCACATGCTCCTTAGGAAAATTCCAAGGAGGCCACCCAACATAGGATTGCTCCCAGCCAAGCACGCTAACTATGGAGTTCCTATGATTGAGCCACCGAAAAGAAAGGTGCACCTAGTTGGTATAGGTAGTAGCTATCAATTATTTGAAGTCTTTCTCAACTATACTTTCATATCCTCATGGTCACTCGCATGTACCCCTCTTCCTCGGGCACCATACTTTCATATCCTCAGGATCCCTCTCATTCAGATATGGACTCGAATCATTCATGTACCCCTCTTACTCGGGCGTCACATATATATTGTTTTTATTATTCATTTTTTATATATAATTCATTTTGTATCACATGGTATGCTATGTGCCTAAAATGTTGGTATGAAAAACAAAGCATCACTCATTCCATTTATTTGTATTTCTTGGGAATGATGCAAAGTCATTATAATTTGCATGATAGATTTCTCATGACTAGCATTTATTATTTCTTTTTTTTTTAGTTTTTTATGTACGATTAGTTGTGTATCACATCCCAATGTTTTATTTTTTTAAAAGAATTTATATACTTTTTTTTAGAAAACAATTGGCATAGAGAAGAGAGAGGGTCATTATAAATGTTATTTAGTTCATTTATCAATCCAATAACTTAAAAAATATAAAAAATATGAAAAGACATAAAAAGATTTAAAAGAATTGGTAGAGTTGTGTCTTGGAGTCTAATTAGACTTTAAATTATTATTTAAGTTTTGTTGTTTTTACTACGAGAGTAGTGAATAATTATATTAAACAATGTACATTAGTTAACAACATTTTTTATTGTTAATATCTCACATGGATCTCTATCTTTACTCATTGTTCAAACTCAAATATTTGATGAGAATTGTATAAATAAAAACAAAACATCTTAACAAATGAGAACTATACGTAGCATTAATCTTTAAGAATGAATGGTTTGTATTTGCAACAAAATCTTGTGGCATTGACTACCGATTATTTTTATCTTTCATGTCTACCAACGTTCAATCAATTTTCATGTTCACAAACTGTATCTTGCTAATTTATTTCTATCTTGTTGCTCTATATTGTTTTATTTTTCAAATGTACAATGTTTCCTATAATTTGTTTTTCAATAAATGTATAAATGATTAAAAAAAATTAAAGCAAAATCGTAATAAATAAAAAAAAAAAGATGGGAATTTGTATGCAAAACATCACACCGAACGTCGAAATTGTTAAATTTAAAATTTAAATATAGTTGTAAGAATTACAATCACGTTAATAAGTTTAGAGATCATATGACTTTTGTTTTGAATTACAATTAAACTGTTGCATCGATGGAATCTCATTGCGTGCATCAATATTGAATCACGTGCAAAAAACACAATTTTCCTGATCGACTTTGCATAACTTACCTTCATTATTTTCAATCTTTTTTTAAAAAATAAAAATTGTTATCTACCATATGTTGTAAATCACATGCTCCTGTTTTGTGCCTAAAATGTAGGTATGAAAAATAAAATATCCATCATTTATGATCTTAATTTTCTTAACTAACAAAACAAAAATCGTTTCAAAGCAAAATTCATATCTATATTGTTTGGTAAAGTAAAACTGGCCAATTATGCAAAACATGACAATTTCTAGGATGGACTTTCGCTAAATGTAGCTTTAATATTTTTACTTTCAATTTTTTATCTACTATTTTTTGTGTATCACATGCTCATGTTTTGTGCCTAATATGTTTGTTTGAAATAAAAAACATCATTTGTTCTATTAATTTGTACTAATAGACAATGATGCAAAAATATTACCATTTGAATGATTGATTGCCCATAACTTACCTTTATTATTATTATTTTTTATCTACCATTTGTGTTATATCACATGCTCATGTTTTGTGGCTAAAATGTTTCTATGAAAAATAAAACATCCTTAATCTAGTTTCTTAATTTTTTAATTGAAAAATTCATATATATTGATTAAGTAAAACTAGTCGATTATGCAAAAATATTACAATTTGCATGATGGATTTCTCACACCTTTCCTTTTTATTATGTTGTTTACCTACATGTTTTGTGCTTAAAATTTATCTTGTTCCTAAAATGTGGGTATGAAAAAGAAAACATCCTTCATTGATGTTCTTAGCTGCAAAAAAAAAAAAATATATATATATATATATTTATATGAATGCAAGATTGCTATTTAATTGCAAAAGTAAAACTAGCAAATTATGTAAAAGTATTACAATTGGCATGATGGAATGCTATGCCTATATATTATTTTTATTATTCTTTTTTGCATATATAATTTGTTGCTATCACATGGTATGCTATGTGCCTAAAATGTTGGTATGAAAAACAAAACCTCATTCATTCTATTTATTTGTACTACTAGTTAGTGGTGCAAAATCATTACAATTTGCATGGTAGATTTCCCATCAAGTAGATTTATTACTTTTATTTTTTATTTTTTTTATCTACGATTTGATGTGTATCACATGCTCATGTTCTGTGCCTAAAATTTTTGCATCAAAAAATAAAACATCGATTAATTAAGGTTTATAATTTTTTAACTGCCAATGAAAATTCTACTTGAGATTAATTAAGGTTTATAATTAGTCATATATTTGAGAATCAATTACTAGTAGTTGATTGTATAGTTATTTAATGGGAACCACTTACATTGTATAATCTACAAATTATGGCTTTGAAATTTCATTCATATATTAGCCAAGTCCCTTCATTTTTATTTTTCTATTAGGTATAAAAAAAATAAACAAAATATTCCGTCTATATAAACCCTCCATTGCACAATCCATTGTCAAGCATATAAACTCACTTCCTTTCAAAATATGGCTTACCCTTCAAATCTCTTTGTTCTCATTTCTCTTTTAGCTCTCGCCTTCTCCCCCATGATAAAATCAATACACGATATTAAATGAAGCCTAGCAACACAATTGAAGTGGGAAAACGAGAAACTAGATTGTTGGTCATCTCTATTTAAACTCTACGCATGCACCAGCGACTTTGCAAAACTCTTCCTAAACAGTAAAGCCAACTTAAATCCAAACTGTTGCATACGATCAAGATCATTCAACGTGAGTGTTGGCCAACATTACTCAACACCTTTGGATTTACACCAAAAGAAGTCAACATTATTGATGCTAATTGTAATATTCACATTACCCATTTAACTTGAAGGTTTTGCTCATCGACTAGCGAATTGACACCTTGAATAAAAAAATATTAATGGGCTCAATTTATTTTATGTTTATGCTTTTATTTAGAAATAAACTATTATTCTATATTTATGCTTAATTGTTGTATGTTGGATTGAGCGATGTTGATGTATCATGTTAAGGTTATTTGTAATATTTCTTGAAATTCACTATTAACTTTAATTAGCATGACATGTTCTATCTAGCTTATATTAAATTTCCACTTATTCAAACGCTCATCTCAACAAAAATTAAGGTAGGAAACTAAAGAAAACTCATTACTTAAAGAAAATCGAGCTTGTAAGAAAATTTTCATTATTGAACATAATCAACTTTAAAAATTTACCAACTTTAATAATAATAATAATATTATCTTACTATCTCAAGAATTTGTTGGGGGTAGGGGAGATTTTTTTGGACTACTTGACATCAATGATAATTTTCTAATTCCAATTGGTAGAAATTATATTAACTCCAATTTAATTATTCTTAATCTACAAACTTTAATTTTCAAACATTAATAATCATAATCTGATCTTACTATCCAATTTTTTTTTTTGGGGTAAGGAGATATTTTTGGAATATTTCAAACAAATTATAATTTTATAATTCATTATATGCCCTTCATTAATTGTTATTTCTATATTTTTATAATAATAAAATGTTTTATACTTAAGACTCGAAGAAGATTCAAATATATATTAAATTACTTAATATCTAAATAATGAATGTAATGAAATTTAACTTTCACACAGTATGCAAATTATTTAATAATAACAATACAATAGAAACTAAAGTTTGTAGATATGGAACCTATGAGCTGCGACGCGTGGTGGAAGCGCGACGACACGTCTTGGAGCGTGGAGTATATCCTTGGAAAGCTTGTGGCCCGATCAATACGGAACCTATCCTAAAACACCAAAACTCGATTGGCAAAGCAGTGAACCGGTTGAACCAATGAAACCTTGAATCTCTGTGATCGATCTGACTACGTGGTGGTGCGAAGCAGCTAGGGCTTGAACTACTGACGGCTTCGACGGGCGATCGTCTTTAGCGAATGCATCTTCGGCAAGGGTGTGTGGCATTGCGAGACGAAAACTTCAAACTACCGTCGGGAAGTGAAATGCTAACCAGACGGCTCAACTCAAGACTCGAGTGACGGTGTTACTGTTGGGTTTTATGTCCTAAAACTCGTGGTTTTGTAAACTGAATGTATATTCTATATCACAATAAAGTTGTTATTGAAATTTATTCAGTAAAGGTGTTATTGACTATTATGTATTGTGTAACCTTAATCTAATATAGAACCCTTGGCTATAGGATGAATACTTGAACTTTATGTGTGACATAAAAGTGGATCAAGTTCAAGTTATAGCCAGAACAGTCTATAGTATAAGGATAGGGTTGGGGACCTTATCCTCGGGGACACTATGGGCGCGACCCACTTTTGTAGAGAAACAAACGATGTGATCCTAAATCGCTCATGTGGAGACATGTGAGTGGGGGCGCCTATGCAATGAGTTTGCATAAGATCGATCACGCAATAGTCACTTAGACTTTATAACTCCGCCATCTTGCCTTAATCGACTATATTCATCCGATGACCTAGGTAACTCGATCTTAATCTCGAGCGCGTTCTATGGACTCTGTTTATTCGAATTATCCTTAGATTTGCATGGGTGAGAGTGGTTTCGAGACTGCCACTCAATAAGTCTGCCATTTCGGGGATAAAACCGGGTAGATAGTCGAAACATAGTTCGGCAAGATGGAATTCATTCCTACCCGCTTTAGGGATTAGTAGAAAGGTTGTTCCCTTGGCATCGACTCGGGTCTTGAACAATGGGCCCATCCTCTCATTGGCCCGAGAGGGATTTGGTTTGGTTGGTTTGGACCACAAACCAATTGTTCATTAGAGGATCAATAGAACTTAAGGAACAAGAGGTAATTACAAGGGTAAAACGGTAATTTTGACCCGGTTGTAATTACGAATGACCCGTGAAGGATCGACTTACTAATCATGGTTATATCGAGTGGACATAAATATATCTACAAAGAGGAGAGTGCAACCACCGGGCTTTAGTGGAGTGTCCTGGTTAACGAATGTTGATTAGCTAGGCTAAAGAGTTTAGCCTGCTAATCTCGTGATCGTTGGAGCTCATGATCCAGAGGTCCATTAGGTCCTCCTTACTAGCTCGGACTTAGCCTTATAACTTTTGAGAGAAAATAATTTGAATTGTTCAAATTCAAGTTTGGGAGAAAGCGTTATTTATATGTGATATATTTAACTAATCATAGCTTAATTATGAATTAATCTATGATTAATAAGAGGTGGATATATTTAAATATGATTTAAATATTGGGATCGGTTTATAGCATGAATAAGGATTCATGTTCAAAAAATCGATCGAGATCGGGCAATTTATTTAATTTAATATTTGATATTAAATTAAATTAAAAAATTAATTAATTAAATGAATTTTGAATTATTTAATTAATTATATTAATTTTAATTAAAATCAATTTAATATTGATTTTTGAATTAAAATTATATGTAAAATGAAGGATCTTCATGATTTTCATGAAAAACAAGTTGCCAACTTGCCCAATCTTACTCATCTTCAAAATTCACCAAAATTGGCCACCTCCATCTCAAAGAATCCTCATCACCCTTGAGTTGTCACTCCATTGAAGCTTTTTGAAACTTTATATAATGGTGATTTGAGGTTTTTTGTGAGAATTACACAGAAAATTCAATATTCCCGAATTAGTGACCTTTGAGGTCTTTTCTTCCAAATTCTCTCAACCAAGGATCCCACAATCCGTTCTAAGGCCTGAGGGTAGTAGGGAAGACTCTAACGGTTGTCCACGAAGTGTTCGTGCTGAAAACCATCAACCTGGTGAAGAGAATTTGATCTTCAAAATTGAGTTTTCTATCCCTCTGTTTTTCCAGCTTTGAGCATGTTTTTTATTTTACAAAATTGATCAACTTAGAGTGTTTAAGATCCAAAATTGCTTCCGTTTTCTTAATCTACACTCTTTCAATTGGTATCAGAGCAATTTTGAGCACTCAATTTGATCAATTGTGTTCTGTGGTGGTTGTTTTTTGAAATACAATTTTTCTGGGCGTCTAAAGTGTTCTTCTGGTTTTGGCAATTAAATTGAGCATCAATTTGTGCTTTATTTTCAAATTGCTCAAGTGTGTTTGAGCATTAATGTGTGTAGAATAAGCTGTAAAAATTTTGGGTCAATCGGAGTTCGGGAAGGCCTTCAATTTGAAGAGAGAAGCTCGAAAGGTCAAAGAAAACTCAAAACAGAGGCCTTTTTTTTATTTTCAATTTGCTACAGTAATTTTACAGATTCAGCCCGTGTTTTTTAAAAAGGAAGAAGAAGATGCTGACCGTTGACTTTGACCATTGACCGACTCATTGACTTTGACCGGTTCAATATTTTTTGGACCGGTTCGGCTCGATTTTGGTCCGGCTCGGTTGGTTATAGACCGGTTCTGACTATTTCGAGGCCGGTTTTTCTATATTGGGGGTTCGTTTCATCAATTGGAGGCCCGGTTCATCCTTTTACAACCCAGTTCAACCTTTTGAAGGTCCGGTTCACACATTTGCAAGCCGATTCGACCCAAATTCGAAGTGTTCGAAGTGGTTCGATATTATTTCTAGATTATTATTGTAATAATTTAGTAGTTTGCTTGCATTAGATGCCAAAATCAGTCCACTTTAGTGTGTTTAATTAATTATGCATTGTGAATGTATGTTTTAATTAAATTCCCTAATTATATGTGCATAAAGTATGCCATATAGATTTTAAAATCCCACCATAGGAAGCATGCTCCATGCATTGAAAGTATGTTATAAGTGTTATAATATATTGTATGCATGTTAATTGGGTTTCATAAGAATTAATATAAGAGTTATATTAATTTATGAAACAAATATTATATGTTTTAATTATAATTAATATAAGGGTTATATTAATTAAAAATTAAACATATAATTGCTATGCATTTATTCATGTGATGAATTTGTTTAAATGTATGTTTATTCATGTGATGAATGATGAAATAATTTATAACATAGAAATGCATGTAACCTAAGGTTAATTAATTAGTTTTAAAATGATTTTAGAACTGGAAATTAATTAGATCTAAGGTTGTCTAGTTCTAATAAGATTAGAATTAGGAAACTAATAATTTATAAACTTTGATTAAAGAGGGACTCTGACTAAGGAAGGTTCTCGCTAGGTTGGGGTACTTA
Organism: Trichosanthes cucumerina; assembly: GCA_036507285.1. Classification (NCBI taxonomy): domain Eukaryota; kingdom Viridiplantae; phylum Streptophyta; class Magnoliopsida; order Cucurbitales; family Cucurbitaceae; genus Trichosanthes; species Trichosanthes cucumerina. Next base: position 21,033,069 of record CM071843.1, on the reverse strand, counting down.
AGTCGTATCTGAAACTAACACCCCTACCCGAACCGACTGGGAGTGAATTTAATCCATAGGTTTATAAATTATCTTTCGTGAGTGGCGTTTATTAAAAGTTAATAAATTAAACTCATAGACCTAGGTTTATTAAAAGGTTAATAGACTTAGGTAATTCCAAAGATAATTGTTATATTGGTAGACTTAGGTAATATTGTTTTAGCCAAAAATATGCCTAAGTAAAAGTTTACCCAAACAGTTTAAAATACTTAGTGGGAGTGAAAAGGTATATATGATATATCAATTTCCTCTTACGCTCTCCACGATGTTCACACCGTGAGATTTATGCTCGGCCTCGTGATGTCAATAGGGCATCCCCATTCGGATGGTGTTTGCATAAATCAAGAGCAAGGTGAATGGAGAAAGTATTTATAGTAAGTGAGCGAAGGAGGTGTGTCAACACATCCTGCGGTCTCCTCCATTAGGTTGGACCATGAGATTCCCATGTTGCGCCTGCAGAGTGCCCGAAGTAGCACCATCCATTCGGAGGATGTAACATGAGATTCTAACAACTCAAACTCCGTGAAATGGATAGGATCTCTTAGGTCCATTCCCGCTTTGTCTCTCTAGAACAAAGAGCATTGTTGGGGCCGACCTCTCGAGGTCCGAAAATGGCGGTCACACTTACAAGAATTGCTAAATGTTAGTAAGTTCTTGACCAAAGTAGCGATAACTAGAATGTTATAGGAATAAGAGTTATTCCAGTATTAGCATTTAGTCAAGAATGTCTTGGTTCAAGTGAAGGAGTGATTGATCGCCTCTACGTAAGCATTACTCTGACTCACTCAAGTATCGTTGCAAAAACAAGAATGAGTTTATGGGTACGTTATTACTTTTGCTAAATTCTTAAATTCGATAGGTTACAAACAATTCACTAATAGAATTCATTCTTTTTCAAAGATGTCGAACTCTTTTATCCAGCTACTCGCCTTCAATAAACTTAGCGGCGATAATTATGGAACTCGGAAGTCAAACTTGAATACGATTCTTGTTCTTGATGATCCGAGGTTCGCCTTAACGGAGGAATGTTCTCCTCCCCGGCTTTGATCGCAAACCGAATGGTTCGGGATGCTTATGACAGATGGATTAGGGCTAATGAGAAGGCCCGAGTCTCTATATCTTAGCCAAAGATATCCGATGTGTTGTCTAAGAAACATGAGACCATGGTCACCGCAAAAGAGATCATGGGATCATTACAAAGCGATGTTTGGGCAACCGTCCTCATCGGTCCATTATGATGTCACAAAATACGCTTACAACTCCCGTATGAAGGAGGGAGCCTCATTAGGGAACATGTCCTTGACATGATGACCCACTTCACTTCAACGTGGTCAAGTAAATGGGGCAAATCATAGATGAGAGAAGTCGTAACCTTTATTATGGAATCTCTTCCAAAGAGTTTTTCGCCATTCCGCACAAATGCGGTGATGAATAAAATAGAGTATAACCTGACTACTCTTCTCAACGAGCTACAGACATTTGAGTTCCTCATGAAATCAAAAGGAAAAGAGAAGGAGGCAAATGTTGTCACTTCGAAGAAGTTCCTTAGAGGATCGTCCTCTAGGAACAAGTCTGGTCCTTCTTTTTCTAAGAATAAGGGTATTCAGAAGAAGAAGAAGAAGGACAAAGGGATGGGACAGGCTCTCGCACGCAAGGCCAAAGCCACAGGAAAATGTTTCCACTATGGTGCAGACGGGCACTAGAAGAGGAACTGCCCGAAATACCTTGCAGAAAAGAAAGCTGAGAAAGAAAAACAAGGTAAATATGATTTACTCGTTATTGAAACATGTTTAGTGGAACATGATGATTCCGCCTGGATATTAGATTCAGGAGCCACTAACCATGTTTGTTCTTCTTTTGAAACTAGTTCTGGCGCAAAGAATTGCAGATGGGGAGATAACTCTCAGGGTTTGAACAGGAGAGGTTGTCTCAGCCAAAGCAGTGGGAGCTGTGAAGTTGTTGTTTAGAGATAGATTTATTTTATTAGAAAATATACTTTTGGTTCCTGGAATCAAAAGAAATCTTGTATCTATCTCTTGTTTGCTTGAACATATGTATAAAGTGTCTTTTGATCATAATGAAGCGTTCATTTGCAAAAGAGGTGTACGAATATGTTCTGCTAAACTTGAAAACAACTTATATGTGTTAAGACCAACAGAAGTAAAAGCTATTTTGAACACCGAGATGTTTAAAACAAATTGATACTCAAAATAAAAGCGAAAACTTCTCTTAGTACCTATCTTTGGCACTTGAGACTAGGCCACATTAATCTCAATAGGATTGAGAGATTGGTCAAGAGTGGCCTCCTAAGTCAGTTAGAAGACAACTCTTTACCACCATGTGAGTCCTGTCTTGAGGGAAAAATGACTAAAAGACCTTTTTCTGAAAAAGGTTATAGATCATAAGAACCCTTGGAACTCGTGCATTCGGATCTTTGTGGTCCTATGAATGTCAAGGCACGAGTAGGGTATGAATACTTTATGAGTTTTATTGATGATTATTCTAGGTATGGTTATCTTTACCTAATGCATCATAAGTCTGAAACCCTTGAAAAGTTCAAGGAATATAAGGCAGAAGTTGAGAACACATTAGGTAAAACGATTAAAACACTTCGATCAGATCGAGGTGGAGAGTATATGGATTTGAGATTCCAAGACTATATGATAGAACATGGAATCGTATCCCAACTCTCGCCACCAATACACCTCAACAAAATGGTGTATCCGAGAGAGAAATAGAACCCTCATTAGACATGGTTCGATCCATGATGAGCTATGCTCACCGCCTAGTTCGTTTTGGGGATATGCACGTAGAAGGCTCAGATATATTTTTGAACATGGTTCCCTCTAAAAGTGTTTCAGAAACACCCTATGAGTTATGGAAAGGGCGTAAAGGAAGTTTACGTCACTTCAGGATTTGGGGATGTGACGACCATCATCACAGGTATTATTATTAATTTTATTTAACGCTCTTGTAAACGCCGTGTTTAGTTGGATTAGTGTGTTTAATCAAGCTCGGCGAGGTGGAGGCCGTAATTTTGTTTGTCTTACGTGATTTGTCTCTTTTAAGATGAGATTAGTTATGAAAATTAAAGGGAAGGTAATTTAAGGGCGTTTTGGTGATTTAGGTCTAAATTAGGGTGATCTTGGACACATGACTTAACCTAATGCATGGTATATATTTATAGCATGAGAAACCCTAATTCTATCTCTCCCACCAATTGCAACAAACCCTAGCCTCTTCTTATTGTAAACCTAAGTGAAACCCTAACACTCACCACCTTCTTCAACCTCCTTTCCGCTTCACTTAGCTCCTAGCCGGAATCCACCATCGTGCCGCCGCCAGCTGATCCGGACCTCACGTCACTCGCCGTCCCACCACCGGCCGCACGGCGTGTGCCCTAACCCTTGCCGCTCCTCACGTCCAGCCAGCCGCACGAAGTGTGCCCTAACCCTTGCCGCTCCTCACGTCCAGCCAGCCGCACGAAGTGTGCCCTAACCCTTGCCGCTCCTCACGTCCAGCCAGCCGCACGAAATTGTGCCCTAGTCCTTGCCGCTTCTCTCGTCCCGCCGGCCGCAACCACCGAACGAGGCTGCACGCAGCCATCAGATCGTGACCTCGTTCGCTCACCAACACCACCGCTGCTTTGGAACGCACGCACCGGCAGCTTTTCACCGCTGCCCGCGCAACCGCCAGCCTTGAGTCGCCGCCGCTGCTCGTGAGATCGGGGAGTGCAGCCGTCCGCAACCTCCCGTGCGCAGCCAGAAGCCCTACCGCCGCCGCCGGAAGATCGGATCCTCGTCCAGCCGTCCGCGAATTTCCACAAAGAACGTAGCCGACGAACTCGCGGTCGGCCGAGTCACCTCCTACACCGCTGTCGTGGTTTTTACAAAGAAATAGTTTGGTTGGTCGGTGAGCGTTTAATTCGAGTTTCGTGCTTAACTAGTAATATTGCGACCTATCGATAGGATTAAACGTGCGATTGAGATTTTAAGTGACAGGTTCGAACACGTCCTTGTAGGAACCGAACTTGGAACGGAGTTGGAAGTCGATTGCCAAGCGAACTAAGGAATAACGAGTTCTCGCGTGAAAACCGAGGTAAGCGGGTCACGACATCGTAATACAGTATTTAGAGTTTCGCATAATTAGGGTTTAAGGGTGAATACTTGGAGTTTGAATTCGGAAATATTGATGTGAATCAGGTTTCATTAAAAGGAGATTAGACCGGGAGTTCGATTAGATTTTGGAATAAAAATCGAAGCTTGAGGTAAGGGACCTCGTACCGAACTTTTAAATGGGAGTAAATGAAAATGATTTTCATGATTTTATGTGAAATAGTTCGTATTTTCCACATGAAAATCCACAGATATTATTTTGAGAATACGTGATATTTTATGTGCAAATATTTCGAAGTATTATGTGAAAATGACTCGTTATTTTATGTGAAAGTATTCTCGTATGTTATGTATAAAGATCCCATTATTTCATGTGAAAATAGGACAGTAGTGTGTATGAGAATGTTTCATGTTTATTACGAAAAGTATGATTTATCACCCCGTCCATGAGAAAGTATGAATGATATGTTGATGATGATAGTTGTGAGATATACACCATGAATATGTGGTGATGGGACCTTATGCATGATTTTGTATGTCACGAAATGAATTATTGAATAGTGTGGACATTGGTTATCCCGAGATCGTTGAAATGACTCGGGATGACCATCGACCTCACAATTATATGAATAGCCATGGATTAAAGACTGCAATCGATTGAATAGCCATGGATTAAAGACTGCAATCGAATGAATAGCCATGGATTAAAGACTGCAATCGAATGAGCGACCATGGATTAAAGACACAGCAATTTTATGAACGACCATGGATTAAAGACTGGCAATTTTATGAATGACCATGGATTAAAGACACGGCAATTTAATGAATAAATCATGGATTAAAGGCACGACAACTAACTATGCAAACCATGGATTAAAGACTGCAACTTTAGAAAGTTTTAATTCCCATCTATGTATGTTATGAATGAATTTAAAGATCATGATTGTATGTGTATGCATATCCCAAACCTCAGTGAGCGAGGTTACTTACTCGGGTATTGTTTATGCAATACTCACCCTTTCTTTTAAAAATGTTTTTCGTAAAGGGAAGGACGTGCGGGCGTGTGACGGGAGCGTGATTAGGACCATGGGAACCAAAGATGATTTTCCGCATAGTCTTATACTTGAACTATTTTTGTCTCTATGATTTAAATTGAAGTTGAACTTGTTTACGCTTTTAAATAGGCCAAGTTGATTTGATGTTTTTAACTGATTTTTTTGTTTTGTTTTCGGGATCCCTGGAACTATTTATGATGAATGGAAATTTCTTTTAAGTTCTTTTAAGTCTCGGCCTATAAATGCATGCATGTGTAGTAATGTCCCTAGGGATTTGGTCTTAGAAAAGTAGGGGCGTTACAGTTGGTATCAGAGCCCTAGGTTTAAGGGTTACAGAGACTTGCTTACAGAGTAAGCACAGAGTAGTTCCCATGGTTTAACAACGCTTCCAGTCACCGCCAGGTACGTTCTGACATTTTATTAAGAAAGTAAATGATTATGATATGATACAGTTTTATGCATACATAACCTTAAAAGCCCCAAGGGGTGATTCTATCTTATGATTTGAAAGTAAAGGAAACTGAGTTAGAAACTCTCTTTAATGTAGTTTTGACATAATGCCACCTAGAGGCCGAGGGAGAGGTAGAGGACGTGGTAGGGGCCGGAGGGCAAGGGAAAACATCGACGCCTTAGCCGGGATTACCCCAGATCGGGAAGAGATTACTCCACCCGCTCGAGACCTCCCCGTGACCCGCCCGTCGCCGAGAATATACTGCAGCTTGCCCCCGTGGCGACCTGAGGGAACGCCAATGTTATGACTATGATGGTGGAGGCCATGCAGAGCCTAGTGCGAGCCACAGTAGCCACCCAGCTGGCCCAAGCAAATCAGGGGCGAAACGACGCAACCCTGGAGTCCCGTTACCTGAAGGACTTCAGGAAGTATGATCCGAGATCTTTCAATGGGTCTTCCAGTGACCCCACCGTGGCGGAGTTGTGGTCGCCCTCCATTGAGACCATCTTCAGACTGATGAACTGCCCTGAGGACCAGAGGGTGTCCTGTGCGACCTTCATGCTGAGGGATGACGCGTACTTGTGGTGGGAGTCCGCCCAAGGAACCATTGTTGCCAGCGGAGAAACGATTACTTGGAATCTTTTCAAGGAAGCATTCTCAAGGAAATTCTATCCTCGCTGCAGCTCGTTGTGAAGCGGCGTAATTTTACAAATGTGTGCGAAACAGAGGGCGCGGTGGAGATATATGAGAGGGAATTTACCCGTCTGTCCCGTTTTTGCCCCGAAATGGTGGATACGTGAAGCAAAGAAGACAGAGCGCTTCATCATGGGGCTAGATGAGAATGTTCGAGGCTTTATTCAAGCATTAGCACCTCCCGATTACGCCTCGCAGTGAGAGTGGCGGAACCGATTTGGTGTGCGAGCTCGGGCTCGCACACGGCAGTGGTGGTTAACTGGGCGCGACCATAGCGAATCATAAGAGGAAGTGGGACCAGCCCATTCCACTTCACACGCCCCCAACAGTACACCGCATAGACTAGGGCATTTCCGTGCGAGTTCCAAACCGAAACCACCAATCAACAGATCGAGGAATAGCGGCGGAGATAGGCCACAGCAGCAAGGAATGTGGTAAATCGCACTGGGTAAATGTATGGCCCGGTCCCGAGCGTGTTTCAAGTGTGGAAAGGAAGGGCACAGAGCTAATATCCGCCCGAATCAAGCCAAACTAGCGAGCCACAGTTATGAGTAGTGGGCTGCTGTGTGAAGCCGACCATACAACAGAGGGAGAGCCTATGCAAGCACCATCCGAGACATCTATGGCTCGGACTCGGTGGTTTCTGGTACACTTCCATTACTTGGGCACCTCGCCTTTGTATTATTTGATTACTGGTTCTCACGACTCTTTATTTCGCATCTTTTGTAAGTCAAGTCGAGTTAGAACTAGAATAGCTGATATGATGCCCTATCTCTGCTCCACTCCTCGCGGAATAAATTTGTTAGCTAATATGAAAGTCAAGGATGGTAGTGTGACCATCGCAGACCATGAGTTAGCAAAGTGAACCTAGTGGTCCTAGATATGTTTGATTTTGATGTAATATTGGGCATGGACCGTTAGCGCGTAACCATGCTTGTATTGATTGTTTCGGGAAGGAGGTAGTGTTCACTCCTCCTAACCAACCCGCTACTGAGTTCGAGAGGCACAATGAGCAGGAAGTAGGCCTAAGGTAATTCACGCCCTTAAGGCCGAGTTATTGCATCGGGGAGCTTGGGGCGTCTTAGCCTGCATACTAGACGCAAGGTGCTCAGAAATCTCAGTGACATCAGTGCCAGTAGTGAATGAGTTTACAGACGTCTTCCCCGAGGATCTCCCCGGAATACCTCCAGTCAGGGAGGTAGATTTTAACATCAGATTGGAATTGGGGCGACGACCCGATATCCAAGGCCCCGTCTGAGAATGGCACCAGCAGAGTTGAAAGAGCTAAAAATGCGATTACAAGATTTGCTAGACAAAGGGTTTATACGCCCAAGCGTTTCACCCTGGGGAGCACCTGTATTGTTCGTGAAAAAGAAAGACGGATCCATGCGCCTGTGCATAGATTACAGGGAGTTGAATAAAGTTACAATCAAGAATAAATATCCTCTCCCAGGAATAGATGATTTGTTCGACCAATTGCAAGGAGCGGCGGTGTTCTCTAAAGATCGATCCGAGATCGAGCTACCATCGATTGAGGATCGTGAAGGATATCCCTAAAAACGAAGATTCGATCACGATATGGGCATTACGAGTTCACGGTGATGCCGTTTGGCTTGGACCAATGCTCTGCCGCATTCATGGACTTAATGAACCGTTTGTTCAAGGAGTTTCTTGATACGTTCGTGATTGTGTTCATCGATGATATATTGATATACTCCGTGTGTGATGAAGAACATGAAATGCACTCGAGGAAAGTCTTACTCACACCGAGAGAGAATAAGTTGTATGCAAAATTCTCCAAGTGTGAATTTTGCCTCGAGCAGTATCCTTTCTAGGGCATGTGGTGTCCGTTTGAGTCTCTGTTGATCCAAAGCAAAGTGGAGGCCGTCACACGCTGGCCTCGTCCCACCACGCTTCACAGGTACGTAGTTTTACGGGTCTTGCAGGATACTATAGGCGTTTAGATGCATGAGATTTTGCCAAGATAGCCATGCCTATGACTCACCGACGCGTAAGGGAAACTCTTTTGTTTGGGATGATGCTTGTGAAGCGAGTTTCCGTGAACTCAAGCCACGATTAGTGTCGGCCCCGATTCTTACAGCCTCCCGAGGGAACAGGGAGCTTTGTGGTTTACTGATGATGCTTCCAAGAAAGGGTGGAAATTGCATCGATGCAAAGACGGTAAAGTAATAATAGCTTATGCATCCCGACAATTGAAGACGCACGAGAGGAACTATCCAACTCATGACACGGAACTAGCAAAGCGTGGTATTTGCGTTAAAAATGCTGGAGACACTACACCGTATGGCGAAGAAAATTCAGATTTTTACGGATCATAAAAATCAAAAGTATCTGCTTCACCCGTAAGGAATTGAACATGAGGCAACGCAGATGGTTGGAATTGGTGAAAGATTATGATGTTGACATACAACATACCATCCCTGTAAGGCTAATGTAGTGGCCGATGCCCTCAAAGAGAGCTTGATGCATCTTGCTGCCGCAGTAGTGACAGACAGCGTAGAGAGTTACTGAGCAGAGTTTGCTCGAGCCGAAATTGCAGATGCTAGTAGGAAAGACCACACTCTTCGCTTAGCCCGATTAACAGTCAACCAAACCACGAGGCGGCGTATTATATAGAGGCTCAAAGCAGTGGACCCTCGCTTGGGAAAAACTTCTGCGGTAACTACGGTGTGAGTTGACAGAGTTTTCCCTATCCACGATGGGAGGATTGCTATTTCGTGGACGTTTGTGTGTGCGACGATGACAAGTCGAGAACCGAGATCTTGAACGCAAGCCCATAACTCACCATTTTCTATGCATCCCGGCGGTACCAAGATGTACCGAGATCTCAAAACAATCGTTTTGGTGGTGCAACATGAAGCGCGACGTGGCAGAGTTTGTCAGCAAGTGTTTGACTTGTCAGCAGGTGAAGGCACCTAGACAGAGGCCCGCAGGATTGCTACAACCGTTACATGTGCCTCAGTGGAAATGGGAGGAGATCTCTATGGATTTCATAGTTGGATTGCCTAGAACTTTACGAGGTTACACAGTGATTTGGGTCATAGTGGACAGGTTAACAAAGTCAGCACATTTCATACCAGGGAAACCCACCTATTCTACAGATAAGTGGGCACGGCTTTACCTGGAAGAGATAGTCCGTATACATGGAATCCCAATCAAGATTATTTCGGATAGGGATCCACGCTTTCACCTCCAACTTCCGGAGGAGTTTACGAGAGCTTTGGGTTGCAGATTGAACTTTAGTAATGACCTTTTCATCCACGAGCGGATGGGCGATGAACGATTAAATCGATATTAGAGGATATGTTGCGAGCTTGCACTTTAGATTTCCCGGCGGTTTGGGACACTCATTTACATCCGATGGAGTTTGCCTATAACAACGATTATCGATGACCATCGGAATGGCTCCATTTGAAGCTCTCATGGAAAACGTTGCGAGAACTCCGCTTTACGGGAGGAGGTTGGTGAACGCCAGATTGTTGGGTCCAGAATTAGTTCGGATCACTAATGAGGCAATGCAAAAGATCGTGGCACGAATGCGGACCACCAAGTCGGACAAAAGAATTATGCCGACACGAGATTTAAGGGACCTAGAATTCGAGGTTGGGGACCACGTGTTTCTTAAGGTGGCTCCAATGAAGGGAATTCTAAGGTTTGGCCGTAAAGGGAAGTTGAGTCCGCGATTCATCGGACCATTTGAGATTTTAGAGAGGATTGGCAAAGGTGGCCTCTGATTAGCACCGCCGCCTTCTCTGCGCAAATTCTCATGACGTGTTTCATATCTCCATGTTGAGAAAGTATGTTCCGGACCAGACTCATGTCGTAGACTTGAACCGCTGCGCGATTAGCGTAAGATCCGAGTTATGGCGAACGGCCGAATGCATGACATCATTGCAAGAGATCGAAAGACCCTCCGTAACCGTGAGATCAGCTTGGTTAAAGTATTGTGGCAGAACCACCGCACGGAAGAAGCTACCTGGGAACGAGAAGAGGAAGTGCGAGCTAAATACCCAGAGCTATTCCAGGAATAGGAACTTTCGAGGACGAAAGTTCTTAAGGAGGGAAGATTGTGACGACCATCATCACAGGTATTATTATTAATTTTATTTAACGCTCTTGTAAACGCCGTGTTTAGTTGGATTAGTGTGTTTAATCAAGCTCGGCGAGGTGGAGACCGTAATTTTGTTTGTCTTACGTGATTTGTCTCTTTTAAGATGAGATTAGTTATGAAAATTAAAGGGAAGGTAATTTAAGGGCGTTTTGGTGATTTAGGTCTAAATTAGGGTGATCTTGGACACATGACTTAACCTAATGCATGGTATATATTTATAGCATGAGAAACCCTAATTCTATCTCTCCCACCAATTGCAACAAACCCTAGCCTCTTCTTATTGTAAACCTAAGTGAAACCCTAACACTCACCACCTTCTTCAACCTCCTTTCCGTTTCACTTAGCCCTAGCCGGAATCCACCATCGTGCCGCCGCCAGCTGATCCGGACCTCACGTCACTCCGCCGTCCAGCCAGCCGCACGGAAGTGTGCCCTAACCCTTGCCGCTCCTCACGTCCAGCCAGCCGCACGAAGTGTGCCCTAACCCTTGCCGCTCCTCACGTCCGGCCGGCGCGCGACGGTGTGCCCTAACCCTTGCCGCTCCTCACGTCCGGCCCGGCCCACCGCGCGAGAAATTGTGCCCTAGTCCTTGCCGCTTCTCTCGTCCCGCCGGCCGCAACCACCGAACGAGGTCGCGCGCAGCCATCGATCGTGACCTCGTTACGCTCACCAACACCACCGCTGCTGAGGAACGCGCGACGGCAGCGACACCGCTTCGTCTGCGCAACCGCCACCCTTGAGTCGCCGCGCCGCTCGTGAGATCGGGGAGTGCGGCCGTCCGCAACCTCCCGTCGCGCGGCGGAGCCCTACCGCCGCCGCGAAGATCGGATCCTCGCCCACCGGCCGCGAATTTCCACAAAGCGGCGCCGACGAACCTCGCGACGGCCGAGAGTCACCTCCTACACCGCGTCGTGGTTTTCAATGACAGCAGTAGTTTGGTTGGTCGGTGGCGCGCGAATTCGAGTTTCGTGGCTTAACTAGTAATATTGCGACCTATCGATAGGATTAAACGTGCGATTGAGATTTTAAGTGACGAGTTCGAACACGTCCTTGTAGGAACCGAACTTGGAACGGAGTTGGAAGTCGATTGCCAAGCGAACTAAGAATAACGAGTTCTCGCGTGGCAAACCGAGGTAAGCGGTCACGACATCGTAATACGATATTTAGAGTTTCGCATAATTAGGGTTTAAGGGTGAATACTTGGAGTTTGAATTCGGAAATATTGATGTGAATCAGGTTTCATTAAAAGGAGATTAGACCGGGAGTTCGATTAGATTTTGGAATAAAAATCGAAGCTTGAGGTAAGGGACCTCGTACCGAACTTTTAAATGGGAGTAAATGAAAATGATTTTCATGATTTTATGTGAAATAGTTCGTATTTTCCACATGAAAATCCACAGATATTATTTTGAGAATACGTGATATTTTATGTGCAAATATTTCGAAGTATTATGTGAAAATGACTCGTTATTTTATGTGAAAGTATTCTCGTATGTTATGCATAAAGATCCCATTATTTCATGTGAAAATAGGACAGTAGTGTGTATGAGAATGTTTCATGTTTATTACGAAAGTATGATTTATCACCCTGTCCATGAGAAAGTATGAATGATATGTTGATGATGATAGTTGTGAGATATACACCATGAATATGTGACTGATGGGACCTTATGCATGATTTTGTATGTCACGAAATGAATTATTGAATAGTGTGGACATTGGTTATCCTGAGATCGCTGAAATGACTCAGGATGACCAGTCGGCCTCACAATTATATGAATAGCCATGGATTAAAGACCTGGCAACTGATTGAATAGCCATGGATTAAAGACCTGGCAACTGAATGAATAGCCATGGATTAAAGACCTGGCAACTGAATGAGCAGCCATGGATTAAAGACCTGGCAATTTTATGAACAGCCATGGATTAAAGACCTGGCAATTTTATGAACAGCCATGGATTAAAGACCTGGCAATTTAATGAACAGTCATGGATTAAAGGCCTGACAACTAACTATGCAGCCATGGATTAAAGACCTGGCAACTTTAGAAAGTTTTAATTCCCATCTATGTATGTTATGAATGAATTTAAAGATCATGATTGTATGTGTATGCATATCCCAAACCTCGGTAGCGAGGTTACTTACTGGGTATTGTTTATGCAATACTCACCCTTTCTTTTAAAAATGTTTTTCAGGTAAAGGGAAGGACGTGCAGGGCGTGTGACGGGAGAGCGTGATTAGGACCATGGGAACCAGCATGATTTTCCGCATAGTCTTATACTTGAACTATTTTTGTCTCTATGATTTAAATTGAAGTTGAACTTGTTTACAGTTTTAAATAGGCCAAGTTGATTTGATGTTTTTAACTGATTTTTACTGTTTTGTTTTCGGGATCCCTGGAACTATTTATGATGAATGGAAATTTCTTTTAAGTTCTTTTAAGTCTCGGCCTATAAATGCATGCATGTGTAGTAATGTCCCTAGGGATTTGGTCTTAGAAAAGTAGGGGCGTTACAGGGGATGTCCGACACATGTGTTGGTGTCCAATCCAAAGAAATTGGAACATCGTTCAAAATTATGCCTATTCGTATGATACTCCAAAGAAACGAAAGGTGGTCTGTTTTATGATCCTCAAGAGAACAAGGTGCTTGTGTCGACAAATGCCACGTTCTTAGAGGAAGACCACATGAGAGATCATCAACCTCGTAGTAGGATTGTCTTAAGTGAAATTTCCAGGGAAGCTACAGATAAATCAACAAGAGTTGTTGATAAAGCTGGTCCTTCTCAAGAGTTGAGAATGCCTCGACGTAGTGGGAGGGATGTTAGACAACCTGACCGTTACATGGTTTTGACTGAAACCCAAGTCTTCATACCTGATGATGGAGTTGAGGATCCATTGACCTATAAACAGGCAATGAATGATATAGATAGGGACGAGTGGATTAAAGCCATGGACCTTGAAATGGAGTCAATGTACTTCAATTCGATCGAAAACTTGTAGATCAACCGGATGGTGAAAGACCTATCGGTTGCAAGTGGATCTACAAGAGGAAACGATATCAAGCCGGTAAGGTTCAAACCTTTAAGGCTCGACTTGTGGCAAAGGGTTATACCCAAAGGGAAGGGGTGGACTATGAAGAAACCTTCTCCCCTGTTGCCATGCTTAAGTCCATTAGAATACTCTTGTCCATTGCCACGTTTTATGACTATGAAATTTGACAAATGGATGTCAAGACAGCCTTTCTTAATGGCAATCTTGAAGAGAGTATCTATATGGATCAACCGTAGGGTTCATAGTTCAAGTCAAGAACAACAAAAGGTTTGCAAGCTTAAACGATCTATCTATCGATTGAAACAAGCTTCTAGATCCTGGAATATAAGATTTGATACTGCAATCAAATCTTATGGCTTTGAACAGAATATTGACGAGCCTTGTGTTTACAAGAAGATAGTCAATACCACTGTAGCTTTCTTAGTTCTATACGTAGATGATATCTTGCTCATTGGAAGTGATGCAAGGTTCCTGACTGGCGTCAAGCAATGGCTAGCAACCCAATTCCAAATGAAAGATTTGGGAGAGGCTCAATTTGTCCTTGGAATTCAAATTGTTCGGAATCGCAAGAACAAAACGCTAGCACTGTCTCAGACATCTTATATTGACAAGATGTTGGTTAGATATAAGATGCAGAATTCTAATAAGGGTTTATTACCTTTCAGGCATGGAATTCATTTGTCTAAGGAACAGTGTCCTAAGACACCTCAAGAAGTTGAGGACATGAGACGCATTCCCTATGCATCAGCTGTCGGTAGTCTGATGTATGCCATGTTATGTACTCGACCCGACATATGCTATGCAGTGGGAATAGTCGTGCAGATATCGCCTCTATTCCGAGGATATGATCACCGGATCGCCATTAAGAACATCCTCAAATATCTTAGGAGAACGAGGGACTATATGCTTGTGTATGGTGCAAAGGATTTGATCCTTGCGAGGATACACCGACTCGATTTTGATGATGTGTGATTCGAGGAAATCCACATCGGGATCGATGTTCACTCTTAACGGAGGAGCTATAGTATGGAGGAGTATAAAGCAAGGTTGTATTGCGACTCCACCATGGAGGTTTGAGTACGTCGCGACTTGCGAAGCGGCGAAGGAGGAGGTCAGTATGGCTTAGGAAGTTCTTGACCGATTTGGAAGTTGTTCCAAATATGAATTTGCCTATCACCCTTTATTGTGATAATAGTGGTGCGATGGCAAATTCCAAAGAACCTAGAAGCCATAAGCGCGAAAATCACATAGGGCGCAAATATCATCTCATCAGGGAGATTGTGCAACGAGGAGACGTGATTGTCACGCAAATGGCTTCGGAGCACAACATTGCTGATCCGTTTACAAAGCCCCTCACGGCTAAAGTGTTTGAAGGACACCTAGAGAGTCTAGGACTACGGGTTGTATAGTAGGGGCGCTTTTTTCTTTGCTCAAAGATGTTTTACCCTACGAGACGTTTTAGTCCAAGTGGGAGATTGTTGGGTTTTATGTCCTAAAACTCGTGGTTTTGTAAACTGAATGTATATTCTATATCACAATAAAGTTGTTATTGAAATTTATTCAGTAAAGGTGTTATTGACTATTGTGTATTGTGTAACCTTAATCCAATATAGAACCCTTGGCTATAGGATGAATACTTGAACTTTATGTGTGACATAAAAGTGGATCAAGTTCAAGTTATAGCCGTGCAATGGTCTATAGTATAAGGATAGGGTTGGGGACCTTATCACCGGGGACACTATGGGCGCGACCCACTTTGTAGAGAACAAACGATGTGATCCTAAATCGTTCATGTGGAGACATGTGAGTGGGGGCGCCCTATGCAATGAGTTTGCATAAGACTGGACCGCGCAATAGTCACTTAGACTTTATAACTCCGTTTACTGTCTTAACTGACTATATTCATCCGATGACCTAGGTAACTCGATCTTAATCCTGAGCGTTCTATGGACTCCTGTTTATTCGAATTATCCTTAGATTTGCATGGGTGAGAGTGGCTCGAGACCGCCACTCAATAAGCTCCGCCATTTCGAGGATAAAACCGGGTAGATAGTGGGAACATAGTTCGGCAAGATGGAATTCATTCCTACCCGCTTTAGGGATTAGTAGAAAGGTTGTTCCTTAAATCGACTCGGGTCTTGAACAATGGGCCCATCCTCTCATTGGCCGAGAGGGATTTGGTTTCTTGGTTGGACCACAAACCAATTGTTCATTAGAGGATCGGTGGAACTTAAGGAACAAGAGGTAATTACAAGGGTAAAAGCGGTAATTTTGACCCACCAGTAATTACGAATGACACATGAAGGATCGACTTACTAATCATGGTTATATCGAGTGGACATAAATATATCTCTGATTAGGAGAGTGCAACCACCGGACTTTAGTGGAGTGTCCTTGGTTAACGAATGTTGATTAGCTAGGCTAAAGAGTTTGGCCTGTTAATCTCGTATCGTTGGAGCTCATGATCCAGTGGGTCCATTAGGTCCTCCTTACTAGCTCGGACTTAGCCTTATAACTTTTTGAGAGAAAGAATTTGAATTGTTCAAATTCAAGTTTGGGAGAAAGCGTTATTTATATGTGATATATTTAACGAATCATAGCTTAATTATGAATTAAACTATGATTAATAAGAGGTGGATATATTTAAATATGATTTAAATATTGGGATCGGTTTATAGCATGAATAAGGATTCATGTTCAAAAAATCGATCGAGATCGGGCAATTTATTTAATTTAATATTTGATATTAAATTAAATTGAAAAATTAATTAATTAAATTAATTTTGAATTATTTAATTAATTATATTAATTTTAATTAAAAATCAATTTAATATTGATTTTTGAATTAAAATTAAATGTAAAATGAGGGATTTTCATGATTTTCATGAAAAACAAGTTGCCAACTTGCCCAATCTTACTAATCTTCAAAATTCACCAAAATTGGTCACCTCCATCTCAAAGCATACTCATCACCCTTGAGTTGTCATTCCATTGAAGCTTTTTGAAGCTTTATATAATGGTGATTTGAGGTTTTTTGTGGGAATTACACAGAAAATTCAATATTCCCGAATTAGTGACCACCAAGGATCCCACAATCCGTTCTAAGGCCTGAGGGTAGTAGGGAAGACTCTAACGGTTGTCCACGAAGTGTTCGTGCTGAAAACCATCAACCGGGTGAAGAGAATTTGATCATCAAAGTTGAGTTTTCTATCCCTCTGTTTTTCTAGCTTTGAGCATGTTTTTTATTTTACAAAATTGATCAACTTAGAGTGTTTAAGATCCAAAATTGCTTCCGTTTTCTTAATCTAAACTCTTTCAGGTACGCATAAAAAGAAATATCGCAAGATCTTCAGTGTTTCACGACAGCTAAATGACGCTTAGTGGGGTTGATGAAACCGACGAAGACTTGGTTGCAGATTGGAAGACACATGCGAGGTGAAGAAAGGGGTTGGTCGATAAGGTGAATAGGGAAGAAGGAGATGCATAGTTGCCTATTGTTTCGTGATGTAATAAGACAAAATGTCTTGGAAATCCATAATTTCCTTTCCTTGTTACCTCTTTGCCCTTCCACTTTCTTTAAAACTACAACAAATGCTACAAACTTAAATTACTACTTTGCCTATTTCTTTTCCATTAGACCACAATTGCTTATTTTTCCTAGTTGCACCAATTTAAATAGAACAAATCTGAAAATCCAAAAGTCAATTAAAATATTTCCAATAAGTTAATTCAAAGTACAACCTAAAAGGTACATGGAAATTGTAGGGTGCTACATTAATGTTAAAAAAAATTGTTAACTATACCTTCGTTTTTCACAATTGTTGAGATTTGAAATTGAAACGCTTTAAATTATTGTTTTTATTTGCTTGCATGTGTAGATCTTAGAGGGGATTTCACTCATGGTTTTATTTTTTGTTTTTCATTTTAATATGATGCTTATAAATGATTTTCTCGTTGGGTTTTTCTTAACTAATTTAAAACCTTAGTTTCAATTATGAAGCCATATGTTCAAAACAAAAGTTTTGTTTTTTTTAAAATATATATATTTTTTTAGAAAACAATTGGCATAGAGGGGGGAGTGTTGGGAGTGAGACCAAAGTAACACATCGTATAGAGAAAGGGAAGATCATGGGTATATAAGCTAGGGATAGTATCTTCATTGGTATGCAACCTTTTAGGTGAAACCAAAAGATAAGCCATGAGGGCCTATGCCTGTTGGGATTTATGCCCTCATCTTGTGTAATATTGATCAATTAAATAAAGTGTTATTTGTTTTGATAAGATTACAGTCTTGCTTTTATAAATCCAAAGCTCCAAGGTTATAACGTTTATCTTGAAATCAGTGTAGTGGACACTATTTGGATTTAGTTCAAGATTATAACCTAAATAGTCTATGGTATAAGAATAAGGTTGGAAACCTCATTCTGGTAACACCATGGATGCGACCCACTTTGTAATTAGTACAAATGAGGTAATCCAACTCATTCATTTAGTTGACAAGCGAGTGGAGGAATCCTGTATGAAGAGTTCATACAAGACTGGATCGCAAATTATTAGTCTAACCAGTAGAACACCGTTAACAGGATAAGACTAGTAATTTATAGATGGTCATTAGTAACTCGACCTTAATCCTAAGTTAAGAACTCCTGCTTATAGGGGTTGGTCCTTAGGCTAGTGTGGGTGAGAGTGGCCTGTAGCCGACTCAATAAGCCTACCTTCTCAGGGACAGAAC
The DNA here is from genome assembly GCA_036507285.1 of Trichosanthes cucumerina. Taxonomy (NCBI): domain Eukaryota; kingdom Viridiplantae; phylum Streptophyta; class Magnoliopsida; order Cucurbitales; family Cucurbitaceae; genus Trichosanthes; species Trichosanthes cucumerina. The sequence continues at coordinate 21,014,800 of CM071843.1, read as the reverse complement.
CTCGTAGGTAGCTGGGAACTTAACTGTGCAAAATGGAATTCACTCATTCCTCTACTAAGGAATTAGATAGGTTGTCCCCTTAAGAACATACTCCAGGTCTTGAACAACGGGACCCCACCCTCTATGAGGGTATGAGTCTAAGGTAGGACCTTAGACTTGTTGTTCATAAGAGGATCAGTGGTGCTTAAGGAGCAAAGAGGTAATCACAGAGGTAAAACTGTAATTTGACCCAGTTGTGATTACGAACAACATTTGACGGGTCGATTCATGGGTAATGACTATATAAGTGGACACAATGATATCTATAGTGAGGAGAGCGCAGCTACAAATCTATAGTGGAGTGACTTGTAGTTAATGAATATTGATTAACTGGATCAAAGAGTTTGATCAGTTAATCTCACATCATTGAATCTCATGATCTGTAGGTCCATTAGATCCCTCCGTTGGCTCAATTTTGTAAAATTGAGGGTATAAAGTTAGGAGTGAAATTGAAGTGTTCAAGTTCAGACATGAGATGTTATATCTATTATATATGATATCATTGATATAATATATAGTTTTAATGTGAATTAGATTCATATATAAACTGTGTACTAAAGAGAGAATAAAGGAGGGGTAGGATGGTAATTTCCATCACATTCCCCTATATATATGGTTGCATGAGATGCAACTAGGGAAAGACATTCTAAGTGATTCCTAGCCTTTTTCTTGTTGTTGGAAAAGTCCCAAAGTAACAAACATCTCTCTCACAAAACACCTCACTATTCCTAAAGGGAACCCACCTTCCTCCCTCACCTAGAGAACAACGGAGAAGATCCGGTGGTAGTGTCGGTGTTCGTACGAGTTCGTATTGCTGAGATCGTGACCGTTGGAGAGAGGAGCACTCGAAGAAAGGTTCTTCAAAGGTAACATTCTTGTTGTCCATTCTATTTTATGCTTAATCTTGTTATTTGTGTTCTTGAATAAGTCGTTGTAACTAAATCAATAGCACGCGATTCGCAATCGCTTCCGCTGCGGGGACATCGATTCCTTTCAATTGGTATCAAAGCCAAGTTGCGTTCTTGATTTATGTTCTGGATTTTTCAAGAATAAGGTGGGATTTTACTGTTTTTGCATGAGATGTATGAACAGTTTTGCAAAATTAGATGTTTTCAATTTTGGCACTTAGATTTACAATTTTCATTGAAATGTTCAATGTAAGGGCCCGAAGTTTTGGACAAATTTTGATTGTAAATTGAGTCTGTAAGTCCGTGTCGATTGAGGCAAAGCGGTCGCTGAGAAGATCGGAGCAAAAACGAGCAAGGAATGGTGATTCCATGTGTTGTCTGTGTGCAGCGTTGCAACGTTGCGCTTGCGGGAGATGGCGCGAACAGGAGGCAGCATTGCAACGCTCGGCAGAAGACGACAAAGGCAACGTTGCAACACCAAATATGTTTCACGCAAGGAGCAACGGGCAGAAAACGTTTTTTTATTATATATATTAATTATAAAAAAAATTTATATTTAATATATTTGTGATATTTAATTTTAATTAATATAATTAGATTATATTAATTAAAATTAGTTATAGGGTGCCAAAATTGGTCTAATTTTTGCTATTTTAATTATGCTATTGTTGTGTAATTATTGTCATGCATAGTGTGTGCTTGTATTTTAGAAATCCCACCTTAGGTTAAGCATTTTCATGCATCATTTATAATATAAGGAGTTATATTATATAGTTTGCATGATTAATTAATATAAGCTTGTTATATTAATTTTTGGACAACATTGACATGCATTACTTTTCATGAGATGAATATGCTATGAATGTCTTATTATTCATGTGATGAATGATCAAACACTATAACATAGTATGCATGTCACCTAAGGTTAATTATTAGTTTTAAAATGTTTAGAACTTGGAAATAATAGACCTTAGGTTATCTAGTTCTAATTAGATTAGAATTAGGAACAAGGTAATTTATAAGCTATGATTAAAAGAAGAACTTTGTCTGAGGAAAGTTCTGTCTAGGCTGGGGTATTTAAGTTGACGGAAACGGAACACCCCTACCATGAAACTGACCTGGGAGTGAAATTTAATAAGAGAGTCTTATAAATTACAGTAACGTCAGCGGGTTTATTAAGGGGTTAATAAACTAGAAATCCTAGGTTTAATATAAGGAGTTATACTAACAAACTTAGGAATAAATCAATATAAGATTTATATTGAATATCAATGTAAAAGTTAGGTTGATAGAGTAAGGTAAAACCATTAGCCGGGTTTTAGCCTAAGAAAGATTCCTATAAACTTAAAGTATTCAGTGGGAGGAAAAAGTGTATGAGATACATATTTTTCCACCTACGCTATCTCCGGGAAGTTCACACCATGAGACTCATGCTTAGCCTCGTGGCGCAAACGGGAGCGTCCCCCTTCGGATGGTGTTTGTATGAGTCAATATCAAGGTGAATGGAGAGGGTACTTATAGTGAGTGGGAGCAGGTTTAGTGAAAACAAAACCTATGGTCTCTTTTGTGGGTTTACACCGTTAGACCACTATGGTCAGCTTGCTAGTTTGGCCTGGACCAGACAATCCCTTCGGAGGGCTTGATCATTGGGGATCTAACACAGTAGACTCCTGAAAGGGATAAAGATTTCCTTAGACTATTTTCCAATCTAGTCCTCCCTTCGGCGAATTTTATTGGATCGAGACTCTGGGATCTAATGATAAAGGGTTACACTCACGGGGTACATAAGTTGTGTATGTATCCAAACCGAAAAATTTTAACTAAAACCTATAGGAATAAGAGTTATTCTTGTATTAGGTTTTGGTCAACAGTGTCTTGATCCAGAGGAGAAGTGTTTTTGATTACCCTTCGGTGTCATACATTCTAAACCGTTGGAGTATCATTGCAAATTTAAAAGACCTAGGAATCATTTGATAATTAGCTAAAACATGACTGGATTAGAGTTATAGCAAGAAACTCATACAAGTTTGTTTGTAAATTTTCAACAAAAATGTCTATCTCTATAATTTCCTTATTGTGTGCGGAAAAGTTAACTGGAGAGAATATAATGACATGGAAAAACAAACTTAACACTATTTTGGTAATGGATGATCTGAAGTTTCTGCTAACTGAGGAGTGTCCTCAAGTGCCAGGCTCGAATGCGTCACGAAAGGTTCGTGATGCATATGATCGATGGATCAAGGCCAATGATAAGGCCAAGGTCTACATGCTGACAAGTATGTCTGACATATTAGCCAAGAAGCATGAGGGCATGATTACCGCCAAGGAAATCATGGATTCTGTGCAAGGTATGTTTGGACAGCAGTCCACACAAGCCCGACATAATGCCCTAAAGTACATATTAACCTCAAGGATGCCAGAGGGTACATCTGCTCGGGATCATGTCCTAGATATGATGGTGCACTTTAACATCGCGGAGTCGAATGGTACTTCCATCGATGAGTCGAGTCAGGTCAGCTTCATTCTGGAAAACCTTCCAGATAGTTTCCTGCAGTATAGAAGTAATGCTGTTATGAACAAGTTTACTTTTAATCTTACCTCCCTTCTGAATGAACTCCATACCTTTCAGTCTTTGATGAAAATTCAGGGATCAAAAGGTGAGACAAATGTTGCAAGTAGGAGTTATCACAGAGGTTCGGCCTCTGGGACAAAAACAGTGGCTTCATCTTCTTGTAACCTGAGAGGTAAGAAGAAGAACATGAAGAAGGTTGGTAAAGGGAAACAAGCTGACAAAGCTGCCGCCCAGAAGGGCAAGAAAATCAAAGACGTTGCTGATAAAGAAAAGTGTTTCCACTGCAACGAAGACGAGCATTGAAAACGGAATTGTCCGAAGTACATTGCAGAAAAGAAGAAGGAAGGTAAAATATGATTTACTTTGCCTAGAAGCTTGTTTCGTGGATAATGATAAAACGATTTGGATACTTGATTCGGACGCCACTAATCATGTTTTCTCTTCTTTTCAGGGAATTGATTCCTAGCAGCAGCTACAGCAAGGAGAGATAACGCTCTGGGTTGGAAATGGAGAGGTCATCTCAGTTGTAGCAGTAGGCACAATGAATCTTTATTTTGGCAAGAAATATGTATTGTTGAACAATGTATTAGTGAAACCAGGGTTTACTAGAAACATTATTTCCATTCCTTGCCTTATTAAACAATGTATTTTTTTTTCATTTTCTATGAATAAAGTGTTTATTTTGAAGAAAGGTTTAGAAATATGTTCAGCTTCATTAGAAAATGGATTGTATGTTTTAAGAACTAATTCAGTCAAAATGGTTTTGAACACTGAATTATTTAAAACTACAAACGCACAAACTAAGAAACGCAAAATTTCTCCTAAAGAAGATGCTCATCTTTGGCATCTAAGATTGGGTCACATTATTCTCAATAGGATTGAGAGATTGGTGAAGAACGGACTTCTAAACGAGTTAGAAGAAAATTCCTTGGCAGTATGTGAATCCTGCGTAGAAGGCAAAATGACTAAAAGACCTTTTAGTGGAAAAGGTTATAGAGCCAAAGATCCTCTAGAGCTTATACATTTAGAACTTTGTGGTCCGATGAATGCTAAAGCCAGTGGAGGATATGAATATTTCATCTCTTTTATAGATGATTATTCCAAATATGGGCATATTTACCTAATGCACCACAAGTCTGAAGCACTTGAAAAGTTCAAGGAATTCAAGACTGAGATTGAAAATCAATTAGGTAAAAGAATTAAAATATTTCGATCGGATCGAGGTGGAGAGTACATGGATTTAAAATTCCAGAACTATATGATAGAACATGGAATTACATTCCAACTCTTAGCTCCCGACACACCACAGCAAAATGGTGTATCGAAAAAGCGAAATAGAACCTTGTTGGACATGGTTCGATCAATGATGAGTTATGCTCATCTCCTTAGTTCCTTTTGGGGTTATGCAGTGGAGACTGCAGTATACATTTTGAATAGTGTGCCCTCTAAAAGTGTTTCTGAAACACCTTTTGATCTCTGGAAATGACGTAAAGGTAGTTTATGTCACTTCAGAATATGGGGTTGTCCAGCACATGTGCTTGTGACAAATCCAAAGAAGTTGGATTCACGTTCAAAGTTGTGGTTATTCGTAGGTTACCCAAAAGAAACAAGAGGTGGTTTATTCTATGATCCTATGGAAGATAAGGTCTTTGTATCGACAAATGCCACTTTCTTGGAGAAGGACCACATAAGGGACCACAAACCAAAAAGTAAGGTAGTGTTGAGTGAGTTAGACGGAACAATGGTAAAGGTTGCTAATCAGAACACTAGTACGTCAACAAGAGTTGTTGATACTAGTTTGTCTAGTCAAGAGGGCCATCTCAAGAGTTGAGTATGGCTCGACGTAGTGGGATGGTTGTGATACAGCCTGACCGTTACATGGGTTTAGCTGAAACCCAAGTTGTTATACTAGATGACAACTACGAGGATCCATTGACTTATAATCAAGCAATGTTTGGCAAAGACAAAGACAAATGGGTCATAGCCATGGACCAAGAAATGGAGTCGATGTACTTCAATTCTGTTTGGGATCTTGTGGATAAGCCTGATGGGTAAAACTTATAGGTTGTTAATAGATCTACAAGAGAAAACGTGGTGTAGATGGGAAGGTGCAAACCTTTAAAGCTAGACTAGTAGCAAAGGGTTATACCCAGGTTGAAGGGGTTGACTATGAGGAGACATTTTCACCTGTTGCTATGGTAAAGTCTATCCGTATTCTTCTTGCCATTGTCGCATATTAGTACTATGAGGTATGGCAAATGGATGTCAAGACAACCTTTTTGAATGACAATCTTGAGGAAACCATCTACATGGATCAACCCAAAGGGTTCATTAAACCCGGACAAGAGCAAAAGGTTTGCAGGCTTAAAAGGTAGATTTATGGACTGAAACAAGCCTATAGGTCCTGGAATATAAGATTTGATGAGGCTATCAGATCTTATGGTTTTGACCAAAATGATGATGAACCTTATGTCTACAAGAAAATCATCAATAGTTCTGTCGCTTTCCTAATTCTCTATGTGGATGATATCCTACTCATTGGGACTGATGTAGGTTATCTTACTGACATCAAGGTATGGGTAGCTACGCAGTTAAAATTGAAAGATTTGGGTGATGCGCAGTTTGTTCTTGCGATCAAGATTGTCCGGAAGTGTAAGAATGAAACATTAGCCTTGTCTCAAGCATCATACATAGACAAAGTGTTGTCAAGGTTTAAGATGCAAGATTCCAAAAAAGGCTTGTTGCGTTTTAGACATGGAATCAATTTGTCTGAGGAACAGTGTCCTAAGACACCTCAAGGAGTTAAGGATAAGAGACGGATTCCTTACGCATCAGCTGTTGGGAGCCTGATGTACGTCATGTTGTGTACTAGGTTTGACATCTGTTTTGCAGTTGGGATGGTCAGTAGGTATCAATCCAATCCAGGACATGAACACTGGACAGAGGTTAAAATAATCCTTAAGTTTCTTCGGAGAACAAGGAAGTACATGCGTGTGTATGGGGCTAAGGATTTGATCCTTACAGGATACACGGATTATGACTTTCAGACTGATAAAGATTCTCGAAAATCTACATCAGGGTCAGTATTCACTCTTAACGGAGGAGTTGTAGTATGGCGAAACGTCAAGCAAGGATGCATCGCTGATTCCACCATGGAGGTCGAACATGTAGAAGCTTGTGAAGCAGCTAAGGAGGTCGTTTGGTTAAGGAAATTCATGCTAAATTTGGAAGATTCCAAATATGACTTTGCCCATCACGTTGTATTGGGATAACAGTGTTGCAGTGGCAAATTCAAGGGAACCCCGAAGTCACGAGAAGGGAAAGCATATAGAGCGGAAATATCATCTGATCCGAGAGATCGTGCATAGAGGAGCTGTGATTGTCACGAAAATGGCCTCATAGTACAACATTGCTGATCCTTTTACAAAGGCTCTCACGGATAAAGTTTTTGAGAGTCACCTAGAAGGTCTAGGTTTACAAGTCTTCCCCAACTAGGGCAAGTGGGAGTATTTTGTACAAAGGTGTTTAAATGCCCTAGTTTATTATATTTCCATTACTGTGATGTTTAGTACTCCACAAGCTTTAGGTCAAGTGGGAGATTGTTGGGATTTATGCCCTGAACTTGTGTAATTTTGATCAATTAAATAAAGTGTTATTTGTTTTGATAAGATTACAGTCTTGCTTTTATAAATCAATTAAACTAAGCTCCAAGGTTATAACGTTTATCTTGAAATCAGTGTAGTAGACACTATTTGAATTGAGTTCAAGATTATAACCTAAATAGTCTATGGTATAAGAATAAGGTTGGAAACCGCATTCTGGTAACACCATGGATGCGACCCATTTTGTAATTTGTACAAATGAGGTAATCCAACTCATTCATGTAGTTGACATGCGAGTGGGGGCATCCTGTATGAAGAGTTCATACAAGACTGAATCGCAAATTAATAGTCTAACCAATATAACACCGTTAACAGGATAAGACTAGTAATTTGTAGATGGTCATTAGTGACTCGACCTGAATCCTGAGTAAGTTAAGAACTCCTGATTATAGGGGTTTGTCCTTAGACTAGTATGGGTGAGAGTGGCGTGTAGCCGACTGAATAAGCCTACCTTCTCAGGAATAGAACCTCGTAGGTAGTTGGGAACTTAACTGTGCAAGATGGAATTCAATCATTCCTCTACTAATGAATTAGATAGGTTGTTCCCTTAAGAACTGACTCGAAGTCTTGAACAACGGGGCCCCGCCCTCTATGAGGGTATGAGTCTAAGGTAGGACCTTAAACTTTTTGTTCATTAGAGGATCGGTGGTGCTTAAGGAGCAAAGAGGTAATCACAGGGGTAAAACGGTAATTTGACCCAGCTGTGATTACGAACAACCTGTGAAGGGTCGATTCATAGGTAATGACTATATCAGTGGACACAATGATATCTACAGTGAGGAGAGTGCAGCTACAAATCTATAGTGGAGTGACTTGTAGTTAATGAATATTGATTAACTATATCAAAGAGTTTTATAAGTTAATCTCACATCATTAAGGCTCATGATCTGTAGGTCCATTAGATCCCTTTGTTTGCTCAATATGGTAAAATTGAGGGTATAAAGGTAGGAGTGAAATTGAAGTATTCAATTTCATACATGAGATGTTATATCCATTATATATGATATAATTGATATAATATATAGTTTTAATGTGAATTAGATTCATATATAAACTATATACTAAAGAGAGAATAAAGGAGGGGTAGGATGGTAATTTCCATCCCATTCTTTTATATATATGGTTGCATGAGATGCAACTAGGGAAAGACATTCTAAGTGATTCCTAGCTTTTTTGTTGTTGTTGGAAAAGTTCCAAAACAACAAACATCTCTCTCACAAAACACCTCACTATTCCTAAAGGGAACCCACCTTCCTCCCTGACCTTGAGAACAACGGAGAAGATCCGGTGGTAGTGTCGGTCACTACAAGAATTTTGGTATTTTTCGACGCCACCAATAGTCGGCAAAACCCCACAAAGTGGTCGGCAAAAGATTTCCCGACGGAAAAAAGCTCGTCGGCAAAATGGTCGGCTTATCCTCGTCGGGAAACCTTTTACCGACCAATTTTGTGTATGGTCGGCATTTCTCATAAATGTCGTCCAATTTTTGTATGGTCGGTATGTCTTCGAAACGCATACAAAATATTATTTGGTCTGGATTGGAACGCAATGCCGACCAAACGATTGTGGTCGGCCATTCGAAGAAATACCGACCATTTTTGGTATGGTCGGGATAGTAACGCAATGCCGACCAAACAAGTGTGGTCGGCCATTTGAAGAACTACCGACCATTTTTCGTATGGTCGGCATTTCTCATCAATGCCGACCAATCTTTGTATGGTCGGTATTACATTCCAATACCAAAGCATTGGTCGGTATTTCTAAGCTTTGCCGACCAAATTAGTTTTGGTCGGTATATCTTCCGACCAATATTTAAATTATGGTCGCCATATATTGAAATTGTCTATTTTTTCTATTTAATATTTTACCTATTGAAATAGGTATTTATTTTGATTTTCACTGTAATTTCGAATTTGATGAACATGAAATAAAATATACACCAATTGAATACAAAATTTACTTGCATTAAAATCAAGTTAATTATATTTTGTCATACATAATAAAAATATAGTTTTAGATAAAATAACACAACATAACAAAACATTTTTGACAAAATTTTATATATTAAACTCAAGTTAACTACACGTTATCTTCATGGCGATCTTCGTGTTGCTTTCAGAGCAATGTCGAGTCGATCCACCTATATGAAAAAAACATGAACCTAAGATCAAAACTATATAAACATATAACAACGAAAATGAATAATATAAACAAGTTTTAACTAATACTTAAATTTCAGCGTATAGATTTCAAACGACTTTAAGCCCAAACATAATTCAAACAAAAAAAGTTAAACAAAAAAGTTATACTTACTATTCCAATACATAAGTATCATTCTCACTCACATAACACAAAAATCACAATTACAAACTTACTAAAACATGATAGAATAGAAACAAAACCAGCAACTAAAGACATAAAACTCAATTACAAATGTACTACACTAACCTAACATTACATTTTCAACCGTACTAAACAAACATAACATTTCCAAATGTTGTAAAGAAACATAACATCTCAAAAGTACAAATAACGTAAACTAAACTAAACTAACATTTCCAATGTACTAAACTAACCTAACATTACATTTTCAACCGTACTAAACAAACATAACATTTCCAAAAGTTGTAAACAAGCATAACATCTCAAAAATGGTCGATACCTAGACTAAACTAACATTCCAAAACATTTTCAAACGTACCAATACAAAATTTTTCTTAACCTAAAATAAGCATATAAACACTTCAAAGTAAATCAACTACGCCCAGCCTCCTCCAAACTACAAACAAATCAATAGGTTGGGCTCCAACAGAGTCACAGACAACATGAAAAATAAAACAACATAATTAAACTCGATGACTATCTTTACTGCAGGATAGTCATCGACAACATGTAGTAGTACGAATATTACCTATGTCGACGGTCCTCCTTGTGAGTTTAGTAGTTGTGTAAGCATTGATCGAAGGTTGGCCAACTCATTTGTTGTTCGGGTTTCAACTTCATCTAGTTTCGCTCTCGTACTCGTGATTTCATCCTTCGCACGATTCAACTCTTCTTTTGTCTCATTCAACTCTGCCGCTTGATGTGCATTCTCATCTCGTAATTTAGCCAATTCTAGGCCCAACTCGTGTTCTCGTTCGGTCTCTTCAGTAGATGATGAGTTCTTTTGTCGTTTCAACCTTGACCCCCAACCCATGCCTTTCACTTGGTTGGATCCACTACCGAGGATTGTTTGGACAATCGCACTCTCCGCCATTGGTACGACCCCTTCTTTAGTTGATTTCTCCTGCAACTCTATCATTTGACTCTGTGGACCAAATTAAAATAGGTATTATTCAAGATACAAGTTTATAATGCAAGTTTATAATGCAACTCTAAAAGTAGGAAACTTTTAATCCATATTCAAAAAGTGTGATAGAATATAGATTGAAACTGGCACTGAAAAGACAACAAGACCAAGCTTTAGCTCATGCATACGATATAAAATTGTGTAATATTGGTTCAAATATTCTACAGAGAAGAAAAGAACCTGAAAGCATCACATAAAAGAAGAAACGACTGCAGAAGATTTCTTCACCAAGCTGAGCAAAGTTATGTTGAAAGACAAATTTGGAATCACATAAAGCAGTGGAAGCAATGGAGCCCCTTCACAACCTGCATACAATAATAGATCATATGTCTATTAGTTTTGGCTTGGCGTTTTTCTTTTCAAATGCAAAAACCCAAATTTGATTACAAGTCGAAGAAGCTAATTAAATTGGAATCGAAATTGATTCAAGCTGATGGGAGTTGCTAGTACATCGACTCGTGTTAACAGGAATGAAGCCCCGTGGAGTGGAAGAGAGGAGACCGGGGCTGATAATTAAATCTGGACATGGTTATCTCAAGATAACACAATTTTTCTACCTTAACGAGCTTAACGATGGATGAGCGGGCAGCGAACGGGCGAGCGGACGAACACCGGACGGACGGTCGACGACAGACGGGCGGGCAGCGACAGGCTGCGGGCGGTCGACGACTTCAAAGCCGACGGCGGTTGAATGGTTTCGACAGTAGGGCAAATGAGAAAGGAAAAATGAAGAGGGTCGTTTGTGATTTTAATAAAGCCATTGCCGACCATTTCCAAAATGGTCGGCATTTTCAATACTCAGTGCCGACCATTTTGGAATTGGTCAGCATTTCTAATGCTTATTGTCGACCCTGTCATAAATGGTCGGCCTTTTCAATGTTTATTGCCGACCCATTCCAAAATGGTCGGCCTTTCCAATGCTTATTGTCGACCCTTTCCAAAATGGTCGGCCTTTCCAATGCTTATTGCCGTGATTTTAATAAAGCCATTGCCGACCATTTCCAAAATGGTCGGCCTTGCCAATGCTTATTGCCGACCATTTTGGAAATGGTCGGCATTTCCAATGCTTATTGCTGACCATTGGAATAATCGTCGGTCTTTCCAATGCTTATGGCCGACCATTAAGAAAACGGTCAGCCTTTCCAATGCTTATTGCAGACCCTTTCCAAAATGGTCGGCCTTTCCAATGCTTATAGCCGACCATGTCCAAAATAGTCGGCCGTTCCCATGCTTATTGCCGACCATTTCCAAAATGGTCGGCAGCTCACCATTTCCCATGCTTATTGTCGACTATTTCAAAAATGGTCGATATTTTCCATGGTCATTGCCGACCAATGTGTCAAATGGTCGGGATTTCAAATTCTTATTGCCGACCATTTGATTCATCGGGGGTTGCCTATATATCCGACGATATTCGAAGCGTCGGGAATACTGTCGTCGGCAAAACATTATTTTCTTGTAGTGGGTGTTCATACGAGTTCGTATTGCTGCGATCATGACCGTGGGAGAGAGGGGCACTGGAAGAAAGGTTCTTCAAAGGTAACATTCTTACTGTCCATTCTATTTTATGCTTAATCTTTTTATTTGTGTTCTTGAATAAATCGTTGTAACTAAATCAAGAGCGCACGATTCGCAATCGCTTCCGCTGCGGAGACTTCGATTCCGTTCAATGCCAAATTAGACAATATCATACCAATGTCGAGATATGTCGAGTGTCGTTGTTCCTCATAGTGGTATCAGAGCCATGCCCCTAAGTCGTGATCTATAGAATCCTCGGGTGTCAAAAAAAAGGAGACAAGCCTTCAAATGTAGTCATGACAGAGATCCGTGGTAGAAAAGCTCTATAGGATTGGTGGTGTGCTCCGGGTAAAAGAAGTTGGCCTAGGCTAGCGGTGTGCCCTAGGTAAAGGAGTTGGTTTGGATGAGAGCTTGACGGATGGTGACTATTTGAGGAGTGGCTCGGTTGCTACTCTGTTCAAGGGAAGAATTGTTGGAAGTGCGACCAAAGTCCCACATGGTCTAGAGAAGGGGAAGATCATGGGTATATAAGAGGGATAGTATCTCCATTGGTATGAGGCCTTTTCGGTGAAACAAAAAAACAAAGCCATGAAGGTTTCAGCCCAAAGTGGACAATATCATACCAATATGGAGATATGTGGAGGGTCGTTGTCCCTAACAGAGAGAGGGTCATTATAAATGTTATTTAGTTCATCTATAAATCTAATTGGCATAGAGGTGATATAGTGATTAATAATGTTAAACATTGTACATTAGTTAACAACATTTTTTATTGTTAATATCCCACATGGATCTCTATTTTTACTCATTGTTCATACCCAAATATGCTATGAGAATTGTATAAATAAAAGCAAAACTTCTTAACAAACGAGAACTATACCTACCGTTAATCTTTAAAAATGGATGGTTTCTTTTTGCAACAAAATCTTGAGACATTCACTGCAGATTATTTTTATATTTCATCCCTGCCAACGTTCATTCTATTTTCATGTACACAATTTGTGTTTTGTTAATCTATTTCTATCTTATTGCTCTATATTATTTTATTTTTTAAATGTACAATGATTCCTATAATTTGTTTTTTAATAAATGTAGAAATGATTAAATAAAATGAAAGCAAAACCGTAATAAATAAAAAAAATATTATCGGCATTTGTATACAAAACATCACACCGAACTTCAAAATTATTAAATTTAAAATTTAAATATAGTTGTAAGAATGACAATCACGTCAATAAGTTTAGATATCATATGACTCTTGTTTTGAATGTCAATTAAACTATTGCATCGTATTGAACCTCATTGTCGTGCATCAATATTCAATCATGTGCAGTGTTCATGAAGCAGATATTGTAAGACTAATACATTGATTGATAAATTAAGACTATCAAATTATGCAAAAACACAATTTGCATGATCGCTTTGCATAACTTCACTTCATTTTTTTCATTTTTTTTTTGAAAATTTGTCATCTACCCTATGTAGGATATCACATGCCCATGTTTTGTGCCTAAAATGTGGGTATGAAAAATAAAATATCCTTCCTTTAAGTTCTTATGTTTTTTTAATTGACAATGAAAATTTTATTTAAAAGCAAAATCCATATCTATAATTTTTTGTATTGTAAAACAATCCAATTATGCAAAAAAATTACAACTTGTATGATGCACTTTCTATACCTTGCTCATGTCATGTGCCTAAGATGTTTGTTTGATAAAAAAAAAAACAACCTTTGTTCCATTAATTTGTACTATTAGACAATGATGCAAAAATATTATAATTTGAATGATGGATTGTCCATAAGTTACCTTTATTACTATTATTTTTTATCTACCATTTGTGTTATATCACATGCTCATATTTTCTGGCTAAAATTTTGGTAAGAAAAATAAAACATCCTTAATCTAATTTCTTAATTTTTTTTCACTGCCAATGAAAACTCTATTTGAATGAAAAAATCACATATGTTGATGGTAAAAGTAATACTAGCCGATTATGCACAAATATTACAATTTGCATGATGGACTTCTCACACCTTACCTTTCTATTATTTTGTTTACCAGCATGTTTTGTGCTTAAAATGTGATTTGTTCCTAAGATGTTGGTATGAAAAAGAAAACATCCTTCATTTATGTTCTTGAATTTTTTAACTGCAAAAAAAAAATAATAAAGAAAAATCTATATGAATGCAAGATTGATATGTCATTGCAAAAGTAAAACTGGCAAATTATGTAAAACATTACAATTGGCATGATGGAATTCACATGCATATATATTGTTTTTATTATTCATTTTTTGATATATAATTTATTTTGTATCACATGGTTTGCTATGTGCCGAAAATGTTGGTATGAAAAACAAAACATCACTCATTCCATTTATTTGTACTACGTGGTAATGATGCAAAATCATTACAATTTGAATGATAGATTTCTCATGACTAACCTTTATTACTTTTATTTTTTAGTTTTTTATCTAAGATTAGTTGTGTATCACATCCTAATGTTTTTTTTTTAAAGTATTTATATATTTTTTTTTAGAAAATAATTGGCATGGAGGGGAGAGAGGGTCATTATAAATTTTGTTTAGTTCATTTATAAATCCAAAAACTTAAAAAATATAAAAAATATGAAAAGACATAAAAAAATTTAAAAGAATGTAGATTATTGGTAGAGTTGTGTCTTGGAGTTTAATTAGACTTTAGATTATTATTTAAGTTTTGTTGTTTTTACTACGAGACAGTAGTGAATAATAATATTAAACAATGTACATTAGTTAACAACATTTTTATTATTAATATCTCGCATGTATCTCTATCTTTACTTATTGTTCAGACGAAAATATTTGATAAGAATTGTATAAATAAAAGCAAATCATCTTAACAAACGAGAACTATACCTAGTATTAATCTTTAAGAATGAATGGTTTGTATTTGCAACAAAATCTTGTGGCATTCACTACCGATTATTTTTATCTTTCCTGTCTACCAACTTTCAATCAATTTTCATGTTCACAAACTGTATCTTGCTAATGTATTTCTATCTTGTTGCTCTATATTGTTTTATTTTTCAAATGTACAATATTTCCTATAATTTATTTTTCAATAAATGTATAAATGATTAAAAAAATTTAAAACAAAATCGTAATAAATAAAAAAAAATGATAGGAATTTGTATGTCGAACATCACACCGAACGTCGAAATTGTTACATTTAAAATTTACGTTATCAATCAATAATAAATCATATCAATCAATAATAAATTTACGTCGAAATTGCCATACAATCATTGAAATCACATATAATAACGTATTGTTTCATAAAATTTACGTTATCAATCAATAATAAATCATACCATCACGTTCATAACTTTCAATTTAAAACAATTTCAGACATCATACTTTTGTATTATCAAAACATGAAGCTTTAATGAAAACTATAACTTTTATCCCATTTTGAAAAGGTTCGGCATGAGGTCCCTTACCTTAGCTTCAATTTGAGGCTCCTAAAAGTACGTTCATATTCCACATTCCCTTCAATCTTTCAAGAATCAAACCCCTAAATAAAAATCGTTAATTCCTTAATTTTTTAAATCGAACAATAAGTAAGTCAAATTACAACTATCGGGGGCTCAAAACGAACTCGGGGAAGCAAAACTGATTGAATTAAACAAAGTGCGGTGAGTCGCGACATATGGTGGTAGTGCGACGATGCGTCTCGGAGCGTGGAGTATATCCTTGGAAAGCATATGGCCCGATCAATATGGAACCTGTCCTAAAACACCAAAAATGGATAAGAGCTTAACAAATGGATGACTATTTGAGGGGAGACTCGGTTGATAGTATCTCCATTGGTATAAGGCATTTTGGGTGAAACAAAAAACGAAGTCATGAGGGTTTATGCCGAAAGTCGATGATATCATACGATATGGAGATATGTGGAGAGTCGTTGTCCCAAACAGAGATAGGGTCATTATAAATGTTATTTAGTTCATCTATAAATCTAATTGACATAGAGGTGATATAGTGATTAATAATGTTAAACATTGTACATTAGTTAACATTTTTTATTGTTAATATCCCACATGGATCTCTATTTTTACTCATTGTTCATACCCAAATATGCTATGAGAATTGTATAAATAAAAGCAAAACTTCTTAACAAACGAGAACTATACCTACCGTTAATCTTTAAAAATGGATGGTTTCTTTTTGCAACAAAATCTTGAGACATTCACTGCAGATTATTTTTATATTTCATCCCTGCCAACGTTCATTCTATTTTCATGTACACAATTTGTGTTTTGTTAATCTATTTCTATCTTATTGCTCTATATTATTTTATTTTTTAAATGTACAATGATTCCTATAATTTGTTTTTTAATAAATGTAGAAATGATTAAATAAAATGAAAGCAAAACCGTAATAAATTAAAAAAAATATTATGGGCATTTGTATACAAAACATCACGCCGAACATCAAAATTGTTAAATTTAAAATTTAAATATAGTTGTAAGAATGACAATCACGTCAATAAGTTTAGATATCATATGACTCTTGTTTTGAATGTCAATTAAACCGTTGCATCGTATTGAACCTCATTGTCGTGCAACAATATTCAATCATGTGCAATGTTCAAGAAGCAGATATTGTAAAACTATTATATTCATTGATAAATCAAGACTATCAAATTATGCAAAAACACAATTTGCATGATCGACTTTGCATAACTTAACTTCATTTTTTTCATTTTTTTTTTAAATTTTGTTATCTACCGTAGGATATCACATGCTCATGTTTTGTCCCTAAAATGTTGGTATGAAAAATAAAATATTCGTCATTTCAGTTCTTAAGTTTTTTTAATTGACAATGAAATTTTCATTTAAAAGCAAAATCCATATCTATAATTTTTGGTAAAGTAAAACAATTCAATTATGCAAAAAAATACAATTTGTATGATGGACTTTCTATCCCTTACCTTTATTATTTTTATTTTCTATTTTTTTATCTACTATTTGTCGTGTATCACATGCTCATGTTTTGTGCCTAAGATGTTGGTTTGATAAAAAAAAAAAACAACCTTTGTTCCATTAATTTGTACTATTAGACAATGATGCAAAAATATTACAATTTGAATGATGGATTGCCCATAACATACTTTTATTATTATTTTTTTTTATGTACCATTTGTGTTATATCACATGCTCATATTTTCTGGCTAAAATTTTGGTATGAAAAAATAAAACATCCTTAATCTAATTTCTTAATTCTTTTTAACTGCCAATGAAAACTCTCTTTTAATGAAAAAATCATATATATTGATGGTAAAAGTAAAACTAGCCGATTATGCACAAATATAACAATTTGCATGATGGACTTCTCACACCTTACATTTTTATTATTTTATTTACCAGCATGTTTTGTGCTTAAAATTTATTTTGTTCCTAAGATGTGGGTATAAAAAAGAAAACATCCTTCATTTATGTTCTTGAATTTTTTAACTGCAAAAAAAAAATAAAAAATCTATATGAATGCAAGATTGATATATCATTGTAAAAGTAAAACTAGCGAATTTTGTAAAAACATTACAATTGGCATGATTGAATTCCAATGCATATATATTGTTTTTATTATTCATTTTTTATGCATAATTCATTTGTATCACATGGTATGTTATGTGCCAAAAATGTTGGTATGAAAAACAAAACATCACTCATTCCATTTATTTGTATTTCTTGGTAATGATGCAAAATCATTAAAATTTGCATTATAGATTTCTCATGACTAACATTTATTACTTTTATTTTTTTGTTTTTTATCTACGATCAGTTGTGTATCACATCCTAATGTTTTATTTTTTAAAAAGTATTTATATACTTTTTTTTAGAAAACAATTGGCATAGAGGGGAGAGAGGATAATTATAAATGTTATTTAGTTCATTTAGAAATCCAATAACTTAAAAAATATAAAAAATATGAAAATATATAAAAGGATTTAAAAGAATGTAGATTATTCGTAGAGTTGTGTCTTCGAACCTAATTAGACTCTAAATTATTATTTATGTTTTGATGTTTTTACTACGAGGCAGTAGTGAATAATAATATTAAACAATGTACATTAGTTAACAACATTTTTTATTGTTAATATCTCGCATGGATCTCTATCTTTACTCATTGTTCATACCCAAATATTTGATTAGAATTGTATAAATAAAAGGAAAACATAACAAACGAGAACTATACCTAGCGTTAATCTTTAAGAATGAATGGTTTGTATTTCCAACAAAATCTTGTGGCATTCACTACCGATTATTTTTATCTTTCATGTCTACCAACATTCAATCAATTTTCATATTCACAAACTATATCTTGCTAATTTATTTCTATCTTGTTGCTCTATATTGTTTTATTTTTCAAATGTACAATGTTTCCTATAATTTGTTTTTCAATAAATGTAGAAATGATTAAAAAAAGAATTATGGGAATTTGTGTACCGAACATCACACCGAACGTCCAAATTGTTAAATTTAAAATTTAAATATAGGTGTAAGAATTACAATCACGTTAATAAGTTTAGAGATCATATGACTTTTTTTTTTAATAACAATGAAATTGTTGCATCGTATGGAATCTTATTGCCGTGCATCAATATTGAATCACGTGCAATGTTCATGAAGAAAATATTCTAAGACTACTATATTTATTGCTTAATAAAGAATATAAAATTATGCAAAAAACACAGTTTTCATGATGGACTTTGCATAACTTACCTTCATTATTTTCAATCTTTGTTTAAAAAAAAATGTTATCTACCCTATGTTGTATATCACATGCTCGTGTTTTGTGCCTAAAATGTTGGTATGAAAAATAAAACATCCATCGTTTATGATCTTAATTTTTTTAACTAACAAAGAAAATTTTGTTTCAAAGCACAATTCTTATCTATATTGTTTGGTAAAGTAAAACAAGCCAATTATGCAAAAACATGACAATTTCTATGATGGACTTTCTGTACATTAGTTTTAATATTTTTACTTTCAATTTTTTATCTACTATTTGTTGTGTATCACATGCTCATGTTTTGTGCCTAATATGTTTGTTTGAAATAAAAAAACATCATTTGTTCCATTAATTTGTACTAATAGACAATGATGCAAAAACATCAAAATTTGAATGATGGATTGCCCATAACTTACCTTTATTATTATTATTATTATTTATCTATCATTTGTGTTATATCACATGCTCATTTTTTGTGGCTAAAAATGTTTGTATGAAAAATAAAACATCCTTAATCTACTTTCTTAACTTTTTTAATGAAAAATTCATATATATTGATTAAGTAAAACTAACCGATTATGCAAAAATATTACAATTTGCATGATAGACTTCTCACACCTTTCCAATTTATTTTATGTTTATGCTTTTATTTAGAAAATAAACTATTATTCTATATTTATGCTTAATTGTTGTATGTTGGATTGAGCGATGTTGATGTATCATTTTAAGGTTATTTGTAATATTTCTTGGAATTCACTCTTAACTTTAATAAGCATGACATGTTCTATCTAGCTTATATTAAATTTCCACTTATTCACACACTCATCTCAACAAAAATTAAGGTAGGAAACTAAAAAAAACTCATTATCTAAAGAAAATCGAGCTTGTAAGAAAATTTTGATCAGTGAACATAATCAACTTTAAAAATTTAATAATAGTAATAATAATATCATACTATGTAACGCCCCAGATCCAGGATCTCCCTCGAAAAAATTCCAGGAGGTCACCCAACATAGAATTGCTCCAAGCTAAGCACGCTTAACTTTGGAGTTCCTATGATTGAGCCACCGAAAAGGAATTGCACCTTGTTGGTATAGGAAGTAGCTATCAATTCTTTTAAGCCTTTCTCAACAATACTTTCATATCCTCATGGTCACTCTCATGTACCCCTTTTCCTAGGGTACCATACTTCGTGTCCTCAGGATCCCTCTCATTCTAATGTGGTCGGTTCATTCATGTACCTCTCTTCCTCGGGCGTCACATGCCCACAATATAGTTGAGAAAGGCTTAAGAGAATTGATAGCTACTACCTATACAATCAAGGTGCACCTTCCTTTTCGGTGGCTCAATCATAGGAAATCCACAGTTAAGCGTGCTTGGCTTGGAGCAATTCTATGTTGGGTGACCTCCTGGGAATTTTTCTAGGGAGCATATCAGTGCGGACAAAGCATGTTGAAAGGACCCGTGTTGGTTTGTGGGGATAGTGCCTTCACTCTTAGAAGCAGTCATGGATGATATAGTGGCGCAGCCAGGTCGCAGGAGATCATGGGCCTGGGGCGTTACAAATGGTATCAGAGAGGAACCTCTCCCATACCCGAGGAATAGGGGTACATGAGAGTGACCATGAGGATATGAAAGTATAGTTGAGAAAGGCTTAAAAGAATTGATAACTACTACCTATACCAACAAGGTGCACCATTCTTTTCGGTGGCTCAATCATAGGAACTCCACAGTTAAGCGTGCTTAGCTTGGAGCAATTCTATGTTTGGTGACTTCCTGGAAATTTTCCTTGGGAGCATGTGAGTCCTGGGAATTTTCCAAGGGAGGATGTGAGTGAGGACAAAGCATGCTAAAAGGACCTAGAATTTGTTGGGGTAAGAGAGATTTTTTTGGACTACTTCACATCAACGACAATTTTCTAATTCCCAATGGGTAGAAATTATATTAACTCTATGACGCCCGAGGAAGAGGGGTACATGAATGAACCGAGCCCACATCTGAATGAGAGGGATCTTGAGGACATGAAGTATGGTACCCGAGGAAAAGGGGTACATGAGAGTGACCATGAGTATATGAAAGTTTAGTTGAGAAAGGCTTAAAATAATTGATAGCTACTACCTATACCAACAAGGTGCACCTTCCTTTTTGGTGTCTCAATCATAGGAACTCCACAGTTAAGCGTGCTTGGCTTTGAGAAATTCTATGTTGGGTGACCTCCTGGGAATTTTCCTAGGGAGCATGTGAGTGAGGACAAAGCATGCTGAAAAGACCCCGTGTTGGTTTGTGGGGGCAGTGTCTTCACTCTTACAAGCAGTCATGGATGAATAAGTGGCGCAACCAGGTCGCAGAGGATCCTGGGCCTGGGGTGTTACAAATGGTATCAGAGCAAAACCTCTCCCAGTAAAATGTGATTCGGAGACGAACCAAGGCGGATGAGGGGTACATGAATGAACAGAGCCCACATCTGAATGAGAGGGATCCTGAAGATATGAAAGTATGGTGCCCGAGGAAGAGGGGTACATGAGAATGACCATGAGAATGACCATGAGGATATGAAAGTATAGTTGAGAAAGGCTTAAAAGAATTGATAGCTACTACCTATACCAACAAGGTGCACCTTCCTTTTCGGTGGCTCAATCATAGGTACTCCACACTTAAGCGTGCTTGGCTTGGAGCAATTCTATGTTGGGTGACCTCCTAGGAATTTTCCTAGGGAGCATGTGAGTGGGGACAAAGCATTCTAAAAGGACCCCGTGTTGGTTTGTGGGGATAATGTTTTCACTCTTGTAAGAAGTCATGGATGATATAGTGACATAGCCAGGTCGCAGAGGATCCTGGGCCTGGGGCGTTACAAATGATATCAGGAACCTCTTCCAGCAAGATGTGGTTCGGGTTCAGGTGGAAGCTGGTGGGCATGTGACGCCCGAGGAAGAGGGGTACATGAATGAACCGAGCCCACATCTGAATGAGAGGGATCTTGAGGACATGAAGTATGGTACCCGAGGAAAAGGGGTACATGAGAGTGACCATGAGTATATGAAAGTTCAGTTGAGAAAGGCTTAAAAGAATTGATAGCTACTACCTATACCAACAAGATGCACCTTCCTTTTTGGTGGCTCAATTATAGGAACTCCACGGTTAAGCGTGCTTGGCTTGGAGCAATTTTATGTTGGGTGACCTCCTGGGAATTTTCCTAGGGAGCATGTGAGTGAGGACAAATCATGGTCAAAGGACCCCGTGTTGGTTTGTGGGGCAGTGTTTTCACTCTTACAAGCAGTCATGGATGATATAGTGACGCAGCCAGGTCGCAGAGGATCCTGGGCCTGGGGCGTTACAAACTCCAATTTAATTATTCTTAATCTACAAACTTTTATTTTCAAACATTAATAATCATAATCTGATCTTACTATCCAATTTTTTTTTTTTTGGGTAAGGGGATATTTTTGAAATATTTCAAACAAATTATAATTTTGTAATTCGTTATATGAGGACAAAACATGCTGAAAGGACCCCGTGTTGGTTTGTGGGGGCAGTGTCTTCACTCTTACAAGCAGTCATGGATGATATAGTGACGCAGCCAGGTCGCAGAGGATCCTGGGCCTGGGGGTTACAAATGGTATTAGAGCGAAACCTCTCCTAGTAAGATGTGGTTTGGGGACGAACCAAGGCAGAAGCTGGTGGGCATGTGACGCCCGAGGAAGAGGGGTACATGAATGAACCGAGCCCACATCTGAATGAGAGGGATCCTGAGGGTATGAAAGTATGGTGCCCGAGGAAGAGGTGTACATGAGAATGACCATGCGGATATGAAAGTATAGTTGAGAAAAGCTTAAAAGAATTGATAGCTACTACCTATACCAACAAGGTGCACCTTCCTTTTCGGTGGCTCAATCATAGGAACTCCACAGTTAAGCGTGCTTGGCTTGGAGCAATTGTATGTTGGGTGACCTCCTAGGAATTTTCCTAGGGAGCATGTGAGTGGGGGCAAAGCATGCTAAAAGGACCCCGTGTTGGTTTGTGGGGATAGTGTTTTCACTCTTGCAAGCAGTCATGGATGATATAGTGACATAGCCAGGTCGTAGAGGATCCTGGGCCTGGGGGTTACAAATGGTATCAGGAACCTCTTCCAGCAAGATGTGGTTCGGGGACGAACCAAGGCGGAAGCTGGTGGGCATGTGACGCCCGAGGAAGAGGGGTATATAGTGATCTTGAGGACATGGAGTATGGTACCCGAGGAAAAGGGGTACATGAGAGTGACCATGAGGATATGAAAGTTTAGTTGAGAAAGGCTTAAAAGAATTGATAGCTACTACCTATACCAACAAGGTGCACCTTCATTTTCGGTGGCTCAATCATAGGAACTCCATAGTTAAGCGTGCTTGGCTTGGAGGAATTCTATGTTGGGTGACCAAGGACATGAAGTATGGTAACCGAGGAAAAGGGGTACATGAGAGTGACCATGAGGATATGAAAGTTTAGTTGAGAAAGACTTAAAAGAATTGATAGCTACTACCTATACAAACAAGGTGCACCTTCCTTTTCGGTGGCTCAATCATAAGAACTCCACAGTTAAGCGTGCATGGCTTGGAGCAATTCTATGTTGGGTGACCTGCAGTCATGGATGATATAGTGACGCAGTCAGGTCGCAGAGGATCCTGGGCCTGGTGTGTTACAAACTCCAATTTAATTATTCTTAATGTACAAACTTTTATTTTCAAACATTAATAATCATAATCTGATCTTACTATCCAATTTTGTTTTTTTTTTTGGGTAAGGGGATATTTTTGGAATATTTCAAACAAATTATAATTTTTTAATTCGTTATATGCCCTTCAGTAATTGTTCTTCCTATATTTTTATCTTAATAAAATGTTTTATAGTTAAGACTCGAAGAAGATTGAAATATATATTAAATTACTTAATATTTAGGTAATGAATGTAATGAAATTTAACTTTAACACAATATGTAATTTATTTAATAATAACAATACAATAGAAACTAAAGTAAAATAACATAAAGAAATTTAACGATGATATTTTGGCCTTTATAATGAACAATTGTATTATCGTGTGCCATTGCATGTGTATGTTTTTCTACAAAATTTAAAAATAACTTAATTTTATATGGTTTGAGCAAAATTTTACTAGTTTGAACAAAATGTTACTAAATACTACTATTTTAATTTTAACTAAAATTAATTTTAGTATGTTCATCTTATTATGTTCTTTTACGGTAATTTTTTTTTTGTTTAATGATTCTATATTTGTTAATGAAATTAAATTTAATCTAATTTCTACGTTTAAGACTAAATTTCTAATATGAGAATAACTCGGTAGACAAAATAATTACACATTGAGGTGCTTCAATCCTCAATCTTTTAAAAGAAACATTGGGTGAAGTTTGATTCAAAATATTTACTATTTAGTTATCAACAAATTGTATCTTTTTGTGTAGACATAAAATAGTTTTGAGATTCATTGTAACACCCCTAACTTTTCTGAATTCACTTCCTGAAACGTTACTACTCATGCCTGCATTTTTAGGCTATTAAAAGCGATGAAAATAATTTCTTTCAAAACACAGTGGACAATTTACTTTTAGGGAGCCCAAAACATAAAACCGAATCTTTTAAAAGACATAGTTATTCCCTGACCTCAGTTTAAAACATAAAGACAGTACATAAGCGGAAATAAACATTTAATGTCAAAATAACTAAATTTAATCAAATGCGGAAGCATGACTTCTAAACTTCCAATGGCTTTGTAACTCGTCTCGTCACTCGCCTTGAATATCTTGCGTTTACCTGAAAAAGAATGTTTTTAAAAAAGGGTGTGTATTATAAAAATAATATCAAGAAAGTGTCCTCGTTACCGAGGTTTTGGGACCGAACTTTCTCGTAAACTATCATGACTATAAAACATTCATGTGTGGGACCTAATTTCTCGTAAACTATCATGACTTTTTTTTTTGCCTTTTAGTTGTCAATTAACGTTGTCATAAGAGCATATTGAATATGAAGACTCCTGCAATATGGAATCCTCCCTAACCTCGAGAGCATGTTGAGTCTGAAGACTCCTATCATATGGGGTCCTCTCCAAACCCCATATGCATGTTGAGTCTGAAGAATCCTTTCGTATGGGGTCCTCTCAAAACACCGGGAGAATGTTAGGTCCGAGGACCTCTGCCATATGTGGGTCCCTTCAAACCCCTATAGTAATATGGAGAATAATTGCCACAACCACTCAAACTATTTCATGTATATAAAATCATGCATGAGGTCCCATAATCCTTTCACATACTATGATGCATATGTCATACAATCATTGAAATCACATATCATAACATACTGCTTCATAACATTTACGTTATCAATCAATAATAAATCATAGCATAACGTTCATAACTTTCAATTTAAACGAATTTCAGACATAATACTTTTGTATTATCAAAACATGAAGCTTTAATGAAAACTATAACTTTTATCCCATTTCGAAATGGTTCGGGATGAGGTCTCTTACCTTAGCTTCAACTTGAATCTATTTGACCGATCTGACTTTGTGGTGGTGCGAAGCAACTAGGGCTTGAACTACTAACGGCTTCGACGGACGTTCGTCTTCAGCGAAGGCGTCTTCGGCAAGGGCGTGTGGCATTGTGAGGCGACAACTTCAAACCGCCGTCGGGAAGTGAAATGCTAGCCTGACGGCTCAACTCAAGACTCGAGTGACGGTGTTGCGCATAAAAGAAAAATCGCAAGAGCTTCAATGTTTGACGACAACTAAACGACGCTTAGTGTGGTTGATGAAACCGACGAACACTTGGTTGTTGATCGGACGACACACGCGAGGTGAAGGAAGCGGCTTGTCGATAAGGTGAATAGGGAAGAAGGAGATGCATAGTTGCCTATTGTTTCGTGATGTAATAAGACAAAATGTGTTGGAAACCCCTAATTTCTTTTCCTTTTTACCTCTTTTCCCTTCCACATTCTTTAAAACTACAACAAATGCCACAAACTTAAATTACTACTTTGCCCATTTCTTGTCATTAGAACACAATTGCTTATTTTTCCTAGTTGCACCAATTTAAATAGAACAAATCTGAAAATCCAAAAGTCAATTAAATTATTTCCAATAAATTAATTCAAAGTACAACCTAAAAGGTACTTGAAAATTGTAGGGTGCTACATTAATGTTAAAAAAATGGTTAACTATACCTTCGTTTTTCACAATTGTTGAGATTTGAAATTGAAACTCTTTAAATTATTGTATTTATTTGCATTCATGTGTAGATCTTAGAGTGGATTCTACTCATGGTTTTCTTTTTTGTTTTTCTTTTTAATATGAAGCTTATAAATGATTTTCTCGTTGAGTTTTTCTTAACTAATTTAAAACCTTAGTTTCAATTTTGAAGCCATATGTTCAAAACAAAGTTTTGTTTTTTAAAAAATATTTATATTTTTTTAGAAAACAATTGGCATAGAGGAGGGAGTGTTGGGAGTGAGACCAAAGTCACACATCGGATAGAGAAGGGGAAAATCATGGGTATATAAGCTAGCAATAGTATCTCCATTGGTATGCAACCTTTTAGGTGAAACCAAAAGATAAGCCATGAGGGCCTATGCCCAAATTGGACAATATGATACCAATGCGAGATATGTGGAGGGTCATTGTCCTTAACAGTGGTATCAGAGCCATGCCCCTGAGTCGTGATCGATAGAATCCTCGGGTGTCAAAGAAAGGAGGCAAGCCTTCAAGTGTAATCATGGAAGAGATCCGTGGTAGAAAAGCTCTATAGGATAGGTCGTGTGCTCCGGGTAAAAGAAGATGGCCTAGGCTGGCGGTGTGCTCTAGGTAAAGGAGTTGTTCTGGATAAGAGCTTGACGGATGGATGACTATTTGAGGGGAGGCTCGGTTGGTACTTTGTTTGAGGGGAGAATTGTTGGAAGTGCAACCAAAGTCCCAAATGGGTTAGAGTAGGGGAAGATCATGTGTATATAATTGAGAGATAGTATCTCCATTGGTATGTGGTCTTTTGGGTGAAACGAAAAACAAAGCCATGAGGGTTTATGCCCAAAGTGGACAATATCATACAAATATGGAGATATGTGGACGGTCGTTGTCCCTAACAGAGAGAGTGTCATTATAAATGTTATTTAGTTCATCTATAAATCTAATTGGCATAGAGGTGATATTATGATTAATAATGTTAAACATTGTACATTAGTTAACAACATTTTTTATTGTTAATATCCCACATGGATCTCTATTTTTACTCACTGTTCATACCAAAATATGCTATGAGAATTGTATAAATAAAAGCAAAACTTCTTAACAAACGAGAACTATACCTACCGTTAATCTTTAAAAATGGATGGTTTCTATTTGCAACGAAATCTTGAGCCATTCACTGCCGATTATTTTTATCTTTCATCCTTGCCAACGTTCATTCTATTTTCATGTTCTCAATCTGTATTTTGTTAATCTATTTCTATCTTGTTGCTCTATATTATTTTTTTTTTGAATGTACAATGATTCCTATAATTTGTTTTTTAATAAATGTTGAAATGATTAAATAAAATGAAAGCAAAACCGTAATAAAAAAAAATATTATGGGCATTTGTATACAAAACATCACACCGAACTTCAAAATTGTTAAATTTAAAATTTAAATATAGTTGTTAGAATAAAAATCACGTCAATAAGTTTAGATATAATATGACTTTTTTTTAATGTCAATTAAACCGTTGCATCGTATTGAACCTCATTGTCGAGCATCAATATTCAATCACGTGCAATTTTCATGAAGCAGATATTGTAAGACTATTATATTGATTGATAAAGTAAGAGTATCAAATTATGCAAAAACACAATTTGCATGATCGACTTTGTGACGCCCGGTAAGTTCAGGTAATTTATTTGTTTTGGAGAAGTTGATTCTGGGTTCATGTTGTAGTTTTATAAGTTTTGTGCTAAGTGGTTAATTATTGGTTCTTGTAGAGACTCAAATAATTAAGCCTCACCTTTAAATTGGGTTGGCAGCGCTGGAGTTTTTTACCGAGTGTTTAGGAGAAGGAGTTAAGGTAATCCCTCTCTTTTCTCATTAGTAGGTTCCTTTTGTTTTAGTTTTAGGTTTTTAGTAAAGGAAAGAAAAAAAAAGGGGGGAAGGAGAGGTTCGACCGTGCGGCCGCCACCCCCCCCATCGTGTCTTCTTCTCCGTCTTGCAGCCGGGGACTCAAACGATCGTCGTTCTCCGACGATCGTTCGGCTGCAAGCTGCGCCACTGCCACGTATCGCCCAGCCGCTGCTTCCCTCCTTCCTTTCGGTCGTCTTTTTCTCTCTCTCTACCCTTTCATCCGCCGCCCCCTTCTTCGTCTTCCTCGCTTTTCCACCGTCGTTCCGTGCGTCGAAGCTGGCAGCTCCTCGTTGTTTCACGCACCGAAGCTCTAGCCGCCCTCTCCTTTCATCGAGTCGCGACCGATCGTGAAACCGTCGGAGCCGTACTCCCACTCCCTCTTTGCCCCTCCGTTTCGTCGTCCCTCTCTCTCTCATTTCCGTTTTCTCCCTCCCTCTCTCTCTCTCTCTCAGGTCCGTGCTCGTTGCTCTCTCTAATTTCCTTTCGTTGTGGTTTGGACAGGTCTGTGAGCGCGACGAAAAGGATAATTCTTGAAGGGTTCACTGGTCTTGCTTTTCGTTTCTCTTCGAGACTATGGACTCGCCATAGTGGGTAAGCCTCGATCTTGTTTTGCTGGTTCTGTAGTTAAGAGAACAAAAGTTGAGTTTGTTGTGTTTTCCTCAAATGGTTG
This sequence comes from Trichosanthes cucumerina, assembly GCA_036507285.1. Taxonomy (NCBI): domain Eukaryota; kingdom Viridiplantae; phylum Streptophyta; class Magnoliopsida; order Cucurbitales; family Cucurbitaceae; genus Trichosanthes; species Trichosanthes cucumerina. The sequence goes on along the minus strand of CM071843.1, from coordinate 20,986,175 downwards.
TCTAACAATGCCCGTTACATGTTGGTTCCTAACCGAGTTATGTGCATCGTGTGTGGTATTTTTTTAGGTGCACCAGGCTGCTAGCAAGGGAAAGGACCATTTCGCGACACTTCTCGTTGAGGTAAGTAGTCAGTTGGAGTAACGTCGAGCCCCTAAGCGAAGGAGCAAGGCGTATGTGCTTTACTTGTTGTGTGTTTTTAGTTACTGTTGGACCTTAGGCTAACTGACTATAGAGTTTTGGAGCTTGTAGCATGTCCTTATGAGTTTTAAGCTTAATACAACTGCATGAATGTTACATTAGGTTTGCGAAGCATGTTTTGATCCTGCTTTACCATGTTTTCGTTGCTTGTGTATTCTGCTATGTGAAGCTATGTGAGGCTGGGGTCGTTCTTCTCGCAGTGTCAAGCATTCCTAATGAGTGCATGTTTTGAGTTGAGCCTGGTTGGTTTGATAACCTAGTTGAGAGTTTGGACCCTTGGAGTGGGTCAAGGACGTTAAAAATGCCTAGATGGAACCCCTTGACACTTTATGAATAGAACCTGTGAACTGACACTTACCGAACCCTTGGTTGCACTTGAGCGGGTCAGAACCTCTAGGTTGACGATATATGATAGGCTCGTGAGACTGGGGTGCATCCCCTTGAGATCGGGAGTGGTTACTTTCCATTATCTCGTGCTAGCTTAGGGGCAATTATCCAATAGACGTGTTGGTTACGCACCGTACTGTACCATGCTAGTGTGTTATGAGAGCCTGGGGTACGTCCCCGACCAGAATGTGTTGCTTTCCATGATCCCGTGCTGGCTTAGGGGCGATTCTCCATAGGGCGTGTAGGATACGTACCTGCTTTGCTCTATGCCGACGTGTAGTGGCCTGAGGGTTGCTTTCTCTCATTACATCGTCAATAAAAGTTTCGGGACTCGAGTAAGTCACCACAGGGGGCTCAGGGTGAAGTGAGTTAAGAGAGAGACCAGTTTGTGGTCGAGCGAGTTCGGGGAATGGGTCTACTTGTCTTATTGTGATAGGTTTGGACGTAACTGGACTACTTATTGGGTATTTTTATACTCACTCGTCTTCTTTCTATGTTATGTTTTCAGGTAAGAGTTGAACCGGGGTGGATGACAACGGAGGCTACCTGACGAGGCTATAAGGAAGTTACGTGGTGTCACTAACTCTTAGGGAGTTATTATGTTTTATATTTTGATTTTCGTTGCACAATCCTCTTTGTTTAGAACTTTCATTTGTGTTTAGGTTTCTGATTGAGAGGCTGGTAGGATGTTTTAGGGTCTTGTTCTTCTTGTGCATGGAGTTAGTCTTGTATGTTCTTTTTGTTTGATAAGAGTTTTGTTTGCCCTATCCTATCAGAGAGATCAGTGGCTTATGAGCGTTAGAAGTATTAATGAGATCTCCTGGAATATCTTGCCCTAAATGCTTGCTTGTGTTCTTAATTGGAACACAACCTATTATGATTGTAGGTTGGTGGAGGCTGGGCGTGTCGGAGTACTTATTGGAGTGGCTTTAAGCTTAAAACAGGTTACGAGAAAAATTTTTGTTTGCCCTAGTAGCGTCGTTATGCTACCGAAATTTTTAGCACTGACGGCGTTATTGAGTAACTTCCCTAGTGGTCTTAGTTCTAAAATTTAGGGTCGTTACAGTTGGTATCAGAGCGAGTTTTAGATCCTGTATACTAGCCTACATCGTAGGCATTGGTTCTTATAGCCTCTCGCAGGGAGTCACCTCGACGTCACCAGGTTTGCTTTTATTTTAGTTAGACCAAGATGTATTGCTTGACCTCTATTATTCGAGTTGCGTTGTTTGTTATTGTTGTTCGTGTATTAAAGTTTTTGGTGTTATGACGTAGATTATGGCTCGAGGTCGTTCGCATGGTAGGAGAGGTAGGGGAGCAACCACACCACTTGGTCGTGGAGGTCGTGGAGGCAGAGGCGGAGGAGCCCGTAACCAAGAGCCTGTGTTGGAGCCATCAATTGATGAACAGTCTGAACACCAGTAGGAGGTCAACCCTGACCCCTAAGTCGCTGAGGAGTCGTCAGGCCAAAACATGGGGAATGAGGAGGACCATAGGAATGAGAATGCCCACGATGCTCATGACTCTCGAAGGACTCCAGGGAATCATTCAGCCTTTATTGGCAAGCCAAGCGGCAATGTTCACCCAGAATTTCGGGGCACACGATATAAAATTAAGTTATTTTTAAATTTTGTAGAAAAATATACACATGCAATGGCACACGATAATACAATTGTTCATTATAAGGGCCAAAATATCATAGTTAAATTTCTACATGTCATGCTTATTAAAGTAAAGAGTGAATTCCAAGAAATATTACAAATAACCTTAACATGATACATCAACATCGCTCAATCCAACATACAACAATTAAGCATAAATATAGAATAATAGTTTATTTTCTAAATAAAAGCATAAACATAAAATAAATTGAGCCCATTAACATTTTTTTATTCAAGGGGTCAATTAGCTAGTCGATGAGCGAAACCTTCAAGTTGAATGGGTGATGTGAATATCAATTAGCATCAATAATGTTGACTTCTTTTGGTGTGAATCCAAAGGTGTTGAGTAATGTTGGCCAACACTCACGTTGAATGATCTTGATCGTATGACAACAGTTTGGATTTATGTTGGCTTTACCGTTTATGAAGTGTTTTGCAATGTCGTTGGTGCATGCGTAGAGTTTAAATAGAGATGACCAACAATCTAGTTTCTCGTTTTCCAACTTTAATCGTGTTGCTAGGCTTCCTTTCATATCGGGTATTGATTTTATCATGGGCGAGAAGGCGAGAACTAGAAGAGAAATGAGAACAAAGAGATTTGAAAGGTAGGCCATATTTTGAAAGGAAGTGAGTTTATATGCTTGACAATGGATTGTGCAATTGAGGGTAGATATAGAGGAAAATATTTTGTTTATTTTTTTTATACCTAGTAGAAAAATAAAAATGAAGGGACTTGGCTAATATATGAATGAAATTTCACAGCCATAATTTGTAGATTATACAGTGTAAGTGGTTCCCATTAAATAACTATACAATCAACCACTAGTAATTGATCCTCAAATATATATGAATTTTGCATTCAAGTAGAATTTCCATTGGCAGTTAACAAATTATAGACCTTAATTAATCGATGTTTTATTATTTATGCAAAAATTTTAGGCTCAAAACATGAGCATGTGATACACAACAAATCGTAGATAAAAAAACTAAAAAATAAAAGTAATAAATCTACGTCATGGGAAATCTATCATGCCAATTTTAATGATTTTGCACCATGATAAGTCTTAATTAATCGTAATTATTTTATCTAATTTCCTTCCATTTTAATTAAATAATATGTTTAATGGTTGAAATTGCACCCAATTTAGTTTAGGTGATAAATTATCGATTATTTAATAAATTTAGCCTAAAATGCATATTTTAGTTTAAATCCGTAAATTGGAATAAAAATTGAAAAATTAGAAAACAAAAGAATGAGACAATTGAAAATAAAAAAAATAATTAAAGAAATTGAAAAAAAAAATATAAAAAATAATGAAAAGGAAAAAGAAAAGAAGAGCTTATTATCTAATATTTTCTTTTGTTTTTGTTTTTTCTTCCTTGTGTAGGTGGCATACATGCATGAAGTCTTCCTTGAGAAATGCAAGGGAGAAATTATCTTGTGGCTTGGCACACATTGTGGAGCATAAAATGGCACATATGAGGGACCTATTTTTGGTCATTTTCAAGTATAAAAGGAGGGCAATGCATTGAGTAAAGGGAGTGCAGAGTTTTAGTGTTCTCTACAAAAACAAAAGTTTAGAGAGTGTTCTATATCTTTTTTTTTTTATCCTATTTTATGTTTTATCCCCTTTACAGTTATTCTTGCTTTTACACCATATGTGGATAAGCTTTAATTTCTGATTCAAGGGTTATTTAATTTCCAATTGTAATAGTGTGAGGCTTTAGACCTAATTGAAATTTTGTTTCTAATTTAAGAATTCTTTGTTTGTTGTTTTATTTTTATGATTGATCGTTACTAATTAAATTGGCGCCTTAATTTAGTTTCAATCAATTTATTGCTACCCATGATTTTGTGATCCGTAATTGTCACAAATGATTGAAAAAAAAAAATGTAGCAAGAGGTTGGCTTATGTATGTGTAATTAATGGCTTTTCCATTTTACATAGCTTGCATAATAGACTCTAGGGAAAGAAATAAACAAAATTAATTAATTTGTAGTTATCTCAATTAGTTAATTTTGGTTTAGTACTCTCATTGTTTTTAATGGTATTATTTAATCCATATGGAACGCTATCGTATCCAATGTATTAAATTATAAGTTTTGATTTTGATGCTTGGTTGAGATCAATTAAATTAGGAGAGTTTATATTTATTTTGGCTTTTCAGAGTAAATTGACTGAGTTCTTAAATTAGCAAAATTAAAATTGATTTATTTTTTTTTCATTTTGAAGCCTATGATCAAGATTACAATTGGATGAAATTTACATCCTTGAATTGGAAGTTGCATAAAATTATCTTTTTACCTTTTCTTTTTAATTTCATTTTTTGTTCGACAATTCAAAACCCCTTTTATTTTTGTTATTATTATTATTTTTAACATTGAGAAATTAATTCGATTGGTTCCCTTGGGATTCGACCTGGTTCACTATTTCTACAAGTTAGATCTAGAAAACCAGTAAATATTTTGGAGGGCTTTGACAACCCGACAAAAATTTGGCGTCGTTGCCGGGGAACCATTGTTAGTTTCTCAATGTTAGATTTGTTATAAAAAAAGAATTTTTTCTATTTTTTTTCCCTATACCTATTCTTACATGGCGGAAAACCTTCATCATTGTTATTCATTTGGTAGAGCTGCATCATTTGCTGATGAAGTTAGTGAGCTCAAAACTCAAATTTCTGAATTGACTTTTCTGAATGGGATCAATCAAGCTATGGATGCCCTCGGCTGCAGCGTAACATTATTCCTAACTCCTGCATCTTGAGAGAATTTCATGGTCATCAAGTAAAGTACAAGTCTTTGGATCTCTACTTTTCTGAATGGGATCAATCAAGCTATGGATGTGGATACCAGGTGGAGCAGAAAAACCCATGCCATCAGACTTCAGACTCAGGTACGTCTCTAGAGGCTATAGTATATGAACTTGCTAATAGTACTCTTCAATTTCATGAGGAGTCTCGAGCTAGAATGCAGAGTTTGGATGACCAAATTACCCAGGTGGCTAATTCAGTGAGAAGATTCTAGAGTCAACAAGAGCACCAATATATTGAGACCAATGAGGTTGAAGTGGCGATGTACATGGATGACGACGATGTGGAGTTCGAGAATTTTGTGCCATGCGAGGTCCAAGTTTGTGAGAAAAAAAAAGAATATGAGCCTTACCACGAAAAGGAGATCCAAGTGATAGAGTTTGAGGCTGGAAAACTTTCATCTGTTTTATTTCCTTACATTTCTCTTAATTCTGAATTGTCTTTTCTTTATTCTCATGAGTTTGTAGAGTCTCTTATTTCTTTCAATTCAGTTTAGTCTTATTTTATGTCTTTCATTCCTTATATAAAAAATCTAAAAAATAATGATCTTTCAGGTACCCTACAAAAACATATGAGCCTTTTAGACATTGAAGACTATATTGATTTGAGCAAGAAGGGACCAAAGAAAATTGAAGAATTTTATGTGCCCTAACATGCATAAGAATCTCGTCGGGCAAACGACGTTAAATAATTGCTCTATTGGGAGGCAACCCAATGTTTTCTTTACTTTTTCTTCTCTTTATTGTTAGTTTTTGTCTTTCTTTTTTCATTCAATTTTTCCTAATTTCTTTTTTGCAGGGCATGAATTTTTAATAAAGCATGAGCACCTATTCTTTCAACACCCTAAACTATACCAGTTCAAGTTGTTCACAAATCAAGGGAGTTTAATTTTCTTTCTTTTCTTTTGTGAGCAATATTCTATTTATACATTGAGGACAATGTATAGTTTAGGTGTGGGGGAGGATTTTGTTATACAATTTCGTATCTAAAAAAAATAGGTTTTACTTTGAATTTAGCATGTCTTAATTCGTTCATGTTAATTTTTCTTTTGAAACCTTAAATGTTGATTAATATCTTTTAATGCTTTGTAAGTTAAGGATGCATTTTTAGTTTGAATTTTGAATACATGAGAGAGATGAGCATGAATAATGTTTTTCTTTAAAAATTATATGATAGTGTCTCATTGATTTATTGATTGAAAAGTTTACAAGACTTGATACAAATTACACACCCAGTGAGTTTTTGAGCCTATGAGCATTTCATTATATTTTGCTCAATTTATTTCTCGTTGAGTGTTATCAAACTTAGTATGCTGATTCTAGAACTTGCTTGTGAATGCATTTTGAGACTACATTTTTTGGATTGATGCTTTAATATGATAAGGGCAAATTAGGATTAACTAATTTTTGGATCTCTCAAAATACCCACCTTTATGTTTTTTCCTTTAGTTAGCCATTTTGAGCCTATTTCCTTTTTTTTTTCTTGCTTCAAACACATTAATACCATTTTATTTGTTAGCCTCAACATTTGTACCTTTTCTCAAGACAAGAGAAAATATTGCATGGTAATTAATGTTCGAGTGAAAAAAAAAATAATGAAAGAAAAGTTGTGAAAAAGTAAGGCAAAAACAAAACAAAAAAAATACAAAAAAAGTCCTTAGCATCCAAAAAGAAAAAGAAAAAGAAAACTTTTTGGAGAAAAATTTGTCAAAAGCATTTGAATTATTAAAATGCTACTTCTCCAACATTCTTACTGCTTGAAATGAGATGTAAGAATGAGGTTCAATATCTTGGGTAATGTGTGATTGTTATGTGACATTGATATCATGAAAAGTATACAACTCTTGGTCGTGATTGTGAAACACCTAAAATTTTCCTCCTACCATACATTTACCTAAGCCCCATTACAACCCTTATTAAGTCCCTTTGATTTTTGCATTCAATTCATCTAAGTGGTATAGATTTGATTCATTTGCAAGCCTATGGTAATAACAAGCTAGGTTTTGATTTTGAGAGTAAAAGCACCCTAAATACTTCGAGAGTATTGAGTGAAACCACACGAGGGTGTTAAGTCTTGTTGCATGTGCTTTTGGTGAACTGATGAGATGCTTAAGTTTTTTATAAAATATTTCCTATGAGTGCTCATTCTCTTGATTGTCACTACAATTCAACATTGATGTGTAATTGGCTTTATTGGTATTTTTGGATATTGAGAAATATGAAAAGGGAGTAAAGAGGATGTTCATATGTTGAGTTAAGACATGCTTGAGGACAAGCATGGATTAGGTCTGGGGGAATTTGATAAGTCTTAATTAATCGTAATTATTTTGTCTAATTTCCTTCCATTTTAATTAAATAATATGTTTAATGGTTGAAATTGCACCCAATTTAGTTTAGGTGATAAATTATCGATTATTTAATAAATTGAGCCTAAAATGCATATTTTAGTTTAAATCCGTAAATTGGAATAAAAATTGAAAAATTAGAAAACAAAAGAATGAGACAATTGAAAAAAAAAAAAAGAATTAAAGAAATTAGAAAAAAAAATAAAAAAGAATGAAAAGGAAAAAGAAAAGAAAAACTTATTATCTAATATTTTCTTTTGTTTTTTTTTTTTCTTCCTTGTGTAGGTGGCATACATGCATGAAGTCTTCCTTGAGAAATGCAAGGGAGAAATTATCTTGTGGCTTGGCACACATTGTGGAGCATAAAATGACACATATGAGTGACCTATTTTTGGTCATTTTCAAGTATAAAAGGAGGGTAATGCATTGAGCAAAGGGAGTGCAGAGTTTTAGTGTTCTCTACAAAAACAAAAGTTTAGAGAGTGTTCTATATCTTTTTTTTTATCCTATTTTATGTTTTATCCCATTTAGAGTTATTCTTGCTTTTCCACCATATGTGGCTAAGATTTAATTTCTGATTCAAGGGTCATTTAATTTCCAATTGTAATTCTGTGAGGCTTTAGACCTAATTGAAATTTTGTTTCTAATTTAAGAATTCTTTGTTTGTTGTTTTATTTTTATGATTGATCGTTACTAATTAAATTGACGCCTTAATTTAGTTTCAATCAATTTATTGCTATCCATGATTTTGTGATCCGTAATTGTCACAAATGATTGGAAAAAAAAATGTAGCAAGTGGTTGGCTTATGTGTGTGTAATTAATTTGCTTTTCCATTTTACATAGCTTGCATAATAGACTCTAGGGAAACAAAGAAACAAAATTAATTAATTTGTAGTTATCTCAATTAGTTAATTTTGGTTTAGTCCTCTCATTGTTTTTAATGCTATTATTGTGACGACCGCCATCCCAGGTACTATTAGTTATTTTAATTAACACTCTATTAGCCGCTGTATTTAGTCGTTTTGGTGTTCTAATCAAGCTCGGGGAGAGTGAGACCTTAATTTTTGTTTAGTTTAAATGAATGGTTCCCTATAAGATAAGATTATTTATGAAATTAGAGGAAGAGGAAATGTGCAAGGGCATTTTAGTTATTAACGTCTAATTGAGGATGTAATTGGCAACTAAATTTTAACCTAATGCATGGTATTTAAATATCCCTCCACAATCTTTAACCAGCCGATCACCCCTTCCTCATCATCTCCATGCCCCAGCCACGCAAGCAAGAAGAACACGTCTGGCGAGCCTCCCGCCGACTGGACCACACACACGCATGACACATTCCACCTGTCCGGCCGTGCTGTTCCTCACCGTCTTGCAGTAGAACACGTCGAGTCGCCAGCCGCAAGCATTCGCCGGAGCTCCACACACGCGAGTAGCACACGTCTCGCGCCTTCCGGCCACGAGGCTGATCGGGAGTTGCCTTCTCCGTCAAGGGCCGCACGTACAGCCGAGGAACCTCCACGAACCGTCCCACAAGCGCCGCCGCCGTCGAACCTTTACAGCCGAGAGCCACGCCTTGAAGCCGCTCGTTCGTTCGCGCACGCCTGCAGCACACCGGAGTTCGAGCGTGAGCCACCGCCGATCGGAAGCCCTCTCCAACTGCAGATCTCTTTCCGGCCAATCGTGACCCCAGCGCCGGCAAAGACCCACGATCCGAGAACCTCATCCCCGCCGAGTGCATTCACGCCGGAGTCCGACCAGCAGCTGTGGTTCGTCGTTACGCTGCAAATCCGGAGGTGCTCGAGGTCAAGTTTGTGGAATAGGTGAGCCACGCGGAACCCTATTCGATTTTGGATCATAGGGTTATTCAGATCTGAATTGTATGAAAATATGCTTATGAGATTATTGCAGGAACGAACGGAATTTCAGGATCGAGATTCCCGAGTAATTTCGGAGCAAAGAAACCAATATTTAGTTTGTTCTTCGGAGTTGAGGTAATTAGAACAAAATGAAAAGTTAGACGCTTTTGGTACTTAGAATTGTGGCATTGGATGAGCTGTGTAGAAGGGTAACAAAATTCTTGGTTTCAGGTCATTCGGAAGAGACCGCTAGATTAAGGGTTAGAAGGAAGTAGGGAGATCAAACCTCGAGGTAAGGGACCTTGTGCCGAATTTTTAATGGGATTAAATGAAAACGAATTTTTATGATTTCATGTGAAAATAGTTTATAATTTTCTATACGAAAATATACAGATATTCATGTGAGAATACGTAATATTTTATGTGCAAATACTTCGATGCATCTAGTGGAATTAACCCATTATTTTATGTGAGATTATTCTCGTATGCTATGTAAAAGTATTCCATCATTTTATGTGAGAATAGGACAGTAGTTTGTATGAGAATGGTACATGTTTTCTTACAAAGTATGATCTTCAAACTGTCCATGAGAAAGTATGATTGATATATTGATGATGTATGTGACATGTACTCTATTATTATGTGACTGATGGGACCTCATGCATGTTTTGTATGCCACGAAATGAATAGCGAATAGTGTGGACATTGGTTATCCTGAGATCGTTATGTGCATGGTCAAACATGCAATAGAGACCTATGGGTCAAAGTACAGAAGTCCATGAGGACTCGAAATGAAATGACTCGGGATGACCAATCGGCCCCACAATTAAATGAGCAGCCATGGATTAAAGACCTGGCAATTAAATAAACTGTCATGGATTAAAGACCTGACAACTAAATGAACAGTCATGGATTAAAGACCTGACAATTAAATGAGCAGCCATGGATTAAAGACCTGGCAACTAAATAAGCAGTCATGGATTAAAGGCCTGACAATTAAATAAGCAGTCATGGATTAAAGACCTGACAATACTAGAAAGTTTTAGGTCCCATCCATGTATGTTACGAATGAGTTTAGAGATCATGATTGTATGTGTATGCATATCCCAAACCTCGGTAGCGAGGTTACTTACTGGGTATTGTTCGCAATACTCACCCTTTCTTTTAAAAATGTTTTTCAGGTAAAGGAAAGGACGTGCAGGGCGAGTGACGGGGAAGCGTTACCAAAACCATGGGGATCGACATGTTTTTCCGCACATTTATGTTTTAAACTGATGTTATCTCTATGCTTTCATTTGGAGTTAAACTTATTTACGTTTTAATAGACCACGCTAAAACGATGTTTTTTATCTGATTTTAATGTTTTGTTTTTGGGATCCCTGAAACTATTTATATTGGATGGAAATTTCTTTTAAGTTCTTTTATCTCTTGGCCTATAAATGCATGCATGTGTAGTAATGTCCCTAGGAGTTGGCCATAGAAAAGTAGCGGCGTTACAATTATTTAATCCATATGGAACGCTATCGTATCCAATGGATTAAATTATAAGTTTTGATTTTGATGCTTGGTTAAGATCAATTAAATTAGGAGAGTTTATATTTATTTCAGCTTTTCCGAGTAAATTGACCGAGTTCTTAAATTAGCAAAATTAAAATTGATTTATTTTTTTTCCTTTTGAAGTCTATGATCAAGATTACAATTGGATGAAATTTACATCCTTGAATTGGAAGTTGCATAAAATTATCTTTTTACCTTTTGTTTTTAATTTCATTTTTTTGTTCGACAATTCAAAACCCCCTTTATTTTTGTTATTATTATTATTTTTAACTTTGAGAAATTAATTCGATTGGTTCCCTTGGGATTCGACCTGGTCCACTATTTCTACAAGTTAGATCTAGAAAACCAGTAAATATTTTGGAGGGTTTTGACAACCCGACCACACCACTAGCTAGTAGTACAAATAATTAGAATGAATGATGTTTTGTTTTTCATACCAACATTTTAGCTACATAGCATACCATGTGATAGCAACGAATTATATATACAAAAAGGAATAATAAAAATAATATATAGGCATGAGAATTTCATCATGCCAATTGTAATACTTTTACATAATTTGCTAGTATTACTTTTGCAATTAAATAGCAATCTTTCATTCATATAGATATATATATATATATTTTTTGCAGCTATAAAATTCAAGAACATCAATGAAGAATGTTTTCTTTTTCATACCCACATTTTAGGAACAAGATACATTTTAAGCACAAAACATGTAGATAAACAATATAATAAAAAGGAAAGGTGTGAGAAGTCCATCATGCAAATTGTAACATTTTTGCATACTCGGCTAGTTTTACTTAATCAATATATATGAATTTTTCATTAAAAAAATTAAGAAACTAGATTAAAGATGTTTTATTTTTCATACAAACATTTTAGCCACAAAACATGAGCATGTGATATAACACAAATGGTAGATAAAAAATAATAATAATAAAGGTAAGTTATGGGCAATCCATCATTCAAATTGTAATGTTTTTGCATCATTGTCTATTAGTACAAATTAATGGAACAAAGGTTGTTTTTTATTTCAAACGAACTTATTAGGCACAAAACATGAGCATGTGATACACAACAAATAATAGATAAAAAATTGAAAGTAAAAATATTAAAGCTTAATGTAGAGAAAGTCCATCATAGAAATTGTCATGTTTTTGCATAATTGACTTGTTTTACTTTACCAAACAATATAGATATGAATTTTGCTTTTAAATGGAATTTTCTTTGTTAGTTAAAAAAATTAAGATCATAAATGATGGATATTTTATTTTCATACCAACATTTTAGGCACAAAACATGAGCATGTGATATACAACATAGGGTAGATAACAATTTTTTTTAAAAAAAAGATGAAAATAATGAAGGTAAGTTATGCAAAGTCGATCATGAAAATTGTGTTTTTTGCATAACTTGATATTCTTTATTTATCAATAAATATAGTAGTCTTAGAATATTTGCTTCATGAACATTGCACGTGATTCAATATTGATGCACGACAATGAGATTCCATGCGATGGAACAGTTTAATTGTCATTCAAAACAAAAGTCATATGATCTCTAAACTTATTAACGTGATTGTAATTCCTACAACTATATTTAAATTTTAAATTTAACAATTTCGACGTTTGGTGTGATGTTCGGTATACAAATTCCCATAATTTTTTATTTATTTATTACGATTTTGCTTTGAATTTTTTTAATCATTTCTACATTTATTGAAAAACAAATTATATGAAACATTGTACATTTGAAAAATAAAACAAGATAGAGAAACAAGATAGAAATAAATTAGCAAGATACAGTTTGTGAGAATGAAAATAGATTGAACGTTGGTAGACATGAAAGATAAAAATAATCGGTAGCGAATGCCACAAGATTTGTTTGCAAATACAAACCATTCATTCTTAAAGATTAACTCTAGGTATAGTTCTCGTTTGTTAATTAAGATGTTTTGCTCTTATTTATATAATTCTCATCAAATATTTGAGTCTGAACAATGAGTAAAGATATAGATCCATGCAAGATATTAACAATAAAAAATGTTGCCCCCAGTCGCTGAGGAGTCGTCAGGCCAAAACGTGGGGAATGAGGAGGACCATAGGAATGAGAATGCCCCACCACCTACCACGATGCTCATGACTCCCGAAGGCCTCCAGGGAATCATCCAGGCTGCCTTGGCAAGCGAAGCGACAATGTTCACCAAGAATTTCGGGGCGGTGAACCAAAATACAGGGTGAACCACGGAAGAGACCAGATACTTAAAAGATTTCAAGAAGTATGACGCGCCTAACTTCAAAGGTCAGGAGGTGGATCCCATGGCAGCCGAGGCGTGGCTTGCTGCCATGGAGTCAGTTTTTCGTCAGATGCACTGTTCGGAAACTTGATGGTCCAGTGTGCCTTCTATACACTAAGTGGTCGAGCCCTCCTCTGGTGGGAAGCAATAGAACGATCCATCGGTATGGGTGAAAGACCAATGGTGTGGGCCATGTTCAAGGAGGAGTTCTATGAGAAGTACTACCCAACCACCACTAGAACGAGGAAGTTAGTCGAGTTCATCCAGCTGAACCAAGGGCCGACTCAGTTAATAGAGGATTATGAACACGAGTTCACCGTGATGTCCCGTTTTGCAGTCGACTGGGTAGACACGGAAAAGAAGAAGGTGGACAAGTTCGTGGGCGGGTTGTGTGATGCCTTGTATGGCGGTGTGGTTGTTCTAATCCTATTATACATGGATTAATTGCATACAAACATACTACAAGTTTAACGATTAAACTAATAAAAGAGAGTGATACCTTTGAAGACTTTCTCCAGCAACTTGTTGCTCCAAAGGTTTTACAGCAAATCAATTGTCTAGTGACTTCTCTATTTTCCTCCAGCAAGAACACAACCACCAGAGATCACCTTCTATGTCTCTGAGTTCTTAGATCTTCCTTGGTGGGAAGGATCCAACAATTGGAGGTTTTTGGAATTAGAGAGTGAGAGAGAGAATTCCAAGAAGTTGCAATTCCTCAATTGCAAAAAATGATCGGTTAATCCCATTGAGCAAGCCCCTTCTCCTCCGTTAAACCGTCGATAGGGAGAAGCGGAAGTTCCTCATTCATTATTAAAAATAATAATAATAATAATAATATAATTAAATCAAATTTAATTATTCATTTAAATCATATTTAAATAATACAAATTAAATATCATATATTTAATTTGGATTAAATCTCATTTAATCACATTACCCCTTTAACCTATAGTTTTAATGTACAACCAGTGCACATTAAATTTCATCCTATAGATTGTAAATGTGAATCACATTCACATTTAATATAATATTTGAACTCTTTCAAATATTCAATTCTCTCATATAATTTAATATGAATCATATTCACATTAAATTTATAATATATAGTTCAAAAAACTATATATTATACCGTATCTAAATACATTAAATATATTCCCTGATGAATTTGAACGTTTCAAATGATCTAAGAACCCTTTACGAGCTAGAAGGTGGACCTAATGGACCTCTGGATCGAAGCTCCAACGATACGAGATTGCTCGATTAATCTCATTAACCTCCCAATCAACATTCGTTAATCATGCGGAACACTCCACTAAAGTCCCACAAACCGCACTCTTCTCAATGCAGATATGTTTCTATGTCCATGGATATTGACTAATAATAGCAAGTCAATCTTTCATGAATGTTAAATAACGCCACCGGGTCAAATTACCGCTTTTACCCCTGGGTTACATCTCATGTCTTAAGTACCAATGCTCCTCTAATGAACAATTTGTTTGTGGTCCTACCATCCAAAAGAGTCCCTCTCGGGCCAATGAGAGGGTCTGGCATAGTGTTCAAATCCTGGATACACCACTTATGGGAACATTCCTCTACTTACCCTAGTAGGCGGGAATGAGTGAATTCCATCTTACTAAGTTAAGTTCCCAGCCACTCACTCGATATTGTCCCCAAGAAGGTAAGCATATTGAGTCGGCTAATCTGGCCACTCTCACCCATACTAGTCAAAGGACAATCCCTCGTGAGCGGGAGTTCCTAACTTTGCTCGAGATTGAGATCAAGTTGCCTAGGTCATCCTAGTGAAATAGAAACCTAACTAGTTAACGGAGTTAGAGCTAAAGGTTACTATTTCGTGGTTCGCTTCTTATAATCTCATTACATAGGTTATCCCAACTCACATGTCATCTACACGAACACGTTAGGATCACAATTTTTGTATCAAATACAAAGTAGGCCACATCCATAGTTTAACCAGGGTAAGGTACCCAAACCTTATCCCCTAACTATAGAGCCTTTAGGCTGTATCTCGAACCGAGATCCTTTTTATGTACATTACATTCAGTTAGAGATTCATTTAACAGCCTTGGATGTTTAGTTTATTGGTTTTAGGGTTTAAATAAAGGAGTAGGTAACGAACTATAACTTTTTATTGAAATAATAACACTTTATTACATTAATTATAACATAATTACAAACTACGAGTTTTAGGGCACAAATCCCAACAAATGAACCCTTTGGGCTGGTCCATGTAGATGGTTTCATCAAGGTTGCCACTCAGAAAGGTGGTCTTGACATCCATCTGCCATACCTCGTAGTCATAATACGCGGCAATGCAAGAAGGATCATGATCGACCTTACCATGGCAACAGTGAAAAAGGTTTCCTCATAGTCAACCCATTCGACACGGTAAAAACCTTTGACATTAGTCGTGTTTTGAAGGTCTCACCACCTTCCCATCTACGCCACGTTAACGCTTGTAGATCTATTTACAATCTATAAGGTTTACCCCATCCGTTTGATCCACAAGCTCCCAGATAGAATTGAAGTACATCGACTCCATTTCCTGTTCCATAGCTTTAATTCACTTGTCCTTGTAAACATCAACCATAGCATGATCATAGGTTAATGAATCCTCGCAGTCATTATCAGGATAGACGACTTGGGTTTCAAATAAACCCATGTAACGTTCGTGTCATTTCACAACCCTCCCACTACGTCGAGGCATTCCCAACTCTTGGGAACGGACTTGACTTCACGTGTTAGGTTCAACAACACTTGTTGACGTACTAGCCCCACCAGCAACTCTTGCTGATGTACTGTCCATTTCGTTCTACACGATTTCGCTTCTAGGCTAATGATCCCTATGTGGTGTTTCTCAACGAAAGTGGCGTTTGTCAACACAAGCACCCTATTATCCTTAGGATTGTAAAATAGACCGTTGTTCAAAATATTTACCGCAATCTCCACTTCGTAACCCCAAAAGGAATCAGGGAGACGAGCATAGCTCATCATCGACTGAACCATGTCCAACAAGGTTTTGTTTATCCTTTTCGATACACCATTCTGCTGTGGCACACCAGGTGCTGAGAGTTGGGACGTAATTCCGTGTTTTATCATATAGTCCTAAAATACACTGTCCATATACTCTCCAATCGATCGGATCGAAGTGTTTTTATGCTTTTACCTAACAGGTTTTCAACCTCAGTCTTGTACTCCTTGAACTTTTCAAGAGTTTCAGACTTCCTATGTATTAGGTAAATATACCCATACCTCGAATAAACATTAATGAAAGAAACGAAGTATTCGTAACCACCTCGTGCTATTACACTTATCGGACCACAGAGATTAGAATGTATAAGCTCAAGGGGCTCCTTGACTCTATATCCTTTTCCACAAAAAGGACGTGTGGTCATTTTGCCTTCGAGGCATGACTCATACACCAGTAAAGTGTTTTCTTCAAACTGACTTAGAAGTCTACTCTTCACTAATCTCTCAATCCGATTGAGATTAATGTGTCCTAACCTTAGATGCCAAAGATGGGCATTTTCTTTTGGAGAAACCTTAACTCACTTAGTTAGCGTTTCTGTAGTTTTAAATAATTTAGTGTTCAAAACGCTTTTGACTGAATTTGGTTTCAAAACATACAAATTAGACTCAAGTGAAGCTGAACAAGTCAAATTACCTTTGAAAGATCTAACCGCTTTATTATTATCAAAGGAAATTGAGATACAATGTTAATTATGTCAGGAAATGGAAACAAGGGTTCTAGTAAACCACAAAACTATATACATACCTTGTCCAACAATAAGTAATTCCAACCAAAATAGAGCTTCACTTTGTCGATCACGCAATGAGACTATCTCCAAGGATCCAACCCGTAGAGTCACCACACCCTCTCACAGTGGTTGCCCTGAATCAATTACTCGAAAAGAAGAACAAACGTGGTTAGTAGTGCCCGAATCAAAAATCCAGGCAGAGGCATTACTCTCCACTAAACATGTTTCAGTCACCAGTAAATTGCATTTACTTTGATTCTTCCTCTCGGCAAGGAACTTAGGACAGTTTCTCGTCCAGTGGCCATCCCCATTGCACTGGAAACACTTTCCTTTCTCTGCAACTTCCTTTACCTTCTTGCCCTTTTGGGTGGCAAGTCGATCAGCTTTACCCCTCTTCACTTTCTTCTTCCCTTTCGGGCGTCAAGGAGCATCAGGTTTAGTTTTAGAGGTCGAACCCCTGTGATAAGACATGTAGGCAATATTTGCCTCAGCTTCTGGTGTTCTGATCCTCATAAAGGACTGGAAATTATGTAGCTCATTGAGAAGGGTAGTCAGAGAGTTGCTAATCTTGTTCATAACTGCGTTGCTACGAAACTAAAGGAAACTACTGGAAAGAGTCTCCAAGATAAAGTGAACCTTGCTCGACTCATGGATCGAATCCCCATTCATCTCCGCCGATTATTAAGTGGGTCGTCATGTCTAGAACGTGTTCTCTCGGACGACGTCCCCGCTTTCATCCGGGCGTTGAAGATGTGTTTGAGCGAATCGTGCCTGACCTGAAAGTACTGTAAACATGTCTTGGAACGACTCCATGATCTCCTTAGCAGTGATCATCAACTCGTGTGTCTTTGCCAAAACATTAGATGAGCTGGCAATGATGTAGACCTTGGTCGTTTCATTTGCCCTGATCCATCGATCGTATGCCTCAAGAACACTATGTGATACAGTCGAGGTCGATAACTGTGACGACCGCCATCTCAGGTACTATTAGTTATTTTAATTAACACTCTATTAGCCGCTGTATTTAGTTGGATTGGTGTTTTAATCAAGCTCGGTGAGAGTGAAACCTTAATTTTGGTTTAGTTTAAGTGAATGGCTCCTTATAGAATAAGATTACTTATGAAATTAAAGGGAAAGGAAATGACAAGGACACTTAGTAAATAATGCCTAGGTAAGGGTTAATTGGGACTTTTAACAATAACCTAGACCTCATTGTTCAACCCTATATTCATATATATATATATATTTACAAGAGAAGAAAGATGGAACCAAAAACCCCAACCCTAATCCTCATCACCTCTCCTTCTCCTTGGTGTGCAAACCCTAACCCTAAGAGTTCAACCTTCTTCTCTTTCACTCAACCCTAACCGGCGCCCTTCACGTTGCCCTAGCCGCCGGCCTGCACGAAGAGGTTTCGCACGCCCAGCCAGCCGCACGAAGTCCACCGGCCAGACAACCCCGTTCCTACCGCTTTAGCTTTGGTTCGGACAGATCCGGCGCTCACGAGTCACGTCGGCCGCACATCGTCTGCGCAAATCGGAAGCCTCGACCTCGCGACCGCCACTCCAACACCCACGCTGCAGAGCCGAAGTCTAAGCTTGAAGTACCTCGGCGGCCGGTTCGCGCAGCGCCACCACCGGCCGAGATCGCGAGCGAAGGAACCCCCGTCGAAGCGCCAGTCGCAGCTGCTGCTCGTGTCCGCGTCGCCGTCGAAGTCTGCGCAGCCACGCCTCTCGCGAGCTCGGTAGTCCGCAAGCTCCCACCTCCACCGCCGCCACGCTCGCTGCGGTAGAGCCTCCGCGAACGACCTCCACCACCGCTCACACTGCGCACGGCCGAGAGTCCTCTCCTCCACCGCCGATCGTGACCACGCCGACCAGCAACCATTCAAGAACTTCGAGTTCAAATGGTGTGAGCAAATCGATTTAAGGTTCATACTCAATTGGAAATCGTATGATTTATCGTGTGATTAAACGTTTGTTTGAGAATTAGGTTACGAGTTCGAACGCATTCTTGTAGGAGACAAACCGAGAGCGGGATTGGAGGTGGATTGTCAAAAGCAGACTAAGAGATAAGGGGTTTTGCATTGGACCCGAGGTGAGCGGGGCACGATATCTTATTGCGCATAAATTGAGTATCGCATGATTAGGGTTTTAGTGAATGTGTGGAGTTTGAATTCGAAATTATGATGTGAATCGGGTTTCGCTAAAAGGAGAATAGGCAGGGAGTTCGATTAGGTTTTGGAATAAAAATCGAAGCTCGAGGTAAGGGACCTTGTGCCGAACTTTTAATGGGAGTAAATGAAAATGATTTTCATGATTTTATGCGAAATAGTTTATATTTTCCACATGAAAATACACAGTTATTATTTTGAGAATACGTGATATTTTATGTGCAAATACTTCGATGTATTATGTGAAAATGAACCATTATTTTATGTGAAAGTATTCTCGTATGTTATGTATAAGGATCCCATTATTTCATGTGAGAATAGGATGATGGTTTGTATGAGAATGTTTCATGTTTCTTACAAAAGTATGATTTTTCACACTCGTCCATGAGAAAGTATGAATGATATATTGATGATGATGTTTGTGATATGTACACCATGATTATGTGACTGATGGGACCTCATGCATGTTTTGTATGCCACGAAATGAATTAACGTATAGTGTGGACATTGGTTATCCTGAGATCGCTATGTGCATGGTCAAACATGCAACAGAGACCTATGGGTCAAAGTACAGGGGTCTGTGAGGGACTCGAAATGAAATGACTCAGGATGACCAGTCGGCCTCACAATTAAATGAATAGCCATGGATTAAAGACCTGGCAATTAAATGAATAGCCATGGATTAAAGACCTGGCAATTGAATGAGCAGTCATGGATTAAAGACCTGGCAACTGAATAAGCAGTCATGGATTAAAGGCCTGACAATCGATTATACAGCCATGGATTAAAGACCTGGCAACGCTAGAAAGTCTTAGGTCCCATCTATGTATGTTATGCATGAGTTTAGAGATCATGATTGTATGTGTATGCATATCCCAAACCTCCTGTAGCGAGGTTACTTACTGGTATTGTTTTTGCAATACTCACCCTTTCTTTTAAAAATGTTTTTCGGTAAAGGGAGGACGTGCGTGCGTGTGTGTGACGGGGCGTTATTAGGACCATGGGAACCAAAGATGATTTCCGCATATTCTTATTTTGAACCATTGTCGTCTCTATGTTTTAATTGAAGTTAAACTTACTTACGCTTTTAATAGGCCAGCGGATGTGATGTTTTTAAATGATGTGAATGTTTTGTTTTTTTGGGATCCTGAACTATTTACGACAATTGGAAATGGCTTTTAAGTTCTTTTTATCTCTCGGCCTATAAATGCATGCATGTGTAGTAATGTCCCTAGGAATTTGGTTATAGAAAGTTAGGGGCGTTACAGTTGGTATCAGAGCCCTAGGTTTAAGGGTTCTGTAGACTTGCTTACAGAGTAAGCACAGAGTAGTTCCCATGGTTTAACAACGCTTCCAGTCACCGCCAGGTACGTTCTGATATGTTACTAAGAAAGTAAATGATTATGATATGATACAGTTTTATGCATACAGTTTTAAAAAGCCCCAAGGGGTGATCCTATTTTATGATTTGAAAGTAAAGGAAACCGAGTTAGAAACTCTCTATATTGTAGTTTTGACATAATGCCACCTAGAGGCCGAGGAGAGGTAGGGGGCGTGGTAGGGGCGGAGGGCAGGGAAAACGTTGGCGCCCAACCGAGTTACCCCGGATCGGGAAGAGATTACTCCACCCTCCGAGACCTCCCCAGGACCACCTGACCGTCGGAGAGAATGTACTGCAGCTGCTCTCTGTGGCGCACTGAGGGAACGCCAATGTTATGACTATGATGGTGGAGGCTATCACAGAGTCCAGTGCGAGCTCTGAGAGCCACCCAACCGCCCAAGCAAATCGGGGCGAAACGATGCAACTCGAGTCTCGTTACAAGAACTTCGGAAGTATGATCCGAGATCTTTCAATGGGTCTTCTAGTGACCCCACTGTGGTTGAAGTTGTGTGGCCGTCCTCCATTGAGACCATCTTGGTGATCGATGAACCGCCTGAGGACCGAGAGGGTGTCTGTGCGACCTTCATGCCGAGGATGACGCGTACTTGTGGTGGGAGTCCGCCCAAGGAACCATTGTTGCCAGCGGAAACGATTACTTGGAATCTATTCAAAGAAACATTCGCGGCGAAATTCTATCCTGCGCAAATTCGTTACTGAGCGAAGCGGCAAATTTTACAATGTGCGCGAACCGGAGGCGGTGGAGATATATGAGAGGGATTTACCCGTTTGTCCCGCTTTTGCCCCGAGCCGTGGATACTGAAGCAAAAAAAAGCGAGCGCTTCATCATGGGGCTAGATGAGAATGTTCGAGGCTTTATTCAAGCATTAGCACCTCCCCGATTACGCCTCCGCAGGTGAGAGTGGCGGGCGATTTGGGTGCAGCTCGGTCGCACCTGCAGGTGGTAGTTAACTCGGGGCGACCATAGCGAATCATAAGAGGAAGTGGGACCACCCCAATTCCACTCACAGCGCCCCAGGCGTACATCGCATAGACCGGGGGCATTTTCGCATGTGTTTCGGCCGAAACCACAAGTCAACGGATCGGAAATAGCGGCGGAGATAGGCCACGCAGCAAAGAATGTGGTAGCGACCTTTGGGGTAAGTGTATGGCCTTGGTCCGGCGTGTTTCAAGTGTGGAAAGGAAGGGCACAGAGCTAATAATCGCCTCGAGTCAAGCCAAAGACTAGCCACCACAAGTTATGAATAGTGGGCTGCTTTGTGAAGCCGCCATACATCGAGGAGAGCCTATGCAAGCACCAGGTGAGAGACATCTATGGCTCGGACTCGATGGTTACAGGGTACACTTCCATTACTTGGGCACCTTGCCTTTGTATTGTTTGATTACTGTTCTACGCACTCTTTTATTTCTGCATCCTTTGTAAGTCAAGCTGAGTTAGAACTAGAACGATTCTGATGCCCTATCTGTCTCCACTCCTGCGGGAATAAATTTGTTAGCCAATATGAAAGTCAAGGATGGTAGGGTGACCATCGCAGACCATGAGTTAGCAGTGAACCTAGTGGTCTTAGACATGTTTGATTTTGATGTAATATTGGGCATGGACTGGTTAGCGTAGAACCATGCGTGCATTGATTGTTTCAGGAAGGAGGTAGTGTTCACTCCTCCTAACCAACCCGCTCTGGTTCGGAGAGGTACGATAGCAGGAAGTAGGCCTAAGGTAATTCACGCCCTTAAGGCCGAAAAGTTATTGCATCGGGGAGCTTAAGGCGTCTTAGCTTGCATACTAGATGCAAGGTGCACAGAGATCTCATGACATCGAGTACAGAGAGTGAATGAATTTACTGAGACGTCTTCCCGAGGACCTCCCCGGAATACCTCCGGTCAGAGAGGTAGATTTTAACATCGGATTGGAATTGGGGACGACCCCGATATCCAAGGCCCCGTGCAGAATGGCACCAGCAGAGTTGAAAGAACTAAAAGTACAGTTACAAGACTTGCTAGACAAAGGGTTTATACGCCCAAGCGTCTCGCCCTGGGGAGCACCGGTGTTGTTCGTGAAAAAGAAAGATGGATCCATGCGCCTGTGTATAGATTACAGGGAGTTGAATAAAGTTACAATCAAGAATAAATATCCTCTCCCCAGAATTGATGATTTGTTCGATCAGTTGCAAGGAGCGACAGTGTTCTCTAAGATCGATCTGAGATCAGGCTACCATCAGTTGAGGATCAGTGAAGGGGATATCCCTAAAACAGCATTCAGATCACGTTATGGGCATTACGAGTTCACAGTGATGCCGTTTGGTCTGACCAATGCTCCTGCCGCCTTCATGGACTTGATGAACCGTTTGTTCAAGGAGTTTCTTGATACGTTCGTGATTGTGTTCATCGATGATATATTGATATACTCCAGGTGTGATGAAGAGCATGAAATGCACCTGAGGAAAGTCTTACTCACACTGAGAGAGAATAAGTTGTATGCAAAATTCTCCAAGTGTGAATTTTGGCTCAGACAGGTATCTTTTCTAGGGCATGTGGTGTCTGAAGCTGGAGTCTCTGTTGATCCAGCGAAAGTGGAGGCCGTCACACAGTGGCCTCGTCCGACCACCGTTACAGAGGTACGTAGTTTTCTGGGTCTTGCAGGATACTATAGACGTTTCGTGCAGGATTTTGCCAAGATAGCCATGCCTATGACTCAGCTGACGCGAAAAGGAAACTCTTTCGTTTGGGATGATGCTTGTGAGGCGAGTTTCCAGGAACTCAAGCACAGATTAGTGTCGGCCCCGATTCTTACAGTTCCCGAGGGAACAGGGAGCTTTGTGGTTTACAGTGATGCTTCTAAGAAAGGGTTGGGTTTGTGTACTAATCATGCAAAGACGGTAAAGTAATAGCTTATGCATCCCGACAAATTGAAGGCGCGACGAGAGAGAACTATCCAACTCATGATCCGGAACTAGCGCAGAGTATTTGCATTAAAAATGCGGACACTACTACCTATATGGCGAGAAAATTCGATTTTCACGGATGATACTTTCCACAAGTGTCGCACAAAGGTTTCCTTGCTTTGAACTAGCTACCGACTCACCACAGGTTGCCACATGCACGGAGTCCCTTGCCGATCCTATCGAGAAAACTTGATCCTGCGCCGCCTCTGTCTTTCCCCACGTCCACCTGCAGTCCCTGGAGTAGTTTGCCCACCACGATGGGGTTTAAAGCTTCCTTTTCGGAGATACACGGAGTGAATCTCCTACTATCTCCTCGTTGGAATCGGTCTCGTGGTAAACCAACGAGAATAAGTGGTATGACCACCACCTACGCCTTTTTCCATTCTCGTCTTCTACCAGCTTCGCTCTACTCGTAATGCCGTCTCCACAAGCTTGGAGAACTCACCCACTCCGAACTTGCCATCACAGCGTTCGATCTCTCTGTTCGTAGACCGTCCTCGAACCTCTTGCATCGATCTGTCTCGCTTTGCAACAATAGTGCTAGCATACTTTGATAATTCTGTGAACTTCTTCTCATATTCTATTATAGTCATCGACCCCCTGAACAAGTCCTAAAAACTCGTTCCTCTTACGCATCACGATATGAGCTCGGGTAATACTTATCTTCAAAGGCCTTTCAAACTCTTTCCACCTCCAAGCATCCCCTTTTCTCGCTCTCGCTTATCTTCCACCAATCATCCGCTCCTTTCGGAGTAAGAATGTCATTAAATCGACCTTCCTGTCTTGAGGCATCGCATGACCCTAAAGCACTTCTCAATCAGATTTAACCAAACCTCAGCATCAGCGGGATCTGTCGTGCCTTCAAATGTTGTTGCACCTAAGGCTTTCGAGTCTTTCAATGCCATACTTCTTTTCGGATGCAGCAGCCGATCCAACACTTTCGGCTAATCTTTGAGTTATCCGCGTAAAGATCTGCTCTCCTCCATATTCACCTCTTGCTTAGGATGACTAGACTCTCCCTCCGATACCTCTCTTCCTCTTTCACCAAAAGCTTCTTGAGTTCCAGTCTCCACTTGCTCGCCTCGTTTGCCACCTCGAGCCATGGTCCTAAATTACACAATCTTATTAAAATAAGTAAGACAACAAGCTCCTAATTTAATACATGAACCTAGTTCCCTTCCCAAAACCTTTTGCTCTGATACCAAGTTGTCACACCCCGTCCCAGCTTACTTGCCTAACCTAGGAAGAGATGTAAAGGCAAAGATAACCAAACCTCTTGGCCGACTTTCCTTGACTAACCCAAGACTTAACTTAAAATAGACGTAACACATCATGTTTGAATAAGCAAAGTAAAACAACTATATACACTTATATATGAAATACATTCACTTTTCTTTTACTATGTTCTTTAGATAGTCATAAAGTTTCCAAGTTTATAACAACCCATCTAATATGTTCTCACTACAAACCATATACAAAGAAAGTGTATATACAAGGAGCTAAATGGCGTGGTGGCAAGTAGGTCTTGTGATGGCTAAGCACTTGAAACTCGTGCACTGCAGGGAAGAGTAGACATAGAGAAAACGTGAGCTAGGAAGCTCAAAGAGTGTCTATTATAAGCTCAAAGGTAAAGCATAATAATGGCGATTATAAGTAGAAGTTAGCTTAACATAAACAAACCATGCTTTCAATTTACACAAGTCACCACTTATGCATAGCACATAACTCATAATATAGTATTATATTGAGTGTGGATAGATCAATAATGTAGAAGCTCATAACAATAAAACTTATAGCATGATACCACTTTCAACCATAGAGGTGGTAAAGTTACTTTTGTACCAACAAGGTTCATACCTCTCTCACGTGCACGTGGAATACCTTTGGCCCTTTGGTTTCCCCTAATACCTTCTCTATGTCCTTCAAGTATTAAGGTAAGACCATTTACTACCCGAATACCTTCTCATTGTCCTTCAAGATCGGGAAATTATGATTCATTCCCCTAAGTACCTTCTCGAATGTCCTTCGATGTTAGGGGTTAATCAAGATCAAGGGCATAACTTGTTTACCATGGAAATCATGTCTTTATAACACATACAACAATTTCACATTATCATCTAAACATGTTCCCAAGTGGATTTACACAAAAAATTCTCTAAAGGAAAGCATACTTTCATAATTTAGTTTCCATACTTAGATTTATAGTTAAAACTAATTCAAGCTTGCTTAGGTTCCATCATGAACTTTATGTTAGGGACTCCATGAAGCTATACATAATTAGTTCAAACAAGACTCAATGATCAACAATTATGCTTATTAAGAAAAACATGGGCCAAGCATAGTTTAAAGATAGAGTCACTCACAGTATTAGAATTAGAACCCTGGCTTGTAAGCTTGACCTATTAGCTCTTGACCTATCAAACAAACCAACCCAACCATTAGAACCTCGACCCCATGATTTTTAACCTTAAAGCTTGCAAGAAAACACACTTTTAAATTTTCCAGCATTTTCAGATTTTCTGCCCTGTATTCAGACAGCCATAACTTCTTCATTACTTACCCAAAAATAATGTAATTTATACCAAACTCTTCCTTTTTGAACCCTCTAAAAATCATATGAAGACATGAAATTGAAATTCCAAACGGATTTGTTCAGAAATACCTCAAAAGCTACTTTCCCCAAAACAGACTTCTGCTGTTTTCAGATTCGGATTTCCTGCTGCACAACAAATTTAATCTGATATTTAAGACATCTTCTAGACGTTTTCTACTCACGATTTCTTCATGAAAGTTGTAGGGAATTCAATAAGCTTTCGAACCATACCAATTAGAGCTTCTAACTCCAAGTGTACAGATCAGAACAACAAAAACATCAGAGACTTCCCGGATTTGACAGCATACTTCTGTCTTCTGCCTTCTTCTTCAAAACAGTAGCATCAATTCCTTTCCTTGCACCTTAGAAACAGGTCTAACTCAGTCCCATAACTCAATTTAGAATAACCATACACACAATTGATTGTAAGGTATATAGAAATGAAAGAAAATCTCCCTCAATCTCTTGCTAGAAGTTTTTCCCTTTCACCTAAAACTACAGGTTCAAATTTCAGCTTGGGTTCCTCAAAATTTATCAACACAACCACCAAATATTTTTTGATAAACCTCAAGGACAACATCTTAGCTTACTTACCTCAAAATTTCAGCTTCTAATTCCTCCTCAAGAGCTCAAAACAGACTGATCTCCTCATACTGTTCTGCTACCCGAGAAACTTGAACACCCTTCACTGTTCTGCTCTTTTCTCCTTCGTCCTCTTGTTTTTTTCTGCAAAGCCGACCAGTTTCGTATTCTACACTCAATTTCTGAGATTTTGACACAAAAATCATCGAATTTGGTTCAGTAGATAGAGAGATATGGTCGATTGAAGATGACCCTTTTTCCAGCTGCTTGCTGTTTTTCTGTGAATTTGACAGCACCTACTTGGCTTGTTTAACTCCGAAGCTTCACCTCCCTTTGCCAGCTCCTCCTTCATTTTTTACATCTTAATCACCTTTTTAAAACAACAAAATAAGTGTGTAAATAAACCTTAAGCATTTAGCCAACTTATCCTAAGTTTGTAAGACATATGATCTTCCATTCAATACTTGATGCACCTAAAACTCCTCCAATTTGCTAATGAGTTGAACTTACTTCAATGCAACTTTTAATATGCTTATTTCAATGGTTTACCTATCCCCTTATGAAGTTTAGACACATTGTAGCTCCAAATTCAATAGATTCCCAAATTCGATCACGACATCGTTTAGTGCAACCTATACGACTTTGCTTATTTCAAAACATCCTGAACGAGTGATCAATGATAAAAGAGAGTAGGGTTTAGGGCTTACAATTTACTACCCCCTTAAGAGGAATTTCACCTCGAAATTTCAAAGACGAGAAAAGTTGTGGGTACTTTTCTTTCATTGTGTCTTCGCTTTCCCATGTTGCTTCCTCGACGTCGTGATTTCTCCACAAGACCTTTACCGATGGTATTGACTTGTTCCTAAGCACTGTTCTTTCCGATCCAAAGACTTGTAGAGGTTCTTCCTCATATGATAGATTCTCCTTAAGTTGTATTGGTTCTACCTTGAGCACATGTGATGGATCGAAACGTATTTCCTCAACATTGACACATGGAAAACATTATGTACCCGAGAGCCAATTCTATTGGTAAAGCTAATCTGTAAGCGGATGGCCCTACACGTTCAGAATCTCATAAGGCCCTATATATCTCGGGCTCGGTTTCCCTTCCTTCCGAACCGCAAAATACTCTTCCATGGGGATAGTCTCAGAAAACTTTGTCTCCGATTTCAATTCTAAATCTCTTCTTCGTTTGTCAGCGTAGCTCTTTTGTCTATCTTGTGCTGTCTTCAGTCTTTCCTTGATAAGTTTAACATTCTCCGAGGTAACTTGGACCAACTCTGGCCCTATCAGCTTCCTTTCTCCTACCTCCCCCCAACAAATAGGGGTTCTACATTTTCTTCCATATAATGCTTCGTGATGCGGTGCCATTCCGATGCTAGAATGATAACTATTATTGTATGCAAACTCCATCAATGATAGGTGAGTCTCCCGACTTCCTTTATATTGCGATGCGCATGCTCGAAGAATGTCTTCGAGGTCCGAATGGTTCTTTCTCGACCACCATCGGTTTGTGGATGAAATGTTTGTACTAAAGTGCAACTTAGTTCCCAAGGCCTCTTGGAGACTCGGCGAACTTGGAAGTAAATCTCGAATCCCTATCCGACACAATAGATACTGGGGCTCCGTATTGGCTTACAATCCTGTCAACATATAATTTAGCAAGTTTATCCAGAGTAAAAGTTACCTTGACGGGTAAAAATCGAGCAGTCTTAGTCAATCTGTCTATTATCACCCAAATCCCGTCATAACCACTCGGCGTTCGGGGAAGTCCAAATAAGAAATCCATCGTTACATGCTCCCACTTCCATTCAAGTATTGGGAGTGGATTTAGAAGCCCTCCTGGTTTTTGTCGTTCAGGTTTCACCTGCTGACAAATTAAACATTTAGAGACATACTCTGCTATTTCTCGTTTCATTCCTGGCCACCAATAATGGTTCTTTAAGGTCCGATACATCTTTGTACCTCCTGGATGCATCGCATAGGCTGAACTATGTGCTTCTTCTAGTATCGCATTTCTCAAAGTTTCATCTTTAGATACACAAAATCTACCATACTTCATCAACGCTCCATCACGCCTTACTTCGTAATCCGCTCTCTGATTCAAGTTCACCTCTTCTATCAATTTCTTCAGGGTAGGGTCTTTAGCTTGACTTGTGATAACATCATTAATTAAGGTAGGTCTTACCTGAAAATGAGCCAACAAGTTCCCTTTGTCACCAACATACACCTTTGCATTAGAACTCTTGAGTTCTTCAAATGAAACCACTCTAATGAAATTAAGTGAACCCTTACGCTGCTTCGACTTCCTACTCAGTGCATCAGCTACAACATTAGCCTTCCCTGGGTGGTATTCGATCGTGCAGTCATAATCTTTTATCAATTCAAGCCACCGCCGTTGTCTCAAATTCAACTCTTTCTGTTCGAAGATGTATTTTAAACTTTTATGATCTGTGTAAATACAACACTTCTCACCAAATGATAATGCCTCCAAATTTTTAAAGCTAACACAATCCGCTGCTGAGCTCCGGATCATGAGTAGGATAATTACATTCATGTTTTTAATTGTCTTGAGGCATAAGCAATCACTTTCCCATCCTGCGCATAAGTACACACCCAAGGCCCTGATGTGAGGCATCACAGGAAACCTCAAACTCTTTTCCCGTGGTGGGTAGAGTTAGTACTGTCTTTGTGACAAGTCTGTTTCTTTAACTCTTGAAAACTTTTTCCACACTTTTCACTCCACTCGAACTTCGTATTCGTCTTTGTCAAACTGGTTAGTGGAAGAGCTATCTTCGAAAATCCCTCAACAAAACGTCGATAGTATCCTGCAAGCCCCAAAAAACTACGGACTTCCGTTATTGAAGTTGGTTGTTCCCACTTAACTATAGCTTCCGTCTTCTGAGGATCCACTTGTACCCCAGCTGCTGACACTACGTGCCCCAAAAAACACAACTGCTCCAAACCAAACTCACATTTACTAAATTTAGCATACAACTTCCGATCTCGTAATGTCCTGTAGCACTATTACGAGATGTTCGCATGCTTTTCTCTACTTTCTCGAGTACACCAAGATGTCATCAATAAATACTATCACAAACCGATCAAGGTAAGGATGAAATATCCGATTCATGAGATCCATGAATGCCATTGGGCATTAGTTAACCCAATGGCATTACCAAGAATTCATAATGCCCATACCTTGTCCTGAAAGCTGTTTTTGGTACATCAGAATCATTGATCTTCAGCTGATGATATCCTGATCGTAAATCAATTTTGGAAAACACTGAGGCACCCTTCAGTTGATCGAACAGGTCATCTATGCGAGGCAAAGGATATTTGTTACGTATTGTTACCTTATTCAGTTGTCGGTAATCAATACATAATCGTAATGTCCCATCCTTCTTTTTAACAAACAACACAGTGTGCTCCCACGGAGATACACTTGGTCGAATATAACCCTTATCCACCAACTCCTGCAGAATCGAGTTTTCAATTCCTTCAGTTCCTTCGGTGCCATCCTATACGGGGCTTGAGATATTGGCGTTGTTCCTGGCATCAAGTCAATGGTAAACTCGACCTCTCTATCAGGTGGCAACCCTGTTAGCTCTTCTGGGAAGACATCTAAATACTCACGTACCACTGGAATGTCTTCAGGTTTCGATTTACTCACTGGTGCACAAACTACATATGCAAGATATGTTGTACAACCTTTCTTCAATAATTTCCCAGCTTTAATAGTTGATATCATACAAGTAGGCAATATCTTCCTATGTCCCTTAAACACAACCTCAGTGCCGCCTGATTTCCTCAATACAACTTCCTTCCTATGGCAAATCCATTAAGGCGTGATACCTAGATAAGAAATCCATCCCCAAAATAACGTCGAACTCTTGGAGATCTAAGGGAATCGATTCGATTGTCATGGTCACACCATTCACTTCCACCATACAGCTTAGTATAAATAGTACAAACTATCGACATATCACCAATAGGAGTATAAATACACAGCTCCTCGGATAAAGGTTCTAACTTCGCAACAATGCTAGCGAAGAAACATTTTAGAGATAAAAGAATGTGTAGCTCCCGGATCTAGTAATGCATGTGCGGGTTTATTACAGAGAGAAAGTGTACCCGTAACAACTTCGTGCATCATCCGCCTCTCGCTGTGTCATGGCGTAAATCTTCCCCTGTTGTCGGGTCGACCCACCGCCTTTTTTTGCTTAGCACTACTAGTGCCTTCTCCTCCACCGCCCCAGTGATTTCTTGTTTGGTTCACGATGATGCGATGTAGTTCTCTGTCCCACCATGCCTTCTTGCATTAATTGGGGCATTCCCTTTTGAAGTGACCACCTTGCCCACAGCTTGAAACATACATTTCCGCCACTCAAACATCGACCCGAATGATACTTTCCACAAGTCTTTGCACAAAGGTTTCCTTGCCGAACTAGCTACTTGACTCACCAGGTTGCCACATGCACGGAGTCCTCTGCGATCCTATCGTAAAACTTGATCCTCGCGCCTCTGTCTTTCCCCACGCCCACCTGCACTATCCTTGGAGTAGTTTGCCCACCACGATGGGGTTTAAAGCTTCCTTTCCGAGAGATACCGGGGTGAATCTCCTACTATCTCCTCGTTGGAATCGGTCTCGTGGTAAACCAACGAGAATAAGTGGTATGACCACCACCTACGCCTCCTTTTCCCATTCTGTCTTCTACCAGGCTTCGCTCTACTCGTAATGCCGTCTCCACAAGCTTGGAGAACTCAGCCCACTCCGAACTTGCTGTGTCACAGGCGTTCGATCTCTGTTCGTGGACCGTCCTCGAACCTCTTGCATCGATCGTCTCGTTTGCAACAATAGTGCTAGCATACTTTGATAATTCTGTGAACTTCTTCTCATATTCTATTATAGTCATCGACCCACAACAAGTCCTAAAAACTTCGTTCCTCTTCGCATCACGATATGAGCTCGGGTAATACTTATCTTCAAAGGCCTTTCGAACTCTTTCCCGCTCCAAGCATCCCCTTTTTCGCTCTCCATTATCTTCCACCAATCATCCGCTCCTTTCTTGGAGTAAGAATGCTGTTAAATCGACCTTCCTGTCTTCAGGGCATCGCATGACCCTAAAGCACTTCTCAATCAGATTTAACCAAACCTCAGCATCAGCGGGATCTGTCGTGCCTTCAAATGTTGTTGCACCTAAGGCTTTCAGTCTTTCAATGCCATACTTCTTTTCTGGATCTGCTTGTGCTGATCCAACACTTTCAGCTAATCTTTGAGTTATCCGCGTAAAGATCTGTTCCTCCATATTCACCTCTTGCTTAGGATGACTAGACTCTCCCTCTGATACCTCTCTTCCTCTTTCACCAGTAGCTTCTTGAGTTCCAGTCTCCACTTGCCTGCCTCGTTTGCCACCTCGAGCCATGGTCCTAAATTACACAATCTTATTAAAATAAGTAAGACAACAAGCTCCTAATTTAATACATGAACCTAGTTCCCTTCTCAAAACCTTTTGCTCTGATACCAAGTTGTCACACCCCGTCCCAGCTTACTTGCCTAACCTAGGAAGAGATGTAAAGGCAAAGATAACCAAACCTCTTGCTGACTTTCCTTGACTAACCCAAGACTTAACTTAAAATAGACGTAACACATCATGTTTGAATAAGCAAAGTAAAACACTGATATACACTTATATATGAAATACATTCACTTCCTTTACTATGTTCTTTAGATAGTCATAAAGTTTCCAAGTTTATAACAACCCATCTAATATGTTCTCACTACAAACCATATACAAAGAAAGTGTATATACAAGGAGCTAAATGGCGTGGTGGCAAGTAGGTCTTGTGATGGCTAAGCACTGGAAACTCGTCTGCTACCTGGGAAGAGTAGACATAGAGAAAACGTGAGCTAGGAAGCTCAGTGAGTGTCTATTATAAGCTCAAAGGTGAAGCATAATAATGGCAGATTATAAGTAGAAGTTAGCTTAACATAAACAAACCATGCTTTCAATTTACACAAGTCACCACTTATGCATAGCACATAACTCATAATATAGTATTATATTGAGTGTGGATAGATCAATAATGTAGAAGCTCATAACAATAAAACTTATAGCATGATACCACTTTCAACCATAGAGGTGGTAAAGTTACTTTTGTACCAACAAGGTTCATACCTCTCTCACGTGCACGTGGAATACCTTTGGCCCTTTGGTTTTCCCTAATACCTTCTCTATGTCCTTCAAAGATTAAGGTAAGACCATTTACTACTCGAATACCTTCTCATTGTCCTTCAAAGATCGGGAAATTATGATTCATTCCCCTAAGTACCTTCTCGAATGTCCTTCATGTTAGGGGTTAATCAAGATCAAGGGCATAACTTGTTTACCATGGAAATCATGTCTTTATAACACATACAACAATTTCACATTATCATCTAAACATGTTCCCAAGTGGATTTACACAAAACATTCTCTAAAGGAAAGCATACTTTCATAATTTAGTTTCCATACTTAGATTTATAGTTACAACTAATTCAAGCTTGCTTAGGTTCCATCATGAACTTTATGTTAGGGACTCCATGAAGCTATACATAATTAGTTCAAACAAGACTCAATGATCAACAATTATGCTTATTAAGAAAAACATGGGCCAAGCATAGTTTAAAGATAGAGTCACTCACAGTATTAGAATTAGAACCCTGGCTTGTAAGCTTGACCTATTAGCTCTTGACCTATCAAACAAACCAACCCAACCATTAGAACCTCGACCCCATGATTTTTAACCTTAAAGCTTGCAAGAAAACACACTTTTAAATTTTCCAGCATTTTCAGATTTTCTGCCCTGTATTCAGACAGCCATAACTTCTTCATTACTTACCCAAAAATAATGTAATTTATACCAAACTCTTCCTTTTTGAACCCTCTAAAAATCATATGAAGACATGAAATTGAAATTCCAAACGGATTTGTTCAGAAATACCTCAAAAGCTACTTTCCCCAAAACAGACTTCTGCTGTTTTCAGATTCGGATTTCCTGCTGCACAACAAATTTAATCTGATATTTAAGACATCTTCTAGACGTTTTCTACTCACGATTTCTTCACGAAAGTTGTAGGGAATTCAATAAGATTTCGAACCATACCAATTAGAGCTTCTAACTCCAAGTGTACAGATCAGAACAACAAAAACATCAGAGACTTCCCGGATTTGACAGCATACTTCTGTCTTCTGCCTTCTTCTTCAAAACAGTAGCATCAATTCCTTTCCTTGCACCTTAGAAACAGGTCTAACTCAGTCCCATAACTCAATTTAGAATAACCATACACACAATTGATTGTAAGGTATATAGAAATGAAAGAAAATCTCCCTCAATCTCTTGCTAGAAGTTTTTCCTTTCACCTAAAACTACAGGTTCAAATTTCAGCTTGGGTTCCTCAAATTTTATCAACACAACCACCAAATATTTTTGATAAACCTCAAGGACAACATCTTAGCTTACTTACCTCAAAATTTCAGCTTCTAATTCCTCCTCAAGAGCTCAAAACAGACTGATCGCCTCATACTGTTCTGCTACCCGAGAAACTTGAACACCCTTCACTGTTCTGCTCTTTTCTCCTTCGTCCTCTTGTTTTTTTCTGCAAAGCCGACCAGTTTCGTATTCTACACTCAATTTCTGAGATGTTGACACAAAAATCATCGAATTTGGTTCAGTAGATAGAGAGATATGGTCGATTGAAGATGACCCTTTTTCCAGCTGCTTGCTGTTTTTCTGTGAATTTGACAGCACCTACTTGGCTTGTTTAACTCCGAAGCTTCACCTCCCTTTGCCAGCTCCTCCTTCATTTTTTACATCTTAATCACCTTTTTAAAACAACAAAATAAGTGTGTAAATAAACCTTAAGCATTTAGCCAACTTATCCTAAGTTTGTAAGACATATGATCTTCCATTCAATACTTGATGCACCTAAAACTCCTCCAATTTGCTAATGAGTTGAACTTACTTCAATGCAACTTTTAATATGCTTATTTCAATGGTTTACCTATCCCCTTATGAAGTTTAGACACATTGTAGCTCCAAATTCAATAGATTCCCAAATTCGATCACGACATCGTTTAGTGCAACCTATACGACTTTGCTTATTTCAAAACATCCTGAACGAGTGATCAATGATAAAAGAGAGTAGGGTTTAGGGCTTACAGAAAGACCACGGCTCAGTTAGCCCAGTTAACAGTGCAACCGACCTTGAGACAACGTATCATTGAGGCTCAGCAGGTGGACCCTCGGTTAGTGGAAAAACTTACTGCAGTAACTACAGGTGAGTTGACAGAGTTTTCCCTATCCACAGATGGAGGATTGCTATTTCGGGGGACGATTGTGTGCGCGAAGATGACAAGTCGAGAACCGAGATCTTGAACGAAGCCCATAACTCACCATTTTCTAGGCATCCCGGCGCATACCAAGATGTACCGAGATCTCAAAAGCGATCGTTTTGGTGGTGCAACATGAAGCGCGACGTGGCAGAGTTTGTCAGCAAGTGTTTGACTTGTCAGCAGGTGAAGGCACCTAGACAGAGGCCCGCGGGATTGCTGCAACCATTACATGTGCCTCAGTGGAAATGGGAGGAGATCTCAATGGATTTCATAGTTGGACTGCCTAGAACTTTACGAGGTTACACAGTGATTTGGGTCATAGTGGATGAGTTAACAAAGTCAAGACACTTCTTACTGTGAAACCCACCTATTCTACGAGATAAGTGGCGCGACTTTACCTGGAAGAGATAGTCCGTTTGCATGGAATCCCACCAAGATTATTTCGAGCGAGGATCCACGTTTCACCTCCAACTCCGGAGGAGTTTACAGAGAGCGTTGGGTTGCGATTGAACTTGATCGACTTTTCATCCACAGAGCGGATGGGCGATGAGCGATTAAACCAGATATTAGAGGACATGTTGCGAGCTTGCACTTTAGATTTCCCAGGTAGTTGGGACACTCATTTGCATCTAATGGAGTTTGCTTACAATAACGATTACTGTGCGCGACCATCGGAATGGCTCCATTTGAAGCTCTTTACGGAAGACGTTGCAGAACTCCCGTTTTCTGGGAGGAGGTTGGTGAACGCCAGTTGTTGGGTCCAGAATTAGTACAGTCACTAATGAGGCAATGCAAAAGATCGTGGCACGAATGCAGACCGCCCAAGTCGAGACAAAAGAATTATGCGACACGAGGCGAAGGGACCTAGAATTCGAGGTTGGGGACCACGTGTTTCTTAAGGTGGCTCCAATGAAGGGAATTCTAAGGTTTGGCCAGTAAGAGAAGTTGAGTCCGCGATTCATCTGGACCATTTGAGATTTTAGAGAGGATTGGTGCGCGGTTGCCTCTGATTAGCACCGCCGCCTTCTCTTCAGTGATTCATAACGTATTCCATGTCTCCATCTTTGAAAAGTATGTTCCGGACCCGACCCATGTCATAGACTTGAACCGCTGCGATTAGCGGAAGATCCGAGTTATGGCGAGCAACGCACAGGGTACAAATTATTGCAAGAGACCAAAAAGACCCTCCGTAATCGCGAGATCGACTTTAGTTAAAGTGTTATGGCGAACCACCGCACGCGGAGGAAGCTACAGGGGCGAGCGAGAAGAGGAAGTGCGCGCTAAATATCCCGAACTATTCCAAGAATAGGAACTTTCGAGGACGAAAGTTCTTAAGGAGGAAAGGTTGTGACGACCGCCATCTCGTGTACTATTAGTTATTTTAATTAACACTCTATTAGCCATTGTATTTAGTTGGATTGGTGTTTTAATCAAGCTCGGTGAGAGTGAAACCTTAATTTTGGTTTAGTTTAAGTGAATGGCTCCTTATAGAATAAGATTACTTATGAAATTAAAGGGAAAGGAAATGACAAGGACACTTAGTAAATAATGCCTAGGTAAGGGTTAATTGGGACTTTTAACAATAACCTAGACCTCATTGTTCAACCCTATATTCATATATATATATATATTTACAAGAGAAGAAAGATGGAACCAAAAACCCCAACCCTAATCCTCATCACCTCTCCTTCTCCTTGGTGTGCAAACCCTAACCCTAAGAGTTCAACCTTCTTCTCTTTCACTCAACCCTAACCGGCGCCCTTCACGTTGCCCCTAGCCAGCTGCCGCCCGCGACGAAGAGGTTTCGCACGCCCAGCCAGCCGCACGAAGTCCACCGGCCAGACAACCCCGTTCCTACTGTCGGCTGGTTCGGACAGATCCGGCCGCTCACGAGTCACGTCGAAGCCGTTACATCGTCTGCAAATCGGAAGCCTCGACCTCGCGACCGGCCACTCCAACACCCACGCCTGCAGAGCCGAAGTCTAAGCTTGAAGTACCTCGACGGCCGGTTCGCACGAAAGCAGCCACGCCGGAGATCGCAAGCGAAGGAACCACCGTCGGCGCCGATCGCGATTCTTGCCGTCGTGTCGCGTCGCCGTCGTCGAAGTCTGCGGCAGCGCTCTCTCGAGCTCGGTGCGTCCCGCAGCTCCCACCTCCGCCGCCGCTCTCGCGCTGCGGCCGAGAGCCTCCGAGCGACCTCGGCCAGCCCGTTCACACTGCGGGCCGAGAGTCCTCTCCTCCACCGCCGATCGTGACCACGCCGACCAGCAACCATTCAAGAACTTCAAGTTCAGCCGGTGAGCAAATCGATTTAAGGTTCATACTCAATTGGAAACTGTATGATTTATCGTGTGATTAAACGTTTGTTTGAGAATTAGGTTACGGGTTCGAACGCATTCTTGTAGGAGACAAACCGGAGCGGGATTGGAGGTGGATTGTCAAAACAGACTAAGAGATAAGGGGTTTTTGCATTGGACCCGAGGTGAGCGGGGCACGATATCTTATTGCAGTAAATTGAGTATCGCATGATTAGGGTTTTAGTGAATGTGTGGAGTTTGAATTCGGAAATTATGATGTGAATCAGGTTTCGCTAAAAGGAGAATAGGCAGGGAGTTCGATTAGGTTTTGGAATAAAAATCGAAGCTCGAGGTAAGGGACCTTGTGCCGAACTTTTAATGGGAGTAAATGAAAATGATTTTCATGATTCTATGCGAAATAGTTTATATTTTCCACATGAAAATACACAGTTATTATTTTGAGAATACGTGATATTTTATGTGCAAATACTTCGATGTATT
Organism: Trichosanthes cucumerina; assembly: GCA_036507285.1. Taxonomy (NCBI): domain Eukaryota; kingdom Viridiplantae; phylum Streptophyta; class Magnoliopsida; order Cucurbitales; family Cucurbitaceae; genus Trichosanthes; species Trichosanthes cucumerina. The sequence continues at coordinate 20,948,422 of CM071843.1, read as the reverse complement.
ATGTGAAAATGAACCATTATTTTATGTGAAAGTATTCTCGTATGTTATGTATAAGGATCCCATTATTTCATGTGAGAATAGGACAGTAGTTTGTATGAGAATGTTTCATGTTTCTTACAAAAGTATGATTTTTCACACTGTCCATGAGAAAGTATGAATGATATATTGATGATGATGTTTGTGATATGTACACCATGATTATGTGACTGATGGGACCTCATGCATGTTTTGTATGCCACGAAATGAATTAACGTATAGTGTGGACATTGGTTATCCTGAGATCGCTATGTGCATGGTCAAACATGCAACAGAGACCTATGGGTCAAAGTACAGGGGTCTGTGAGGGACTCGAAATGAAATGACTCAGGATGACCAGTCGGCCTCACAATTAAATGAATAGCCATGGATTAAAGACCTGGCAATTAAATGAATAGCCATGGATTAAAGACCTGGCAATTGAATGAGCAGCCATGGATTAAAGACCTGGCAACTGAATAAGCAGTCATGGATTAAAGGCCTGACAATCGATTATACAGCCATGGATTAAAGACCTGGCAACGCTAGAAAGTCTTAGGTCCCATCTATGTATGTTATGCATGAGTTTAGAGATCATGATTGTATGTGTATGCATATCCCAAACCTCGGTAGCGAGGTTACTTACTGGGTATTGTTTTTGCAATACTCACCCTTTCTTTTAAAAATGTTTTTCAGGTAAAGGGAAGGACGTGCAGGGCGTGTGATGGGGGAGCGTTATTAGGACCATGGGAACCAGCATGATTTCCGCATATTCTTATTTTGAACCATTGTCGTCTCTATGTTTTAATTGAAGTTAAACTTACTTACAGTTTTAATAGGCCAAGCAGATGTGATGTTTTTAAATGATGTGAATGTTTTGTTTTTTTTGGGATCCCTGGAACTATTTACGACAATTGGAAATGGCTTTTAAGTTCTTTTTATCTCTCGGCCTATAAATGCATGCATGTGTAGTAATGTCCCTAGGAATTTGGTTATAGAAAGTTAGGGGCGTTACAATAACTGAGGAACTCCTCAGTAAGCACGAACTTCAGGTCATCAGTTACTAGAATCGTGTTTATATTATTCTTCCATGTTTGGAAGTTATCTCCCACTAGTTTGTCGGAAGCTAGTAAAGCTATAATGAGATATACATATTTTAGCTTAGAAAATAAAATAATTTTGTTTAGTCTCGCATAAAGTTTTGAAACCCAATCAAGTTTTAGCAAAAATTAATCCTATGATCCCTAGGTCATTTAAAATTTGCAATGATATCCTAAAGGTTTAGAATGACCGCCACCGATGGGTGAACAGGAACGCTCCTCCTCTAGGAAGAGACTTTCTCGACCAGACCCTAATCCCATAATAACTCTCATTCCTTTAGGCGTCCAGTTACCATTATTTGGTCAAATTCATTAACACATAACGAATATTGTGAGTGTCGCCCTCATTCTTTAAGTTTACAAGTATCCGTCAAAACAATAGCCACCGAATGGTGAACTACGAAGGAAAACCAACAAGGAAACTGTATCCCTTTCGGGAATTCACGGTGTTCCGACTCCCATGATCAATGCAATCCGAAGGATTATCTGTCCGGTCGAGCCAAACTAGCGAAGGCGGATCATAGGGGTCTCACGGTGTGAATCGAAAGAAGAGACCGTGGGTCCCGTTTTCACAGGTCCCGCTCCCACTCACTATAAGTACTCTCTCCATCCACGTTGATATAAATCCATACAAATACCATCCGAAGGGGGACACTCCCATTTGCGCCACGAGGTCGAGTATGGATCTCACAATGCGGACTTAAGGAGATTTGTGGTCGAAAATTAAATGTATCTCATACAGTATATTTCCTCCCACTCGGAACTTTAATATTTTTGGGATTGACCTAGATAAACCGGCTTACCTAAGTCAACAATTATAACTCTTATATGGTACTTAACCTAAGTTTATAATCACATTATTTCTTAGGCCTATGTGAGTAAATGAAAACACTTTTAATTAACGCCACTGACGAAAAATATAGTCTAAGAATCTCCGGACCGAATTCACTCCTGTGTCGGTTTCAGTGGGGAGTTTCATAGCGTCAACTTAAGTACCCCAGCCTTAGACAAAACCTTCCTTAGACAGAGTTACTAAAAAGTCACCATTCGAAGATTATATTTTGATTTCCTAATTCTAATCTTGTTAGAACTAGAAAACCTAAGCCTACTTATTCATGTTCTAAAAACTTTAAAACTAATAATTAACTTAGGTTGCATGTATTTCTATGGAATAGTGCTTGATCATTCATCACATGAATAACGATATAATATAACAAAATAATTCATCACATGAATATAAATGCATGAGCATACTTTAATCTAAAAAATATAACACTTATATTAATTAAATTAAAACATGCATTTAATTACATTATAACTCTTATAATATAACCTATCATGCAAACTATATATTATAACTCTTATAATATAAATGATGCATGAAATGTTTAACCTAAGGTGGAATTTTAAATCTATATGACATACATTATGCACATAGAAATTAATTAAATCATACATCTCATGCATAAATTAATTAAATTGTAAAAAATGGACCGGTTTTGGAACCTAGGGGCAATTTATTTAGTTAAATAACATTAATATAAGTTTTATATCAATATTTTAAATAGAATAAATTAATTAAATAATAATTACATTATGCAAACAAAAAATTAAAAAAAAATACGAAAATAAAACTTCCCCCACGTTGAGAAAAACGTCCAACCTCCCACATTGCTCGCGAACTTGGCGTTGGAACTACCCTCAACGCACGTAGCGTTGCAACGCCGCGGTGGGCGGCGTTACGCAACGCCGCGCTCTCTTTTGCTCTCGTGCGCTCCACGCCTCGGCGTTGCAATGCTGCTCTGCAGCCAAGCCTCCGCCCGCAATTGTAGCGTTGAGACGCCGATGAACAGCGTCTCAACACTGTCGAAAAAACAACAAGCTCCTCTTGCTGATTTTTCGTCCTTTCTCGTCCGTTTCCGCTCCGATTTCTTCACAGCAACCCTTGTCACGAACGACTCAGACTTACAGACTCGATTTACAACAAAATTCACAAAAACAACGCGCCTTTACATTGATCTAATCAACATAAATTGTAAATCTAAACTAATGCCAAGAACCGAAACATCCATTATGCAAACCAAACATTTATCTCATAAATTAAGGCAAAAACCTACCTAATTGTAACGATAAACAATGCACAACGAAGAACCAACGTATGGCTGTGATACCAATTGAAGGGAATTAAACTCCCACGCAGCAGAAGACTATTGAATCATCATGGTGAAGTTATGCAATTGCATTTCGTTAAAATGATTTAATACTTAAATCTAGGCTAAACATACATAAAATGGAAAGAAAAACAGTAAATACTAGATACTTACTTGTTGAAGACTTTCTTCAAAATTCCTTTCCATTTTCACGAACTCTTCGTGTCCTCCTCGATCTCTACGAACTAAAACACTTCTCATGAACAAGAACACCACCAAAGGCTTCTAGGTTGTTCTTTTTTGGAAGAAGGAAGTTTGTGGGAACTTGGTGTTTTGAGAAGAGAGGAGAAAATTGGGAGAGAGTTGAGAGAGAACTTTTCTCTTCTTTTTGGTGAGAATTTCAAAAAATGAGAGAATGACTTGCTTTCCTTCTTGTATGAAGGTTTTATATAATGGAGATAGGTGGAGTTGAAATCTCAACCTATTTATCATTTTACCACAACTATAGGTTATGCAAATCATATTTGCATAACCATATATTATAACATATCTCATATCTCATATCACAAATCACATTTGCAATATTGTAGATTTATTAAATTGAATCACATCCAACTTAATATCTCTCAACATAATTTCTCCAATTAGCCCTAATTCAACAATTAGGCTAAACTGTAGTTTATTATGAATCTCATTCACATTAAACTATATATTATATCATTCATACCTAATATAAATGACATAAATGCCCTTTTAGAGAAATTGAACACTTTAATTCACACGAAAACACTAACCCTTCTTTTAACCCAAACTGAGTCAACCAAGTGACCTAATGGATCTACAGTGACGAGCTACAATAATTCGAGATTAGCCTATCAAACTCTTTGTCCCAGTTAATCAACATTCATTAGCTACGGTAACACTCAACCAAAGCCCGTAGCTGCATTCCCGTCAGTGCAGAATATTACGTGTCCACTGATATATCCAATAACCACGATCGACCCTTCACAGCTTGTTCGTAGACACTGCTGGGTTGAATTACCATTTTACACCTGTGTGTACTTCGTGCTCCTTAAGTCTTCACTGCTCCTCTAATGAACAATAACGTTGTAATGGTCCAATCATACACAACCACTCTCTCGTGGCAGTCAGAGAGTGCGTGCCCGTTGTCCAGGCCCTGGAGACAACACTTAAGAGAACAACCCCTCTAGTTTCCCTAAAGGCGGGAACGAGTGAATTCCATCTCGCGTCGTTAAGTTCCCAGCTCCCTACTTTGTCTTGTCGCTAAGAAAAAAGGCATATTGGCCGAGTAATCGTGACCACCTTCACCTGCAGTACTAGTCAAAGGACGGACCACCGCAGAAAAGTGCGTCTCACACACTCGTGGATTCGTGTCGAGTCACTAATGGTCATCTACGAAATTATTAGTCCCTTCACATCAGCGGTGTTATGTCGATGAAGTCTAATAATTCACGGTCCCGTCTTGTAAAATCTCATTTCACGGGGATGCCGCCACTCGCATATCAACCATATGAACGAGTTAGATCACCTCGTTTGCATCCACAACATATCCAGGATTAGGTCTCCAACCCTATCCATATACTGTAGACCGTTCAGGTCATTTGTTCAGGTCCTTGTGTGCCCCCTACACATCGTTTAAGTTCTAGTTCTCTCATATCTTCAACGACCTTGGAGCTTAGTTTATTGGTCAAAGTTGTATAAAATGCGAGACACCAAAATAATGAAATGAATAACTCTTTATTAATTTCAAATACTAATTTACAAACAGTACGAGATTAGGACAAACATCCCAACAGAACCTTACTTAGAAAGAGTTACTAATTAGTCTCCATTCATAAGTTATATTTAATTTCCTAATTCTAATCTTATTAGAACTAGAAAACCTAAGTCTAATTATTAAAGTTCTAAACAATTTAAAACTAATAATTAACTTAGATTACATGCATTTTTATGTTATAGTGTTTGATCATTCATCACATGAATAATAAACTATATAACATACATTCATCACATTAATAAATGCATGTCCATGTTTTTAATTAAAAACTATAACACTTATATTAATTAAATTAAAACATGCATTATATTATAATTCTAATAATATAATCCTATCATGCATAATATTATAAGTCGTATAATATAAATATGATGCATGAAATGTTTAACCTAAGGTGAGATTTTAATCTATATGACAAACATTTTGCACATAGAATAATAAATTTCATACATCACATGCATAAAATATATTAAATACCAAAATTGGACCGGGTTTGGCACACTTAGGGGAAATAATTTAATTAAACAAAATTAATATAACTTTTATATTAATATTAATTAATTAAAATTAATTTACAAAAGAAAATAATTGAGAATAAAAATTGTTGCATGCTCCCAGCCTAGAACCACCAACGTCATGATTACCTCATTTCCAATTCTACGCGAAAAGGTCGCTGGAACCGGCCACTACGCGACAACGTCGCAACGCCGCAGCGTTAAGCGTCAAGGCACTGCGTTCACACAGCGCAAGTGGCTTGCACGCGCAACCCCTGCGTCGAACTCGCAGCCGTGTAGCATCTCCCTTCACCGCATGGATGGCATTGAGACGCCGAAGAATAGTGTCTCAACGCCATTGAAAGAATAACAAACTCTTTTGTTGTTCTTCGTCGTTTTTTCGGCCGATTCCGCTCTGATTTCTTAACAACAACTCTTGCCACGAACGACACAGACTTAAAAACTTGATTTACAATAAAATTGCCCAAAATAATGGGCCCTTACATTGATCTCATCAAGGAAGTTAATGCAAATATAAATAGTGCAGCAACAAAACATCAAACATGCAAAACCTCATATCATCTTATGAAATTGAAGTATACCCACCTAATTTTAAAAATTGTGTTTGCACAACAAAGAAGCCAACGATTGGCTCTAACACCAATTGAAGAGAATGAACCCCCTGCAGGAGAAAACAACTTTGAATGGTCGTGGTGTTCGTTGTGAAAAACGTTTTCTTAAAATCGAATTTATGACATAAATCCTAGGCTAAACATGCTTAAAATAATGGAAAGCAGTGAGTTATGATTACTTACTTGTTGAATAACACTTCATCAAGTTTTCCTTAGCCGATCACGATCTCTTAGTGCCTTCGATCTCTATAATATTGAACTCTTGAACCGAACAAATTGGACACTTCAAAAAGGATCTTCTCGGTTGTTCTCGGTCAGTGGAGGGAGAGTGATGGAACTCCCTTTGGTTTGGGGTAGAGATAATTTGAGAGAGACTGGGAGAATTGAAAGAGAACTTTTTGGTGAGGTTCCAAAAAAATGAGAAAAGCTTGAGCAATCCTTCTTGCAAATGTGCTTTTATAATGATGGTAGGTGGAGTTAAAATCTCCACCTATTTACCATTTTAGCACAACCTTAGGTTATGCAAACTGTGACGACCGCCATCCCAGGTACTATTAGTTATTTTGTTTAACACTTTATTAGCCGCTGTGTTTAGTTGGAGTGGTGTTTTAATCAAACCCGGCGAGAGGGAGACCGTAATTTTGTTTAGCTTATGTGAATTATTTCTTTTAAGATGAGATTAACTATGAAAATTAAAGGGAAAGGTAATTTTAAGGGCGTTTTGGTGATTTAGGCCTAAATTAGGGTGGTCAATAGCACACAACTTGACCTAGATAGATGGTTTATATATCATGAGAAACCCTAGCCTCCACATCTACTCTTCATTGTATCAAAACCCAAACCCCTAACCCTAAAAGAACACACACTTTCTCCTTCTCCTTGATGTGCAAACCCTAACCTAAAAGACTCAACCTCTCCCTCTTTCACTCAAACCTAGCCGACGCCTTCACGTTGCTCTTCCGCCGGCTTTGCGAACGAAGAGGAGTTGCACGTCCGACCCGGCGCCACGAAGATCGCCTGCGCACCCGTCAAGACTTCCGCCGCATCGCGCTTCGGGTGTCTGATTCTTCCGTCCAACCGGTTCTCCTCGCGCGCGATGCGCTCACGCCGGCGAAGTCGATGCTTCGTGCACGCCACGGAAGAAAGCCGTGAGCCTTCATCCTGAGCGCGCCGCGCGCGCGAAGACTTCACTCACGACCGGTAGTTCGCGAAAGTCCACGCACGGTCGCGATTCAGCCACCGTCTGCAAGCCGGGAACTCGAGATTCCTTTCGAGTCCACGCACGGTCGCGATTCCACGCGACGCGGTCGGACGGTCGCGATTCCACAGTACGCCAAAGCGACCACGGTTACAAAATAAGATTCCTTTCGGTGAGCGTTTGATTCGAGTTTCATACCTAATTAGAATCATTGCGACCTATCGTTTAGATTAAGCGTTCAATTGAGAATTTAAGTTACGGGTTCGAACACGTCTTTGTAGGAACCGAACTTGGAGCGGAATTGGAGGTCGATTGCCAAGCAAACTAAGGAATATTGAGTTCTCGCGTGGAAACCGAGGTAAGCGGGACACGACATCTTAATGCAGTATTTAGAGTATCGCATGATTAGGGTTTTAGTGAATATTTGGAGTTTGATTTCGGAAATTATGTGTGAATCAGGTTTCACTAAAGGGTGGATAGGCAGGGGAGTTCGATTAGGTTTTGGAGAAAAATCGAAGCCCGAGGTAAGGGACCTTGTGCCGAACTTTTAATGGGAGTAAATGAAAATGATTTTCATGATTTTATGCGAAATAGTTTATATTTTCACATGAAAATACACAGATATTATTTTGAGAATACGTGATATTTTATGTGCAATTACTTCGATGTATTATGTGAAAATGAACCATTATTTTATGTGAAAGTATTCTCGTATGTTATGTATAAGGATCCCATTATTTCATGTGAGAATAGGACGATGAGTTGTATGAGAATGTTTCATGTTCCTTACAAAAGTATGATCTTCAAACTGTCCATGAGAAAGTATGACTGATATACTGATGATGATGTTTGTGATATGTACTCTATTATTATGTGACCGATGGGACCTCATGCATGTTTGTATGCCACGAAATGAATTAGTGAATAGTGTGGACATTGGTTATCCTGAGATCGCTATGTGCATGGTCAAACATGCAATAGAGACCTATGGGTCAAAGTGCGAGGGGTGCATGAGGACTCAAATGAAATGACTCAGGATGACCAGTCGGCCTCACAATTAAATGAACAGCCATGGATTAAAGACCTGGCAACTAAATAAACAGCCATGGATTAAAGACCTGGCAATTAAATGAACAGCCATGGATTAAAGACCTGGCAATTAAATACACAGTCATGGATTAAAGACCTGACAATTGAATGAGCAGCCATGGATTAAAGACCTGGCAACTGAATAAGCAGTCATGGATTAAAGGCCTGACAATTAAATATGCAGCCATGGATTAAAGACCTGGCAACTCTAGAAAGTTTTAGGTCCCATCTATGTATGTTACGAATGAGTTTAGAGATCATGATTGTATGTGTATGCATATCCCAAACCTCGGTAGCGAGGTTACTTACTGGGTATTGTTTTGCAATACTCACCCTTTCTTTTAAAAATGTTTTTCAGGTAAAGGGAAGGACGTGCAGGGCGTGTGACGGGGGAGCGTTACTAGGACCATGGGAACCAGCATGATTTCCGCATTATTCTTATTTCGAACTGTTGTTGTCTCAATGTTTTTAATTGAAGTTAAAAATTATTTACGATTTTAATAGGCCAAGCTGAATTGATGTTTCTAACTGATTTTAATGTTTTGTTTTCTTTTGGGATCCCTGGAACTATTTACGTTAATTGGAAAGTGCTTTTAAGTTCTTTTTATCTCTCGGCCTATAAATGCATGCATGTGTAGTAATGTCCCTAGGAATTTGGCCATAGAAAAGTAGGGGCGTTACACAAACCATATTTGCATAAAACATATAATAAATTATCTCATATCTTATTATACAAATCACATTTGTATAATTGTGGATTCTAAATTTAATCACATTCAATTTCATTTCTCTCAATCCAATTTCTCTAAATTAGCTCTAAACAATCAATTAGGTTATCTTATAATTTAATATGAATCTCATTCACATTAAAACTATATATTATGTCTAATATATCTCATATAAATGACATAGATACCCTTTTAAAGAATTTGAACACTTCAAATACACACCAAACTGTAAACCCTCAATTTATCAAATTTCAGCCAACAAAGGGACCTAATGGACTTACAACAAACACCCTCCAATGATCTTAGACTAACTTGTCAAACTCATCGACCCTTGTTATTCAACATTCATTTGCTACGGTAACACTCCACTAAAGGGAGTACCTACACTCCCATCAACATAGGACAAGTTGTGTCCATTGATATAACCAATGCCCATCAGTCCAACTCTTGAGAGGTTTTTGTAGACACTGCTTTGGGTAAAATTACCGTTTTACCCCATGTGTCTACCTCTTTACTCCCTAAGACCCACCGCTCCTCTAATGAACAACAACGTTGCATGGTCCAACCATAAGCAACATCCTTCTCGGGCGGTGAGAGGGTGGGCGCCCGTTTCCAAGCCTGGACACAACACTCAAGGAAACAACCCCTCTAGTTTTCCAAAATTAAGAACGAGTGAATTCCATGTTGCGTAGTCAAGTTCCCGACTCATACGTGGTCTGTCCCGAGAAGATAGTCATATTGGGTGAGTAATCGTGACCACCCTCACCCGTACTAGTCAAAGGACGGGCCCCACGGGCATGAGTCTCAAATACACTTAGGATTGAGGTCGAGCACTATTGGTCATCTATAAAGTTATTAGTCCTATACTATTGTCGACGTTACATCCGTAGGTCTAATAATTCACGGTACAGTCTTCTACAATCTCATTGCACAAGATGACCCAACTCGCATGTGAACTTCATGAACGAGTTCGATCGCGTTGTTTTTATCTAATACAAAACGGGTCGCATCCACCGTATCAATGATTAGGTCTCCAACCCAATCCGTATACTTTAGACCGCTTCGGTCATTGACTCGAACGTGATCCTCCCCAGGTGTGTCCACTACACACCGTTCAAGTTCTAGTTCTCTCATAATTCAATGATCCGGGAGCTTAGTTTATTGGATAAAGTTTGTAAACATAAATAATTCCTATTTATTTCAATAAGGAATGTTACAAACATATACGAGATTATGACGTACATCGCAACACACTTGATTCAAGATGTAACGACCCTAATTTTTAGACCCAAAACTTCTACGTATGTTACTAAGCAACCCCGTTACTGCCAAAATTTTGACAGCATAACGACGCTACAAGGAAAAACCAAAATTTTTCCCTAACCTGTTTTAAGCCTAACAACATTCAAAATGATTTCCAGAACACCCAACCTCCACCAAACTACATTCAACAATGGGTTTGGTTCCCAAGAGATAAAAAAGTAAACAATTAATGTATAGTACTCCAGATGGTCAGGATTTAAACACTGAACCAACTCTTATATAAAACTAATAGTTGTGAAACAAAAGGAACAAGCAAAACTCAACCAAAGGTACATATGTGCAGCAAAATAAAAATAAGAGACATCTTACTTTTAGGAGGAACAATCCTAATACACCCTATGAATCAATCAATAGGGAAGTTAAACAACTAATAAAAGTCACAAACTATATAGAATATTCAGAGAAAATATTAAGTAGTAAAATAGCACCCTGTGAGGTAAATGACACAACAAAACATCCTCATCGCCTCGCCAGGTTGCCACCGTCGTCATCCATTCACAGTTCAACTTTTATCTAAAATCAAAACATAGAAAGAAATGAGTGAATATAAAAATAGCCAGTAAGTTGCCAACTTATTCCAAAACCTATCTAAAAAAAAAAACAAAAGACTCTTCTTCCAAATTCACTAAACCCCAAAAAGTCTCACATTTAACACACTCCACCATGAGCCTTTGGGGTATTATCTCGAGTTGTACCTTTGATCCTGGAACATTGATTGTGATTCAATGAGAGAATGAAACTCTCACGCCACTATACACTAGCATAGAGTATAGCAGTGCGTGATCCGACACGCCCTATGGGAATCGACACTAAGCCAATATGGGATAATGGGAAGCAACCACTCCCACGCGTGGGATGTACCTAGGCTCTCACAACACAACACACAAAGAGCATAGTGTAGTGAGGTACGTAACTAACATGCCCTATGTGGAATAACCCCTAAGCTAACACGAGATAATGAAAGGCAACCACTCCCTGATCTCAATGGGGACGTACCCCAATCTCAGGAGCCTAACATATATCGTCAACCTAAAGGTTCTGACCAGCTGAACTCAGGATCCAGTGTCTGCCAATCCTTAGGATTTGTTCATGAGGTGTCCGGGTCCTACATAGGCATTTGTAACGTCCTCGACCCATCCCAAGGGTTCCAATATCAACAAGGTCCTCTACCTAACGAAGTGTTAGTTCAAATCATCAACCTATTATGAATGTTATGTACGCCTTGAGAAATCGACCCCAACCTCACATAGCCTCAGATAATCAGATACATAACTTATGTAAACATGATAAAAACAAGAGCTAAAGATGGTTCACAAACTCTGGGTAATATTCATACAATCATGTCAAAGATAAAACTAATAAAAGCATGCTTCAAGTTCAAAAAACCCTTTAGATAGCTAACCTAAGGTTCAACAATAATAACATTTAAAGAATACACAACAAGTAATGTCGTATGTCGTACTCCTTCGCTTATGAGATTGGCGTTAATCCAAATGACTACTTACTTTAGTTTATGAGCACAATGAGATAGTTCTTGCTCTTGCTAGCAGCTTAGTGTACCTACAAACCCCACAAATGATTTACAAACCTCAGTTGGGAATCAACCTCGTGACTTTAACCTTAAGGTACAACACATAAACGAACGTAACCAAACTGAAATGAAACATCCTTTGATAACCCCACGAGGAATTACAAAGAAAAACTAACAATCCTAGACTAAATTACAGAATCAAAAAACTTCAATATCGAGGGCTTACCTACTGTTACAAGTCGAAAGTGTTCTCAGCTTGATCATAGCCTCGTACTTCAAAGATTTACTCCTTAGCCAAAAGATTTGTTCCTGTCCACAAAAACAAACACACATCATAGAGATAGAGGGAGAAGAATCAGTTTGGGAAAGGGGAGAGGGCTTGGGGAAGCGGGAGAAAAGAGGGAGTGTGATTGATACGGGAGAGAGGGATCGAGAGGCGGCGGCAGGAAAAATCACAAACAGCGGGGCACGACGCCGATCGAGGGGAAAGGGAGACGACACAGGAGAGGGAGATGCGAGGGAGGGAGAAATTGTGATTCGAGAGAGAGAGACAGCGGTCGCGAGTGCCTCAACTTTGAAAGGAAAAGGAGACGAGGGAAGACACAAAGGGATGCCGACAGTCAGCTTGGACAGGGTGGACGGCGGGATCGGCGGTCAACGACTTGCAGTCGGCTTCTCAGGTGGCGTCCTAACGCGAAGAAGGCAAGGCGAAGGGTAGGGGGTCGGCTAGGTGGTTGCATCCCAATTCCTTTTCCCTTTTCTTATTTTTTTTTAAAAAAAAAAAACTAAAACCACACCAAAACCCTAAAATAAGCAAAGAGAAGTTACCCTAACTCCATCTCCAACACTCCCGATACGATAAGCAAGGGAGCTGACAAACATATTTAAATGCAAGACTTAGTTATTTGTGTCCTTGCAAGAACCACTAATTAGCCTCCTAGCCCAAAATTATAAAATAACGAAACGAGCCCGAAATAAACTTTTGCAAATAATAAATTTACCTTGAATTATCGGCCGTCACACAACATATAACACACTTATTCTTCTCTCTCTCATTTGGATATCACCTCCTTTTTTATGAAATTAGTATTTCCAAATCCTTTCCTTCTATGAATGGTTGTTTATTCTCCAACAATGAGATGTATCCATTCTTAGCTTCACTTTCTTCTACAATATGCTCAAAAGAGTTCTCATTCTCTAAGCTCTCCTTGAAAGTTTTGTTCATTTCAACATTTTGAGATGAATTCAACACCCCAATCAGCAGAACATTCTTCTACATCATCAAAATATTCCATGGTATTGAACACATTAAAGGTTACATGTTGATCATTCATTCTCATTGTAAGAATGCCCATTGAATTTAATTTCTAATATATTAACCGAAAGTACAACCTAAAAGGTACTTTGGGTTAATATATTAATCCAAGATTGAACATGTAACATATTGGGAAGGAAGTTCAAAACACTGAGAAACTCTTTCAAGCCTAATGGCGCATCATGCAATTTTATAAGCCTAACACGTCTGTATAAACTCTAATTGACACCGAGATATAGAAGAGGTACCTAAATAGGGCGTTGAAGCCTACAAACCTTTTGTTCCTTACCTTGTACAGTGAACCCTTTTGGTTTGTCCATGCAGATGTTCTCGTCAAGATTGAGATTGATATGACCATTCTTTACAAGCCTCTAAGTCCGATTTAGATTGATGTTACCTAGTCTTAGATGCCAAGGATATGTATCTTTAATATGAGACACCTTTTGCCTTTTACATTGAGTGTTGCAGATTTAATCATTTCATTATTTAAAAGTGCTTTAGTTTCGATTGGTCTTAACACATATAAATTGTTTTCACATTTAGCCAAATAAATATGGACACCATTTTTACTAATGAGTGTTTCATTCATATCAAAGGAAATAGAGTAACCTTGTTCGGTTATAATGTTTCTCTCAATTTTAGGAACTATATAAATGTTTCTAAAAACATAAATCTATCCCAACAAAATAATTTGATAGCTCCCATTGCTCGAGTTGAGACGACGTCTCCCGTTCCTCCCCTGAAAGTCATCTCACCCTCTTGGAGCTTGTTGAAGGAACTAATCACTATAAAGAGGAACAAAGATGATTAGTGGTCTCTTAAAATAAAATTCAGGTTGAATTACCATTTTATAGTAAACAAGTTTCTTGAACAAGAAAATCTAATTTAGCTTTACTCTCTTTGAGCTCGACTAGGTACTTTGGGAAATTGCGCTTCCACTGCCCATACACGTTGTAATGGAAACATTTTCCTTTTATGCGCAACTTTGGAATTCCCTTTGTCATATTAAGGTTGGACTTCAACGTAATGTATTTATCCCAGCTAATTTTTGTTAGCAAGCAATGCAATAATTGAGGACGACATCTCAAAACAAAAAAATTATTCTATTTTATCATTCATGCCTTGAACCCATTACAACCCCATCAATTTAGCGAAATTCTCACAAATAACCCTAGTGTTGAAACATAAACCTTTTAATTTTCAATGATACTTGAGGGTTTAAAATGAAGGATACCGTCGGGTGGTCGATCCACTCGTCCCTTAAATTGAGTCAATCTTAGGGAATTACGATTCCCATAATATCTCATATTCCAATGATCTTTAGCTACCATTATTTGGTCAAATAATCGTGAACTAGTTTAACTCATCCCGTAAATCCCTACAACTTTCAGATCCAATAGGTCCGAACCAACATGCCATCGGTATGGAAGACAAGCATTGGCAAATTACTAAGAGACCTTATTCATTTATTGAGTTTGCGGCGTTAACCCTATGGTTAACCCCTCCTTAGGGGTGGTTGGTCATAGGGCAACTCACCGACGAACCATACAAATCTCACGGTGTGACCTAGTGGAGGAGATCGTACGATACGTTTACATGTGTCGTTCCCCCATTTACTGTAGACACTTCCCTCATTCACCTTGGTATTGAACCATGGAAACACCACACGTAAGGGCACGCCCTATTGAAGCCAAGTGAAGGGAATGGATTTCCCGTAGTAGAATTGTGATGTGAATCGTCGCCATTTCGTTGTTGTTCTAATTTTCTTAAAATTTAATGTATCAACATACAATCTAGGTCAAGCATGCAAAAACGAGCAGAAAACAAAAAGGTTTTCAATAGTAACCTCTTTAAGAACCACCCTTCGTGTTTCCTCCTCTGATAATGTTCTCACGATCGAACGATCTCTCGAACCTTGAACGTACAAAGAACGGATAAACTAGAAACTTCCACTTGATCTTCTCGGTTGTACTCTCGAGGATGAGGGAGAGTTGTGGGATTCCCTTTGGATTTTGGGGTGGGGAGAATCGTAGAGAATTGAGAGAGAGTTTAGAGAGAATTTCTTGCACTTTAGGATGGAATTCCAAAAAATTGCAAAAATGCATACCAAATGATTCTTTCAACACCTATTTATGAAGGTGTGTGGTGGAGTTAAAATCTCCACCAAATTACAATTTAACCAAAACTATATAATATGCAAATCATATTTCCATATTAAATAATATATGGTATCTCATGCCTTATTATACAAATAACATTTGTATAATTGTGGAATTTGAAATTGAATGAAATTCCTTTGACTAGTACGTGTGAGGGTGGTGGGTGTTACACGCCCAATATGGCAACCTTCTCTCTCGACAAAACTACGTGTGGAGTTGGGAACTTAACTACGCAATATGGAATTCACTCGTTCCCCAGCTAGGAAAATTAAAGGGTTGTTCCTTAAGTGCTAACCGGGCTTGAACAATGGGGTCCCACTCATTCACCGGTCCGAGAGGATTGTTGTTTATTGTAGGACTATGCAACAAAGTTGCTAATTAAAGGAGTAGTAGAACTTAAGGAACAAGAGGTATACACAGGGTAAAGCGATAATTTTACCTGTTTTGACTACAAAAACCTAGGTTATATCGATTGACACAACTTGTCCTCCAGTGAGGAGAGTGCAACTACGGGGCTATAGTTGAGTGTCCCCATACTTAATGAATGTTTATTAATCGGATCAAAGAGCTTGATCGGTTAATCTCGAATCATTGGAGCTCATGCTCTGTATGTCTGTTAGGTCCCTCGTTTGGCTCAATTTGGACTAAATGATGGTATACAATTTGGAGTGGATTTGAAGTGTTCAAAATCATGAAAATTATTTTTATGTCGTTTATATGAGATATGATTGACATAGTATATAGTTTAATGTGAATCAGATTCATAATAAACCATTAGTATAACCTAATTTTTTAATTAAGGGTCAATTGAAGAAATCGATATGAGATAAATTAAATTGAATGTGATTCAATTTTAAACTCCTCATTATACAAGTGAGATTTATATAATAAGGTATGTGATATCTTATATTATTATGATATGCAAATATGATTTTCATATTATATAATTGTGGTATAATGGTGAATTGGTAGAGATCTTAACTCCACCACAAACCATTATAAATAGGTGCTTAGAGAAGCACGTCTTACTGATTCTTGCCAATTTTTTGGAATTTACTCCGAAAAGAGCACTCATATTCTCTCAACTCTCTCTGGAGAACTCTCTCTAAAATTCTCCAAAATTTATACAAAGAGAGTCTCACATGCTCTTCCTCACATGCCAGAGAACACCATAGAAGATAATTTGAGATGCCCTTTTGATTGTGATTCGAATCGTGATTTGATTGGAGAGATCGTTGAGAATGTTCTTGACAAGGGAAAGAAAACACAGATAATTTTTCTTCAAGAGGTAGATTACTCTAAACTTGTTGTATTTTTCTTTCTCCAAAGAATATTTAGCCTAGAAACATAGGGGATACTTTGAATTTTACGAGATTTAGAAACACAACGAAATAACGGGATTCACATCACACTTCCGCTGTGAGATATCCATTCCCTTCATGCTCCACGTTTTCTTTTGAAAGTAAAGGTGTTATTACTTGGTTGAGAATGAATTAGAAAAAAAAATAGTTATAATTATTGGTTTAGTTTAGGCTAGTTTTGTTACCGTTTTATGTGTTTTTCATGTATTTTTATGTTTAATTCTTTAAAACCGACCATTTAAAGTAGAACTAAAATATTGTGAAGAATTAAGGTGAATTTTAAGCATAATTGAGCTATATTAGAGTATTTGAGAGTTACAAAAGGAGAACGAGGCTTTTGAAATTCAGAGTACATTGTTGGAACATTAGATAAGCAACCCTTCAAACATGTAACACAACAGATATAACACTGCAACATCAATTGAAGACATGATGCCAACCATTACTATAAATAGATAGAACATAAAATAAGTAAGAACGAAGTATAATGAAGATGCTAATGCATTGCAATTAGCTTATCTTCATCTTGCAAGTAGTCCAACCATGGGCTTTATATAACGGGTAGTGTTTGGTTGACCATTGATCACATGTGTTTCAGTTGTTACTTTTTGCCCATGTACAATTCGACATGGGGTTCAGTGGTAGTTGTGATCTCTTTATGGTATGGTCAGTTAAAAAGTTCATTTTGCACAATTAGTTAGGATTGACAATTGCACTCACAAGACATGTGACATTAAGCATCGACTTACGTATGACTATATTCTTTGTTTGTTCACTATGTCAAGCCTTGACTTCAATGATTTAAATTTTCATGTCATAAACACATGTCAAGAGTTACACATTGATAATGAGATACTAAATATTAAATCAATGGCTTAAGCATGAAATCGTCCACCACACACACTCATATAATTTATGATTTTTCTCACAACATCGAGGCAAAATTTAGAAAAATTAAACCACAAAAATAACTTGTGTCTTACAAGTAAACGATTAGGCCTCTTGTTTCTTTTGAATACTAAAACAAGAAGAATTTATTTATTTGAATTTTTTTCCCATTTATTTTCGGTATTTAATATCATGCTATTATGGTCGTTTAATAATCAAGTAGGTGCATCCCCATCTCACAGTTGAGTTACTAATGATGGACACACTCTTAAAGGAAAGAATCAATAAATTGAATTTTCTTTTTAATTGTAGAAGAGATCTCGTATGAGGCAAACTAATACATACAAAATATGTATTTTTTATATCCTTTCTTGCTTTCTAACCTTTTTAATTTTAGCTAACCTTTTATGGCCAATAAGTTTTTCTGTGGTGAATGAAAAAACAATGGAAGAAAATTTAGCGAAAACATGGGAGTGTGCATCACGATGCAATAGGCGTTGTGATGTCTATTGCAAATCAAAAGTTGAATGCTATTGAGAAATCATGAATTTATAATTCTAGATTTTAACTTGGTAGCTGGCTTATTTTCAATTGTAGGTGTCGTCTCCAAGTTCATTATTCTATTTCTTTGATATTAGCAAAATTCATCAATTTATTCGAATTGTTTAACATCTTGTTCTTGCCCACTTATATATGTGCTTATTTCCTCACATCTTGTCCAAATTAAGAATATAATAAAATAGTTCATGAATCTTTAAGACTCCATTTTGTTGGTTGCTTCTGTTCATTATATCTATTTGAACTCATTTTTTAATGTATGTAAATCATACTAAAAAAAAGGTTAGTACATAAAAATAATGATATGTAATTAACACTAAAGTCATTTACCTTAAATTAATAATCTTTCTAGGGAAGAAAAGAAATAAAATTATATCATAAACGGACAGAGATGCATAACATTCAAAAGTAAGAGTGGAAGAACAACAATGAAAAAAATTTAACCAAGCTCAAACATAAATGTTGTTGTAAAAAAATGACATTTGTGTAATTTAGTCATTGGAAAAGACCATTTGGCATAATTTTTCTTATTCATATATATATCAAAATGTTGAGTTATATTTAAATGTTTTATCTTAAATGTAAAGTTTTTTATGCTTATCTTTTATCTTTAGAACTAATAAATTGAATATAAGAATTAAAATTATTTAATAGAAGCTAGAAATCAATTAAACTTTTTCGTTTTCCGTGTTATGAGGAATAAAGAAGGAAAACGAAGAATGCCAACCACAAATATTGTATAATTAAACAAATAAATTATTCGTAGAGCAAGAAACATCAAAAGTTCGTCGCATAAATGTTATTCAGACAAATTATACTTGGTCATTAACATCAAATTGGTAGCTCTCAAAAGATCCGCCTACATTTCATCCTCAATTATCAATTAGGAAAATTGATGTGGAGTTTATCTGCAAAATGAACATAACGATAATTAAAATACACAAAAGAAAATCAAAATTAGTCAAGAAATCAAAAATGGGAAAAATCCATTTATTTTATAAATAGGTATCAATTATTACTCAAAACATTCCATATAAGTAGATTTTTTTATTTTCAGTTTGTAGTAATGTAAAATACAAACCAACAAAAAGACATACTTAACATGAATAATAAAAGTCGTGTTAAGTTAAAAATTATACTTTCCCATATACAACCGACTATGGAATTACTCTTCAACAATTAACAAGTAATAAAAATAATAAATGTATCAACACCATCCATTTTGTCGAAATAGAAAACTAACAATAAATTTTGATAACAAAATTGATACATTTTTATCATGTATACAGTTAAAAAGTAATTTTTCTCATGAGTGTAGAGAAAGTACCAGCAACTTCCTTTTTGCCGCAATATTCATCACATTTCGAATGACAGGAGTTGTAGTCATTCCCTTTAGCCATGCATTCCTCCTCACACGTTTTACAACAAGACTTGAATTTGGCCTCCACGCTACCTAAGTCGCCAAAGAACGACTTGAATTTGGCCTCCATGTCGGTCGACCTATCAGCAGTGGAAAATTTCATTGTGGCCACCACCACAACGATCATTAGAAACACAACCATCTTCTTACTTGCCATTTCCTTTTCTATTTGTTCTCTTGACTTAAAGAACTTGTTTTAGACTTTTTGTGCCTTTTAAAATTGTTTTTAAACAAATTTGCGAGGTGATAGTTGTTTGAGCAATATAGAAAACCTCTTTATAGGAGTGTTGTTTGTTAATTAGTTTAGATAATTGAGTGAAAACTATATTTTTAGTACCTATTTCAAGTAAATGGACTTAGTTTGTTTTCTACATCCATGTCTTTTTCCTTTTTACGAGGATGAGGAAATGACTTTTTCTTTTTTTCATTTTTGTATTCAATTTGCTGTAACGCCCCTACTTTTATAACATAAATTCCTAGGAACATTACTACTCATGCATGCATTCGAGGCCTTAACTGAGCTTAAAATAAATAAAAGTTGATAAATAAAAATCAATTTAATTTGGGATCCCATAGAAATACAAAACGTTTACAAGAAACATAATTAAGTTCGGCCTCTAGTTTCAAAACTCTGTACTACATAAGCGGAAGACAATAATCTTTTAAAATTCTTTCTAAATCATGGATGCGTAATTCATGACTTGGTTCCCATGGCTTCTGTAGCGCATCCTACCACTCGCCTGGTATGCTCTCGTCTCTACCTGAAAACATTTTAAAACAAAGAAAGACACAACAAGGTAGAGGGATGAGTATTATAAAATACCCAGTAAGTGGGGGGTCGGGATATGCATACACATACAATCATGACTTTTTAAACTTGTTCGAAATGTACATATGCGGGACCTAAAACTTTCTCATATTGTCAGGTCTTTAATCCATGACTTCCTTTTTTACATATTGTCAGGTCTTTAATCCATGACTTCCTTTTTACATATTGTCAGGTCTTTAATCCATGACTTCCTTTTTACTTATGTGGCCGATTGGTCATCCTGAGTCATTTCGTTTTGAGTCCCTCAAAGACCCCTGTAATCATTTGAGTCCCTCACAGACCCCTGTATGGTTTGAGTCCCTCACAGACCCCTGTATAAATTGACCCATAGGGTCTCTAATGCATATTTGACCATGCACATAATGCACTCAGGAGACCAATGTCCACATTTTTCATTAAATCATTTCATGACATACATACTATGCATGAGGTCCCATCATTCAACATAACAGTAGTGTACATGTCACAGACATCATCGTCAATATGCAAATCATAATATTTCTCATAAGCAGTTTGAAAATCATACTTTTGTAGGAAATCAAGAACTATTCTCATACAAACTTCTGTCATATCCTCACATGAAATACTGGAATACTCTTACATAGAATACAAGAATATTCTCACCAAAAATACTAGTTTATACCCACATGAAACATTGAAATATTTGCACATAAAATATTAAGTATTCTCACGAAAATATCTCAGATATCTTTATCATATGAAAATATAAACTAATTCCGCATAAACATCGTGAAAATCATTTTCTTCAATCCCAATAAAAGTTCGGCACAAGGTTCCTTACTAAACCTTTTGAAAATCATTCACTCGAGATTCTCGAGAAACCCTTTGAAATATTCGTTTTCTAAATTCAAGCCCTAAGCATGAGTTTTGGAAATTCACCTTTTGCAATAAATCCTCAATTTTCATCTTTTAAAACAAATACATATTTCAGGAAATCGTATTCACTTCCCTTTTTAAGATCGTTTGTAGAAAATCCCTTACCTTAGCTCGAAACTCTTTACATTCCGCTCCTAGCTCAAGGTTTCGCTTAGTCATGCTCGATAGTCGAATCCCCTAAATCACATTCATCAATTCTTTAATTAACTCACATAGTTAAAAACTTATTTTGAATCCAATCATAGCTAGGCTAAATTACCACAGACGGACGCTTAAAACGAACTCGGGAGACGAAACGGAGGCAAACGGCCAGAACTGGGGAGTGGCGGCGCGTGGCCGGAGCACGGCGGCGCGTGTGGCGGCGCGTTTCGAGGCGTTGAGGTCAGATTTGAGATGCCCACTCACCGATCTACTCAGAACCGGTCCTAAAACTTCGAAAACCGACCGGAAACTCCCTCAAAAACCCGAACCAAAACTTGAACCGGCGGTGACTGATCTGCACGATTCAACGGTCTGCAGCTCTATGACCGACGGCAGGGCTTCCGAACCACGAAACCATGAAGCAACGACTTCGTCTGCGGCGGTGAAGCTCCTTGGTCGGCGGCTCGGGGCGTATGCTGTTCGTCGAAGTTCCGCCCGTCGAGTTGGGCAAGAAGCCTGTGGTCGGACGCGCAACTCCGTCGAGCTTCGACGTGCGGTTGGAGCTTCTCGTCGGCGAGGTGGATGCGTAGCGCGAGCGAGGCCGCCGCTACGACTCGAGTTGACGGCGCGCGGCTGCAGTGCCGCGCGTTAAGTGGGGCATGCTATCGGCGGCGGGGAGGGTTCTCCCAGGTTGCTGCACGTGAAAAGGGAAGAGGAGGTAGGAGATGATCCACTAAGAGATAACCCTAAGTTGCTCTTTGAACCAAAATTACAAAAATGCCCCTCCTTCAACTCCTATCTACAAAAATGCCCTTGATCAAATTTAAATGCTTCAAAAGCCCTTAGCCATAACTAAATAATCCAATTTAACTTACCTTTAGTAACACCCATATGTAATCTCCTAAATTCTTCAAAACTGAGGAAATAAAATAAGAAACTCACAGGTTCGATTAATTTAATTTGCATTAAATTAACCCATAATTCAGGAATAAAGGTACACAGGTTACGGGGTGTTACAATCTTCCCTCCTTAAGAACTTTCGTCCTCGAAAGTTTCTAATCTTATAATACTTCGGGAAAGCTTGCTCACACCCGCTCCACTGGATTACGACGAGCCTTTGATCCTTACGCGCGAATTAGTACTAGCTGCTCCTCAGGTATCACATCTTAGTGTAAACTTATTACCCAACGGTCTCATAACTTTAACTTAAGCTCGTTCTCTTCACTGGAGTCTATCTTCTAAGGTCTTCATAACTGATGCCCTTGACTCGAATTCTAAATTTGGAAAGTTCTAGATTCAAATTCGAAGATAACTCGGGATATTCATCTCGTATTTCCTTCTCTTGTCCTTTAGTTAGTTTCTTCCGTTTTGTGAATTTTGGAATGAAATTCTTTGCTAAAACGGTTCCATTGCTGTTGAACCTCAAAGTCCTCTTTAAGGTTTGCTACACCGGCTACTAGTATTTATTTAAAGGCACGACTCGATCGTTTCCTCTAGTTATTGCCGCCATAACCTCATCACTCTCACCAAAAATATGACTTCGCTAAAAGTGGAGTCAACAACTTTGTTCGATTGTTCAAGACTTTTCACATCATTAGTTAACCTCTCGCTACCCTCAACGACCTTTTAGCAAACCGCTGTAGTGACAACCCACTCGCATACTTAGTTAACCTTGGGGCTTTCTATTGCAATCACTAACTCGTCGAAGGTTTCAAGTCACGGTAGGAGCAACTCGAACTTAGGTCTCATTTGGTTGTCGCGGTACATAAAGTGTCCCACGAAACTTTACCAATCTTACTATAAAATTGCTCCGAAAATTTCGGCAGCATCACGACATAACTACAACAAAACCACAATTTTTCTCTAACACCACTTGATAGAAATGCACTTCTATAATCAGACAACCAACCAGTCACGCCTCCAAACTTCATTTCAAGATTTACTCAGAGTTCAGAACACACAAAACAAAGGAATGTTGAACAACAAGGTATGAATGAAACACAATTTCTTTAGTTGTAAACAAGAATTCTTTAAAAGCAAGGAAATCTAGCAATCAGGTTACAACCCTAACTTCAACACAAACTTTAAAAGGAGTGAATAAACTATTCTTGTCTTACCTTGCTTTAGAATCAAATCAAATATAGATTAACACACTAAGTGTCAAGATTTTCCTTATAAGTTCTAAGTCATGAATGAAGAAACTTAATTTAACCCATCTTATGTCCCACTATCTTACGTGAAGCGTAAAATGAACTTTTAATGTTGCACTGATGCACAAGTTCATACCTCTATGGAGACATCACTGTAGACTCATAATGTCCATCGCGTGGATCAAACTCTATCTTAAGATATCTTAACTCTAATTCTTGATTGGCGATAACTCGTCCTCATATTCATCATAGAGGATATGTATATATATATATATATGTATACTTTTTTTTTAAAACAAGTCATTCATGAAACAACTCGTACTTTAAATAACCTTTCCTCAAACCTATGGCAACATATGATCATTCTTATCGCTCTCCTTTAAAATAACTCAACCGATAACAATTTCGATACTAAGCGATCTCGCGAACATGAATCTAGTCTTTTAAAGCTCATTCTCCCATTACCTTCCAACTCCTTATATATCATGTTCAGGTGATCGTTCGAATATAATGAAATTTTCTTAACACTAACAGGGTCGGATACTTTCTAAGAGTATCCTCTACACTTCTTAACTGTTCCAGCTCTTTTGTCATGAAACCCTAACGTTCAACTTCGAATACGAATGGTTCATTCAATACTCTAGACTTTGAACTTTTCAAGAACTACAATATTCCTCTGTTAAGGTTCTACTCGCGAACTTAGTTGTTCAAGGTTTCTTGAAAGACTTTCACCTCGTAATGTCTACTCTTTCCTTCTTTTGTCCAAACTACCCCTTTTGATAACGCGCAAGTGAGTCTTATCTTGACAAAGTTTCCTTTAAGCCTTACATCCTGAACTCGGATATTTCCTTTCTAACATCGAACACCCGAGGTCACATACCCGTCTTTTCTTAGCTTAACAACTTTTATTATGCTCCTCTTTTGAAGTTTACTTAAGCCCTTAACTCCTTAGTGACCTTTCAACTACTTTCACCTATTAGGGCTTACTCTTCCCTCCTTATGCCTAAACTAATCGTTCTAAAGTACTTTCTATATCCCTTCTTAGACTCGGGCTAAACCGAAACATCTCTAGTAACTTATGTACAACAATGTTTTACTCTTTTCTTGAGCGCTAAATCCATCAAGTCTATCAACATTAGGGTTACTTAAGTCGAATCTCTATAATTTTCATGATGTTCGAAAAGTGATTTGAAAGTCGTTTCGGAATATCTAATCCCTAGTTTATGACGGGCGCTAACTTGACTCCAAAATCATCTCAAGGAACACTATGCTCCTCGTACTGGTGGAATAGGTCGTTCATTCAAAACGAAGAGATTTATCCTTAGCAACAACTGTCTCCACTTCTCATCTCTTATGCACACGCATAAGTATACCACTTTCTCCTTTATGCATCACACTAATACTTCTTATGGCGATAAACTACTATTAACTCTTATAAAGGAGGTTACGTACACTGTGACTTGAGTTCTTTTACTTTCTTTGAGGGCATTCTGTAAGGAGTATTAGAAATTTCACATTTACTCTTTACTTTTAATTCCATACTTAAGTCTGTCTCTTGTGTTGGGGTAACTTTAAAAGATAAAACCTTCCTTATCTAATACTAGCGCATTGATCCTCGTGCTTAATCTCCTTAAACTTGGCCTTCTTCTTTTAGTAAGATTAAGGACATTCTCAACTATTTGTACTCGTTTGGTTATAAAGTCAAATTCACTAAAACTTCTCTTAAGAAGCCAACAACCTAGCCTTTACTAAAGGAACCTTATAGTTTCATGTTTCTAATGGTCGCTCGACCACTACCACTATACACTTTACTAATTGAAAGAAGTTCCTCAAACTTTGATCATGCTATAGCGAAGAAGAGACTCAAAGCATTTCCCTCTATTAATCGAATCCTCTCTCCTTAACTCTCTGATTGGGAAAAGAAAACTTTGCTACATAAGGGTTCACGGGTAACATCACTGTTATCTCTTTCAAGTTGTACGCATACATTTAGCCCAACAGTAGAAATTAGTGGCAAGGTTCCTTATACACATTCCACAAGCGTGAACACACCAAAGATCATATGAATGTCTAATCGTGCACCGCTTTAGAGTCCCGACAATCAATTCTTTTGTGTTCTCAAACTAAAACCCTAACTCCCTACTTTTCTTCTTTATACTTGTCTTTATTACGTTTATTTAGCTTAAGGTATTGCTTTTGAAACCTCGTATCATGCCTATCTGTAGTATCACATTAATTGTGTATAACCCTGTGGCTTTCCTCTCAGAGTAATGGCATAAAAGAACAAAGTGTTTCAAGTGTCTTGAAAGAAAACTAATTTTCATCTCAACATTAACAATCTATTTTTTTTTTCCCTTTACATCTCGAGCCCATTTTCAAAACACTTTTGCTCTCTTTACTTTTCAACTCCTTAAATACTATGGTTATGTATTCTTGAAGATGAAGGGACTTTATTCAGGAGCCAACATGGTCGAGAATTCTAAAGTGGTACGTTTACTAAATCTCATACCTTTCCATCCAATTGTTCTAGCATGAATGAATGAGACCACTAAGCTCTTACCGAACACATTCAAACTTTGAACTTCTCATGAGTAGTCTTAACTTTTATTATTGAAAGCTATACTTAAGTAACCTAGTTTCTTAGCAACCTTTAACATTCTAACCTCTTATGTCTTACCCTTTACTCCCTTGGTCAAAGCGGACCTTTTAATAATTCTCAACACGTGTTTTATGGCTATAAAACTTCATTTTTAGCGTAAACATTCTTAACTAAAACATTTTCCTTTCTATCATCAATAGTAGGGATCACATGTGTTCTCTTTCCTTTCGGCGTAAGATCGCGTCAACGCTATGACGTATACGCGTATAGATTCACCTATAAGCATTTCATTTATGCAATTCCTTTTCATAGACATATAGTTTAGCTCATACATTCTCATTCTTTCTTAGTTTGGAAATTCATCAAACTTGATTTTTATATAAAAGTATCTTTACATAGAATACTAACTTTTCTTTTCATGAACAATAAAACTTTTAATTCAAGGCATACAGCGGTGGACTGGAGTTGCTACTTAGCCATGGGATACTTGTTGCTTACTCTGTGGCGAGTCTACAAGACCTATAACCTTGGGCTCGATACCAACCGTAACGCCCCTACTTTTATAACATAAATTCCTAGGGACATTACTACTCATGCATGCATTCGAGGCCTTAATCGAGCTTAAAATAAATAAAAGTTGATAAATAAGAATCAATTTAATTTGGGATCCCATAGAAATACAAAACGTTTACAAGAAACATAATTAAGTTCGGCCTCTAGTTTCAAAACTCAGACTACATAAGCGGAAGACAATAATCTTTTAAAATTCTTTCTAAATCATGGATGCGTAATTCATGACTTGGTTCCCATGGCTTCAGAGCGCATCCTACCACTCACTTTGTATGCTCTCGTCTCTACACAAAACATTTTAAAACAAAGAAAGACACAACAAGGTAGAGGATGAGTATTATAAAATACCCAGTAAGTGGGGGTCGGGATATGCATACACATACAATCATGACTTTTTAAACTTGTTCGAAATGTACATATCACGGGACCTAAAACTTTCTCATATTGTCGTCTTTAATCCATGACTTCCTTTTTACATATTGTCGTGTCTCTTTAATCCATGACTTCCTTTTACATATTGTCGTCTTTAATCCATGACTTCCTTTTTACTTATGTGGCCGATTGGTCATCCTGAGTCATTTCGTTTTGAGTCCCTCACAGACCTCCACTGTAATCATTTGAGTCCCTCACGGACCCTCGTATGGTTTGAGTCCTCACGGACCCTGTATAAATTGACCCATAGGGTCTCTAATGCATATTTGACCATGCACATAATGCACTCAGGAGACCAATGTCCACATTTTTCATTAAATCATTTCATGACATACATACTATGCATGAGGTCCCATCATTCAACATAACGATGAGTGTACATGTCACGGACATCATCGTCAATATGCAAATCATAATATTTCTCATAAGCGGTTTGAAAATCATACTTTTGTAGGAAATCAAGAACTATTCTCATACAAACTTCTGTCATATCCTCACATGAAATACTGGAATACTCTTACATAGAATACAAGAATATTCTCACCAAAAATACTAGTTTATACCCACATGAAACATTGAAATATTTGCACATAAAATATTAAGTATTCTCACGAAAATATCTCAGATATCTTTGTCATATGAAAATATAAACTAATTCCGCATAAACATCGTGAAAATCATTTTCTTCAATCCCAATAAAAAGTTCGGCACAAGGTTCCTTACTAAACCTTTTGAAAATCATTCACTCGAGATTCTCGAGAAACCCTTTGAAATATTCGTTTTCTAAATTCAAGCCCTAAGCATGAGTTTTGGAAATTCACCTTTTGCAATAAATTCTCAATTTTCATCTTTTAAAACAAATACATATTTCAGGAAATCGTATTCACTTCCCTTTTTAAGATCGTTTGTAGAAAATCCCTTACCTTAGCTCGAAACTCTTTACATTCCGCTCCTAGCTCAAGGTTTTGCTTAGTCATGCTCGATAGTCGAATCCCCTAAATCACATTCATCAATTCTTTAATTAACTCACATAGTTAAAAACTTATTTTGAATCCAATCATAGCTAGGCTAAATTACCACAGACGGACGCTTAAAACGAACTCGGGAGACGAAACGGAGGCAAACGGCCAGAATCGGGAGTGGCGGCGCGTGGCCGGAGCACGGCGGCGCGTGTGGCGGCGCGTGGCGGCGCGTTTCGAGGCGTTGAGGTCAGATCTGAGATGCCCACTCACCGATCTACTCAGAACCGGTCCTAAAACTTCGAAAACCGACCGGAAACTCCCTCAAAAACCCGAACCAAAACTTGATCCGGCGGTGACTGATCTGCACGATTCAACGGTCTGCAGCTCTATGACCGACGGCAGGGCTTCCGAACCACGAAACCATGAAGCAACGACTTCGTCTGCGGCGGTGAAGCTCCTTGGTCGGCGGCTCGGGGCGTATGCTGTTCGTCGAAGTTCCGCCCGTCGAGTTGGGCAAGAAGCCTGTGGTCGGACGCGCAACTCCGTCGAGCTTCGACGTGCGGTTGGAGCTTCTCGTCGGCGAGGTGGATGCGTAGCGCGAGCAGAGGCCGCCGGCTTCGACTCAGGTTGACGGCGAGCTGCAGGTGCCGGCGTTCGTGGGGCATGCTATCGGCGGCGGGGAGGGTTCTCCCAGGTGGCTGCACGTGAAAAGGGAAGAGGAGGTAGGAGATGATCCACTAAGAGATAACCCTAAGTTGCTCTTTGAACCAAAATTACAAAAATGCCCCTCCTTCAACTCCTATCTACAAAAATGCCCTTGATCAAATTTAAATGCTTCAAAAGCCCTTAGCCATAACTAAATAATCCAATTTAACTTACCTTTAGTAACACCCATATGTAATCTCCTAAATTCTTCAAAACTGAGGAAATAAAATAAGAAACTCACAGGTTCGATTAATTTAATTTGCATTAAATTAACCCATAATTCAGGAATAAAGGTACCCGGAGTTCTGGGGTGTTACAATTTGCAGCATTCATCGTTTTTTTTTTTTCATCAACTTTTGTGGAACGTTTATTTTATTGAGTAGTAGCAGTGATTGAAAATAGTAAAATTGTAGGGCTCGTAAACTGATTTCTTTTGAACCATAGAGGGTCACATTTCATCATTTTAGATATCTTTGAAGATTGTTTACAATAAAAGTATATTGCAATGTAAATAAAATCAAACTACCCTTAAACTTAATATTGAGGACTTATTTAATCTCTTCACAAAGCCATTTAAAGTTAATGAACCATCACATTTAATATTGAGGACTGATGAGTTTAACACGACGATGATAACAAAGAATAAATATTACATTTAAAACAAAATAGTGATGTGAATTTGTTCTATTTTTCTATCAAAGGGCATGAACTAATAACATTTGACAATACAAAGTGTGATTCGATATCATATGAAGCATATTAGTGTCATTCAGCTAAATGCATGAAGAGTAAATAAATAAGCTTTTCAATACTATGAGGTTAATAAGTATTCAATAAGATAAATTACTCAATAAGCAAGTCATCGCTAAACCAACCCTGTGTTTTATGCTCATTTTGGCTCCTATTATGTTTTTCCACACACCTTTACTCCTTAGGTTCAAAATGCATGCCACTACTTCTTATTTATTGGGTAAACTAGCAAAAGAAATATACACAAAGTACCCTGAAGAAGAAGACTCGTAAAAAATATACTTCATTACATAATAATCTATCGAGGTTCGACTGACAATATATGGATCAATTGTAAAACCATACATTTCAAAATAGTGTAAATTTTATTCTTGATAAAACGAATTTAAATATTACTTGGTTAATTGGGTTGCTACTTTAAATCTCCATGTTTTTCTTAAAACTTTTCAATTGCCATTAGGAAGCATATAGTAACGACGCTAGGTGGAAGCCTAAGAAACGTTAAAGTGATTACATAAATTGACTTTAAAGTGATATTACTCCACAAATTTGAATTTGAAGACAACTAATTACTACAACCTTATGCTATGCTAAAATTCTTTTAATCTAATTATAATACTTGTTATCAAAAGGTTTGAAGTTTGTCTATTATTTAACATGAATCAATGCAAACAATTTATTTTTGTTGAAACTAATCATGTACATTTTGCATAAAATATTGAGCCAACACTTAAAAGGTTGGATACTTTGTACAAGAAAAGTCACATACACAACATCAAACAAACGTTATCATAGATCATCGATATCGTTTTCGAAAAACAATCATAGTCGATCTTATTGAAAGTCTCTTATTTTTCAAAACATCTTTCACCACTATCATATGTAGAGTCCTCTCTAACCAATAGTCATATTGAAAATAATTGTCACAACCACTCACAAACTATATCATGTACATACAAACATGCATGAGGCCCCATCAATACTTCACATATACAAATATGTATTCATAATGATGCAAATATTTATGGAAGTCATGTATTAATAATCATAGCGTAACTTTCATAGCTTTTAAGCTTAAATCAACCAATCATAAATCAAGCCTAACGTTCATAACTTTGCATTTAAAACATTTTAATACGTAATACTTTTGAAATATCAAATCATAAACTTTAATGAAAACTATAACTTTTATCCCATTTTGAATAGGTTCGACATGAGGTCATGTAACGCCCCTACTTTTTCTAAGACCAAATCCCTAGGGACATTACTACACATGCATGCATTTATAGGCCGAGAAATAAAAAGAACTAAAAAGCCATTTCTCATTTAAAATAAATAGTTCCAGGGATCCCAAATCAAAAACAAAACTTTCAAATCATATAAAACATCACGTCAGTTTGGCCTATTAAAAACTGTAAGTAAGTTTAACTTCAAATAAAAACCTAGAGACAACAATAGTTCAAATAAGAGTATGCGGAAAATTATGCTGGTTCCCATGGTCCTATTCACGCTCTCCCGTCACACGCCCTGCACGTCCTTCCCTTTACCTGAAAAACATTTTTAAAAGAAAGGGTGAGTATTGCATAAACAATACCTAGTAAGTAACCTCGCTACCGAGGTTTGGGATATGCATACACATACAATCATGATCTTTAAATTCATTCATAACATACATAGATGGGAATTAAAACTTTCTAAAGTTGCTGTGTCTTTAATCCATGGTCGCATATTTAAATGTCGCCTTTAATCCATGATCGTTCATATAATTGCGTGTCTTTAATCCATGGCTACACATTCAATTGCCGTGTCTTTAATCCGTGGTCAGACATATAATTGCCGTGTCTTTAATCCATGGTCGTTCATATAATTGCCGTGTCTTTAATCCATGGCTACACATTCAATTGCCGTCTTTAATCCGTGGTCGTTTTCATATAATTGCCGTCTTTAATCCATGGTCGCTTCATATAATTGCAGTGTCTTTAATCCATGGCTACGCATTTAATTGTGAGGCCGATCGATCATCCCGAGTCATCTCAAATGACCTCGTGGATAACCAATGTCCACACTATTCGTTAATTCATTTCGTGGCATACAAAACATGCATAAGGTCCCATCACCACATAATCATGGTGTATATCTCACAACTATCATCATCAACATATCATACATACTTTCTCATGGACGGGGTGATAAATCATACTTTTGTAATAAACATGAAACATTCTCATACACACTACTGTCCTATTTTCACATGAAATAATGGGATCTTTATACATAACATACGAGAATACCTTCACATAAAATAATGAGTCATTTTCACATAATACTTCGAAATATTTGCACATAAAATATCACGTATTCTCAAAATAATATCTCAGGATTTTCATGTGAAAAATATAAACTGCTTTTTATATAAAATCATGAAATTCATTTTCATTTACTCCCATTAAAAGTTCGAAGACGAGGTCCCTTACCTCGATGTTTGATCTCACTACTTCCTTCTAACCCTTAATCTAGCGGTTTTCTTCCAAATAACCTGAAACCAAGAATTCTGTTACCCTTCTACACAGCTCATTCAAAACAACAATTCTAAGTACCAAAAGTGTCTAACTTCTCAATTGGTTCTAATTACCTCAACTCCGAAGGTCAAACTAGATATTGGTTTCCTTGTTCCGAAATTACTCGGGATCCTTGATCCTGAAATTCCGCTCGTTCCTGCAATGATCTCATAAGCATATTTTTATACGATTCAGATCTGAATAACCCTATAATCCGAAATCGAAGAGGGTTTCGCGTGGCTCACCAAATTCACTAATTTGACCTCGAGTACTCTCCGGCTGCGGTGAAATAGTGATCAACGGTTGCTGGTCGGCGTGGTCACAATCGGCGGTGAAGGAGGGGGTTCGCGAGTGGCTGCTTCCGTGGCTCTCGGCCGTGCAGCTCCGTCGGCGGCGGCGGCTGTGGACGAGGTCGTGAAAGCTCTCGCAGTGAGCGCGGTGGGAGGATTTCGGCGGCGACGCAGCACTTGAGCAGCAGCAGCAGCGTTGGAGCTTCAAGAAGAAGCGACCGGCGCGCGTTGCGGGGCTCGTTAACGGCCGAGCTCGTGGAGATCGAAGTTCGGCGCGTGCGCAACTCTTATCTCGTCCGAAAAGTTTCGCCGGCGTAGGTACTTAGAGGCTCGTGAGTCGCTGGCCGTGCGTTCCCTCGAAGACGGCGGTGGTGTTCGACTCTAGGGTTGCGAACGGTGGGCCAAAACGAGGTCACGATCTGATGGCTGCGTGCAGCCTCGTTCGGTGGTTGCGGCCGGCGGGACGTGAGAAGCGGCAAGGACTAGGGCACAATTTCGTGCGGCTGGCTGGACGTGAGAAGCGGCAAGGACTAGGGCACAATTTCGTGCGGTGGCCGGACGTGAGAAGCGGCAGGGGTTAGGGCACACTTTCGTCTGCATTTGGGTGGACCACGCGTGCCGCCGGTCTCCTTCTTTCTAGGGTTAGGGTTAGTGTGAGACGAAAATTATGGTGAGGGATAGAGTTAGGGTTTGGGAAAATGCTTAAGATGAAGAGGATGAGGAAAATTAGGGTTAGGGTTTGTACATGTTGGTGGTTTCACTTAAGGAGACTTATATACCAACAATTTAGGTTAACTCAAATTGCTAAGGTAGCCCTCCATTAAATGTTAATAACTAAAATGCCCTTGAATTTCCCTTTTCTTTCCATTTCATAACTCATCTCATCTTAAAGAATAATTCACCTAAGTTAAAAGGTTACGATTTCTCTCTCGTCGAGTTTGATTAAAACACCATTCCAACTAAATACAGCGGCTAATAGAGTGTTAATTAAAATAACTAATAGTACCTGAGATGGCGGTCGTCACAATCTTCCCTCCTTAAGAACTTTCGTCCTCGAAAGTTCCTATTCTTGGAATAGCTCTGGGTATTTAGCTCGCACTTCCTCTTCTCGTTCCCAGGTAGCTTCTTCCGTGCGGTGGTTCTGCCACAATACTTTAACCAAGCTGATCTCACGGTTACGGAGGGTCTTTCGATCTCTTGCAATAATCTGTACCGGTCGTTCGCCATAACTCAGATCTTCTGTTAACTGCAATGGTTCGAAGTCTATGACATGAGTCGGGTCTGGAACGTACTTTCTCAACATGGAGACATGGAATACGTTGTGCAATCACGACGAGGACTCGCGGTAGTGCTAGTCTGTAGGCCACTGCACCAATCCTCTCTAAAATCTCAAATGGTCCGATGAATCGCGGACTCAACTTCCCTTTACGGCCAAACCTTAGAATTCCCTTCATTGGGGCCACCTTAAGAAACACGTGGTCCCCAACCTCGAATTCTAGGTCCCTTCGTCTCGTGTCAGCATAATTCTTTTGTCTGACTTGGGCGGTCTGCATTCGTGCCCTGATCTTTTGCATTGCCTCGTTAGTGACTGTACTAATTCTCAGCACCCAACAATCGGCGTTCACCAACCTCCTCCCGTAAAAATCGAGTTCTCGCAACGTTTTCCATAGAGAGCTTCAAATGGAGCCATTCCGATGGTCGATCGATAATCATTGTTATAAGCAAACTCCATCGGATGTAAATGAGTGTCCCAACCGCACGGGAAGTCTAAAGTGCAAGCTCGCAACATATCCTCTAATATCTCGATTTAAACGCTCCGCTCACGCCCATCCGTCTGTGGATGAAAAGTCATCATCTGAAGCTCAATCGCAACCTAACGCTCTCTGTAAACTTCTCCAGAAGTTGGAGGTGAAACGTGGGTCCCTGTCTGAAATAATCTTGACTGGGATTCCATGCAAACGGACTATCTCTTCCAGGTAAAGCTGCGCCCACTTATCTGTAGAATAGGTGGGTTTCCACAGTATGAAGTGTCTTGACTTTGTTAACTTTGCCCACTATGACCCAAATCACTGTGTAACCTCGTAAAGTTCTAGGCAATCCAACTATGAAATCCATAGAGATCTCTCTCCATTTCCACCGAGGCACATGTAATGGTTGCGGCAATCCTGCGGTCTCTCGTCTAGGTGCCTTCACCTGCTGACAAGTCAAACACTTGTTGACAAACTCTGCCACGTCGCGCTTCAGGTTGCACCACCAAAACGACTGTTTCAGATCTCGGTACATCTTGGTACTGCCAGGATGCATAGAAAATGGTGAGTTATGGGCTTCGTTCAAGATCTCAGTTCTCAGCTTGTCATCGTCTGGCACACACAATCGTCCCTGAAACAACAATCCTCCATCTGTGGATAGGGAAAACTCACAACTCACTGCAGATTCTTGCGATGAGTTTTTCCACTAATCGAGGGTCCACTTGCCGAGCCTCTATAATACGTTGCCTTAAGGTCGGTTGCACTGTTAACTGGGCTAACTGAGTCGTGGTCTTTCCTACTAGCACCGCAATTTCACTCGAGCAAACTCTCTTTTGTAACTCTGCGGCTGTCATTCACTCGCGCAGACGATGCAATCGCTTCTCTGCGAGGGCATCGGCCACTACATTAGCCTTACCGGATGGTACCGTATGTCAATGTCATAATCTTTCACCAATTCTAACCATCTGCGTTGCCTCATGTTCAATTCCTTCGGGTGAATGATACTTGAGACTTTTATGATCTGTAAAAATCAATTTTCTCGCCATACTGAGTAGTGTCTCCGGATCTTTAATGCAAATACCATCACCGCTAATTCCGGATCATGAGTTGGATAGTTCCTCTCGTCTTTCAATTGTCGGGATGCATAAGCTATTACTTTACCGTCTTTGCATCGACACAACCCAACCCTTTCTTGGAAGCATCACTCAGAAACCACAAAGCTCCTGTTCCTCTGGAAACTGTAAGAATCTCGGGGCCGACACTAATGCGTGCTTGAGTTCCCGGAAGCTCGCTTCACAAGCATCATCCCAAACAAAAGAGTTTCCCTTACGCGTCACCGAGTCATAGGCATGGCTATCTTGGCAAAATCTCGCACGAAACGCCTATAGTATCCTGCAAGACCCAGAAAACTACGTACCTCTGAATCGTGGTCGGACGAGGCCACCGTGTGACGGCCTCCACTTTTCTTTGGATCAACAGAGACTCGACTTCGCACACCACATGCCCTAGAAAAGATACATGCTCGAGCCCAAAATTCACACTTGGAGAATTTTGCATACAACTTATTCTCTCTCGGTGTGAGAGTAAGACTTTCCTCGGGTGCATTTCATGTTCTTCATCACACATGGAGTATATCAATATATCATCGATGAACACAATCACGAACGTATCAAGAAACTCCTTGAACAACCGGTTCATCAAGTCCATGAAGGCGGCGGGAGCATTGGTCAAAGCCAAACGCGGCATCACCGTGAACTCGTAATGCCCATAACGTGATCTCGAATCTTTGCTTTAGGGATATCTCCCTCACTGATCCTCAACTGATGGTAGCCTGATCTCAGATCGATCTTAGAGAACACTGTCGCTCCTTGCAATTGGTCGAACAAATCATCTATTCTGGGGAGAGGATATTTATTCTTGATTGTAACTTTATTCAACTCCTCGTAATCTATGCACAAAGCGCATGGATCCGTCTTTCTTTTTTTCACGAACAATACAGTGCTCCCGGTGAAACGCTTGGCGTATAAACCCTTTGTCTAGCAAGTCTTGTAATCGTATTTTTAGTTCTTTCAACTCTGCTGGTGCCATTCTCAGACGGGCCTTGGATATCGGGTCGTCCCCAATTCCAATCTGATGTTAAAATCTACCTCCTCGATCGGAGGTATTCCGGGAGGTCCTCGGGAAGACATCTCAGAAAACTCATTCACTACGAGCACCACCGATGTCACTGAGATCTCTGTGCACCTTGCATCTAATATGTAGGCTAAGACGCCCCAAGCTCCCCGATGCAATAACTTTCTGGCCTTAAGGGCAGTAATTACCTTAGGCCTACTTCCTGCTATCGTGCCTCTGAACCTGTAGCCAGGTTGGTTAGGAGGAGTGAACACTACCTCCTTCCCCTAAAACAATCAATACAAGCATGGTTCTGCGCTAACCACCCCATGCCCAATATTACATCAAAATCAAACATATCTAGAACCACTAGGTTCACTGCTAACTCATGGTCTGCGATGGTCACACTACCATCCTTGACTTTCATATTGGCTAACAAATTTATTCCCGCAGGAGTGGAGACAGATAGGGCATACTGTAACTGTTCTAGTTCTAACTCAGCTTGACTTACAAATGATGCAGAAATAAAAGAGTGCGTGAGAGCCGTAATCAAATAGTACTAAGGCGAGAGTGCCCAAGTAATGGAAGTGTACTGAACCACCGAGTCCGAGCCATAGATGTCTCGGACCGGTGCTTGCATAGGCTCTCCCCACTGTATATGCCGGCTTCCACAAAGCAGCCCACTACTCATAATCTGTGGTGGCTAGTGCCGCTTGGTTCGAGCGGATATTCGCTCTGTGCCCTTCCTTTCCACACTTGAAACACGCTCCGATCGGGCCATACATTTACCCCATCACGCGCTTTACCACATTCCTTGCATCTGTGGCTATCTCCGCCGCTATTCCCGATCCGTTGATCGGTGGTTTCTGTCCGTGACTGTCACGGAATGCCACAGTCTATCGCGGTACGCTGGGGCGCTGTGAGTTGGAATGGGGTTGGTCCCACTTCCTCTTATGATTCGCTAAGTGGCCGCCCGAGTTAACTACTGCCACCGCATGCGATGCGAGCTGCACCCAAATCGGTTCGCCACTCTCACACTGCGGAGGCGTAATCGGGAGGTGCTAATGCTTGAATAAAGCCTCGAACATTCTCATCTAGCCCCATGATGAAGCGCTTTCGATCTTCTTTTCAGTATCCCACTAGCTCGGGGCAAAAGCGGGATAGACGGGTAAATTCCCTCTCATATATCTCTCATCGCCCTCCTGCTGCGCACAATGTAGAAGAATTCACGCCGCTTCACATGTAACGAGCGGCAGCAGATAGAATTTCCGCCAAAAGCTTCCTTGAATAGGTTCCAAGTAATCGTTTCTCCGCTGGCAACAATGGTTCCTTGGGCGGACTCCCACCACAAGTACGCGTCATCCTCAAATGATGAAGGTCGCACAGACACCCTCTCGTCCTCGGGCGCTTCATCGATCGAAGATGGTCTCAATGGAGGATGACCACAACTCCGCCACCGTGGGGTCGCTGGATGACCCATTGAAAGATCTCGGATCATACTTCCTGAAGTCCTTCAGGTAACGGGACTCCAGAGTTGCGTCGTTTCGCCCCTGATTTGCTTGTGCCAGCTGGGTGGCTACTGTGGCTCGCACTTAGGCTCTCGCATGGCTTCCACCATCATAGTCATAACATTGGCGTTCCTCAGAGTGCGCCACAGGGGCAATCGCAGTATATTCTCCCGCGCTCGGGCGGGTCCTGGGGAGGTCTCGAGCGGGTGGAGTAATCTCTTCCGATCCAGGTAATAATCCGGTTGGGCGTCAACGCTTACCCTTGCCCTCCGGCCCCTACCACGTCCTCTACCTCTCCCTCGGCCTCTAGGTGGCATTATGTCAAAACTACATTAAAGAGAGTTTCTAACTCAGTTTTCTTTACTTCCAAATCATAAGATAGAATCACCCCTTGGGGCTTTTAAGGTTATGTATGCATAAAAAAGCAGTATCATATCATAATCATTTACTTTCTTAATAAAATGTCGAGCGTGCACAGCGGTGGTCGAAGCGTTGTTAAACCATGGGAACTACTCTGTGCTTACTCTGTAAGCAAGTCTACAGAACCCTTAAACCTAGGGCTCTGATACCAACTGTAACGCCCCTACTTTTTCTAAGACCAAATCCCTAGGGACATTACTACACATGCATGCATTTATAGGCCGAGAAATAAAAAGAACTAAAAAGCCATTTCTCATTTAAAATAAATAGTTCCAGGGATCCCAAATCAAAAACAAAACTTTCAAATCATATAAAACATCACGTCAGTTTGGCCTATTAAAAACTGTAAGTAAGTTTAACTTCAAATAAAAACCTAGAGACAACAATAGTTCAAATAAGAGTATGCGGAAAATTATGCTGGTTCCCATGGTCCTATTCACGCTCTCCCGTCACACGCCCTGCACGTCCTTCCCTTTACCTGAAAAACATTTTTAAAAGAAAGGGTGAGTATTGCATAAACAATACCCAGTAAGTAACCTCGCTACCGAGGTTTGGGATATGCATACACATACAATCATGATCTTTAAATTCATTCATAACATACATAGATGAGAATTAAAACTTTCTAAAGTTGCGAGTCTTTAATCCATGGCCGCATATTTAAATGTCAGGCCTTTAATCCATGACTGTTCATATAATTGCCAGGTCTTTAATCCATGGCTGTTCATATAATTGCCAGGTCTTTAATCCATGGCTACACATTCAATTGCCAGGTCTTTAATCCGTGGCTGTACATATAATTGCCAGGTCTTTAATCCATGGCTGTTCATATAATTGCCAGGTCTTTAATCCATGGCTACACATTCAATTGCCAGGTCTTTAATCCGTGGCTGTTCATATAATTGCCAGGTCTTTAATCCATGGCTGTTCATATAATTGCCAGGTCTTTAATCCATGGCTACGCATTTAATTGTGAGGCCGACTGATCATCCTGAGTCATCTCAGCGACCTCAGGATAACCAATGTCCACACTATTCGTTAATTCATTTCGTGGCATACAAAACATGCATAAGGTCCCATCAGTCACATAATCATGGTGTATATCTCACAACTATCATCATCAACATATCATACATACTTTCTCATGGACAGGGTGATAAATCATACTTTTGTAATAAACATGAAACATTCTCATACACACTACTGTCCTATTTTCACATGAAATAATGGGATCTTTATACATAACATACGAGAATACCTTCACATAAAATAATGAGTCATTTTCACATAATACTTCGAAATATTTGCACATAAAATATCACGTATTCTCAAAATAATATCTGTGGATTTTCATGTGAAAAATATAAACTGTTTCGCATAAAATCATGAAATTCATTTTCATTTACTCCCATTAAAAGTTCGGCACGAGGTCCCTTACCTCGATGTTTGATCTCACTACTTCCTTCTAACCCTTAATCTAGCGGTTTTCTTCCAAATAACCTGAAACCAAGAATTCTGTTACCCTTCTACACAGCTCATTCAAAACAACA
Organism: Trichosanthes cucumerina; assembly: GCA_036507285.1. Lineage (NCBI taxonomy): Eukaryota > Viridiplantae > Streptophyta > Magnoliopsida > Cucurbitales > Cucurbitaceae > Trichosanthes > Trichosanthes cucumerina. Next base: position 20,908,442 of record CM071843.1, on the reverse strand, counting down.
ATTCTAAGTATCAAAAGTGTCTAACTTCTCAATTGGTTCTAATTACCTCAACTCCGAAGGTCAAACTAGATATTGGTTTCCTTGTTCCGAAATTACTCGGGATCCTTGATCCTGAAATTCCGTTCGTTCCTGCAATGATCTCATAAGCATATTTTTATACGATTCAGATCTGAATAACCCTATAATCCGAAATCGAAGAGGTTTCGCGTGGCTCACCAAATTCACTAATTTGACCTCGAGTACTCTCCGGCTGCGGTGAAATAGTGATCAACGGTTGCTGGTCGGCGTGGTCACAATCGGCGGTGAAGGAGGGGGTTCGCGAGTGGCTGCTTCCGTGGCTCTCGGCCGTGCAGCTCCGTCGGCGGCGGCGGCTGTGGACGAGGTCGTGAAAGCTCTCGGCTGCAGGTGAGCGGCGGCTGGAGGATTTCGACGGCGACGCAGACCCGAGCAGCAGCAGCGGTTGGAGCTTCGAAGAAGGGCGACCGGCGCGTTGCAGGGGGCTCGTTAACGGCCGAGCTCGTGGAGACTGAAGTTCGGCGGCTGCAACTCTTATCTCGTCCGAAAAGTTTCGCCGGCGTAGGTACTTAGAGGCTCGTGAGTCGCTGGCCGTGCGTTCCCTCGAAGACGGCGGTGGTGTTCGACTCTAGGGTTGCGAACGGTGGGCCAAAACGAGGTCACGATCTGATGGCTGCGTGCAGCCTCGTTCGGTGGTTGCGGCCGGCGGGACGTGAGAAGCGGCAAGGACTAGGGCACAATTTCGTGCGGCTGGCTGGACGTGAGAAGCGGCAAGGACTAGGGCACAATTTCGTGCGGCTGGCTGGACGTGAGAAGCGGCAAGGGTTAGGGCACACTTTCGTGCGGCTGGCTGGACGGCGGCGGCCGGTCTCCTTCTTTCTAGGGTTAGGGTTAGTGTGAGACGAAAATTATGGTGAGGGATAGAGTTAGGGTTTGGGAAAATGCTTAAGATGAAGAGGATGAGGAAAATTAGGGTTAGGGTTTGTACATGTTGGTGGTTTCACTTAAGGAGACTTATATACCAACAATTTAGGTTAACTCAAATTGCTAAGGTAGCCCTCCATTAAATGTTAATAACTAAAATGCCCTTGAATTTCCCTTTTCTTTCCATTTCATAACTCATCTCATCTTAAAGAATAATTCACCTAAGTTAAAAAGGTTACGATTTCTCTCTCGTCGAGTTTGATTAAAACACCATTCCAACTAAATACAGCGGCTAATAGAGTGTTAATTAAAATAACTAATAGTACCTGAGATGGCGGTCGTCACAGGTCACTTACCTTAGCTTTAAATTGAAGCTCCTAAAGTTTTGTTCCTATTCCACTTCCCTTTTAATCTGCTCAACAATCGAACCCCAAAATAAAATTTGCTAATTTCTTAATGAAATCTTCCATAACTAGCATATTTTTGAAATCCAAACATAAATAAGTTGGATGACCAATAACTGGGGCTCAAGACGAACTTATGGAAGAGAAAGTGATTGAATCGAACAAAGTATGGTGGTGAGCGCGATGGAGGCACGTCTTGGAGTGTGGAGTATATCTTTTGAAAGGTCGTGGCCCTATCTACTTGGAATTGGTCCTAAAACTCCAACAACTGGTTGCAAGAATAACCCAAAAACTCGATCGAAACCATGAACCGACGGTTGAGGTGCTCGAATCTTGCGATGGTTGTTCGACAGGGTGGGACTTCAGGTTCATCCTTTGGCAGCGCGAACGAACCACCAAAAAAACGACAATACGCTAAGGCTTCGAATCATGGTGTTAAGGAGGTTGCTGAACGGAGGGTTGCGACTCTCGTTGATGTGGATCAATGAGTGGTTGAAGGCGTGTGTCTTCCTATGACAAAACAACGACGAAGGTGAGTTTGACGACGAGCAGACCATGCATGTGTGGCGAAATGGCATTCACATCTTTAAGCTTTGTTTGGTGAGGTTCACGGTGGTTTCGGAAAATAGAGAAGGAGAATGGTTGTTGGTCGAAGAAAGAGGAAGGAGTAAGGAAGAAGATCCTCGATCTTTGTGCTTATAATAAGACAAAATAGCGTAACTTACAAAATCCTAAGTTCCTTATCCTTTTCTTTTCTTTTCCACCTTTGCCCTTCTTCTTCTTTCCATCATCCTAATTGCCCTCGCACTTAAATAATTACTCCTAATCATTTATTTTCTTTAGTTTGTGTTAAGTTTAAAATAAATTATTAAATGCCAAAGCCCCACTAAGAAAATGTCTAGTATAAATACCGAAAACACAAATAAAAAGAATACTTGGTGCTCAGGGGTATTACAGGGTTCGACCCTCTCATTGGCTTGAGACAAACTTCTGTTTATTGGTAGGACCATAAACAGGTTGTCATTAGAGGAGCACTGGGACTTAAGGTAAAAGATGTAACCTATGGGTAAAACGATAATTTAACCCAGATGGCGTTACAAACATTCCTGAAGGATTGACTTGTTGTTATTGGTCGATATCCATGGAAACAGAAATATATCTGCAGTGAGAAGAGTGCAACTACGGGATCATAATGGAGTGTTCCTGTAAAAACGAGATCTTTCTTTGAAATTCAAAAAAAAAACAAAAACAAAAACAAAGGAAAACTAGAAAGGAAAAGATAGTATATTATAGTTGGTTTGTTTTAAAAAGAAAATAAAAGAAAAGAAAAGGAAGGAAAAGAATTAAAAAGGGGAAAGTGGAAGGTGGGACCCCCACCTTTATTTTCTTTTTAAAAAACAACTCATTCCATCGGTTTTCTTCTAATTTCAACAAGGAGGAGCTGAGGGTTTCGTGGAAGAAGCAAAAAGGAAGAGGAAGAAGGTTGTTTTTGAAGCTGAAGTTGCAGAAGAGAGGAGAAGAAGTAAAGGTATGACTTTATAACAACAAGTTAATCAATTCAATCGTATTATGGTTTTCTGTTCATCTCGAGATCCACAGGAAGAGGTAAGAGTTGAGGTTTTGTTTCGTGCAAGTTAACTCATATTGGAACAAAATTCGTGAAGGAAGCTCGAGAAAATTCGGATCTTAAGCTACTGTTTTGTGAAGTGGAAGACAGAAAACAAAATTTGCTGTCAAATCTGAGAAGTCTCTAGGTTTTTGGTTGTTCTAGTCTGTAGAGTTTGAATCAGAAGCTCTAATTGGTATGGTTCGAAAGCTTATTGAATATCCTACAAGTATCGTGAAAACATCGTGAGTAGAAAATTACTAGAAGATGTTTTAAATCTCAAAGTTAAGTTTGTTGTGCAAAAGGAAAAACAAAAACTGGATCAACAGAAGTTGTTTTAAAGAAAGTAGCTTTCGAGATAAATCGAACAAATTCGTTTGAATTTCATTTTCATGTCTTCATAAGAGTTTTAGAGGTTACATAAACGGAAGAGTTTGGTATAAATTACATTCTTTTTGGATAAGTAATGAAGATGTTATGGTCATCTCAAAAATAGGGTAGAAAATCGTAAAATGTTTGAAAAATTGGAAAGTGTGTTTTCTTGTAATTTTAAGGTTAAAAGCATGAGCTCGAGGTTCTAATAGTTGGTTTTGATTTCTTTGATGTGCCAAGAGGAAATAGGTCGAGTGTACGGGCCAAGGTTCTAGTTTTAATACTCGTGAGTGACAAAACGAACTTCAAAAATGTTTTATATGCTTGAATTATTTTTTAAGAAATACAAGTTTTGCTTGAATGAAAGGGTTTAGATGTTTATTGTTTTCCTTGAACACTTGTTTATGAGCATTCGTGATTTCTTAGAAATGTTTTAAAGTGTTCATGGTGAGCCTAAATGTCTTGATGAAATTTATACACGAGCATATGTTTATTGAATTTCTGAAGTTTATGGAAATGTTATGATTTCGAGCAAGTATGTTTTAGCAAGTATGTTTCTGAAGATTTCCAGTTTTATGAACAAGCTAAGTAAGGTTGAGTTTTATAAAAGAAAAGATAAGCAGGCATGTTTAAATGTTTTCATGTGATCTTCCGAGGTATTGAGCCCGAGGCTTTATGGTACCGCAGTGCACACAAGTCATTTCTCGTTGTCGACGCTGAGTGTACTCCGTGACAAAGACGCCGTTGTCGATCTTTGGGTGGGCCCCACTACGATAAAGACGATTGGAGTGCTAGGCAGGCCCCACGACATCGTGGAATAAACGTTGGTTGTACTGGGCCTGCCCTACACAACGTAGATTGTGACATGTTTTAAAAAGTGTTTATATCATTTACATGCCTAACGAGATTTTAACGATATACATGCTGGTTTTTCTGAAAAGCAATTGTGATTATATGTTTATATTTTATGCTTGATTATAGATGCATATGCTCATTAGTTTTCAGATGACATGTTTTACATGTTATAGATTTTAAACACAGTCACTCACTGAGCTTTTTAGCTCATTCTTTCAATGTTTCAAAACTTTTCAGGTGGAGATCGAGCTCCTGGTACCTTATATCCTGCCATAGCCTGCTAGAAGCTCCTTAAGTCTTGATACTTTGTATGTGGCTGGTGTTGTATAGCAAGTCCTTATATGTTATAGTTTATTTTGAGAGGACTATGTAGTTATAGCTGTTTGTACATTAGTGGTTGTATAAACAGTTGTTGTGATGTTTTAAGTTTTGATGCTCTTGCTCGTTTAAGATTTCAAGAGAGACTTAAGAAGAGTTTCTCCTTATGCATGTTTAGTAGTTATAAGGTTTCCGCTGTGTTACGATTAAAGTGTTCCATATGCGAGCATAGCATGTTTATCGGGTAGAACAGGGTCAACACGTGTTCTTAAGAGGTAAACAATGTCTGTTGGCTTCATGTCGTCTTCCGGGCTAAGTTAGCAGGTTGTTCTGGAGGGGGTGTGACAACTTGGTATCGTGAGCGCTTAGCTCCATGGGAATGAGACAAGGCAAGTTAGCTCGAGTATAAATTAAAAAGCCATAGCAAGTTCTTGAGTTAGTTCGATTGAACTAGTAGAGTATGTTGAAAGTAAGGATAAGATCACATCCAGCTAGGGCTAAAATGTGAATAGAAGTTTAGTATTGTGTATTTGAGTTAAGTATCCATAACATGTCTAATATGTTGATATGTTATAGGAGTCATGCCACCACGTACTAGTAGACGACGCATGCAGGATAAGGCCGGGACTCGGGATCCTACCCATGGCCATTCTGAGAAGGGATCTAGTGCCCCGAGGATCCAAACATAGGCCAGAGATGAGCAGCATGCCATTTCATCACAGGAGGTAGGAAGACCCGAGAAAGTAGGGCAAGTGATCCAGAGAAGGCATATGGAATAGAACGAGTGAAGAAACTAGGAGCCACAAAGTGTTTGAGGGTTCCACAGATCCACCGACGACGCGAGGTTTGGTTTGAATAAGCTGGAGAAATGTTTTGATGTGATGAGCTGCCCTGAGTAGCGTAAAGTCAAGCTAGCCACATTCCTGCTACAGAAACAAGAAGAGGGATGGTGGAAGTCAATACTAACCAGGCGCAGTGATGCACGCACTCTAGATTGGCAAATTTTCAGAGGCATGTTTGAAGATAAATATTATCCTACCACGTATCGTGAGGCAAAGAGAGATGAATTTTTAGAACTGAAGCAAGGGTCACTGTCAGTGGCTCAGTACGAGAGAAAGTATACTGAGTTGTCGCGGTATGCTAATGTGATTGTGGCGTCTGAGAGTGACAGGTGTCGAAGATTTGAAAAAAGGTTACGTCCTTAGATACGCACTCCCACCATACACTGACTGTCACACCCGGGTCCCACTTACTTGCCTAACCTAGGAAGAGATGCAAAGACAAAGATAACAAAACCTCTTGTTGGCTTTTGCTTGACTATCCCAAGACTTAACTTAAAATAGACGTAACACATCATGTTTGAATAAGTAAAGTTAAGCACTGATATACACTATAATATGAAACACATTCACTTCCTTTACTATGTTCTTTAGGTAGTCATAAAGTTTCCATGTTTATTACAACCCATCTAATATGTTCTCACTACAAACCATATACAAATGGAAGTGTATATACAAGGAGCTAAATGGCGTGGTGGCAAATAGGTCTTGTGAAGGCTAAGCACTGGAAACTCGTCTCCTACCTGGGAAGAGTAGACATAGAGAAAACGTGAGCTAGGAAGCTCAAAGAGTGTCTATTATAAGCTCAAAGGTGAAGCATAATAATGGCAGATTATAAGTAGAAAATAGCTTAACATAAACAAAACATGCTTCCAATTTACACAAGTCACCACTTATGCATAACACATAACTCATAATATAGTATTATATTGAGTGTAGATAGATCAATAATGTAGAAGCTCATAACAATAAAACACATAGCATGATACCACTTTTGAACCATAGAGGTGGTAGAGTTACATTTGTACCAACAAGGTTTATACCTCTCTCACGTGCACGTGGAATACCTTTGCCCTTTGGCTTTCCCTAATACCTTCTCTATGTCCTTCAAGATAAGGTAAGACCATTTACTACCCGAATACCTTCTCATTGTCCTTCAAAGATCGGAAATTATGATTCATTCCCCTAAGTACCTTCTCGAATGTCTTTCAAAGATTTATGGGTTAACCAAGACCAAGGGCATAATTTGTTTACCATGGAAATCATGTCTTTATAACACATACAACAATTTCATGACAATTTCATATTATCATCTAAAAATGTTCCCAAGTGGATTTACACAAAACATTCTCTAAATGAAAGCATACTTTCATAATTTAGTTTCCATACTTGGATTTATAGTTACAACTAATTCAAAGCATGCTTAGGTTCCATCATGAACTTTATGTTAGGAACTCCATGAAGCTATACATAATTAGTTCAAACAAGATTCAATGATCAACAATTATGTTTCTTAAGAAAAACATAGGCCAAGCATAGTTCTAAGATAGAGTCACTCACAGTATTAGAATTAGAACCTTGGCTTGTAAACTTGACCTATTTGCTCTTGGCCGGTCAACCAAACCAACTCAAACATTAGAACCTCTAGCTCATGATTTTTAACCTTAAAACTTGCAAGAAAACACACTTTTAAATTTTTCAGCATTTTCAGATTTTTCGCCCTGTTTTCAGACAGCCATAACGTCTTCATTACTTATCCAAAAATAATGTAATTTATACCAAACTCTTCCTTTTTGAACCCTCTAAAAACCATATGAAGACATGAAATTGAAATTCCAAACGGATTTGTTCAGAAATACCTCGAAATCTACTTTCCTCAAAACAGACTTCTGCTGTTTTCAGATTCGGATATCCTGCTGCACAACAAATTTAATCTGATATCTAAGACATCTTCTAGACATTTTCTACTCACGGTTTCTTCACGAACGTTGTAGGAAATTCAATAAGCTTTCGAACCATACCAATTAGAGCTTCTAACTCCAAGTATAAAAATCAGAACAACCAAAACATCAGAGACTTCCCGGATTTGACAGCATACTTCTGCCTTCCCGCTTCTCCTCTTCAAAACAGTAGCATCAACTCCTTTCCTTGCACCTTAGAAACAGGTCTAACTCAGTCCCATAACTCAATTCAGAATAACCATACACACAATTGATTGTAAGGTATATAGAAATGAAAGAAAATCTCCCTCAATCTCTTGCTAGAAGTTTTTCCCTTTCACCTAAAACTACAGGTTCAAATTTCAGCTTTGGTTCCTCAAAATTTATCAACACAACCACCAAATATTTTTTGATAAACCTCAAGGAAAACATCTTAGCTTACTTACCTCAAAATTTTAGCTTCTAGTTCCTCCTCAAGAGCTCAAAACAGACTGATCTCCTCATACTGTTCTGCTACCCGAGAAACTTGAACACCCTTCACTGTTCTGCACTTTTCGCTTTCGTCCTCTTGGTATTTTCTGCAAAGCCGACCCGTTTCCTATTCTACACTCAATTTATGAGATTTTGCACAAAAATCATCGAATTTGGTTCAGTAGATAGAGAGATATGGTCGATGGAAGATGACCCTTTTTCCAAATGCTTTGCTGTTTTTTCATGAATTTGACAACACCTACTTGCCTTGTTTAACTCCGAAGCTTCACCTCCCTTTGCCAGCTCCACCTTCAGTTTTTACATCTTAATCACCTTTTTAAAACAACAAAATAAGTGTGTAAATAAACCTTAAGCATTTAGCCAACTTATCCTAAGTTTGTAAGACATATGATCTTCCATTCAATACTTGATGCACCTAAAGCTCCTCCAATTTGCTAATGAGTTGAACTTACTTCAATGCAACTTTGAATATACATATTTCAATGGTTTACCTATCCCCTTATGAAGTTTAGACACATTGTAGCTCCAAATTCAATAGATTCCCAAATTCGATCACGACATCGTTTAGTGCAACCTATACCATTTTGCATATTTCAAAACATCATGAAGGAGTGCTGAATGATAAAAGAGAATAGGGTTTAGGGCTTACACAGCCATTGCTAAGTGCACTGATTTTTCCCAGCTGGTAAAGACTTATCTACATGTTGAGCCGAGTATAGCAGAGGCGCAGTCAGTAGTGGAGCCAACTCGTGGGCCTTCAACAACGAGTAGTTTTCGGGTCTCGAATCGCGAGATTCACACCCGAGTGAATGTTTCAAGTTGTCGACTTTAAGAATCGAGCCGGAGGCCGACATCGAGGCAAATGAATGTTAGTGGTGCCTATCAGAGGCAAAGTCAAAGAGCACCTAGTCGGTCTGCGAGATCTACATCAAGACCACATACAATGTAGGAGTCTGTTGCAAGTGTAGAAAGGAGAACTCCATGTGCAAATTGTGGCAAGAATCATCGAGGCCAATGTCTTGTTGGTGTCGGTGTGTGTGTTATCGCAGTGAGACAATCGGGGAATTTTAAGAGGGATTGTCCACATTTGAGAGCAGCCACACAGAGGGACCAGGGAGTTGGGTCCCAGACAGTTGAGCAGCCAAGAGTTCCAATAGCTGCAAGAGAGGGCACCAGTGGTGCAAGACAGGAGGGAATTGTAGGGAGACCTAGGCAACAGGGAAAGGTCTACTCTATGACTCAAAGAAGAAGCGGAGGATGCACCATATGTGATTACTGTACTGCAGTTCTTATTTGTAATGTACCTGAACGTGTTTTGATAGATCTAGGTGCTACGCATTCCTTTGTTTCTAGTATGTTCCTAACTAAGCTGAATAGAAAGTTAGAGCCTTTATTTGAGAGCTTAGTTATATACACTCCAGTTGGTGATGCTTTACTAGTCGATGCAGTGTTGCGAGATTGTGAGGTCTTAGTAAATGGTCTCAATATGTTAGTGGATCTTCTTCCTTTAGAGTTGGAAGTGTTAGATGCAATCTTAGGGATGGATTTCTTATTCACTCATTGTGCTTCCATGGATTGTCATAGAAAGGAAGTTGTTTTCAGGAAACCATGATTGGCTGAAGTAGTTTTCAGGGGTGAAAAGAATATTATTCCTACGAGTTTGATTTCAGCATTAAAAGCTGAGAAGTTATTAAGGAAAGGTTGCACGGCGTTTCTTGCAGATGTAGTAGAGGTGCAGGAGGAAAAGGTAAAACCAGAAAATGTTCTTATTGTGAATGATTTTCTAGATGTTTTTCCAGCAGATCTGTCAGGGTTGCCACCTGATAGGGAAGTAGAGTTCACTATTGAATTGCTACCAGGAACAACACCTATTTCGCAATCGTCGTATAGAATGGCTCCAAGTGAGCTGAGAGAGCTGAAGATGCAGTTACAAGAACCAGTGGATAAGGGATACATCAGACCTAGTGTATCGCCTTAGGGACCACCAGTGTTATTTGTAAAGAAGAAAGATGGTACCCTTAGATTATGCATTGATTACAAGCAGTTAAACAATGTCGCGATACGTAAGAAGTATCCTTTACCCCGTATAGATGACTTGTTTGATCAGTTACGAGGAGCATCAGTGTTTTCTAAGATTGATTTAAGATCAGGATACCTTCAGTTAAAGGTAAGGGAATCAGATATTCCTAAGACAACATTCACAACGAGGTACGGGCATTATGAGGTTTTAGTAATGCCATTCGATTTGACGAATGCACAAGCAGTTTTCATGGATCTCATGAACAGAATTTTCCATCAGTATTTTGATCAGTTTGTGATAGTATTGATTGATGATATACTAGACTACTCGGTTGACAAGAATGCCCACGAGGAACATTTGAGGATTATTTTGCAAACACTACGTGATAAACAGTTATACGCTAAATTCACCAAATGAGAGTTTTGGTTGAACCAGGTAGTGTTTCTAGGGCATGTTGTCTCATCAAATGGAGTTAGTGTTGATCCGAATAAAGTGTTAGCAGTAGTTAACTGGGAAAGACCAACTAGTGCGACAGAGGTACGTAGTTTCCTAGGCTTGACAGGATACTACAGACGGTTTATTCAGGATTTCTCACGATTAGCATTACCCTTAACAGCTTTGACAAGGAAGAATGCTAAGATTGAATGGTCAGATAAGTGTGAACATATTTTTCAGGAGTTGAAAAAGAGATTAGTTACAGCACCTATTCTGACACTTCCTATAACAGGAAAAGAGTATGTAATTTATTGTGATGCCTCGAGGCAATGTTTGGGATGTATGCTCATGCAAGAAGGAAAAGTAATAGCTTATGCATCAAGGCAATTGAAAAAGCACGAGTGTAATTACCCTACCCATGATCTCGAGTTAGCAGCAGTTGTCTTAGCATTGAAGATCTAGAGGCATTACTTGTTTAGTGAGAGGTGTCATATTTTTAAAGATCATAAGAGTCTGAGGTATATCTTTGATCAGAGGGAGTTGAATATGAGACAGAGAAGATGGTTAGAACTGATTAAAGATTATGATTGTACCATAGAATACCATCCTGGTAAGGCGAATGTGGTAGCAGATGCATTGAGCAAGAAGTCAAGACTTCCTAGGGATGCCTTGTGTGGTATTCGAGCAACATTTTTAAGTACTCTAAGGGATTCTACGGCAGATGTGACTGCAGAGAGTTTAGGGGGTCTCTTAGCGCATTTCCAAGTCAGGTCTTCACTTATAGCAGAAATTGTGAGAAGACAGCCAGAGGATAGTAACTTGTAGAAAATGTTTGTAAAGTCCAAACAGGGCCCAAAAGCAGAGTTTAAGATGAGATCAGACGGGGCCATAGAGAGGCAAGGAAGACTATGCGTTCCGAGTGTTAGTGAGTTTAAAGATGCTATTCTAGAGGAAGCTCACAGTTTAGCTTACGCTATGCATCTAGGAAGCACCAATATGTACAAAACTTTGAAGGGGACGTATTGGTGGCCTGGGATGAAGCGGGAGATAGCTGATTATGTTGATAGATGTTTGATCTGCCAGCAGGTTAAACAAGTTAGACAGAGACCAGGAGGACTCCTTAATCCATTACCAGTGCCGGAATGGAAATGGGAGCATATCACTATGGATTTTCTGTTTTGATTACCACGTACTTCAAGTGGACATGATGGTATTTGGGTAATAGTGGATAGACTCACTAAAACAGCACGGTGTATACCGATTAAAGCGATGTCTACACTTGATCAGCTAGCTAAGCTATACGTCGACAAAATTGTGAGTCAGTACGGAGTGCCAGTGTCCATAGTTTCAGATAGAGATCCGAGATTTACTTCTAAGTTTTTGCCTAGCTTACAGAAGGCTATGGGAACAAAGTTGAATTTTAGTACAACGTTCCATCCTCAGACAGATGGGCAGTCAGAAAGGACCATCAAGACCTTAGAGGACATGTTGAGAGCATGTGTTCTTCAATATAAGGGAAGTTGGGATACACACCTATCACTTATGGAGTTCGCTTACAATAACACTTATCAGTCAAGTATTGGCATGGCACCATTTGAGGCTCTTTATGGAAGGTCGTGTAGAACACCCATATGTTGAAACGCAGTAGGAGAGCAAAAGCTTATCAGTCCTGAGTTGGTGCAAGTTACGACATATAATATTAAGGTAATCAGGGAGAATCTGAAGGTAGCTTAAGACCGTCAGAAGATTACGCAAATAAGCGACAAAAAGACATAGAATTGCAGGTCGGAGATCAAGTTTTCTTGAAGTTATCTCAGTGGAGAGGTGTCCTAAAATTCCGTAAGAAAGGTAATTTAAGTCATCGATATATTGGTCCTTATCAAGTAACGGGACGAGTTGGGCCAGCGGCCTAAAGACTAGAGTTGCCAGCAGAACTATCTGGAGTACATGATGTTTTTCACGTGTCGATGTTGAGGAAGTATATTCAAGATCCGACTCATGTGTTGCAAGCACAACCAATTGAGTTGAAAGAAGACATGAGTTACGTAGAGGATGCAGTTCAAATCATCTACAGGAAAGAACAACTTTTAAGAAACAAGACGATCCCACTTGTGAAGGTTCGTTGGAGACATCACGGAGTGGAGGAGGCAACCTGGGAGTTAGAGGACCAAATGAGGAGAAAGTACCCGACGATTTCCACTTAAAGACTGTTAAATTTCGAGGACGAAATTTCATAAGGGGGAGGTAAGTTGTAAACCTCAGATCTTTCTTTGGAATTAAAAAAAAACAAAAAAAAAGGAAAACAAGAAAGGAAAGGATAGTATATTATAGTTGGTTTGTTTTAAAAAGAAACAAAAATAAAAGAAAAGGAAGGAAAAGAATGAAAAAGGGGAAAGTGGAAGGTGGGACCCCCACCTTTATTTTCTTTTTAAAAAACAACTTATTCCATCGATTTTATTCTCATTTCAACAATGAGGAGCTGAGGATTTTGTGGGAGAAGCATAAAGGAAGAGGAAGAAGGTGGTTTTTGGAGCTGAAGTTGCAGAAGAGAGGAGAAGAACTAAAGGTATGACTTTATAACAACAAGTTAATCAATTCAATCGTATTCTGGTTTTCTGTTCATCTCGAGCTCCACAAGAAGAGGTAACAGTTTAGGTTTTTTTTCGTGCAAGTTAACTCATATTGGAACAAAATTCGTGAAGGAAACTCGAGCAAATTCGGATCTTAAGCTACTCTTTTGTGAAGAGGAAGACAGAAGACAAAATTTACTGTCAAATCCGATAAGTCTCTGGTTTTTTTGTTGTACTGATATGTATACATGGAATCAGAAGCTCTAATTAGTATGGTTCGAAAGCTTATTGAATTTCCTACAGGTTTCATGAAGAAATCGTGAGTAGAAAATGTCTAGAAGATGTCTTAAATCTCAAGTTATATTGGTTGTGCAAAGAGAAAAAACAGAAAGCTGGAACAATGATAGGAAGTTGTTTTGAAGAAAGTAGCTTTCGAGATAAATTCGAACAAATCCGTTTGAAATCTCATTTTCATGTCTTCATAAGAGTTTTAGAGGGTTCAAAAAGGAAGTGTTTGGTATAAATTACATTCTTTTTGTATAAGTAATGAAGAAGTAATGGTCACGAAAAATAGGGCACAAAATCTGAAAAATGTTGGAAAATTGGAAAGTATGTTTTCTTGTAATTTCAAGGTTACAAAGCATGAAATTATGTTTTAAGAAATACAAGTTTTGCTAGAATACTGTGAGTGACAAGCCAAGAGGAAATAGGTCGAGTGTACGGGCCAAGGTTCTAGTTTTAATACTGTGAGTGACAAAACGAACTTCAAAAATGTTCTATATGCTTGAATTATGTTTTAAGAAATACAAGTTTTGCTTGAATAAAAGGGTTTAGATGTTTATTGTTTTCCTTGAACACTTGTTTATGATCATTCATGATTTCTTAGAAATGTTTTAAAGTGTTCATGGTGAGCCTAAATGTCTTGATGAAATTTATACACGAGCATATGTTTTTTGAATTTTCGAAGTTTATGGAAATGTTATGATTTCGAGCAAGTATGTTTTAGCAAGTATGTTTTTAAAGATTTCCAGTTTTATGAACAAGCTAATTAAGCTTGAGTTTTATGAAAGAAAAGATAACCAAGCATGTTCAAATGTTTTAATGTGATCTTCTGAGATATTGAGTTCGAGGCTTTATGGTACTGTGTGCACACAGGTCATTTTTGTTGTCGACGTTGAATGTACTCTGTGACAACTGCGTTGTCGTGAGTGTTGGGCGGGATTTTAACAATATACATGCTAGTTTTTTTGAAAAGCTATTATGATTACATGTTTATATTTTACGCTTGATTACAGATGCATATGCTCATTAGGTTTCAGATGACATGTTTTACAAGTTATAGATTTTAAACACAGACACTCAGGTTTTTAGCTCATTCTTTCAATGTTTCCAAACATTTCAGGTAGAGATCGAGCTCCTGGTACCTTATATCCTGCCATAGCCTGCTTGAAGCTCCTTAGGTCTTGATACTTTGTACGTGGCTGGTGTTGTATAGCAAGTCCTTATGCGTTATAGTTTATTTTGAGAGGACTATGTAGATATAGCTGTTTGTACATTAGTGGTTGTATAAACAGTGGTTGTTATGTTTTAAGTTGTGATGCTCTTTCTCGTTTAAGATTTCAAGAGAGACTTAAGAAGAGTTTCTCCTTATGCATGTTTAGTAGTTATAAGGTTTCCGCTGTGTTACGATTAAAGTGTTCCATATGCGAGCATAACATGTTTATCAGGTAGAACAGGGTCAACAGGTATTGTTAAGAGGTAAACAATGTCTGTTGGCTTCATGCCGTCTTCCGGGCTAAGTTAGCAGGTTGTTCGGGAGGAGGTGTGACAGTTCCCATAGTTAACGAACGTTGATTAAGAGGTTAATGAGATTAACTGAATAATCTTGTATTGTTGGAGCTTCTAATCTGTAGGTCAATTAGGTCCACTTTGTAAGTCGTAAAGGGTTCTTGGATCATTTGAATTTGAGTTCAATTAGGGAATAAGCATGATGCATATAGATACATTATAATAAAAAGCACCACTGAGAATTTATAATTATGGTGTGAAGGGATCGAATCGCACAGCGGAAGCGATTGTGAATCACATTTTCCCGATTTAGTTACATGCATCTAAAACAAGAACTATACAACAAAGATTAAGCATGCTTTACAACTTAGGACACCAAGAATTTACCTTTGAAGAAAACTTTCTTCACGAGTTCCTCCTTCAGCGATCACGATCTCATAAACGAACCCGAACCGTGTGAAGATCCACCACTCGATCTTCCCTGTTGTACTCTAGGTGAGGGAGGAAGGTGTGTTCCTCCTATGATGAGATGAGGTGATCTTTTAGAAATGTGTTTGGAACTATTTTCAACAAAAAAGAGAGAACTCTAGGGTTATGTGTAAAATCCATACTCAAAGTTGCATCATATCCAACTATTTATTGGGAAATTCGATAGAAATCACAATCCTATCCCTCTTTCATTCTCTCCTTAGTATATAATCAATTTGTGGATCTTATTAGCATTAAAACTATGTATTGTTGGGATTTATGCCCTAAACTTGTGTAATTTTGATCAATTAAATAAAGGGTTATTTGTTTTGATAGAATTACAGTCTTGCTTTATAAATCCAATAAACTAACCTACAAGGTTATAACATATATCTTGAACATCAGTGTAGTGGACACAGTTTGGATTGTGTTCAAGAATATAACTTAAATGGTCTATGGTATAAGAATAACGTTGGTTGTAACACCATGGATGCGACCCACTTTCTAATTAGTACAAATGAGGTAATCCAACTCATTCATGTAGTTGACATGCCAGTGGGGGCATCCTGTATGAAGAGTTCATAGAAGACCGGACCGCAAATCATTAGTCTAACAAGTGTAACACCGTTAACAGGATAAAACTAGTAATTTATAGATGGTCATTAGTGACTACACCTGAATCCCGAGCAAATTAAGAACTTCTGCTTATAAGGGTTTGTCCTTAGACTAGTATGAGTGAGAGTGGCCTGTAGCCGAGATAAGCCTACCTTCTCAGGGACAGAACCACGTTGGTAGTCGGAACTTAATCATGCAAGATGGAACTCACTCATTCCTACACTAAGGAATTAGATAGGTTGTTCCCTTAAGAACTGACTCAAGGTCTATGAGGGTTTAAGTCTAAGGTTCCTTATACTTGTTGTTCATTAGAGGATGAGTGGTGCTTATGGAGCAAAGACGTAATCACAAGGGTAAAATAGTAATTTGACCCAACCGTTATTACGAACAACATGTGAAGGGTCGACTCATGGGTAATGACTATATCAGTGGACACAATAATATCTATAGTGAGCAGAGTGCACCAACAAGTCTATAATGGAGTGACTGGTATTTAATGAATATTGATTAAATGGATCAAAGAGTTTGATCAGTTAATCTCATATCATTGGAGCTCATGAACTGTAGATCCATTAGGTCCCTCCATTGGCTTAACATGGTAACATTGAGGGTAAAAAGTTAGGAATGAAATTGAAGTGTTCAATTTCATACATGAGGTTTCATATCAATTATATATGATATAATTGATATAATTTATAGATTTAATGTGAATTAGATTCACATATAAACCATATACTAAAGAGAGAATAAAGGAGGCGTAGGATGGTGAATTCCATCCGATTTTCCTATATATATGGTTGCATGAGATGCAACTAGGTAATAAGTTTTTGAAGCTCTTTGTTGTGTTGTTGGAAGGGTTCCAAAACACACATCTTTCTCACAAAATACCTCACCTCTCCTAAAGGGAACCAACATTCCTCCCTCACCTAGAGAACAACGGAGAAGATCCAGTGGTCGTGTCTTTGTCCGTTTGTGTTCCAGTTGTTGAAATCGTGATTGTGGGAGAGAGGAGCACTTGAAGAAAGGTTTTTCAAAGGTAACATTGCTTGTTGTCCATTTTGGTCTATGCTTAATCTAGTTGTTTACGTTCATGAATTAAATCGTTGTAACTAAATCAAGAGCGCGCGATTCACAATCGCTTCCGCTGCAGGATTCGTTTTTCCCTTCAATTGGTAGCAGAGCCCAATTGCGTTCTTGATTTATGTTTTGAATTTTTCAAAAATGAGGTGGAATTTACTGTTTTTGCATGAGATGTATTAACAGTTGTTCAAATTAGAGGGTTTCGAATTTGACACTTAGATGTACATAATTTCGTTGAATTGTTCAATGTAAGGGCCTGTTGTTTTGGGCATTTGATTATGTAAATCGAGTCTGTAAGTCCATGTCGATCGAGGCAAGGTGGTTGCTGAGAAGATCAGAGTGAAAACAGGCTTGGAATAGGTGATTCCAAATGCTATTTTTGTGCAAATACGTTAACGGTGGCTCAGCGGGAGGCGCGCCAAGACAGAGGCGGCGTTACAGCGCAACGCACTCCAACGGAAGAAACGAATGTATGCGTTAGCGCTGCAAACGCTGAGACGTTTCTCAAAGATCTTCAAATAGACAGGAAACATTTTCTTTTTATTTATAATTAATATAAAAATGTTTTATATTTATTTATATTTAATTTATTTAATTTTAATTAATATAATTAGATCATATTAATTAAAATTAAATATATGGTGCCAAAAATGGTCTAAATTTGCTATTTTGATTATACAATTGTTGTGTAATTATTGCCATGCATAATATATGCTTTTAATTTTAGAAATCTCACCTTAGGTTAAGCATTTTCATGCATCATTTATAATATAAGGAGTTATATTATATAGTTTGCATGATTAAATAATATAAAGTTGTTATATTAATTCATGGACAACATTTACATGCATTATATATCCTGAGATGATTATGCTATGAATGTCTTATTATTCATTTGATGAATAATCGAGCACTATAACATAGTATGCATGTCACCTGAGGTTAATTATTAGTTTTAAAATGTTTAGAACTTTAAAAGAATAGACCTTATGTTCTAGTTCTAATTAGATTAGAATTAGAAACCAAGTAATTTATAAGCTATGATTAAAAGAGGAACTCAGTCAAAGGAAAGTTCTGTCTAGGTTGGGGTATTTAAGTTGACGGAAACGAAACCCCTACCTGAGAACTGACCTGGAAGTGAAATTTAATTAGAGAGTTTATAAATTACAGTATCGTCAGCGGGTTTATTAAGGAGTTAATAAACTAGTAATCTTACGTTTAATATAAGGAGTTATATTGATTATCGATATGAGAGTTATATTGATTATCGATATAAGAGTTATATTAATAGAGTTAGGTAAGACCAGTAGCCGGAATTTAGCCTAAGTAAGATTCCTATAACTTTAAAGTATTCAGTGGGAGGAAAAGTGTATGAGATACATACTTTCCCATCTACGCTATCTCCTAGAAGATCTAACCGTGAGACTCATACTTGGCCTCGTGGCACAAACGGGAGCGTCCCCCTTCGGATGGTGTTTGTATAAGTCAATATGAAGGTGAATGGATATGGTACTTATAGTGAGTGGGAGCAGGTTTAGTGAAAACAAAACCTACAGTCTCTTTTGACAGTTTACACCATTAGACCACTATGGTCAGCCTGCTAGTTTTGCCAGGACCAGACAATCCCTTCGTAGGGCTTTCTCATAAGGGATCGAACACAGTAGACACCCGAAAGGGATAAACATTTCCTTAGACAATTTTTCAATCTACTGCTCCCTTCGACGGATTTTATTGGATTGAGACTCTGGGATCTAATAACAGAGGGTTACACTCACGGGGTACTTAAGTTGTGTATGTATCTTGACCGAAAAATTGTAACTAAAACTTATAGGAATAAGAGTTATTCTGGTATTAGGTTTTGGGCAAGAGTGTCTTGATTAAGAGGAGGAGTGTTTTTTATTACCCTTCGATGTCATACATTCTAAGCCTTTGGAGTATCATTGCAAACTATGAATGTCCTAGAAATCTTTTGATAATTAGCTAAAACTTGATTGGATTAGAGTTATAGCAAGAAACTCATACAAGTTTGTTTGTAAATTTGTAGCAAAAATGTATAGCTCTATAATTTCCTTATTGGGTGTGGAAAAGTTAACCGCATAGAATATGATGACATGGAAAAACAAGCTCAACACTATATTGGTAGTGGATGATCTGAAGTTTGTGCTAACTGAGGAGTGTCCTCAGGTGCTAGGCTCGAATGCGTCACGAAATCTTCGTGATGCATATAATCGATGAATAAAGGCCAATGATAATGCGAAGGTTTACATGCTGGCAAGTATGTCTGACATATTTTCCAAAAAGCATGAGGGCATGATTACTGCCAAGGAAATCATGGATTTTGTGCACGGTATGTTTGGACAACAACCCACACAGGCCCGACATAATGCCCTAAAGTACATATTTAACTCAAGGATGCTAGAGGGTACATCCGCTTGGGGATCATGTCCTCGTATATGATGGTGCACTTTAACATCGTAGAGTTGAATGGTGTTTCCATCGTTGAGTCGAGCCAGGTACGCTTCATTCTTGAAATCCTTTTAGATAGTTTCCTGCAGTTTAGAAGTAATGTTATTATGAACAAACTTACTTTTAACCTCACCACCCTTCTGATTGAACTCAAGACCTTTCAATCTTTGATGAAAATTCAGGGATCAAAAGGTGAGACAAATGTTGGCAGTAGAAGTCATCACAGAGGTTCGACCTCTAGGACAAAAACAGGGACTTCATCTTCTTCTAACCTGAAAGGGAAGAAGAAGAACATGAAGAAGGTTGGTAAAGGGAGACAGGCTGACAAAGATGCAACCCAGAAGGGCAAGAAAGTAAAAGACGTTGCTGACAAAGGAAAGTGTTTCCACTGCAACGAAGACACGCATTGGAAAAGGAATATGATTTACTTTGACGAAAAGAAGAAGAAAGGTAAATATGATTCACTTTGCCTAGAATCTTGTTTAGTGGATAATGATAAAACTGGTTGGATACATGATTCAGGCGCCACTAATCATGTTTGTTCTTCTTTTCAGGGAATTGATTTCTGACATCAGCTACAACAAGGAGAGATAACGCTCCGGGTTGAAAATGGAGAAGTCGTCTCAAATTGCAAGTGAGGAGGCACGATGAAGCTTTATTTTGGCAAGAAATATGTATTGTTGGACAATATATTAGTGATACCATGGTTTACTAGAAACCTTATTTCCATTTATTGCCTTATAGAACAATGTATTTTTGTTTCTTTCTCCTTGAATAAAGTGTTTATTTTGAAGAAAGGTATAGAAATATGTTCAGCTTCATGGGAAAATGGGTTGTATGTTTAAGGTCTAATTCAGTCAAAATTGTTTTGAACACTGAATTATTTAAAACTGCAAACGCACAAACTATGAAACGTAAAATTTCTCCTAAAGAAAATGCTCATCTTTGCCATCTAAGATTGGGTCACATTAATCTCAATAGGATTGAGAGATTGGTAAAGAATGGACTTCTAAATGAGTTAGAAGAAAATACTTTACCTGTATGTGAATCTTGCGTGGAAGGCAAAATGACTAAAAGACCCTTTAGTGGAAAAGGTTATAGAGCCAAAAAGCCTCTTGAGCTTATATATTCAGACCTTCGCGGTTCAATGAATGTTAAAGCTAGGGGAGGATGTGAATATTTCATCTCTTTTATAGATGATTATTCTAGATTTGGGTATATTTACCTCATGAACCACAAGTTTGAAGCACTTGAAAAGTTCAAGGAATTCGAGACTGAGGTTGAATATCAATTAGGTAAAACTATTAAAACACTTCGATCGGATCGAGGTGGAGAGTACATGGATTTAAAATTCTATAACTATATGATAGAACATGGAATTACAACCCAACTCTCAGCTCCCGACACACCACAACAAAACGGTTTATCAGAAACGAGAAATATAACCCTGTTGGACATGGTTCGATCAATGATGAGTTATGTTAATCTCCCTGGTTCCTTTTGGGGTTACGCAGTTGAGACTGCATTATATTTGTTTCTTAAACACCTTTTAAACTCTGGAAAGGACGTAAAGGAAGTTTATGTCACTTCAGAATATGGGGTTGTCCAGCACATGTGTTTGTGACAAATCCAAAGAAGTTGGATTCACGTTCAAAGTTATGCCTATTCGTAGGATACCCAAAATAAACAAGAGGTGGTTTATTCTATGATCCAAAGGAAGATAAGGTTTTTGTGTCGACAAATGCCATTTTTCTAGAGGAGGACCACATAAAGGACCACAAACAAAAAAGTAAAGTAGTGTTGAGTGAATACGGAACAATAGCAAAGGTTGCTAATATGAACATTAGTACCTCAACAAGAGTTGTTGATACTAGTTTGTCTAGTCAAGAGAGTCCATCTCAAGAGTGGGAGGGTTGTGATACAGCCTGACCGTTACATGGGTTTAGCTGAAACCCAAGTTGTTATACCAGATGACAACTGCGAGGACCCATTGACTTATAATCAAACAATGGTTGACAAAGACAAAGCCAAATGGTTCATAGCCATGGACAAGGAAATGGAGTCTATGTACATCAATTCTGTTTGGGATCTTGTAGATAAGCCTGATTGGGTAAAACCTATAGCTTTTAAGTGGATCTACAAGAGAAAGCGTGGTGTAGATGGGAAGGTGCAATGCTTGAAGGCTAGCCTAGTAGCAAAGGGTGATACCAAAGTTGTCGGGGTTGACTATGAGGAGACCTTTTCACCTGTTGCTATGGTAAAGTCTATCCATTTCTTTCTTGCAATTGCCGCATATTATGACTATGAGGTATGGCAAATGGATGTCAAGACAGCCTATTTGAATAACAATCTTGAGGAAAACATCTACATGGACCAACCCAAAGGGTTCATTGAACCAGGACAAGAACAAAAGGTTTGTAGGCTTAAAATATCTATTTATGGACTGAAACAAGCTTCTAGGTCCTGGAATATAAGATTTGATGAGGCAATCATATCTTATTGTTTTGACCGGAATGATGATGAACCTTGTGTCTACAAGAAAATCATCAATAGTTCTGTCGCATTCCTGATTCTCGATGTGGGTGATATCCTACTAATTGGAAATGATGTAGGTTATCTTACTGACATCAAAGAATGGCTAGCTATGTAGTTCCAAATGAAAGATTTGGGTGATGCACAGTTTGTTCTTGGGTTATAGATTGTCCGAAACCGCAAGAATAAAACACTAGCCTTGTCTCAAGCATCTTACATAGACAAGTGTTGTCAAGGTTTAAGAGGAAAGATCCAAAAAGGGCTTGTTGCCTTTTAGACATGGAACCCATTTGTCTAAGGAACTGTGTCCCAAGAAACCTCAAGGAGTTGAGGATATGAGACGGATTCCTCATGCATCAGCTGTTGGGAGCCTGATGTACGCCATGTTGTGTATTAGGTCTGACATCTGTTTTGCAGCTAGAAACGTCAATAGGTATCAATCTAATCTAGGACTTGAACACTAGACAACGGTTAAAACAATCCTTAAGTATCTTCGGAGAACAAGGAACTACATGCTTGTGTATGGGGCTAATGATTGTATCCTTACAGGATACACGAATTCTGACTTTCAGACTGATAAAGATTCTCGAAAATCTACATCAGGGTCAGTATTTACTCTTAACGGAGGAGTTGTACTACGGCGAAGCGTCAAGCAATGATGCATCGCTAATTCCACCATTGATGTTGAATATGTAGCAGCTTGTGAAGCAGCTAAGGATGTCGTTTGGTTAAGAAAATTCATGCTAAATTTGGAAGTTTTTCCAAATATGACTTTGCCCATCACACTGTATTGCGATAACAGTGGTGCAATGGCAAATTCGAGGGGACCCCGAAGTCACAAGAGGGGAAAACACATAGAACGAAAGTATCATCTTAACAGTGAGATCGTGCATAGAGGAGGCGCGATTGTCGCGAAGATAGCCTCAGAGCACAACATTGTTGATCCTTTTACAAAGGCTCTCATGGCTAAAGTTTTTTAGAGTCACCTAGAAGGTCTAGGTTTACAAGTCTTCCCCAACTAGGGCAAGTGAGAGTATGTTGTACAAAAGGGGTTTAAATGCCCTAGTTTATTGTATTGACATTATTGTAATGTATTAGTACTCCAAAAGCTTTAAGTCAAGTGGGAGATTGTTGGGATTTATGCCCTAAACTTGTGTAATTTTGATCAAATAAATAAAGGGTTATTTGTTTTGATAGAATTACAATCTTGCTTTATAAATCCAATAAACTAAGCTCCAAGGTTATAACATATATCTTGAACATCAGTGTAGTGGAAACTATTTGGATTGTGTTGAAGAATATAACCTAAATGATCTATGGTATAAGAATAAGGTTGTTGGGATGTCTGTCATCATCTCGTGTAGTTTGTAATATTCAAGTTGTAAAAGAATAAGAGTTATTTATTTCAACATTGTATAATAAATAAGAGTTATTTATTTAAACTTTGTGTCACACATATTTCATAAACTTAATCCAATAAACTAAGCTCCAGGGTCATTGCATTATGAAAGAAGTAAGAACTTGAATGGTGTATAGTGGAAACACATGGAGGATCACGTTCGAGTTAATGACCTGAACGGTCGACAGTATGTAGATAGGGTTGGAGACCTAATCCTGGATACACTGTGGATGCGACCCGCTTTGTATTAGATACAAACGAGGTGATCTGACTCGTTCATGTGGTTGACATGCGAGTGGGGGCATCCCGCAATGAGATTGTACAAGATCCGGACCGTGAATTATTAGACTTACTGATGTAACACCGCTAATGATGAGTATAGAGCTAATAAATTCGTAGATGACCATTAGTGACTCGACACGAATCCTCGAGCGTGTTACGGACTTACATCATGGGGTCATTCTTTTTGACTAGTACGGGTGAGGGTGGCCACTGTTGCTCCCCCAATATGTCTACCTTCTCAGGGGCAGGACCACGTGGGGAGATGGGAACTTGACTACGCAAGAAGGAATTCACTCGTTCCCGACTTAGGGAAACTAGAGGGGTTGTTCCCTTAAGTGCTGTCTCCAGGGCTTGAACAACGGGGCCCCACTCTCTCATTGGCCTGAGAGGGTTATTGTTTATGGTTGGACAATGTAACGTAGTTTTTCATTAGAGGAGCAGTGGGACTTAAGGAGCAAGAGGTAGACACAGGGGTAATATGGAAATTTGACCCAGCTGTGACTACGAACAACCTGTGAAGGGTCGACTCATGGGTATTGGTTATATCGATGGACACAACTTGTCCTACAGTGATGAGAGTGCAACTACGGGCTTTAGTGGAGTGTTACCGTAGCTAATGAAAATTTAATAACCGGGTCAAAGAGTTTGACAGGTTAGTCTCGGATCATTGGAGCTCGTCACGTGTAGGTCCATTAGGTCTCTCGGTTGGATCAAATTGGACAAATTGAGGGTTTACAGTTTGGTGTGAATTCGAAGTGTTCAAATTCATTATTTGGGTATTTATGTCATTTATATGAGATATAGATGACATAATATATAGTTTGATGTGAATGAGATTCACAATAAACTATAGTATAGCCTAATTGATTAATTAGTGCTATTTGGAGAAATAGAATTGAGAGAAATGAAATTGAATGTGATTCAATTTATAATTCCACATTTATGCAAATGAGATTTGTATAATAAGGTATGAGATACCTTATATTATATAATATGCAAATGTGATTTGTATATTATATGGTTGTGGTAAAATTGTGATTTGGTGGAGGTTTTAACTCCATCACACAATAGTATTTAAAGGCATTGCAAGATGCCTTTGGTATATTGTTTTTACCATTTTTTTGATTTTGATCCAAAAAGAGCAAGTGAGTTTCTCTCATTCTCTCTCAATTCTCTCTAAAACTTCTCCTCACCCAAAATCAAAGAGAGTCCCACCTACTCTCCCTCAACCTCCCGAGAACAACCGAGAAGACCCTTTGGAGGTGTCTCCTTGTTCGCATCGTGGTTCTTGTTCGAGGAGAACGTTGGATCTAGAGAGATCGTGACCGAAGGAGGAGAAAACGTTGAAGAAGTGTTCTTCAAGAGGTTAGTATCCATTATAGTTACTGTTTTCTCTACTATTTTGCATGTTTAGCCTAGGATCTATGAGATAGATTCAATTTTTAGATAGGAATTACGCAACGGATCAACGACGTTTCACAACGTCTTCCGCTGCAGGAATTCAAAATCCCTTCAAATTGGACCCCATGCATGAAAGGCAGCAAGCCCTTTTTGCATCTTATATCTAGACAACATCTTATCAATATAAGACGCCTGAAACATGGTTAGCGTTACGTTTCTTCCGCTCTGACAATCTGGATACCTCGAACATACTATGCCTCTCCCAAATCTTTCATTTGGAATTTCGAAGCCAACCATTCCTTAATGTCACTAAGAAATCCTACCTCATTCCCAATGAGAAGGATATCATTCACATACAATATTTGAAATGCGAAAGTGCTGTTAACGATTTTCTTGTAGACACAAGGCTCATTAACATTTTAATCAAAGTCGAAAGATTTGATCGCCTCATCAAACCTTATATTCCAAGACCTCGAGGCTTGTTTCAGTCCATAAATAAACCCTTGAAGCCGACAAACTCTTTGCCCTTGGCCTGGGCAATGAACCCCTCGGGCTGGTGCATGTAGATGGTCTTGTCATGGTTGCCATTCAGAAAGGCGGTCTTGACATCCATCTGCCATACCTCTGGCAATGGCGAGAAGGATTCTAATCGACTTTACCATGGCAACAGGTGAAAAGGTTTACTCATAGTCAACACTTTCCACCTGGGTAAAACCCTTTGCCACTAGTCTACATTTGAAGGTCTGCACCTTCCCATCTATGCCACGTTTACTCTTGTAGATCCACTTGCAACCAATAGGTTTAACCCCATTCGGTTGGTCCACGAACTCCCAGACAGAATTCAAGTACATCGACTCCATTTCCTTGTCCACATTTTTAATCCATTCGTCCTTGTCAACGTCTTCCATTGCATGATTATAGATCAATGGATCCTCACAGTCATCATTAGGACTGACAACTTGAGTTTCAATGAAACCAGTGTAATGTTCAGGTTGTCTCATAGCCCTGCCACTACGTTGAGGCAATCCCATCTCTTGGGAACGAACTTGACTAGACGAGCTAGGATCAACAACACTTATTTACGTACTAGCACCATCAGCAACTCTTGCTGATGAACTGCCCATTTCATTCAATACAATCTTACTCGTTGGTAAGTGATCCATGATGTGATCTTCCTCAAGGAATGTGACATTTGTCGACACAAGCACCCTATTATCCTTAGGATCGTTAAAGAAACCACCCCTAGTCTCTTTTTGGTAACCTACAAAGAGGCACAACTTTCAACGGGGTTCCAACGTTTTTGGGTTAGAAACCAACACATGGGTTGGACATCCATAAATTTTGAAATGACGTAAACTTTTTTTACAACCATGTTGAGTTCGAAAGGTTTTTTCACAAACACTTTTGGACGAAATTGTGTTCAAAATGTATACTGCAGCTTCTCCATCACGTAACCCCAAAAAACAATTAGGAGACGAACATAGCTCATCATCGACCGAACCATGTCCAACAAACCATTATGTTGTGCCATACCAGGTGCTGAGAGTTGGGACGTAATTCCATGTTCTATCGTATAGTCCTAGAATTTATTGTCCATGTGCTCTTCACCTCGATCCGATCGAAGTGTTTTTATAGTTTTACGTAACAGCTTATCAACCTCAGTTTAAAACTCCTTGTACTTTCCAATAGTTTCAGACTTCCTATACATTAGTTAAATGTACCCATAGCGGTCAGAATGTATAAGCTCAAGCGGCTATATCCTTTTCCACTAAATGAATGTTTGGCCATTTTGCCTTCAAGGCATGACTCACAAATTGGTAAAGAGTTTTCTTCCAACTCTCTTAGAAGTCCACTCTTCACTAGTCTCTCAATCCTATTGAGATTTATGTAGCCCTATCCTTAGAAGCCAAAGATGGGCGCTATCTTTTGGAGAATCATTTAATCTCTTAGTTCTTGTTTCAAATTGCTTTAAACAATTTGGTATTCAAAATGATTTTTACTGAATTATGGTTCAAAACATATACATTGTTTTCCAGAGAATCTGAATAAATAAAATTTCCATTTCGAGAAATAAACGCTTTATTACTCTTCAATGAAACAAAAATATGTTATTCTAATAGGCAGGTATTTGAAACAAGGTTTCTAGTAAACCAAGGAACTCTGTACATATTATCAAATAAGAGGTACTTTCCGCCAAAGAACAACTTCACCGTGCCAACTTCACCCTCATGCAGCCGCTGCCAAGAACATAATCATTGAAAAGAAAAGCAAACATGGTTAGTGCCGCCTGAAGACAGTATCCAGACAGAGTCTATACTATTCACTAAACAAGTTTTTGTGACAAGTAAATCACATTTACCTGTCATCTTCTTTACGTCAAGGAACTTGGGGCAACTCCTTTTCAGGTGTCCGTCCCCGTTGAAGTATAAACACTTTCTGGCATATTCATTGATCTCTTTGCCTTTAGAGCGGCAGCGCGGTCAACACTAATCTCCTTCAACTTTTCCTTCTTCCCTTTCGGGCTTGAAGAGTCTACAAACTTTTTCACAGAGGTCAAACCCATGTGGAATGGACTAAAGGAAACACTTGACTCAGCTTCTTGTTCCCTAGTTTGCATCAATGGCTGAAAGGTTTGAAGGTCGTTAAATAGGAGTGTTGGACCCTCCTTAGTGAGCGCAAACTCTTGGTCGTCATTTAGCAAAATCGTGTTAATATTATTTTTCCACGAAAAATTATTGCCAACTAACTTAACTGAAGCTAAAGGAGCGTTAAAAGCGTTTGATATTTTGTTGCTGAAAAAATGAAAAACTATGTATCAGTCTCGCAAAAAAATTTTTGCAAAATCCAATAACCTTTTACAAAATTTTTTATCCTATGATCCCTATGTCATTCAAAATTAGCAATGATACCCTAAACGTTTAGAATGACCGCCACGTAGGGTAGACAAACCCACTCCTCCTTTGGGTCGAGACTTTCTCGACAAGACCCTAATCCCAAAATAACTCTAATTCCATTAGGCATCCAATTACCATTTTTCGGTATGAATTCATTAACTCTTAATCTCTTGTCTGCAGAGATCGGTACTTTGACTAGTACGGGTGAGGGTGACGAGTGTTGCTCGCCCAATATGCCTATCTTCTTAAGTGGACAGGACCACGTGGGGAGCTGGGAACTTGACTACGTGTTGCGTAAAATTATATTGCAATACTGCTAGTGTACGGGTCAAGTTTTAGTATAGTGATTTGAGTACAGAGTATCGTCCTCAGGAATGGGTTTTCTAGATTAATTAATTATCAAGATACTTTTTCTCAACTTTAGCTAAAGAAACATGACATGGATGGGTGGTCAGACAAGAATTAAAGACAAACAAACATGTCGAGACACGAATTGATAGATTTAAAGGAAATTGACCTTGCAACTCAACTCTTAATTACACATGTAATGAATAAATGAGATGAATTTATAAACAAGAAGTAAATTACTCAAGAAAGTCTCTCGATCTCTAAAGAGCCTCGCACATACAATATATCCTATAGTCTCCATATAAAATCTATGCATGCACGACATTAAGTAACTTCTTTATGTGTTCCCCTTAAACTTCCAAGTCATTCTCATGCCAGAATTCTAAGGGTTTTGACAACCTTGTTCTAATTTAAGTTTTTTCTCTCGAGTCCACTTAAACCAAAGATATAAATGAAATTAAGAATGAATTGCCAAAAATAAAGATCAAGACATACGTCAATACATGGCAAAGAAGTCTTAATAAGCAAATCAAATCCTAACTACAACATTTAGCTACTCTAAATCACATGAAAACCAAGCTAAACATGTAGGAAACGTCTTAGAACGCTATTACAAATTGAAAGAAAGAGAAATTAAACTTATGTGTCGATGTCGGTCCTTCGTCTCTGAGCTCTCGTCTTCGATCTCGAACCTCCACAAGTGCTTTGGCTCCTAAAAACGCTATTTTCTCTCTTTTTACAAAGTGTATTTCGAAATTAGGGTGGATTGTCTACCAAATTCGGCTCCCCTCTAATGAAATCATAAGGATATATTTATAGAAGGAATCGGTGTAGCGTTGCAACGCTGTACCCTAGGCGCATATCAAATATGGAATCTGTCGATGGCGTTGCAACGCTGAGGAGGTGAGTTAATCGGTTGAACGATCTGTAACTTTGGGTAGAGTTCTCTCTGTTGGAATTCTCTCTCTCACTCTCTAATTCCTAAAAACTTCCAATTGTTGGAATCCTTCCCACCAAGGAAGATCTAAAAACCCAGAGATATAGAAGGTGTTCTCTTTTGGTGGTGTTCTGTAGGTGAAAAACAGAGAACGTTTGGAAGTTCCTGAGTTGCTGAACATTGGAGCAAGGAGTTGTTGTTCCGCGAAATTACAAAGGTAATCTCTTTATCTTTTTATTAGTCTAATTGTTAAATAAATTTAAGCATGTTTGCATGTAAACTTCCATGTTTAATTAGATTAAAAAGTATGCTTCTTCTGTATGTTTTTGTCAATGTATTGGTTTTTGTTTCAATTAAAACAATGAAGCAAATTACGATCCCAAACATGTTTCCACTACTCAAGAAGATTAGATTTCCATCATTGTAGTGGATGTCTCAGCTGGAGGAGCATTAATGTCGAAGACATACAATGATGCCTATAATATTTAGAGAATATTGCAAAGAATAACTATTAGTGGCTACCACACGCCTTAACCCGACTTGCCGGGCGTGAAGGGGGTGTAAGATACAAGTGTAGTGACTCTGGTAGCACAAATTGCTACTCCTAACAACAGTTTGAAATTATGCCCATCAAATCTGTCGTCTGTGAAATATATGGGGTAGAAAAAGAATTTTAATCCCTACTCGAACACATATAACCAAGGTTAGAGACCTCATCCAAACTTTTCATGGATCAATCAATGATTGGGCCTTATAGTCAACAGATGAGACCTCCTATACCTCCACGATGTAAGCAACAAGGTTATCTGCAGCAGAATTTTCAGCCTCTTAAGGTACAAACTCATGACTATACATCTTCACTTGAGACCTTGTTGAAAGAACACGTGGCCAAGACTGATGCCATAGTCCAAAGCAAAGCCACTGCTTTTAGAAACTTTGAAACACAAGTGGGTCAACTAGCTTCACCCTTAAATAATAGAGCTTAAGGCACCTTGCCATGTGATACTGAAAAACTAAGAAGCAAAGGTAAGGAATCATGTAAAGCAATCCAACTTCGAAGTGGGAAAGAGTTAGAGAATCTAAAAACTAAGGCTCCTAAGGTGAAAAGGCTCACTTCAATCCAAAAGAAGGTTGAGGGCATTAAAAATAAAGCAAGATGTTGGAATAACGAGGAAAATGTTGTAGCAACTCCTCAACATCAGGAAAATGTTCAGAATAATGTTGTATCACTGCCTCTTCATTAGGAGAATGACCAAGGCAATGTTGTAGAATTATCAAAACATCAAAAGACAGAACAGGAAAATGTTATAGCATTGCCACAACAACACCCAACCGATCAAGTGAATACGACATCACCACCTCCTTTTCCTCAAAGATTTATAAAGAAGGAACAAGACAAGCACTTTGAAAAATTTCAAGAAATATCGAAGGAATTGCACATTAATATTCCACTTGTTGAATCTTTTAAGCAAATGTCCAATTATGCCAAGTTCATGAAAGATACGGGGAAGAACAAATGGAGACTTGAAGAATTTGAAATAGTAGCTCTTACAAAATATTGTAATTCAGTCTTTCAAAGTATGTTTCCTCCTAAATTAAAGGATCCTGGTACTTTCACTATTCCACTCTCTAGTGGAAAGACAAATAATAGAAGGGCTTTATGTGATTTGGGAGCAAACATAAACTTCATGCCTATGTTCGTGTTTAAAAAGCATGGAATTGGAAAAGCAAGACCCACTACCATCACTCTTCAATTAGCGGATCGTTCTTATACTCATCTTGTGCACAATATTTGGGCTCATCTCCTTCCTCATCCTCCCCACCTTTTCGTTACCCAACACACTTGAACGAGCTTCAATGCCCCAACCTCATCTGACAAGACTCCTCGCCACCTACTGTGTATTATGCAACAAGAACCTCTCACCCCGTCGGACTGAAGTCGAACGTAAGAGTCGTCGTTGGTCTAAACTCCTTTGTGATTTACAAAAGTCGCAAATTGTCGAATCTTATCGAGTTGTTGCTTCCGCTATCCTCGCTAGTCCAAAGCCATCATGCCATCGCCGGTTTGGGCCTTGGATCGAGCTTTTGGAGGGATCGAGTTACTGGACCCATAGATCAAGTTACTGGAGTTACTTGAGTCATGGATCGAGCTACGCCAACGCTATGGATCGAGTTATTGGAGTCATGTTTGGGAAATCGTCGGTTTGGGCCTTGTTTCGAGCTTTTGGAGGGATTTTTTATCGGTTTTCAATGTGTAAAGACCAAATTTGGATAGATCTGTTGGAATATATGCCCTAATCTTTTGTATTTGTAATTAGTTGAGGAAATGAATAAAGTAGATATTTTTTCATTAAACTTGTATTCTCGTAATTACAAACATTAATCCAATAAACCAAGCTATAGGGTCATGTTTAGAGTGACGCCCGAATGGTCTATAGTAGATGGATAAGGTTGGGATCCTTTTCCAATTAAGAATAAGGATGCCTTTCAGTTTGTATTTGATAAAAACGAGGCGATCGAACTCGTACATGTACTTCACATGCAAGTGGGGGCATCCTGTGCAACTAGTTTGTACAAGACTGGACCAAATATTGTTAAACTATTCCTGTAACACCGTTGATAGGTTAGGGCTAATAAATCAATCGATGACCAATAGTGATTGAACCTGAATTCTGAGAGAGTTGCGAACTCCTATCTGTCGGGGATTGTCCTTTGACTAGTACAGGTGAGAGTTGCCAGAGTTGTCGACTCAATATGCCTAGCTTCTCAGGGATGAAACTGTTGGGATTTGTGCCTTAAAACTCGTAGTTTGTAATTATGTTATAATTAATGTAATAAAGTGTTATTATTTCAATAACGAGTTATGGATGTGGCCCACTTTTTATTTGATACAAACAATGTGATCCTAACCTGTTCGTGTAGATGACATGTTAGTTAGGATATCCTATGTAATGAGATTACATAAGACCCGACCACGAAATAGTAATCTCTAGTTGTAACTCTGTTGACTATTTAGGTTTCTATTTCACTAGGATAACCTAGGCAACTTGATCTCAATCCTGAGCAGGTTACGAACTTCTGTTCGCGAGGGATTGTCCTTTGACTAGTATGGTGAGAGTGACCAGATTCTTCGACTCAATATGCCTACCTTCTTGGGGACAAGACCGAGTGAGCAGCTGGGAACTTAACTTAGCAGGATGGAATTCACTTTTTCCCGCCTATTAGGGTAAGTAGAGTAATGTTACTGTAAGTGGTGTCTCCGAGACTTGAACAAAGGGCCCGACCCTCTCATTGGCTCGAGAGGGACTCTTTTTGTTGGTAGGACCACAAGCAAATTTTTCATTAGAGGAGCACTGGTACTTAAGGCACAAGATGTAACCCAGAGGTAAAACGGTAATTTGACCCAGCTTGTGTTACGAACATTATTGAAGGATTGACTTGCTGTTTTTGGTTATTATCATTGGACACATAAATATATATGCAGTGAGAAGAGTGCAGCTGTGGGACTTTAGTGGAGTGTTCCTATTGTTAACGAATGTTGATTGGTAGGTTAATGAGATTAACCGAGTAATCTCGTATCGTTGGAGCTTCTGATGTATAGGTCCATTAGGTCCACCTTCTAGCTCGTAAAGGGTTCTTAGATCATTTGAATTTGAAATGTTCAAATTCATTAGGGAATATATTTAATGTATTTAGATACAATATAATATATAGTTCTGGAACTATATATTATAAATTTAATGTGAATATGATTCATATTAAATTACATGAGAGAATTTAATATTTGAAAGATTTCAAATATTATGTTAAACGTGAATGTGATTCACATTGGAAAACTATAGGTTAAAATTTAATGTGCATTACATGTGCATTGAAACTATAGGTTAGAGGGAATAATATGATTAAATATGATTTAATCTTATTTAAATATAAGATATTTAATTTTATTAATTAAATGTGATTTAATTAATGTTTAATTCAATTTAATATTAAATTAATGGGAACGTGTCAGAAGGACACGTTCCCCACCTCCCTTCCCATCGATAGGGAGTGGGGAGGTGATCCCTCGTTTTATTCCTCTCCAATGAAGGAGAGGAGGTTGATCGATCTCGAAGTTTTTGTGAATAGTTCTCTTTGAAAGAATTCTCTCTCTCTCATTCTCTAATTCCCAAAAACTCTTCCAAAAGTTGGAATCCTTCCCACCAAGGAGGATCTGAGATTGAGAGATATAGAAGGTGATCTCGGTGGTTGTGTTCTTGCTCAAGAAAGCAGAGAAAGTTGTTGTGTTTCTTCGTTTTGAAGCAAGAAGTTTCTACTTCCCTTTAGTTTTCTATTTAAATTATATCAGAGAATTGGAAACTACAAAGGTATTCTTCTACTTCCCTTTAGTTTAATTGTAAAATATATGTATGTTTGTATGTAAACTAATCCATGCCTAATTAGATTAGAATTAGCATGCTTGTTTCTGTATGTTTTTGTCAATGTAATCGGTTTTGTTTCAATTAAAACAATCAAGCAATTTAAGATCCGAAACACGTTTCCGCTGCTCAAGGAGATCAGATCTCCATCAATTGGTATCAGAGCAATGCTTGTATTGTTTTGTTTTTAAACAAAATTGCATTGATTTGGTAGGAAATGTATTGGGTTTCTTTGTAAAGCGTGACACCCCCTCCCGAGCTACTCGCTAACTTAGCCCGAAAGGTCATGTGAAAGCCAACAGGACATTGTATCAAGACTTGAGGAGTTTACATAGTCCTATCAAAATAAACTATAACACATAAGGACTTGATATACAACACCATCCACGTACAAAGTATCAAGACTTAACGAGTGTCCAGTAGGCTATGGTAGGATATCAGGTACCAAGAGCTCGATCTCTACCTGAAAAGTTTGAAAACATTGAAAAAATGAGCTATGAAGCTCAGTGAGTGACTGTGTTCAAAATCTATAACTTGCAAAACATGTCACCTGAAATTTATGAGCATATGCATTTGTATTCAAGCGTTCAAAGTAAACATGGAATCATAATAGATTTTCAGAAAACCAACAAGTATGTCATTAAAATCTCGTAAGGCATATAAGTGATATAAACACTTTTTAAAACATGCCCCAATCCACGTTGTGTAGGGCACGACCAGTACAACCAACGTTTACTCTACGATGTAGTGGGGCCCGCCCAGCACTCACGACAACATTGTTGTCACGGAGTACACTTAACGTCGACAACAGAATAAGACCTGTGTGCACACTGTACCGTAAAGCCTCAGTCTCAATACCTCATAAAACAACATAAAAACATTTGTACATGTCTGTTTATCTTTTCTTTCATAAAACTCAAGCTTACTCAGCTTGTTCATAAAATTGTAAAATCTTTAAAACATAGTTGCTAGTACATACTTGCTCGAAATCATAACATTTCCATAAATTTCGGCAATCATTAGACATATGCTCATGTTTAAATTTCTTCAAGAAATTTAAGGTCACAATGAATACTTGAAACCATTTTTAGGAAAATAATTATACTCATAATCATGTGTTCAAAGATAAAACATAAAGTATTGAAATCTTTCATTCTAGCAAAACTTGCATTTCTTAAAACATATTTCAAGCTTATGGTTCATTTTGGAAGTTCATTTTGTCACTCACAGTGTTAGAGCTAGAACTTTGGCCCGTACACTCGACCTGTCTCCTCTTGGCCTGTCAAATAGACCAAATCCATGTATTAGAACCTCGAGCTCATTAATTTTAACCTTAAAACTACAAGAAAACACTCCAACCAATTTTCCAGCATTCTACAGATTTTATACCCTGTCTTCAAATAGTCATAACTTCTTCATTACTAATCCAAAAAGAATGTACTTTATAGCAAATTTTTCCTTTTTGAACCCTCTAAAAATCCTATGAAGACGTGAAATTGTGATTCTCCACAGATTGGTTCGGAAATACCTCAACAGCTTCTTCCCTAAAATCCACCTACTGTTGTTTCCAGAATCAAATTCCTGCTGCACAAGAAATTTGTCCTACGATTTAAGATATATTTCAATCATTTTCTACTCACGGTTTCATAACAAATGTTGTAGGAAATTCAATAAGCTTTCCAACCATACCTAATAGAGCTTCTTAAACACTACAGATAAGGACAACAAAAAAACCAAAGACTTCTCGCATTTGACGGCAAATTCTGTCTTCTTTCTTCCTCTACACAAAACAGTAACTTAAGTTAAGAATTTGCTCGAGCTTCCTTCATGAACTTTGTTGAAAAATGAGTTAGCTTTCAGCAAAAGCAGATTTAAACACTTACCTGTTCTTGTGGAGCTCGTAAAGTTCAAAACATCAGAACATGGCAGAATGATTTCCTTATTGCTATATTAACATCCTTTAAGTTCTATCCCTCTCTTGTGCAACTTCAACCCAAAAATCACCTTCTTCTTCTTCCTTAAACTTCACCTCACGAAGCTCTATCTTCTCTTTGATGAAAATGAAAGCAAAATGGGATGTAAATGGATTAAATTTGCTTAAAAAAAACTCCAAATGGTGGTGGAGTTCCCACCACCACATTCTTCTTTTTTTTTTTTTATTCTTCTATGTCTTTTTCCCTTTTTCTTTTCTTTTCTTACCTTTTTCTTTTATTTTTAAAACAAAAGCAAAACAAAACATTTCCTTCATTTTCTTTACTTCTTTTATTTTGTTTTTTTTTTTTAGAAAATTCCACGAAAATTCCAAAGTGGTTGAAGCCCGGTTGAAGGTATTTTTGGACCGGTTCTTTGTAATAAAATTAATGTAATTTTTTTTTTGCACATTAGGAGCAAAAGTATTCCGGTTTTAAAGTTCATGTCTTTATGAATGTCATTTAGATTATTTCACCTTAGGATAAGCATGTTCATGCATTTTATTTGTATAAATGTTATATGAATATGGTTAAAAATGCATGATTAGTTTATTTTCATGAGTAATTAATTATAAGTGTTATAATTATATTATATGAAAAGTAAATTACATGGAGCATGAAATTACTTAGTTTAAAATAAATGCTATTTTATTTAAGTAATTTTAATTATTCAATTAGTTGAGAATTTTTTTATAATTCAAATTTGAAATATTAATTGTTGGATTTATAATATAGTTTCTTTATCATAGGTTAATATTTAAATTTATAAAAGTTATAAATTAAAGGGGTTTTAGAAACCATAACATATATTTAAGAATTGCATGCAAACATAGGAACTTCGGTTAAAATTTAAAATTAGTTTTAAATCGTTTAAAATTAATTTAGATCAAAGTTTTAATTTTTGATAGGATTAGAAATTAGTCTCACGTAGTATTTTAAATAGTTTAAAATATAGTAGGACCTTAGGACTTTGGTTATAAGGGAACTCTCTGGGTGAAGTTTTGTCTAAGGTTGGGGTACTTAAGTTTGATTAGATTAACTAACACCTCCTACACAGGAACCGACCCAGAGCCCGAGTTGAATTAACCTTAGTTCTATTTTATCTCTAGGTAATTAAAATGTTTATTCACCTAGACATAAGGTTAAAAGACATAGTTATAACAGTTATAATAGGCATAGACTTAGATAGATTCTTTTGGCCGGAATCACACTAAGTTAAACCTATACCCTATTTTTATGAACTTCACTGGGAGAAAACGAGATGTTCGGATCGAGTTTACTTTCACGTCCTCAAGAGTTCACATCGTGAGTTCCATGCTCGGCTACGTGGCGTCAATAGGGCGTCCCCCTATGGTATGTGTTTGCATGGTTCAATACCAAGGCGAATGAGGGAAGTATCCATAGTAAATGGAGCAGCGCGCGTGTCAACGTATCCTATGGTCTCCTCCATTAGGTCGCACCGTGAGATTTCTATAGGTTGTCCTAGAACAACCAAAACCTACGGAGGGCCTGACTATAGGGATCAGAACACCGCGAACTCCAGAAATAGATAGGGTATCTTAGGTAATTTGCCAACAGTTGTCTTTTTAATAGTAGCCTATTGGCTCGGACCTATTGGATCTGAAAATGGTAGGGTCACATTTACGGGATGAGTTAAGCTAGTTAACAAGTCTTTGACAAAACAAATGGTAGCTAAGGACCATTGGGACATGAGATTTTCTAGTAGTGAGAATTGGTTGAGAAAGTCTCGATTCAAGGGAGGAATGACTGACCCCCGATGGAGGCTTTTGTTCTAAACCCTTGAAGTATCGTTGCAAAATTAAAGGCATAATTTAAACATTGGGTTTAGTTTAAACACTAGGGTTCTTTAATAATTTTGCTAAATATGATTGGTTTTACAATGGGTTAAAAGGCATAACTAATTAGAACTATTTTGGATTTTTAGCATATCGTCCTCAATAATAGCCTTACTCAAAATCGATCGTTTAACTGGTGAGAATTTTACTGCGTGGAAGTCCAACTTGAATACGATTCTCGTTGTTGACGACCTATGATTTGTCTTGGCCGAGGAATGTCCTCGGGTCCTGCTCGTAACGCTCCTCAATGCATTGGAGGCATCGGCCCATTGGATCAAGGCGATTGATAAGGCCAAGGTCTACATTTTGGCTAGTGGTTATGAAGTTCTGGCCAAAAAGCACGAGGGTATGGTCTCAGCTCGTGAGATCATGAGTTCGTTGGAGGAAATGTTGGGACAACGTGCGGGCCAGATTCGGCACGAATCCCTCAAATACGTTTATAACTCCCGTATGAAGGAGGGGTCATCGGTGAGAGAACAGGTTCTCGATCTGATTGTCCACTTCAACGTGGTTGAGATGAAAGGAGCGGTCATTGACGAACAAAGTCAGGTATCGTTCATCTTTGAATCTCTTCCGAAGTGTTTCCTACAATTTCGCAGCAATGCGGTGATGAACAAGATAGAGTATAACCTGACTACTCTCCTAAATGAACTACAAACTTTCCAGTCTCTTATGAAGAATAAGGGACAGGCGGATGGAGAGACAAATCTTTTTGCCCATTCCAGAAGGTTCCAAAATGGTTAATCCTCTGGACTAAGCCTTGTAGCACATCTTCTGGGCTTAAGAAGACCAAGAAGAAAGAAAATAGGAGGGAAAGGGAAGGCACCTGCTGCTGACAAAGGCAAGGGAAAAGCCAAGGTTGCAGATAAAGGAAAATGTTTCCACTGAAACGTGGATGGCCATTGGAAGCGAAACTGCCCAAAATACCTTGCTGAGCTCAAACAGAAGAAAGGTAAATAAGATTTACTTGTTCTAGAAACTTGTTTAGTGGAAAATGATAATTTTACCTGGATACTTGATTCAGGAGGCACTAATCATGTTTGCTCTTCATTTCAGGAAACTAGTTCCTTCAGGGAGCTTGAAGAGGGTGAGATGACGCTGAGGGTCGGAATCGGGGACGTTGTCTCAGATCGTGCAGTGGGAGATGACAAGATATTTTTTAGAGGTAGATTTTTTTTTTTAGAAAATCTGTATATAGTTCCTAAAATTAAGAGGAACTTAATTTATATCTCTTGTTTAATAGAACTTGGCTACTCTATTACCTTTTCATTTAATGAAGCATTCATTTCAAAGAAAGGTGTCAATATTTATTGTGCTATGTTAGAAAACGACTTGTATGTATTTAAACCGAAACAAACTAAAGCAATTTTAAATCATGAGATGTTTAAGAATGCTAAACTCAAAGTAAAAGGCAAATAATTTCTCCAAATAATAATACCTATCTATGGCATCTTACATTTGGTCATATTAATCTCAACCGAATTGAGAGACTCTCTAAGAATGGACTTCTAAACAAGTTAGAAGATGAATCTTTACACTTATGCAGTCTTTCTTGGAAGGTAAAATGACCAAGTGACCTTTTCTTTGGAAAAGTTTACAGAGCCATAGAGCCCTTTAGAACTTGTACATTCGGATCTTTGTGGTCCAGTGAATGTTAAAGCTCATGATGGAGTGCGAATATTTTATCTTTTTCATAGATGATTATTCGAGGTATGGTTATCTATATGTAATGCATCACAAGTCTGAGGCTCTTGAAAAGTTCAAAGAGTATAAGGCTGAAGTATAGAATTGATTAGGGAAAACCATTAAAACACTTTGATCGGATCGAGGTGGAGAGTATATGGATTTGAGATTCCAAGACTATATGATAGAACACGGAATTAAATCTCAACTCTCAGCACCTAATACAATACAACAAAACGGTGTGTCATAAAGGAGAAATAGAACCTTGTTGGACATGGTTCGTTCTATGATGGGCTATGCTCAATTGCCTGCCTCGGTTTGGGGATACGCAGCAGAGACTACAGTTCAAATCTTGAACAGTGTTCTATCAAAAAGTGTTTTAGAAACACCTTTTGAACTGTGGAAGGGGTGTAAACCTAGTTTACAACACTTCAGGATCTGGGGTTGTTCGGCACACGTGCTCGTGACAAACCCAAAGAAACTGGAACCTCGTTCAAGATTGTGCCAGTTTTTTGGCTATCCCAAAGAAACGATAAGTGGTCTTTTCTATGATCCACAAGAAAACAAGGTGATTGTATCAACAAACGCCACGTTCTTGGAGGAAGATCACATGAGGAACCACAAACTGCTTAGTAAATTAGTATTAAATGAAGCTACACATGAACCAACAAGAATTGTTGATCAAGTTGGAACTTCATCAAGAGTTGATGGAAGAGTCAGTACCTCAAGTCGGTCTCGTCCTTCTCAATCATTGGGAATGCCTCGACGCGGTGGGATGGTGTTTTCCCAACCTTCTTCGCTACTTGGGTTTAGCTTTGAAACTCAAGTTGTCATACCTTATAAACAGGCAATGAACTTCAATTAAGTATGGAAACTTGTAGACCAACCTGAAGGGGTTACACCCATAGGGTGTAAAGGGATCTATAAGAGAGAGAGAGATGCGATCGGAAGGTACATACCTTTAAAGCTAGACTTGTAGCAAAGGGTTTTACCCAAAGGGAAGGAGTTTACTATGAAGAAACTTTTTCCCTGTTGCTATCTTTGAAGTCTATAAGGATACTCTTGTCCATAGCCGCATTTTATGATTATGAAATTTGGCAAATGGACGTCTAGACTGCCTTTTTTAATTGTAATCTTGACGAGATCATCTATATGTCTCAGCTCGAAGGGTTCATAGCCCAAGGTCAGGAGCAAAAAGTTTGCAAGCTCAATCGATCCATTTATGGGTTGAAACAAGTGTCAAGATCTTGGAATATAAGATTTGATCTGCGATCATGTCTTACCGGCTTTGAACAAAACGTTGATGAGCCTTGTGTTTACAAGAGGATCATCAGCGTCAAAGTAGCTTTATTGGTACTTTATGTGGATGATATCCTACTCATTGGGAATGATGTAAGAGACCTTATTGACATAATGAATTGGCCGGTGACCCAATTCCCAATGAAAGATTTGGGAGAGGCGCAATATGTTCTTGGGATTCAGATCTTCAGGAATCGCAAGAACATAACGCTAGCACTATCTCAAGCGTCTTATATCGACATAATGTTGTCCAGATATTCGATGCAAAATTCCAAGAGGGGCTTATTACCCTTTAGGCATGGAGTTCATCTGTCTAGGGAACAGTGTCCCAAGACACCTCAAGAAGTTGAGGATATGAGACATATTCCTTATGCCTCTGCAGTAGGTAGCTTAATGTATGTTATGCTGTGCACATGGCCGGACATTTGTTCTGCAGTGGGAATAGTAAGTAGGTACCAGTCCAATTCAAGGTTAGACCACTGGACAACAGTTAAAAATATCCTAAGTATCTATGGAGAACGAGGGACTATACGCTTGTGTATGGGTCTAAGGATTTGATCCTTACTGGATACACTGATTCTGATTTTCAGACCGATAAGGATTCTCAGAAATCCACATCGAGATCAGTTTTAAATCTTAACGGGGGAGCTATAGTATGGCGAAGCATCAAGCAAGGATGCATCGCTGACTCCACGATGGAGGCTGGGTATGTCGCTGCTTGTGAAACACCTAAAGAGGTTGTTTGGCCAGAAAAATTCCTTATTGATTTGGAAGTTGTTCCAAATATGGAATCTCCCATCACCTTATACTTTGACAACAGTGGTGCGGTAGCCAATTCGAAGGAACCTCGCAGCCATAAGCGAGGCAACCACATTGAGAGAAAGTATTACCTGATACGAGAAATAGTGAAACGAGGAGATGTGACAATCACAAAGATCCCTTCGGAATACCATATTGTTGATCTGTTTACAAAGACTCTCACGTCTAAAACTGCTTGAGGACATCACGGAAAGTGCAGGTCAACGAGATATGTAATGTAGGCTAATCTAGGGCAAGTGGGAGATATGTAATGGGGTATATGGATGCCCTAGTTTATTTCATATAACCATTGTTTTAGATTATGATGTACCCCACGGTTGTTGTATGAATCTTTAACTGAATGTAGTGTACATATAAAGGATCTCGGTTCGAGATACAACATAAAGGGTCTATAGTTAGAGGATAAGGTTTGGGTACCTTACCCTGGTAAAACTATGGATGTGACCCACTTTTTATTTGATACAAACACTGTGATTCTAACATGTTTGTGTAGATGACATATGGATGTGGAGATTACATAAGACCATACCACGAAATAGTAATCTCTAGTTGTAACTCCGTTTGACTAGTTAGGTTTCTATTTCCCTTTGAGGACTAGGCAACATGATCTCAAATCTGAGCAGGTTACAAACTCCTATTCGCGAGGGATTGTCCTTTGGCTAGTATAGGTAAGAGTGGCCAGATTCGTCGACTCAATATGCCTACCTTCTTGGGGACAAGATCGAGTGAGCAACTGGGAACTTAACTTAGAAAGATGGAATTCACTCCTTCCCGCCTTCTAGGGTAAGTAGATTAATGTTCCCTTAAGTGGTGTCTCAGGACTTGAACAAAGGGCTCGACCCTCTCATTGGCCCGAGAGGGACTCTGTTTGTTGGTAGGACCACAAATAAATTGTTCATTAGAGGAGCACTGGTACTTAAGGCACAAGATGTAACCCAGGGGTAAAACGATAATTTGACCCAGCTGGTGTTACCAACATTAGTGATGGATTGACATGCTGTTATTGGTCATTATCCGTGGACACAGAAATCTATCTGCGGTGAGAAGAGTGTAGCTATGGGACTTTAGTGTGAGTGTTCTTTGCGATTAACGAATGTTGATTGGAGGGTTAATGAGATTAGCAAGCACTCTCGTATCGTTGGAGCTTCTTATCTCAGTAGTCCATTAGATCCACCTTCTAGCTCGTAAAGGGTTCTTTAGATCATTTGAATTTGAAATGTTCAAATTCATTAGGGAATATATTTAATGTATTTAGATACGATATAAGATATAGTTTTGGAACTATATATTATAAATTTAGTGTGAATATGATTCATATTAAATTATATGAGAGAATTGAATATTTTAAAGAATTTAAATATTATATTAAATGTGAATGTGATTCACCTTTGAAAACTATAGGTTAAAATTTAATGTGCATTAGATGTGCATTAAAACTATAGGTTAGGGGGGAAGATATTATTAAATATGATTTAATCTTAATTAAATATAAGATATTTAATTTTGTTAATTAAATATGATGTAATTAATGTTTAATTTAATTTAATATTAAATGAATGGGAATGTGTCAGAAGGACACGTTCCCCACCTTGTTCCCCATCGATAGGGAGTGGGGAGGTGATCCCTCGTTTTATTCATCTCCAATTGAGGAGAGGAGGCTGATCGATCTGGAAGTTTTTGTGAAGAGTTCTCTTTGCAAGAATTCTCTCTCTCTCATTCTCTAATTCCAAAAAAATCTTCAAAAAGTTGAAATCCTTCCCACCAAGTAGGATCTAAGGATTCAGAGATATAGAAGGTGATCTTTGGTGGTTGTGTTCTTGCTGGAAGAAAACTGAGAAAGTTGCTATGTTACTACGTTTTGAAGCAAGGAGTTGCTACTGGAGAATTGGACACTACAAAGGTATTCTTCTTCTTCCCTTTAGTTTAATTGTTAAACATATGTATGTTTGTATGTAACTAATCCATGCCTAATTAGATTAGAATTAACATGCTTGTTCTGTATGTTATTGTCAATGTACTTGTTTTTGTTTCAATTAAAACAATTAAGCAATTTACGATCCCAAACACGTTTCCGCTGCTCATGGAGATCAGATCTCCATCAGAAACCTTGTAGGGAGTTGGGGACTCGACTTCACAAAAAGGAATTCACTCGTTCTCGTTCTAGGGTAAATAGATAGGTTGTTCACTTAAGAGCTGAATCCAGGTCTTGAAGAACGATACCCCATCCCTATTTCTTGCCTGAGAGTGATAATGTTTATGGTAAGACCATAAACTTGTTCTTCATTAGATGAT
Source organism: Trichosanthes cucumerina (assembly GCA_036507285.1). NCBI lineage: Eukaryota > Viridiplantae > Streptophyta > Magnoliopsida > Cucurbitales > Cucurbitaceae > Trichosanthes > Trichosanthes cucumerina. Next base: position 20,865,105 of record CM071843.1, on the reverse strand, counting down.
CAGTGGTGCTTAAGGCTCAAGAAGTAGTCACAAGGGTAAAACGGTAATTTGTCCAGCTGTGACTACGAACAACCTATGCAGTAAGGAGAGTGCAGCTATGAGTCCTTAGTGGAGTGACTCGTAGTTAACGAATGTTGATTGACGGGATCAATGAGTTTGATTAGTCAATCTCGTATCGTGGATGATCATGATTTGTAGGTCCATTACGTCCCTCGGTTCGCTCAACATGTAACTAATAGAGGGTATAAAGTTATGGAATGAATTTAAAATGTTCAAGTTCATATTTAGGGATTATATCAATTATATATAATATGATTGATATAATATATATTTCAATGTGAATATGACTCATATTGAACTTAATTGTGTCTAGTTATGGGATTAGGGCATAATTAATGATAGAATTTTGTACGGATGAAATTCGATTTGATTCAATCTAATTTCTCCACATTATGTGAATATGATTCATATAATAAGGTGTTTGACACCTTATATTATGTACTTATGCACAATATGTGGAATTAGTGGCAAAATGAGTAGAGAATTTGTCTCCACCCACATTGCCTATAAATGTATCATTTTGGATGCATTCTGTAACACTTGAACAATTTGTGTGGTTTTGCATATTAGGCAAACACGAGAGTTGTCTCCAAAAAATCGTTACAAACATCCGTAATCAAAAAGGAGATCCCACATCTCTCTCTCTCCTAGAGAACAACTGAGAAGTCCTTTTGGTGGTGTTTGTGAATTCGATCGTAGAGAAAAAGAGATCAATGACGACGTGGAACAATGCGAAAAAAATTTATTCAAAGGTAAAACACTAATTCGTTTTATGCTTTCAAGATGCATGCTTAGCGATAGATTTTCTCTTTTATTGGTACTTTCTTTTTCACACAAATGAGGGCAAATGCGATCAATCGCTTCCTCATGGAATTAATTTTTCTTCAATTGGTATCAGAACATAATCTTGCTCTTAATTGTCTTAGAAATTGCTAAAAAATTAAGTGGGTACAACATTCAATTTAGAGAAATTGCATGTGGTTTTGAAAAGTTGGATATTTGCATGTTTTGGCATTTAGACGTCCAATTCAATTGAAAAGTTCAATGTGAGTCCAGGTGTTTAAGGCAAAATGTATTGTAAATCGAAATTTGTAAGTCAGTGTTGTTTTTGTGCAAAGCGTTGTTGTGAAGAAAGGGGGCGAAATTGGGCGAAAAAAGGGATTGTTCTTGTTGTCGGATGATGGCATTGCAACGATGTTCATCGGCGTTGCAATGCTGCCATGCGAAAAAGAACACCTCATGCGGCGACAGCGTTACAACGCTAGAACAACATTGTAACATTGCTTAACGTGAAAACGCGGGCGGGCGTTAAGGGTGACAACATTGCAACGCTGCTGCGTTTGTGGGAGTATGCGCGCGTGCAGCTCGTGGGAAATGGCGATGATGGGCATATTTTACCTTTTTTATTTATTTTCATTTATTTATTTATTTATTTATTTTTTATTGATATAATTTCATTATATTAATATTAAATAATGTTTAGGATGCCAAATCATGGTTCAATTTTGCTATTTTAATTATGCAATTATTTTCTATAATTCATGTGCATAATGTATGCCATTTAGATTAAAATTCTACCTTAGGTAAACAATATTCAAGCATCATTTTATAATATAAGTTATTATACTATATGGTATGCACATTTAATTAATATAAGAGTTATGTTCATTGTTTTGAAAGCATCATCATGCATTTATTTCATGTGATGATTTATGTTATATGTTTTAATTTATTCATGCGATGAATGATCAAGCACTATAACATAGAAATGCATGCAACCTAATTATTAATTAACAAGTTTTAAAATTTTTTTAGAACCCGTTATTAATTAGACTTAGGTTATCTAGTTCTATTAAGATTAGAATTACGCAAATGTAATATGACTTATGAATGGTGACCGATTTGTAACTTTGTATAATAAAGGTTCTGGCTAGGCTGGGGTATTAGGGTGATGGTAACGGAACACCCCTACCCGGAACCTATTTGGGGCATAATTTCCTCCTGGGGTTATGTTTACGTGAACGATGTTTATTAAAATGTTAATAAACGATAGACATAAGTTTCAATAAATTGTTTATAAACTTAGGTAATTCCAATATAAATCTTATTTTGGTAGACCTAGGTAAATTATAGCCGGATTTATCTAGGTCATCACATTAATTCTAAAGTTCTTTGTGGGCGGAAATGTGTGTATATGATACATTAATTTCCACCTCGCCTCTTAGTTAAGTGCACACAGTGAGATCCATACTTGGTGGTGTGGCGCAAATGGGAGTTCGAATGGTGTTTGTATGGGTCAAAAGCAAGGTGAATGGAGAGAGTACTTATAGTGAATGGGAGCGAGACTTGGGCAAACCGGTCCCACGGTCTCTTCTAATGGTTTCCACCGTGAGATTCTTATGATATACCTGCTACTTTGGCCTGGACTAGACAATCCCTTGGAGGGCTTTGGTCATAGGTGTCGAAACAAAGCAATCTCCCGAAAGGGATTGGGTTACCTTAGTTTGTTTTCCAACTCACTCCTCCCTTCGTCGGATTTTATTGGATCGGGACTCTTGGATTGGAAGTTAGATCGTGACACTCACGAGATACATTAATAGTTAATTGATCCAGAAAAAAATGGTAGCCATAACTTATAAGGAATAAGAGTTATTAGGTAATGAGGTCTTATCGAGCTTATGCTGTCCCCATAGGAGGAGTGATTATTCACTACCCTTCGGTGGCGGTCATTCTAAACTTGTGGGGTATCATTGCAAATTAAGTGACCTAGGGATCATAGATTAATTTTGTTAAAACATGATTGAATTATACATAGGTTTAATGCGAGAAAAAATAATACAAGGTTTGTTTCTTATATTTTACTTAAATATGTCGAGTTCAATTATTTTTCTTTTAGTTTGTGAGAAAAACCTCATTGGAAACAATAAGCAAACATGGAAAAATAACATTAATATGATTTTAGTTGTGGACGACCTGAAGTTCGTACTCGCTGAGGATTGTCCTCAAGTGTAAATTTGATTAGCTTTGTGTTGAAACATGCTTAGACTAATATAGTAACACCATTGATAGGCTAGGGCTAATAATTAAAGCGATGTATAGTAGTGATTCAACCTTAATCTTGGCGAGTTGACTCTTGTCTTCCACGAATTGTTCGTTGACTAGTACGGGTGAGAGTGGCCAGGATTGCCCACTCAGTATGCCTACCTTCCTAGGGATGAAACATTGTAGGGAGTCGAGGACTCAACTTTGCAAGAAGGAATTCACTCGTTCATGTTCTATTGCAACAAGATAGGTTTTTCCGTTAAGCATTGAATCCAGATCTTGAAACATCGGGCCCCATCCCTCTTGATGGCCCGAGAGGGTTAATGTTTATGGTTGGACCATAAACATGTTGTTGATTAGAGGATTAGTGGTGCTTAAGGTGCAAGAAGTAGTCACTAGGGTAGAACGCTAATTTTAGCCATTTGTGACTACGAACGACCTGTGAAGGGTTGATTCACCGACATTGGTTAAATCAATGGACACCACTTTTCCTATAGTGAAGAGAGTGCACCTCTGAGTCTTTAGTGGAGTGACTCATAGTTGTGAATGTTGATTGTGGAATCGATGAGTTTTATTAGTTAATCTCGTATCGTTGGAGCACATGATCTGTTTGTCCATTAGGTCCCTCAATTGGCTAAACATGGAATTAATAGAGGGAATAATGTTATTGAATGAATTTTAAATGTTCAAGTTCATATTTAGGGATTGTATCAACTATATATGATATGATTGATATAACATATAGTTCAATGTGAATATGATTCATATTGAACTTAATTGTGTCTAATTATGGAATTACGACATAACTATTGATAAAATTTTGGAGAGATGAAATTGGATTTGATTAAATCCATTTTGTCCACATTATGTGAATATGATTGAGATAATAAGGTGTTTGACAGCTTATATTATGTATTTGTTCATAATATGTTGAATTAGTGACAAATGGGTGGAGAATTTGAGTCCACTCACATTACCTAAAAAAGCATCCTTTTGGATGCATTTTGTAACACTTGAACAATTTGTGTGGTTTTGCATCTTAGTTAAACACAAGAGTTCTCTCCAAAAAATCTCTACAAACTTAGTAATAAAAAAAAGATCCAACATCTCTCCCTTCACTAAAGAACAACTAAGAAGTCATTTTGTTGGTGTTAGATTAATTATATTGTAGAGAAGAAGAGATCGTTGGTTTGTTGGGATGTATGTCCTCATCTCATGTAGTTTGTAATATTCCAAGTTGTAAATAAATAAGAGTTATTTATTTGAGCCTTTTGATATAAATAAGAGTTGTTTATTTGAAATTGATGTTTATATATTTCATAAACTTAATACAAAAAGTAAGCTCGGGGTCATTGTATTAATGTGCGAACTAGAACTTGAGCGGTGTGTAGTGAACACGGGGGGAGGATCACGTTTGAGTTAATGGCGAGCGGTCTCTGATATATGGATAGGGTTGGAGACCTAATCCACGGATACGCTCGGGATGCGACCGCTTTGTATTAAGATACAATTGAGGTGATCGACTTCGTTCATGTGGTTTACATGCGAGTGGGGGCATCTGTTCAATGAGATTGTACAAGGCAGGAGCATGAATCATTAGACTTCTTGATTTAACACCATTAACAATATATAGGGCTAATAAATTCGTAGATGACCATTAGTGACTCGACCTCAATCTTGAGGATGTTACGGACTCTGCATGCGTGGGAGTGCAATCCTTTGACAAAAATGCAGCGTGAGGTGGCCACGTGGGGGCTGGGAACTTGACTACGCAGAAAGGAATTCACTCGTTCCCCACTTAGGGAAGTTAGAGGTTGTTTCCTTAAGTGTTGTCTCTAGGGCTTCAACAACGGGGCCCCACTCACTCATTGAGTGCGAGAGGGTTGTTGTTTATGGTTGGACCATGCAACGTAGTTGTTCATTTGGTCTCGAGTCAAGTTGCTCTTCGTTGTGTGATACATTAATTCTTAAAATTAGGTCGGTAGCATTAATTTTCATGAGATGAATGTTAATGGTTTGCAATTTTGGATCTTTTAAGTTTACGGCACTTAGTTTAGATTTGCATTAAAGTTGATGAGATCAATGTAAAGGCCTAGTGTTTTGGGCATTTTTAATGTAAATCAGTGCAAAACTGTGTGCGTTCGTGGCAAGACTTGTTTTGAAAAAAAGCGGGCCAAAGCGGGCGATTTCGGTGAAAAAAGCAAAGGTTGTTTGCTAGAAATTCATCGTCGCGGCGTTGTTCTTGACGTTGCGAAGCCATCCATCTTGAAGGATGCGTTACTGCGAGCACAACATTGCGACGCCGCGGTAGCGGCGTTACAACGCTCAAGCGTTGAGAATGCATTGTGCAATGCTAAGCGGCGGCGGCGTTGCAAGTAGCCGCGACGTTGCAACCTGCGCGTAGTGGGCGGTTTCAGTGATTGTGTGGGGCGTGAGTGGCTAGTGGCATTAAGGGACATGGAGGAGTGGTTTCAAGCCCGAAGCAACAATTATTTATTTTAATTTTATTTTCTTTGTAAAATTGTTTTATTGAGCGTATTTAATTAATTATTTTAAATAATATTAATATAATTGTTATATTAATATTAATTAACTTAATTTTATGTCCATAGGATGCCAAAAAATCGGTCCAATAATGTTATTTATTTATTTTATGCATGAGTTGTATAAAATAATTTTTTATGTGCATAATGTATGTCATATAGATTAAAATCCCACCTTAGGTTAAACATTTCATGCATCATTTATATTATAAGAGTTATGATATAAAGTATGCATTTTTTTAATTATTTAATACACGGGAGTTATAAGCGTATTTGAGGATTAGTGTCGAATGCATCCGAAGACAGTTGTCAAACATTTCTGAAGTGAACTCATGATCTCACGGTGAGACCATGCCCTCGTGCTTTTTGGCCAGAATTTCAAAAACACTGGCAAAAATGTAGACCTTGGCCTTATCATTGGCCTTGATCCAGCGGTCGTACGCCTGCTTAACAGATTAACGAGCGTTTCGAGTATGGATCTGAGGACATTCCTCAGTTAGTACAAACCGTAGGTCGTCAACAACGAGAATCGTATTCAAGTTTGACTTCCACGTAGTAAAATTCTCACCGATTAAGCGGTGCGCTTTTAAGTAAGGTTATTATTGAGGACGACATGTTGAAAATCCAAAATAGTTCTAATTAGTTATGCCTTTTAAACCCATTGTAAATAAACCAATCAAATTTAGCAAAATTATTAAAGAACCCTAGTGTTTAAACTAAACTCACTCTTTAAGTTAAACCTTTAATTTTTCAATGATACTTGAAGGGTTTAGAACAAAAGCCTTCGTCAGGCGGTCAGTCATTCCTCCCTTGAATTGAGACTTTCTCAGCCAATTCTCACAACCAGAACAACTCATGTCCCAATGGTCTTTAGCTACCGTTTGTTTGGTCAAGGATTTGTTAACTAGCTTAACTCATCCTGTAAATGTGACCCTACCATTTTCAGATCCAATAGGCCCGAGCCAACATGCTACTATTAAGAAAGACAACTGATGGCAAAAACCCTAAGAGACCCTACCATTTAAGGAGTTTGCGGTGTTCCGATCCCTATAGTCAGGCCCTCCGTAGGGTTTGGTTGTTCCAAGACAACCTAGCAGGCGGACTATAGAAATCTCACGGTGCGACCTAATGGAGCAGACCGTAGGATATGTTGACACGCGTCCTGCTCCCATTTACGATGGATATTTCCCCATTCACCTTGGTATTTAACCATGCAAACACATACCATAGGGGGACGCCCTATTGACGCCATGTAGCCGAGCATGGAACTCACAGTGTGAACTCTTGAGGACGTGAGAGTAAACTCGATGCGAACATCTCATTTTCTCCCACTAAATTTCCTAAGATTAGGGTATAGATTTAAGTTAGTCGGATTCTGGCTAAAAGAATCGATCTACGTCTATGCCTATTATAACTATTATAACTAGGTCTTATAACCTTATGTCTACGTGTATAAACATTTTAATTACCTAGAGATAAAACATAACTAAGGTTAATTCAACTCAGGTTTCGGGTCAGTTCCCAGGTAGGAGGTGTTTAGTTAGCAAATCGACTTAAAATACCCCGACCTTAAGCGAGAACTTCACGGTAGAGTTCCCTTATAACCAAAGTCCCAAAGTCCTCTTTGTGTTTTAAACTATTTAAAATACTACGTAAGACTAATTTCTAATCCTCTTAGAAAATAAAACTTAGGTATAAATTAATTTTAAACGATTTAAAACTAGTTTAAATTTTAACCCAAGTTCCTATGTTTGCATGCAATTCTTTATTATAGGTTATGGTTTCTAAAACCCCTTCAATTTATAACTTTTATAAATTTTAATAATTACCCTATGATAAATAAACTATATTATAAATCCAACAATCAATATTCAAATTGGAATTATAAAAGGAATTCAACTAATTTAATTATAAAATTACTAAAACAAAATAACATTTATTTTAAACTAAGTAATTTTATGCTTCATCTAATTTATTTTCCATATAATCTAATCATAACACTTATAATTAATTACTCACGAAAAATAAATTAATCATGCATTTTCAACCATATTCATATAAAAATTATATAAATAAAATGCAAGTTCATGCTTATCCTAAGGTGGGAATAATCTAAATTACATTCATAAAGATAAGTAGGCACATAAAAAAAAATAATTTTGCCCCTAACGTGGAAAAAAAAATTACATTAATTTATTTCAAGAAACCGGTCAAAAAACACCTTGAGCCAGGCCTTCAACCGCTTCGAGCCAGGACCAACACCCTGAACGTCGAGCCGGTATCATTTCTTGGAATGGCCCACGGCATTGCAGCGCGAGGCGGCGTTACAACTTTGCTTTGTCGTCTTGCGCGCTTGGTATCGGGGTAGCGTTGAAGCGGCCCGAGGCGATGTTACAGCGGCTGCTGACCCCTTGAGCATGCGTCGATAGAGAGCAGCGGCGTTGCGGCGCGTGCTTCACCGTTACAGCGATGATGAATGGCGTTACAGCGTTGTTGCCGGTTCGGCTTTCTTTCATGAACACAGCGACTTCAATCTTCAATTTCTCCTTGATTCTCAACGAATTGCATGAAACTTGTCGACGACTCGTAACTTAATTACAGATTCAATTTTGCACTTTTGCCAAAAACGCGATGGCCTTTACATACAAATTGATCAAATCAAAAGAAGTAAACTATGGACAAATACTCCTAAACAATTTTATAGCAAAACCAATGCATTTCCCACCAAATCAATCCAATTTTGTTTCAAAAATACGTAACAAGAATGGAAGTCTAATCCTATTAGACATGGATTAATAACATACATGCAAACATACTTTAAGTTTAACAACTAAACTAAAGAATACCTTTGTAGATTAGCATAACAACAACTCCTTGCTCCTAGAGATATTAGCAAAGGAGTAACACATGCACTCTCTATATTTTTCCAGTAGGACACCACCAATTGGAAAACTCTCTATGTCTCTGAATACTTAGATTTTCCTTAGTGGGAAGGACCCAACAATTGGAAGAGTTTATTGTGAATGAGAGTGAAAGAGAGAGTTTTCTTGCGACAATTCACCAATTGCGGAGAAAAGATCGATCACCTACTTCTTCCAACTCCCTACATACACGATAGGGAGTGGAGAAGAAAAGCTGGTGAGTGGGAGCGTGTCATCTACCGTTCCCCACTTGTAATTAATTAAAACATATATAACCTATTAAATAATTAATTAATTCTCAATTAATTAATTTTAATATCTTGTATATGAAATAGATTATATGTATATGATTAAATCACATTTAATCATTAATATATAATTTTAATGTACATCCAGTGCACATTAAATTTTATCCTATAGTTTGCAAATGTGAATCACATTGACATTTAATATAATATTTGAACTCTTTCAAATATTCAATTCTCTCATATAATTTAATATGAATCATATTCACACTAAATTTATAATATATAGTTCCAAAACTATATATTATATCGTATCTAGATACATTAAATATATCCCATAAAGAATTTTACCATTTAAAATTCAAATGATCTAAGAACCCTTTATGAGCTAGAAGGTGGTCCTAATGGACCTACAGATCAGAAGCTCCAACGATTCGAGATTTCTCGGTTAATCTCATTAACCTCCCAATGAACATTCGTTAACTACGGGAACACTCCACTAAAGTCCCACAGCTGCACTCTTCTCACTGTAGATATATTTATGTGTCCATGGATATTGACCAATATGACAAGTCAATCCTTCACGAATGTTAAGTAATGCAATTTGGGTCAAATTAGCGTTTTACCCCTGGGTTACATCTCGTGCCTTAAGTACCAGTGCTCCTCTAATGAACAATTTGTTTGTGGTCGTACCAACAAACAAAGTCCCTCTCGGGCCAATAAGAGGGTCGGGCCCGTTGTTCAAGTCCCATAGACACCACTTAAGGGAACATTGCTCTACTTACCCTAGTAGGCGGGAAAGAGTGAATTCCATCTTGCTAAGTTAAGTTTCCAGCCGCTCACTCGGTCTTGCCCCCAAGAAGGTAGGCATATTGAGTCGGCGAATCTAGCCACTCTCACCCATACTAGTCAAAGGACAATCCCTGCATAAGCGGGAGTTAAGTAACTTTGCTCGAGGATTGAGATCAAGTTGCCTATGTCATCCTAGTGAAATAGAAACCTAAGTAGTCAGCGGAGTTGAGCGAGAGGTTACTATTTAGTGAGTCGATCTTATATAATCTCATTACATAGGATATCCCCACTCACATGTCATCTACGAACACGTTAGGATCAAAGTGTTTGTATCAAATACAAAGTGGGCCACATCCATAGTTTAACCAACGTAAGGTACCCAAACCTTATCCCTAACTATAGACTCTTTAGAAATTTGTATCTCGAGCAGAGATCCTTTTTATGTAGACTACATTCGATTAAAGATTCATTTAATAGCCTTGGATGTTTAGTTTATTGGATTTAGGGTTTTAAAAAAGGCAACTCGTAGATAATGAACAATAACACTTTATTGAAATTATAACACTTTATTAAATTAATTAGAACATAATTACAAACTACTAGTTTTAGGGCACAAATCCCAGCAGAGATCGGACCATAAGCTTTCCAAAGATAAACTCCAACGCGCGACTTTCTTATCGGACTTTGTTCGATTCCATCGATTTCACTTCCTCAAGTTAAATCTTCAACACGTTAGTGGTAATTCGACTTACTAATGGTTGGATTGAAAAAATAAGCAAGGTATGGAGGATTTAAATAAGGAATTAGCGAATTTGATTTAGAGGTTCGATTGTTAAATAATTTGAATGGAAAGTGGAATAAGGCGAGTGACAGGACGAGTTACATGCAAAGACATACAGGGCGAGTGACAGGACGAGTTACAAAGCCATTGAAAGTTAAGAAGTCATGTTTCCACATTTGATTAAGTTTGTTTATTTTGATATTAAATGTTTTTTCCGCTTGCATCGTTTTTATGTTTTAAACTGAGGCTACAGGTTAACTACATATTTTAAAAGTTTTGATTTTGTTGTTTGAGATCACTAAAAGTAAATTTTCGACTGTGTTTTGAAGTAAATTATTTGAATCGTTTTTAATGGCCTAAAAATGCCTGGATGAGTAGTAACGTTCATAGGAAGTGAGCTCATAAAAGTTAAGGGGTGTTACAAGCCCTTTGAAGAATTCACGAAGACACAATTTAAGGGAACATTCATCTACTTACCATAATAGGCGGGAAGGAGTGAATTTCATCTTGATAGGTTAAGTCCCTTGCTGTCTGCCTTGTCTTGTCTCCAAGAAGGTAGACATATTGAGTCGGCGTATCGGGCCACTCCTGCCCGTACTAGTCAAAGGACAACCCCTAGCAAACAGGAGTTTGTAACCTTCTCAGGAACGAGATCATGTTGCCTATGTCATCCTATTGAAATAGAAATCTAATTATTTAATAGAGTGTTGGGATGTATGTCCTAATATCGTATATGTTTGTTGTTGGGATTTTTTTCCTAATCTCGTGTTTGTAATATATTGTTTGAAATTAATAAGAGTTATTCATTTCATCACTTTTAGTCTGCAATATTTATCAACTTTTCCATTAAACTATGCTCCAGGGTCATTGAATTTATGAGAGAACTAGAACTTGAATGGTGTGTAGTGGACACACAGGGAGGATCACGTTCAAGTTAATGGCCGAGCGGTCTACAATATATGGATAGGGTTGGAGACCTAATCGTAGATATCTTTGGGGATGGGGCACAGTTTGTATTAGATACAAGCGAGGTGATCTGTCTCGTTAAATGTGTAGTTGACATGCGAGTGGGGGCATCACATGCAATGAGATTGTACAAGGCCGGATCGTGAATTATTAGACCTCTTGATGTAACACGATTGTGATGAGACTAATAACTTCATAGATGACCATAAGTGACTCGACACGAATCCACGGCGTGTTACGGACTCACATGCTGCGAAGTGCATCCTTTGACTAATGCGGGTGAGGTGGTCACGATTACTCGCCCAATATGCCTATCTTCTCGGGGACATGACCAAGTAGGGAGCCGGGAACTTAACTAAGTGAGATGGAATTCACTCGGTCCGTCTTTTGGGAAACTAGAGGTTGTTCCCTTAAGTCTTGTCTCGGGGCTTGGACAGCGGCGCCCATCTTCTCAGCTTTGGTTCGATAAAGGGTGTTGTGTATGGTTGGACCATCACAAAATGTTGTTCATTACGGGGCGGTGGGGACTTAAGGAACAAGAGGTGAGACACGAGGGGTAAAGCGATAATTTCACTCGGTAGTGTCTCTGAACAACTGTGAAGGAGAGGGTGACTCATGGGAATTGGTTATATTAGTGGACACGTAATATTACAGCTTGCGGGAGTGGAGCTACGGACTATAGTGGAGTGTTCTGTAGCTAATGAATGTTGTTGATTAACCGGATCAAAGAGTTTAACGAGTTAATCTCGGATCATTGGGCCCGTCACTTTAGGTCTATTAGGTCCCTCGGTTGGTTTGAATGCAGGTTGAAAGAAGGGTTAATGTTTTGGTATGAAATTGAAGTGTTCAATTTAACTTTAAGAGCATTTATGTCATTTATATGAGATATGAATGATATAATATATAGTTTAATGTGAATGAGATTAATAATAAACTATAGGTTAGCCTAATTGTTGAATTAGGGCTAATTAGAGAATTTAATTGAGAAGCAATTAAATTGGATGTGATTCAATTTAATTAATCCACAATTATTGCAAATGAGATTTACAATAGAACATATGAGATATCTTATATTATGTGGTTATGCAAATGAGATTTGCATAACCTATAGTTGTGTTAAAGTGCTAATAATGTTGAGATTTTAACTCCATCAATTCCACTATATAAACCCTTTGCAAGAAGGGATTGGCATCTCATTCTCTCATTTTTGATTTTCATCAAAGAAGAGAAGAAGAATTCTCTCAATTCCCTCTCCAAAACACAAAATAGTTCCCACAAACATTCCTTCTCCAAAGAGAACAACCAGAGACTCAAGTGGTGGTGTTAGGACACAGTTCAGCGATAAGTTCGTTGAGATCGAGAAGCACGAAGAGTTAAGTGATCAGGAAAAAATTCTTGAAGTTTGTCTACAACAAGTAAATAAAAGCTTCTTTCTTCTTAAAATTTCTTCCTTTTAAACATGTTTAGCCTATATCTAGTGTTAGATCGTTGTTTTTGGGAATTTTGTTGTAAATCGAGTCTGTAAGTCCAGGTCGTTCGTGGAAAGAGTTGCTTTGAAGAAATCAGAGCGGTAACAAGCAGAAATTCGGGGGAGAACATCAAAGATTTTGTTGTTCTGTCGATGGCGTTGAGACGTTGCCCTTTGGCGTCTCAATCTTTGTCTTTGCGACGAGGGCCCTACAGCGAGCGGCGTTGCAATCTTTGCTAAGCGTTGAGAAGCGCGGCTTCGGCCATTTGGAAGCGACAACGTTACCAGCATTGCGCAGCGTTGAGGAAGCGATTCTTTGGAGGTAGTTTCGGAAACGTGGGAGGCTTTTTTCTTCATAGTGGGCAGTTAATTTCGTTTTATTTTTATTTTATGGTTTATAAAATGTAATTTAATTATTTATTAAATAATATTAATATAAATGTTATATTAATGTTATTTAATTAAATAATTGCCCCTAGGTGCCAAAAACCGGTTCATTTTTGCTGTTTAATTATTTTATGCATGAGATTTATATTTTAATTAATTTATATGTCCATAATGTATGTCATATAGATTTAAAATCCCACATTAGGTTAAACATTTCATGCATCATATTTATATTATAAGAGTTATAATATATAGTATGCATGATAGGATTATATTATAAGAGTTATAATATAATGTTTGCATGTTTTAATTTATTTAAATATAAGTGTTATATTTTTAAATTAAAAGCATGCTCATGCATTTATTCATGTGATGAATTATATTATGTTATAGTATATAGTTATTCATGTGATGAATGATCAAGCACTATAACATAAAAATGCATGCAACCTAAGTTAATTAGTAGTTTTATATTTTCTAATGAGATTAAAAATTAGGAAATGAAATATAACCTTTGAATGGAGGCGATAAGTAACTCTGTCTCTAAAGAAAGTTTTGTCTAAAAATTTGGGGTATTTAAGTTGGCGCTTAGAAACACACGTGCACAAACCGACACAGGAGTGAATTCGGTCATGATTCATAGGTTATATTCTTGTGAGTCTTAGTTAATTAAAAGTTAATTAATTTACTCACATAGACCTAAGTTAATAATGTGATAATAAACTTAGGTTAATACCATATAAGAGTTATATTGGTAGACTTAGGTAAATTTTAGCTTGATTTATCTAGGTCGATCCCTAATAAAACTAAAGTGTTGAGTGGGAAGAAATATAGTGTATGAGATACATTTCAATTTCCAACCACAAATCTCCTTTAAGTCATATGCAGTGAGATCTATACTCGGCCAGTAGCGCAAATGAGAGCATTTGTATGGGTCAATATCATCGTGGATGGAGAGAGTACTTATAGTGAGTGGGGCGGGACTTGTGAAAGCGAGACCCACGATCTCTTCTTTCGATTCCACGGCGTGAGGCGCCTATGATCTGCACTGCTAGTTTGGCCTAGACAAGATAATCCTTTGAGAGGGCTTGATCATGGGAGTTGGAACACAAGTAATTCCCGAAAGGATCTGATTTCTGGTTTGGTTTTCCTTCTTTGTTCACCCTTCCGGTGGCTATTGTTTGGACGGATGCTTGGAAACTTAAAGATTGAGGTGACACTCACGAAATTCGTTAAGTGTTAATGGATTAGACCAGAACAATGGTAATTGGGCGCCTAATGGAATAAGAGTTATTATGGGATTAGGAGTGCGATCGAGAAAGTCTCGTTCTAGAGGATGAGTGTTACATTCACCCTTCGGTGGCGGTCATTCTAAACCTTGAGTATTATTGCAACATTTTGAATGACCTAGGAATCATGAAACAATTTTGCTAAAACTTGATTGGTACTTTCAAAAGTTTTTGCGAGACTAATACAATGTTTTCTTATTTTTACTAAAAAATGTATAAGCGCAATAATAGCATTACTCGCGTCAGATAAGTTAGTGGGAGATAATTACAAAGTTGAAAAAACAACAATAACACAATTTTGGTAGCGGCGACATAAAGTTAAATCTTTATGCGAGGAGTGTCCTTAGATCAGGGCTCGGCGGCGTCGCGAAGTGTTCGCGATGGAGTGCGATCGGTGGATCAAGTTCAATGAAAAGGCCAAGGTCTACATAATTTCCAACATATGCGATGTCTTGGCAAAGAAGCATGAAGCGGATGGTCTGCGAGAGATCATGGAGTCATTGCGAGAAATGTTTGGACAACGATCCTTTCGGTCGGCATGACTCACTCAAATATGTCTTCAACGCCGCGGATGAAGGAGAATTCGTTTGTCAGTGAACATGTTCTAGACATTATGACCCACTTTAATCGGCCGAGATGAATGGGGCTTGATCGATCGTCAAGCGAGGTCAATTTTATTTTGGAACTCTTAGAAGAGTTTCCTTGATTTAAATAGCAATCTTTGTTATGAACAAAATTAGCTACACTCGACTACCCTCCTCGATGAGCTACAAAATTTCCAATCCTAGAAACGGTCAAGGAATCTTAGGCAAATGTTGCTTACGGGTCTTATCACGGGGTTCGACCTGCGGGGCGAAACTGTTGCTCATACGCCGAAAGGGAAGAAGTGGATGAAGAGAGTAAAATTGGCCAGAAATGCGCTTGGAAGGGCAGAAAGGTCAAGGGCGTTGCGAGAGAAAGGAAAGTGTTTCCACTATAATGGAGCGGACCTTTGGAAGAGGAACTATCCCAAATTCCTTGCCGAGAAGAAGAATCAAGGTAAATGTGATTTACTTGTGACAAAAACATGTTTAGTGGAGAGTAGTGACTGCATGCGGATATTGGATTGGGCACCACTAACCACGTTTGTTCTTCTTTTGAGAGTTGATTCTGGCGGCATTGCGAGAGCGGTGAGGTGACTCTACGTGTTGGATCAGGGAACTTGTCTGCTGCTTTCTGACGATCGGCACGGTGAAGCTACACTTTGGTGGGAAGTACTTATTGTTTGAAAATTTATACATAGTTCCAGGGTTTACTAGAAACCTTGTTTCCATTTCCTGCCTAATTGAGCATTGTATATCTGTTTCTTTTGAATCAAATAAAGCGTTTATTTCTTACGAAGGCAATGTATTTGTTCAGCTTCACTTGAACATAATCTGTATGTTTTGAAACCTAATTCGGTCAAAAGTGTTTTGAATCTTTGAGCAGTTGAAAAGCTGCGAAAATCTGAACTCTGAATGCAAAAGTTTCTATAAAGAAAATGCCCATCTTTGGCATCTACGGGTAGAGCCACATTAATCTCAATAGGATTGAAAAACTAGTGAAAAGTGGACTTGTAAGCGAGTTGGAAGAAAACTCTTTCTTTGGTGTGTGAGTCATGCCACAGAAGGCAAAATGACCAAAGCGTCCTTTTAGTGGAAAGGATATAGACCCAAAGAGCCTCTTGAGTTAGTATATTTTGACCTCTATGGTCAGATGAGTGTTAAAGCTCGGGGCGGTTATGAGTATTCCGTGTCTTTCATAGACGATTACTCCAAGTATGGGTATATTTACCTAATGCACAAGAAATGCAAACTTTTGAAAAGTTAAAGGAGTACAAGGCGAGGTTGAGAACCTCTTAGGTAAGTCGCTTAAAACACTTGATCGGATCGAGGTGGAAGTACATGGACCTTTGAATTCAAGGACTATATGATAGAACACAAAATTACGTCCCAACTCTCAGTGCTGGTATGCCACAGTGAGAATGGTGTATCGGAGAGGAGAAAGCGAGAACCTTGTTGGACATGGTTGATCGATGATGAGCTATGCTCGTCTCACGATTCTTTTTGAGAGTGCGCGGGAGAGGCGATGTTTATATTTTGAACAATGTTAAAGTCGAAGAGTGTTTGTGAAACACCTTTGAGCTCTGGAGTAGACATAAAGCGACTTACATAACCGAGGATTTGGTGATGCAGAGCCACGTGTTGGTGTCAAACCGAAAAAGTTTGAACCCCGTTCAAAATTGTGTCTATTAAATAGGTTACCTAAAAGACTAGGGGTGGTCTATTTTACGATCCTAAGGAAAATAGGGTGCTTGTGTCGATAAACGCCACTTTCCTAGAGGAATACCACATCAGGATCATTTACCAGGAGTAAAATTGTGTTTAATGAAATGGGCGGTTCATCAACAAAAGTTGTTGATGGGGCTAATCGTCAACAAATGTTGTTGATCCTATACGTTTAGTCAAATCCATTCCCAATAGTGTGGAATGGCTCGGCGTAGTGGGAGGGCGTGAGGCGATCCGATCGCTACATGGTTTTAAATTGAAACCTCGGTTTATCGCTCTGGTGATGATTGTGAGGATCCAGCGACCTATGATCGGGCAATGGTTGATGTTGACAAAGGCGAGTTGATTAATGCTATGGACCGAGAAATGAAGTCTATGTACTTTAATTACGTATGGGAGCTTGTGGATCAACGGATGGGGTAAAACCTGTTGGTTGCAAATGGATCTACTAAGCGTGTAAGCGTGGCGTAGATGGGAAGATCACGGACCTTGAGCCCCCGACTAGTGACAAAATCGATAAGGATCATTACGGCCATTCGCGCGTATTATGACTACGAGTATAGGCGATGGGCGTCAAGACAACCTTTACGAATGGAAAACTTGATGAGACCATCTACATGGACCCGGCCGAAGGGTTCATTGCCAAAAGCGATGGCGAAAGGTTTCTTGCCGGCTTCAAAGGTCCATTTATGGTGAAAACAAGCTTGAGGTCTTGGAATATAACGTTTGATGAGCGATCAAATCTTATGGCTTTGATCAAAATGTCGGCGAGCCTTGTGTCTACAAGAAAATCGTTGACAAAATTATCGCATTTTTGTGTTGTATGTGGGCGATATTCTTCTCATTGGGAATGAGGTAGAATTTCTTATTGGCGTTAAGTGGCTAACCCGCAATTCCAAATGAAAGATTTGGGAGAATCTCGGTATGTTCTAGGTATCCGGATAGTCGAGCAGGAAGAACACAACGCTAGCCTTGTCTCGGGCGTCTTATATTGACAAGATGTTGTCTATATATAAGATGCATAACTCAAGAAGGGCTTGCTTCCTTTCGGGCATGGGGTTCACTTGTCTAAGGATCGAGTATCCTAAGACTCCTCAAGATGTTGAGGATATGAGGCCAGATTCCATATGCTTTAGTTGTAGGGAGCTTTGATGTATGCCATGTTGTGTACTAGGCACGACATACATTATGCGGTAGGAATTGTCGGTAGATATCAATCCAATCTAGGATTAGATCAGCACGGGCGGTAGTAAAGGCAATCCTCAAGTATCTTAGGAGAGCGAGGAACTACGACTTAGTGTATGGAAGTGGAGATTTTATCCTTCACGGGGATCGCAGTTCTAATTTTGAGCCAGATAAGGATTCTAGGAAATCCACTTGAGTCGACCTTCATTACGAATGAAGGAGGCGTAGTATGGCGAAGTATTAAGCGGGGATGCATTTACGATTCTACTATGGAGCGATGCGTTGCGGCTTGTGAAGGCTGCATAAAAAAATTGTTTGGCTTAGGAAGTTCATGTGATTTGGAAGTTATTCCACGTATGAACTTGCGGTCACCTGCTGATACGTGAAAGCAGATGGTGCGATAGCCAACTTCGGGATTGCCTAGATAAATCGGCTAATATTTACTTAAGTCTACCAATATAACTCTTATATTGGATTAGCCTAAATCTATAATCACATTATTAATTTAGGTCTATGTGAGTATACTAATTAACTTTTATTTAATGGCACTCAAAAGAATATAACCTATGAATCTACGGACCAAATTCACTCCCAAGTCGGTTCTGAAGTATCGTCGACTTAAATACTGACCTCGAGACAAAACCCTTCCTTAGATCGAGTTACTAATTGGTTGTAAACCCAATCTCTTTGGAACTTCCTTATTACAAACAACAAAAAGAAAGAAAGAAATGAATGTTTAAAACTTGGTTTTCCATGTTTTAAAAGAAAATAAATGAAGTGAAAGACAAAGGAAAACAAGGAAGGAAAATTTAAACCATTTTAGTTTGGATTGCTTTAAAGACAAAAGAAGAAAAGGAAATGAAACAAATGTTTAATATATTAAGTTTTGTTTTGTTAAGAAAAGAAAATAAAAGAAAAGAAAAGAAAGAAAGGATAAAGGAAAGGAAAAGAAAAGGAAAAGAAAGAAAAGGCAAAGGAAAAAGACAAAGATTGCCTCCATAGATTGCTTTTCTTTAAGTTATTTAAAAATCATTTTTAAGACTCATTTTTCAGAAAAAAGCTGAGGCCTCGTGAGGTGAAGTTCAAGGAAGAAGAAGAACTTGGTTTTGGGATTGAAGTTGCGAAAAAGGAGAAGAACTCAATGTAGCGACAAGAAACTATTTCATCCCGATTCGATATTTTGATCTTTTTGAGCTCAACAAGAAGAGGTAAGAGTTGAGTTTTGATACATGAAAGTTAACTCAATTTGGAACAATGTTCGTGCTTGGAAGCTCGAGCTATCTGAAGTTAACTTCTTTGTTTTGTGAAGAGGAAGGCGAAAGACGAAATTTGTTGTCAAATCGAGAAGTCTCGATGTTTTGGTTGTTACGATCTGTATACTTGGAATTAGAAGCTCTAATTGGTATGGTTCAGCTTATTGAATTTCCTACAACGCTCGTGAAGAAATCGTGAGTAGATAATATCTAGAAGATGTTTTAAATATCAGGTTACATTTGTTGTGCAACAGGAAATCCGAATCTGGAAACAACAGAAGTTTGTTTTGAGGAAAGTAGATTTCGAGGTATTTCTGTACAAATCCATTTTGAATTTCAATTTTATGTCTTCATATGTTTTTTAGAGGATTCAAAAAGGCAGAGTTTGATATAAATGACATTATTTTTAGATAAATAATGAAGAAGTTATGGCTGTCTAAAAATAGGGCAGAAAATCTGAAAATGCTTGAAATTGGAAAGTGTGTTTTCTTGTAGTTTTAAGGTTAAAAATCATGAGCTGAAGGTTCTAATGGTTGAGTTTGTTTGTTTGACAGGCCAAGAGCAAATAGGTCAAGTTTACAAGCTAAGGTTCAAATTCTAATACTGTGAGTGACTCTATTCTAAAATTATGCTTGACTTATGTTTTTCGTAAAAAACATAATTGTTGAACATAGAATCCAGTTTGAACTAATTATGTATAGCTTCATGGAGTTTCTAACATAATGTTCATGATGGAACCTAAGCATGCTTTGAATTAGTTGTAACTATAAATCCAAGTATGGAAACTAAATTATGAAAATATGCTTTCCTTTAGAGAATGATTTGTGTAAATCCACTTGGGAACATGTTTAGATGATAATGTGAAAATGTCAAGAAATTGTTGTATGTGTTATAAAGACATGATTTCCATGGTACACAAATTATGCCCTTGTTTGTGGTTAACCCCTAATCTTGAAGGACATTCGAGAAGGTACTTAGTGGGGAATGAATCATGATATCCGAATCTTTGAAGGACAATAGAGAAGGTATTAGGGTAGTAAATGGTTTTACCTTATCTGAAGGGCGGTGAGAAGGTAATCGGGTAGTAAATGGTTTTACCTTATCTTGAAGGACAATGGGAAGGTGTTCGGGTAGTAAATGGTTTTACCTTAATACTAAGGGCGGAGAGAGAATGTATTTGGGAAAATCAAGCGACCAAAGGTATTCCACGTGCACGTGAGAGAGAGAGAGTATGAACCTTATTGGTATAAATGTAACTCTACCACCTCTATGGTTTGATGTGGTATCATGTCATGTGTTTTATTGTTATGAGCTTCTATATTATTGATCTATATACCCTCGATATGATAGTACATTTCGAGTTGTGTGCTACGCACAAGTGGTGACTTAAACTTTGTCAATTGGAAGCATGATTTGTTTATGTTTACAAGCAGGATGTTAAGCTATTTTCTACTTATAATGTGCCATTATTATGATTCACTGTGAGCTTATAATGTTTTAAAGATAGACACTCATTGAGCTTTTTAGCTCATTCTTTCAATGTTTTCAAACCTTTTTGGGTAGAGATCGAGCTCCTAGTACACGACATCCTGCCATAATCTTCTTTGCAAGTTTCATAAGTTTATAGTTTATCGTGTGGTTTGGTGTTGTATAGCAAGTCGTTATGTAGTTATAGTGGTTTGTGCATAAGATGTTGTATAAGCGATTAGGTTGTACGTTACGAGTTGTGATGCTATTGCTCGTTTAAGTTTTCAAATGAGAGACTTAAAAATGTTTCTCTCTATTTATGTTTAGTAGTTATCAAGTTTCCGTTGTGTTATGTTAAAATTTACCATATACGAGCATAGTATGTTTATCAGGTAGAACAGGGTCATCAAGTATTGTTAAGAGGTGAGCAATGTTTGTTGGCTTCATTCCTCTTTCCGGGCTAAGTTAGCCGGTGGTTCGGGAGGGGGTGTGACAACTTGGTATCAGAGCAGTTAGCTTCATGGGGAATGAGGCAGGCGGAGTTAGCTCGAGAGAAACTAAAAAGTCATAAGAAGTTATTGAGTTAGTTCGAGATCAAACTAGTAGAGTATGGTCAAGGCAGGGATAAGAATAAGTCGATTAGGGCCAAAATGTGAATAGTAGTCTAGTATTGTGTTATCGAGTTAAGTATTCATAGCATGCCTAATGTGTTGATATGTTATAGGAGTCAGTCCACCACGTACTAGCAGACAACGCAGAAAGGATAAGGGGCGGACGCAGGATCCTACCCAAGGTCAATCGAGAGGATTTAGTGCCAGAGAGTCCAAAGCGAGGCTAGAGATGAGCAACATGTTAGTTTCTCACGGGGGCGGCGAGGGCGAGCGAGAGCGAGGGCCAAGTGACCCGAGAGAAGGCGTATGGAATAGAGCGTCTAAAGAAATTAGAGTCCACGATATTTGAGGTTCCATAGATCCGGTGATCACGAGAGGTTTGGTGAATATGCTACAAAATGTTTTGATGTAATCGAGTTGCTCTAAGGAGCAAAGTCAAGCTAGCCACATTCCTACTAGCGAAAGAAGCGGAGGATGGTGTGGAAGTAAATCTGAGCTAAGCGCGATGATGCACGCACTTTAGATTGGCAATCTTTGATGGCATATTTGAAGATAAGTATTACCTAGCACATATCGCGAGGCGACGAGGAATGAATTTTAGAAGCGAAGCAAGAGGCCACTTTGGTGGTGAGTATGAAGAAGGTATCACAGAGCTTTCACGGTATCTTGATGTGATTGTGGCATCCCGAGTAGCGATGTCAAAGATTTGAAAGAAGGTTACGTCACGAGATCACGAACCCGATCCACGAGCATTGCAAAGTGGGTTGACTTTTCCTGCTTTGGTAGAGAGTGCTCTACGTGTTGAGCATAGTATAAGAGAGGAACAAGCGGTGGTGAAGCCTACTTGAGGGCCTTCAACGGCGGCGATTTCCATGGTGCGTGGCGGCGACGATTCACACCTAGAGTGAATGTTTTGGGTCGTCGAGGACTTTAAAAGTCGGTGGCGGCGGACATCGAACAAGCGCATGTTAGTGGTGCCTATCGGAGCGAGCCAAAGAGCACCTAGTCGATCTATCGAGATCCACAAACCACCAGGCAATACAGTGCATTTGCAAGTGCAACAAGGAGAACTCTATGTACAAATTGTGGTAAGAATCACCAGAGGCCAATGTGCGGTTGGTGTCAATGTGTGTTACCAATGTGGGCAACGGGGGCATTTCAATAGGGATTGTCCACAGCCGAGCGACCACCACAGACGAACCGGGGAGTTGGGTCGGGGACAGTTGAAGCGACCAAGAGTTCTAGTAGGCTGCAGAGAGAGGCACGGTGGTGCTAAATAGAAAGGAGTTGTTTTAAAGAAACCATGATTAGTGAAGTAGTTTTGGGGTGAAAGGAAGATTATCCCTACGAGCTTGATTTGACATTAAAAGGTGAAAAGTTGTTGAGGAAAGGTTGCATGGCATTTCTTGCACACGTAGTGGAGGGCAGAAGAAAAGCTAAACCAGAAGCTTTTTCTTGTTGTAAGCGAGTTTCTTGATGTTTTCAGCGAGATCTGTCGGGGTTGCCACACGATAGGGAAGTTGAGTTCACTATTGAATTGCTACGAGAGCAGCACCTATTTACGCATCGTCGTATAGAATGGCCCAAGTGAGTGAAGGAGTTGAAGATGCGATTACAAGAACTAGTTGATAAAGGATACATCCGACTTAGTGTATCACTGCAGGGAGCTCCACTTTGTTATTTGTAAAGAAGAAAGATGGTACCCTTAGATTATGCATTGATTATAGATTGTTAAACAAGTCACGATCGTAATAAGTATCCTTTACCCGTATAGATGACTTGTTTGACCCGATTCTGAAAGCATCGATGTTTTCTAAGATTGATTTGAGATCGAGGATACCATCGATAAAGGTAAGAACATGAATATTCCTAAAACATCATTGAGAAAAGAGGTATGGGCATTATGAGCTTTTAGTAATGTCGTTCGGTTTGTGAAATGCACCAGGCGATTTTCATGGACCTCATGAGCAGGATATTCCACGATATTTGGATCATTTAAGTGATAGTATTTATTGACGATATACTAGTTTGCTCAATTGATAGGAAAGCTCATGAGGAACATTTGAGGATTATTTTGCAAACACTCTGAGATAAGCGATTGTATGCTAAATTCACCAAATGTGAGTTTTGGTTGAATCATGTAGTATTTTTGGGGCATGTTGTATCAACAAATGGTGTTAGTATGGATCCAAATAAAGTGAATGTTGTGGTCAACTTGGAGAGACTAGTTAGTGCGGCGAGTGCGTAGTTTCCTAGGCTTGGCGGGGATACTACATACGATTTGTTGAGGATTTACGGCGATTAGCATTACCATACGGCTTTAACAAGATAGAATGTTAAGTTTGAATGGTGGATAAGTGTGAGCGAGTTTTGGGAGTGAAAAGAGATTAGTTACAACACCTATTATGACACTTCTGTATGCTTGGAAAAAGTATGTGATTTCTTGTGATGCCTCGAGACAAGGTTTAGGGTGTGTTACGATGCAAGAAGGAAAAGTAATAGCTTATACGTCAAGACAATTGAAAAAACACGAATGTAATTACCCTACCCATGATCTCGAGCTAGCGGCGATTGTTTTAGCACTAAAGATGCGGAGACACTCTTTGGTTTGGTGAAAGGTGTCACATTTACACAGGATCATAAAGTCAAATATATCTTTGATCGAGAAGGAGTTGAATATGAGACAAAGAAGATGGTTAGGCGATTAAAGATTATGATTGTACCATAGAATACCATCCGGTAAAAGGCGAATGTGGTAGCGAGATGCATTAAGTAGGAAGTCAAGACTTCCTAAGAAGCATACATGTTGTATTTGGCGATATTTTTGTAAGTACTCTAAAGGATTCTTAGGCGGTTGTAATTGCGAGAGAGTTGAAGTCTTTTAGCTCGATTCAGTCGGTCTTAAGCGTATCGAGAGGTTGTAAAAGACAACCGGATGATAGTAACTTGCGAGAAAATGTTTGGGAAGTCAAAAGCGAGAGACCGAGCGAATTTAAAATAAGATCGGATGGAGCCATAGAGGGCAAGGAAGACTATGTGTTAGAGTGTTAGTGAGCTTAAAGATGCTATTCTAGAAGAAGCTCACGATTCGACTTCACGCTATGCATCCGAGGAAGCAAAGATGTATAAGACATTGAAAGGAACATATTGGTGGCACAGGATGAAGTGGGAGAGTAGTGAATATGTTGATAACGTTTGATACGCCAGCAGTTAAACCGGTTAGAAACGAGAGACCGGGAGGACTCCTTAATCCATTGGCGATCTTTGGAATGGAAATAAGAGCATATCACTTTGTGGATTTTACATTTGGATTACCACGTACTTCTAGTGGACATGATGGTATTTGTGTAATAGTGGATAGACTCACTAAGACATCACGGTTTATCTGGAGATTAATCACGGCGTCTCACGCTTGATCGACTTGCTAAGCTATCGTCGGCCCGAATTGTGAGTCAATCACAGTGCGGTGTCCATAGTTTGAGATAGAGATCCACGATTTATTTCTAAGTTTTGGCCTAGCTTACGAAAAGCTAGTGGGACATAGTTGAATTATAGTACAACATTCCATCCTTAGAGCGGATGGGCGATCAGTGGACCATCCGGACCTAGAGGATATGTTGAGAACACGTGTCCTTCAATTTAAGGGTAGTTGTGATACACACCTATCACTTATGGAATTAAACTTATAATAACGATTATTAGTCAAGTATTGGCATGGCACCATTTGTGGCTCTGTATGGAGCGATGTAGAAACGCCCGTATGTTGGAATGAAGTAGGAGAGCGGAAGCTATTCGGTCTGAGTTGGTACAAATTCTGACAGACAATATTAAGGTGTCAGACGAGAATCGAAGGTAGCACAAGGCCGTCGGAAGAGTTATGCGAGATAAGCGGCGAAAGAACTTAGAATTCTAGTCAGGAGATCAAGTTTTCTTGATGTTATCTCAGTGGAGAGGTGTCCTTCATTTTGGCAAGAAAGGTAAACTAAGCCTAGATAGCGGGGCCAGAGTTGGGCGGCCCCTCTGATTTGGAGTTTCAGCAGAACTATCTCGAGTACATGATGTTTTTCATGTGTCCATATTGAGAAGTATATTCGGATCCAACACATGTGTTGCAAACACAACTTGATTAAGTTGAAAGAAGACATGAGTTACATAGAGGATGCGGTTCAAATCCTCGACAAGGAAGAACAAGTTTTGAGAAATAAGAGCGATCTCACTCATGAAGGTTAGTTGGAGACATCACGGAGTGGAGGAGGATACCTAGGAGTTAGAGGACCTAATGAGGAGGAAGTACACGATGATTTTCACTTAAAGACTACTCAATTTGAGGGCGAAATTTCTTAAAGGAGGTAAGTTGTAAACCCAATCTCTTTGGAACTTCCTTATTAACAAAAAACAAAAGAAAGAAGAAATGAATGTTTAAAACTTGGTTTCCATGTTTTAAAAAGTAAAGAAATGAAGTGAAAGACAAAAGGAAAACAAGGAAGGAAAGTTTAAACCATTTTGGTTTGGATTGCTTTAAAGACAAAAGAAGAAAAGGAAATGAAACAAATGTTTAATATATTAAGTTTTGTTTTATTCTGAAAAGAATAGAAAAGAAAAGAAAAGAAAGAAATGGATAAAGGAAAGGAAAAAGAAAATGAAAAGAAAAGAAAAAGCAAAGGAAAAAGACAAAGATTGCCTCCATCGATTCCTTTTCTTTAAGTTATTTTAAAAACAATTTTTAAAACACATTTTCACAAAAGAAAGTTGAGGCCTCGTGAGGTGAAGTTCAAGGAAGAAGAAGAACCTGGTTTTGGGGTTGAAGTTCTAGAAAAAAGGAGAAGAACTCAAAGTACCAGGAAGGAAACCATTTCGTCCCAGTTCTGATATTTTGATCTTTTCAATCTTACCAAGAAGAGGTAAGAGTTGGGTTTTGATACATGAATGCTAACTCAATTTGGAACAAAGTTTGTGAAGGAAGCTCGAGCTATCTTGAAGTTAACTTACTATTTTGTGAAGAGGAAGGCAGAAGACAAAATTTGTTGTCAAATCTGAGAAGTCTCTGATGTTTTGGTTGTTATGATCTGTATACTTGGAGTTAGAAGGTCTAATTGGTATGGTTCATAAGCTTATTGAATTTCCTACAACTTTCGTGAAACAATCGTGAGTAGAAAATGTCTAGAAGATGTATTAATCATGAGGTTAAATTTGTTGTGCAGCAGGAAATCCGAATCAGGAAACAATAGAAGTCTGTTTTGAGGAAAGTAGCTTTCGAGGTATTTTTGCACAAATCCGTTTGTAATTTTAATTTTATGTCTTCATATGATTTTTAGAGGGTCACAAAGCAAGAGTTTGGTATAAATTACATTATTTTTGTATACGTAATGAAGAAGTTATGGTTGTCGGAAAACAGGGCAGAAAAATCTAAAAATGCTTGAAATTGGAAAGTGTGTTTTCTTGTAGTTTGAAGGTAAAAAATCATGAGCTCGATGTTCTAATGGTTGAGTGTGTTTGTTTGACAGGCCAAGAGCAAATAGGTCAAGTTTACAAGCCAAGGTTCTAATTCTAATCACATGAGTGACTCTATTATAGAATTATGCTTGACTATGTTTTTCTTCAAAAACATAATTGTTGAACATAGAATCCAGTTTGAACTAATTATGTATAGCTTAATGGAGTTTCTAACATAAAGTTCATGATGGAACCTAAGCATGCTTTGAATTAGTTATAACTATAAATCCAAGTATGAAAACTAAATTATGAAAGTATGCTTTCCTTTAGAGAATGTTTTGTGTAAATCCACTTGGGAACATGTTTAGATGATAATGTGAAAATGTCAAGAAATTGTTGTATGTGTTATACAGACATGATTTCCATGGTACACAAATGATGCCCTTGTTTGTGGTTAACCACCAATATTGAAGGACATTCGAGAAGGTACTTAAGGGGGGGAATGAATCATGATATCTCGATACTGAAGGACAATGAGAAGGTGTTCGGGTAGTAAATGGTTTTACCTTAATACTGAAGGACAATGAGAAGGTATTCAGATAGTAAATGGTTTTATTTTAATACTGAAGGACAATGAGAAGGTGTTCGGGTAGTAAATGATTTTACCTTATCTTGAAGGACATAGAGAAGGTATTAGGGAAAACCAAGCGACCAAAGGTATTCCACGTGCACGTGAGAGAGAGAGTATGAACCTTATTGGTATAAATGTAACTCTACCACCTCTATGGTTTGATGTGGTATCATGTCATGTGTTTTATTGTTATGAGCTTCTATATTATTGATCTATATACCCTCGATATGATAGTACATTTTCGAGTTGTGTGCTATGCACAAGTGGTGTCTTAAAACTGTCAATTGGAAGCATGGTTTGTTTATGTTTACAAGCAGGATGTTAAGCTATTTTCTACTTATAATCTTCCATTATTATGATTCACTGTGAGCTTATCTTTGTTTTAATGATAGACACTCACTGACCTTTTTAGCTCATTCTTTCAATGTTTTCAAACTTTTTGGGTAGAGATCGAGCTCACAGTACGACATCCTTCCATAGTCTGCTGGAAGTTTCATAAGTTGATAGTTTGTACGTGGCAGGTGTTGTATAGCAAGTCGTTATGTAATTATAGTGGTTTGTGCATAAGAGGTTGTAAAAACAGTGGGTTGGCATGTTATGAGTTGTGATGCTATTGCTCGTTTAAGTTTTCAAATGAGAGACTTAAGAAATGTTTCTCCCTATGTATGTTTAGTAGTTATCAAATTTCCGTTGTGTTATGTTAAAGTTTACCATATACGAGCATAGTATGTTTATCAGGTAGAACAGGGTCATCAGGTATTGTTAAGAGGTGACCAATGCCTGTTGGCTTCATTCCTCTTTCCGGGCTAAGTTAGTCGGTGGTTGGAGAGGGTGTGACAACTTGTATCGAGCGATTAGCTTCATGAGGAATGAGGCAGGCGAGGTTAGCTCACGAGAGGAAACTAAAAGTCATAACAAGTTATTGAGTTAGTTCATATCAAACTAGTAGAGTATGGTCCAAGACAGGATAAGAGTAAGTCCAGTTAGGGCCAAAATGTGAATAGTAGTCTAGTATTGTGTTATTGAGATAAGTATTCATAGCATGTCTAATGTGTTGATATGTTATATGAGTCATGCGAAAATCCTCTACTCGATTTAGTCAACTTCACCGTACCCCACACACCCATATTAAGTAAGTATGCGAAAATCCAAATCACCGGCGACATAACCCATCCTTAACCAACCCTCTATCATAGACAATCTCTTAAGGTAACATGCTAGCGTAAAACATTAAGCCCCTAGTTTCATATTAGCCATGTACTTTTAAGCCTTCTAGCTTAAACAACCCCCATACAATCCCTCCAACAAACAAACATGTCATAAGGCACAAATTTCAAGCATACTATCACAAATGACAAATGTTCTCACATAATCAATGCAAATAATAAGTTAATGGGCTTAAATCAAAATGGCTACTTACATGGATAACCAAGAATCGGGAGTTCTATCCCGAGTTCAACGCACTTCCTTAATCGTTTGCCCCTAAGTCACTAACAAAGAATCATACAAAAAAAAATCTCATTCCAAATACTTAAATTGAACAAACTTGACTAAAATAATCAACCGAACACATGGGGACTAAAGCGAAATTGAGAAAGCGGGAGGCGACTTACTAAACATAATGGCGGCTTAGGTGACGGTAGTAACCGGCGATTGGAAACACGTGGAGAAAAATATGGGATGCCCGTGACCCGATCTATTCAAAACCACCATCTAAATCAAGAGAACCAGACTAAAATCCAGTGAACCAAACGAACAAAAAATCAAAGGATGTCACACTCCGTCAAAGCTTACTTACCTAACCTAGGAAGAGATGCAAAGACAAAGATAACCAAACCTCTTGTTGTCGTTCCTTGACTAATCCAAGACATAACTTAAATTAAACGTAACACAACATGTTTGAACAAGAAAAATTAAGCACTGATATACACTTATAAATGAAACACATTCACTTCCATTAATATGTTCTTTAGGTAATCATAAAGCTTCCAAGTTTATTACAACCCATCTAATATGTTCTCACTACAAACTATATACAAAACAAAGTGTATATACGAGGAGCTAAATGGCGTGGTGGAAAATAGGTCTTGTCAAGGCTAAGCACTGAAAACTCGTCTGCTACCTGGAAAGAGTAGACATAATGAAAACGTGAGCTAGGAAGCCCAGTGGGTGTCTATTATAAGCTCACAAGTAAAGCATGATAATGGCAAACTATAAGTAGAAAATAGCTTAACATCTGTTTGTAAACATAAACAAACCATGCTGCCAATTTACGGGTTTAAGTCACCACTTATGCATAGCACACAACTCATAATGTAGTATTATATTGGGGGTAGATAGCTCAATAATGTAGAAACTCATAACAATAAAACACATGGCACGATACCACTTTCGAACCATAGAGGTGGTAGAGTTACATTTATACCAATAAGGTTCATACCTCTCTCACGTGCACGTGGAATACCTTTGGCCCTTTGGTTTTCCCTAATACCTTCTCTATGTCCTTCAGTATTAAGGTAAGACCATTTACTACCCGAATACCTTCTCATTGTCCTTGATGTCGGAAATTATGATTTCCCCCCTAAGTACCTTCTCGAATGTCCTTCAGTATTAGGGGTTAACCACAAACAAGGGCATAATTTGTTTACCATGGAAATCATGTCTTTATAACACATACAACAACTTCTCGACATTTTCAAATTATCTTCTAAACATGTTCCCAATTGGATTTACACAAAACATTCTCTAAAGGAAATCATACTTTCATAATTTAGTTTCCATACTTGGATTTATAGTTACAAACTAATTCAAAACATGCTTAGGTTCCATCATGAACTTTATGTTAGAAACTCCATGAAGCTCTACATAATTAGTTCAAGCGAATTCAATGATCAACAATTATGTTTTGAAGAAAAACATAGGTCAAGCATAATTCTAAAATAGAGGCACTCACAATCACCAAAAGGGTTCCAAGGGTTATACGCTTTTCCTATCTCCGTTTGCCCTGAAAATGAAATTAGTAACATCAATTTCGTTCCATATGAACCTTAGAAACAGATCTAATTCAGTCCCATAACTCATTTAAGAATAGCCATATACACAATTGGTTGTAAGGTATATAGAAATGGAAGAGAATCTCGTTCAATCCCTTGCTAGTAGTTTTTTCCCTTGCACCTAAAATTACAGGTTCAACTTTCAACTTGGGTTCCTCAAAATTTATCAACACAACCACCAAATAGTTTTTGATAAACCTCAAGGACAACATCTTAGCTTACTTACCTCAAAATTGCGGCTCACGATGAGCTCAAAGCAGTGAACTCCTCACCTTTGTTACGCTCTGGGAGAATTTTGAACACCTCTCACTGATCTATACTTTTCTCCTTTGTCCTTTTTGTATTTTTTCACAAGTTCACAAGTTTCGTATTCTACACTCAATTTATGAGATTTTGACTAAAAAATCAACGAATTTAACTCAGTAAATTGAGAGATATGATCGTTTGAAGATGACCTATTTTTAGTTTGCTTCTTTGTTTTCTGCAATTTGTGACACCTACTTGCCATGTTTAACTCGGAGGCTTCACACTCTTTTGCCCAGCTCTAATTCAATATTTACATCCTAATCACATTTTTAAAACACCAAAATAAGTGTGTAAATAAACCCTAACCATTTAGCCAACTTATCCTAAGTTTGTGAGATATAAGATATCTCATTCAATACATGATGAACCTAAAACTTCTCCAATTTGCTAATGATTTTAACTTACATCAATGCAACTTTTAATATGCTTATTTCAATGGCTTACCTATCTCCTTATGAAGCTTAGACACATTGTAGCCCCAAATAGATTCAATAGATTCCGATCACGACATCATTTAGTGCAACCTATCACGATTTTGCATATTTCAAAACATCACGAGCAGTGCAAAATGATAAAAGAAAATAGAGTTTAGGGCTTACAAAGGAGTCCTTGAGAAGAACGTGTCGCTAAGCTATGGTTTTTGTCGACGATTGGAATCGTTGGAGGCTAGGCTGGAGAAGAGGCAGCGAAGGAGAGAAGAAGAAATCGGTGAAAGAATCGACACCTTCATAATTCACATTTCCAACCTAAGTTTTCAAAATTCATAAACAAAACCAAGCAATTTTATTCAATAAACCTTCACAACAACCAGGAAGAGCCCCCAAGGCTTATAAGCCTCTCTATTTACTGTTTGCCCTTGAAATGAGTTTCATAATATTAATCCCTTTTTCTTTTACATAACTCATATGATATGAGATTGACTTGGCCATAGGGTAAAACAAGATGGAAGCACAAGGTCCTTCATGTCTTTATCCATTATCTTTGGCTAAAATTCTTAATTCACATTCGAGCCAAAGTTTCTTAAAATTTAGAAACAAAACAAAGTAATTTATTTAATAAACCTTAAATAAAATGTTTGTGCATAACTACATAAACATTGAGATTCTAATTTCTCCTCAAGAGCTCAAATTCTCAAGATTTATTAGCCTTGTTTTCTTGCTCGAGAAACTTGGAAAACCTTTTGGTTTTCTACAATTTGAAACGACCTTCCTCTTTATATTTTACGACAACCGCCTATAGCATTGTTCTTCTTTGAATTTCATAGATTTTTACTCAATAATCATTGAATTTTATTAAATAGATTGAGAGATATGACCATTTAAAGCTTACCCATTTTGTAGAGCATTACGCTTGTTGTTGAAATTACAAGAAATGGGCAACACATACTTCCCATGCACCATGTCGTGATTTCATGAGATTTGACTAGCTCCTACTTCCTCCATTACCCTTTAACTCCTAAAATCCACCAAAAACAATTAAACAAAATCACCTAATCAATGAAACAAACTTTGACTACTTTAATTTCAAATTAAAACTTTTAGATTGAATAAATAACACACCTAATGTATACCCAACTTGCGATGACCTCAACTTACTTCAACTCAACGTTTAATACGCTTATTTCAATGCCTAACCTGACTACTTATGATGCTTTGTGCACGTTATACCCCATATCTTATGAGATTCCAAAATTCTACCACCACATCCTTTAAAGCAACCTATATCAATTAACATGGGTCAAACTTCATGAATAAGTGCAATAAGATCAAAAGAGAGTCGGGGCATACAATTTACTTCCCATAACAAGAATTTAGTCCTCGAATTCAACAATGACATTAACTTTCGGGAATAGCCATGGGTATTTTCTTTCATTTAGTCTTCACTCTCGGATGTGGCATCTTCGACCAGTGATTTCTCCACAACACCTTCACCAACAATACCATATTTTTTCTGAGTATCTGCTCC
This sequence comes from Trichosanthes cucumerina, assembly GCA_036507285.1. Taxonomy (NCBI): domain Eukaryota; kingdom Viridiplantae; phylum Streptophyta; class Magnoliopsida; order Cucurbitales; family Cucurbitaceae; genus Trichosanthes; species Trichosanthes cucumerina. The sequence goes on along the minus strand of CM071843.1, from coordinate 20,832,401 downwards.
TTCATATCAAGTATTTACATAGGTGCCTCACATAAGTTAAATTCTCCTTCAGTTGCACTGGTTGTGCCTTGAGCACATGGGGCGGGTTGAGAACGTATTTCATTGGCACTAATACCTGAAACACATCATGTACCCACAACAACTCCATAAGTAAGCAAGTCTTCAAGCTAATGGCTTTACACATTATAGAATATCGTAAGGCTTTATATATCTCGGGCTTAGCTTGTCCTTTCTTTCGATCTGCAAAATTCCTTTCCACGGGAGCATCCTCATGAAAAACCCTGTCTCCAATTTTGAATTCTAGATCTCTCATTCACTTGTAAACGTACTTCTTTTGTCTTACTCGAGTTGTCTTCAACTATTCTCTGATCAACATAACATTCTTCGACGTAACCCGGACTAACTCTGGTCCTATCAGCTTTCTTTCTCCACATTGTCCTCCAAAATTGGGGCTCTACATCTTCTTCCATACAACGATTAGTATGGTGGTGATACGATGCTAGAATGATAGTAGTTATTGTATGCAATCTCAAAAGTAAGCGGTAGGTGAGTCTCTAAACTCCCCTTACAACTGCAATACACATGCTTAAAGCATGCCCTTGAAGGGAATGGATTTTTCGCAATGGAAGACGTTGTGAAACGTCATTGATTCGTTGTGATTCTATTTCTTAAAATTTTGCACATCATATATATTCTAGGCTAAACATGCCATAATTAGAAGGAAAACAGTAAGTAGAAAACCATACTAACCTATTGAAGAACATTTCTTCAATTTCCTCCTCGATCTCTCTCGGTCCAATGGAATCACGAACTCGATCCTTGAGCAGACATCGAGCGAAAAAACAAGACACTTCTAAATTTTCTTACGTGATTATTCGCGAGGAGGTTGACAGAAAGTGGTGGAACTCCCTTTGGATTGAGTTGGAGAGAATTATAGAGAATTGAGAGAGTGATTGCTTTTGAGGGAGTTTCTATCTCTTTGGATGCCAAAAAAACAAAATGAGAGTTAGAGCTCTATGGAATGTCTCACATCCCATCATTTTATAATGTAGAATGGTGGAGTTAAAATCTCCACCATTTACGAATTTACCACAATCATATGATATGCAAATCATATTTGCATATCACATAATTTAAGGTATCTCATACCTTATTATACAAATCTCACCTTCATAATTGTGGAATTTTAAATTGAATCATGTTCAATTTAATTCCTATCAATTCATTTTCTCCAAGTTAGCACTAATGTTCCAATTAGGCTATACTATAGTTTATTATGAATCTCATTCACATCAAACTATATATTATGTCTATTATATCTAATATAAATGTCATAAATACCCATTTAATGAATTTGAACACTTCAAATCCACCCCAAACTCAAAAACCTCAATTTGTCAAATTTGAGCCAGCGAGAACCTAATAGACCTACAAATAACGAGCTCTAATGATATGAGATTAACTTTGGCAAACTCTTTGACTGGTTAATCAACATTCATATATCTCGATAACAATCCACTAACGTCAGTGTTTGCACTCCCATCAATGTAGGACAAGTTGTTTCCATCGATATAACCAATGGCCTGATTCGACCCTTCACTTCTTTTTCGTAGTCACAATTGTATAAAATTATCATTTTACCCTTGTGTCTACTTCTTCTTCCTTGAGTCCCACTTCTCCTGTAATGAACCACTTTGTTGCATGGTCCAACCATTAACAACGTTCCTCTTGAGCCTGTGAGAGGATGGGCATCCGTTGTTGAAGCCCTAGAGACAACACTTAAGGAACAACCCCTTTTGTCTCACTAGTTGGAAGCAGAGTGAATTCCATCTTGCGTAGTTAAGTTTTGGCTCCCCACGAGGTCCACCTTTACGAATGTAGGCATATTGGGTGCGCAACTGTTCCCACCCTCACCCGTCATAGACAAACGACATACCCCCGAAGAAATAAGCCCGTAACATACTTAGGATTAAGGACAAGTCACTAATTGTCATATATGAAGTTGTTAGTCATATACTGTTAATGGTGTTACATCAGGAGCTCTAATAATTCACGTCTTTGGTCTTATACAATCTCATTTCACAAGATTCCCCCACTAGCATGTCAACTACATGAGCAGTTTGGATCACATCGTTAAGTATCTAATACAAAGCGGACACATCCTCAGTGTAACAAGCATGAGGTTTCCAACCCCAACCGTATACTGTACAACATTTGGGTCATTAACTCGAACATGATCTTCCCCGTCTGTCCACTGCACAACGTTCAAGTCTTAGTTCCATCAAAGGATTTGACCTTGTAGCTTAGATTATTGGATTAAGTTTATACAAATGTGAAACACAAAGTTTGACAAATAAATAACTTTTATTTATTAAAACAATGAATATTAAAATCTTCACGAAATTAGGGCATAGACCCAACCAACCCTCGAGAGTCTGGATGGTCCTTTCTAATTAGGACTTACGATCCTGTCAATATATAACTTAGCATGTTTATCCATAGTGAAAGTTTTTGGGTTTTATGCCCTAAAACTTTTAGTTTGTAATAATGTTCTAATTAAATAAATAAAGTGTTATTGTTATGAATAAAGTGTTATTATTTAATTCATTATTTTATATATTGCCTTAAGTTAACCATAAATCCGATAAACTAACATCCAAGGTTGTTGTATATCTCTCGAACTGATTGTAGTCGATATATAAGAATCTCAGTCAAGATACAACCTAAAGGGTCTATAGTAAAGGGGATAAGGTTTGGTACCTCATTCTTGTAATACTACGGATATCACCCAGTTTGTATTTGATACAAATACAGTGATCATAATGTGTTCGTGTAGACGACATGTGAGTGGGGATATCCTTTGCGTTGAGATCGCATAAGACCGGACCATGAAATAGTAATCACTAGATGTAAATCCGTTAACTACTTAGGTTTCTATTTCAATAGGATGACCTGGGCAACTTGATCTTAATCTGGCGAGATTCTGAACTCCTGTTTGCGAGGATTGTCCTTTGACTAGTAGTTGTGAAAGTGGCACGAGGCCAGCCAGGCTCAATATGCCTACCTTCTCGGGGACATGAATGAGCAGGCGGTTGGGGACTTAACCTAACAAGAAGGAATTTATTCCTTCTCGACTTTTATGGTAAGTAGTTGAATGTTCCCTTAAACGATATATTCGAGACTAGAACAAAGGGCCGGACTCTCTCATTGGCACGAGAGGAAGTTCGGTTTATTGGTAGGACCATAAATAAGTCGTTCATTAGAGGAGCACTAGGACTTAAGGTAAAAGATGTAACCCAAGGGTAAAGCGATAATTTGACCTAAGCGGTGTTCACGAACATTTTATTGACTTGTCATTATTGGTGCGATATCCATGGACACGAGAAATACATATGCGATGAGAAGTGTGCATTGTTGAACTTTAGTGGTGTGATCCATGATTCTGAGAATGTTGATTACGAGGTTAATGATATTAACTAAATAATCTTCTATCATTGGAGCGTCTAAACTCTAGGTTCATTAGGTCCACTTCTAACTTTCGTAAAGGGATATGAGATCATTTGAGTTTGAAATGTTCAAAATCAATTAGGGAATAACCATGATGTATATAGACACATTATAATATAAAGTTTTCTCGTGCATTCTAACGTTTTATTGTAAATTCAATTTGAATATGCTTCATGTGAATTGAGAGAAATGAATATTTGAAAGACTTAAAATATTATTTCAATGTGAATGAGATTCATATTTAAAGCTATATGTTAAAATTTAATGTGCATTTGATTTACAATAAAACTATAGGTTAAAACGGAAGTTGATTAAATATGATTTAATCATATGTATATAATTCAGCCAATTGATTAAGAATTAGTCAATTGATTTAATTAAATATGATTTAATTTAATAAGCTCAAATTAGTTTAATTATATTAATTGATAATTAATTAATTTTGATTTAATGTTCTAAATTAATTAAATAAATAAATAAAAAAAGGAGAGAGGGGAATGTGTCGATGATACATTTCCACTAGCTTCCCCATTCCTCTCCCTCACAATAGATATAGAAGGGAGAGAGAAGTTGGAAATGGATTGATCGATCAGATAGTTCAAATTGTTAAATTACTGCAAAAAATCTTAGAAGCATTCTCTCTCTCTAATAGATCCTCAATTCTAATTATTGTATATTCTCCTCAGTGGGAGTGTCCTTTTGAGATGAAAAAAAAACTTTGGTTGCACGCATTTCTATGTTATAGTGCGTGATTATTCATATTCTATCCTTATTAGAACTAGAAAATCTATGTCTAATTATTCATGTTCTAAACACTTTAAAACTAATAATTAACTTTGGTTGCACGCATTTCTATGTTATAGTGCTTGATCATTTATCACATGAATAACTATATACTATGACAAAAAAAAAAATCATCTCATGAAATTAAAATTGAAGAGCATACTTTAATCTAAAAAATATAACAGTTATTTTAATTAAATTAAAACATGTATGAAATATTTAACCTAAGATGGGATTTTAAATCTATATGACATACATTATGCACATAGAAATTAATTAAATCATACATCACATGTAACGCCCCTACTTTTCTATAACTAAACTCTTAGGGACATTACTACACATGCATGCATTTATAGGCCAAAAGATATAAAACAATCTTTAAATCTCCAATAGAAAATAAATTGTCTTTAGGGATCCCAAAACAAAACATTCAAAACAGGTAAAAGGAGCAGTTTAAACATGGCCTGTTTAAAATCTTTGAAGTTAAACTTAACTTTAAAGCCGTAAAGCAGCGACATTAGTTATCAAAGAAAATATCGAAAAACATGACTATTCCCATGGTTACGGCAGCGTGTCTCGTCACTCATCATACACCACGTCCTTGGCCTTACACACGAAAAACATTTTTAAAATAAAGGGTGAGTATTGCAAAACAATACCCGATAAGTGACCTCGCTCACAGAGGTTTGGGATATCTGAAACACATACAATCATGACTTTTAAACTGTTTGAATTGTACATATGGGGACCTAAAACTTTCTCATATCATCATGACCATAAACCATGACTTCCTTTTTCTTTAAGTGGCCAATTGGTCATCCTGAGTCATTTCATTTTGAGTCCCTCACAGACCCCTGTAATAATTTGAGTCCCTCACAGACCCCTGTATGGTTTGAGTCCCTCACAGACCCCTGTATAGATTTGAGTCCCTCACGGACCCACATAATTTGACCCATAGGGTCTCTAATGCATGTTTGACCATGCACACAATGCACTCAGGAGACCAATTTCCACATTTTTTTATCAAATCATTTCATGACATACATGACATGCATGAGGTCCCATCATTCAACATAACAATAGTGTACATGCCACAAACATCATCATTAATATGCAAATCATCGATTTCCTCATAAACGGTTTGGAGATAATACTTTTGTAGGTAATCATGAAATATTCTCATCACGATCTTTGTAATATCCTCACATAAAATCTGGATTTTCTTACGTAAAATACAAGGATATTCTCACATAAAATATTAAGTATTCTCACAAAATATCAATATATTCTCATATAAGAGTATAAACTAAATTCGCATGAAATAATGAGAAATCATTTTCTTCAATCCCATTAGAAAAGTTCGGCACAAGGTCCCTTACCTTAGTTCGAATTCTACTCCAAAACCTAACCCGAGTTCCTTGATTACTCTTCTTTAGTGGAACTGATTCACAACACAATTCCAAGTTCATTCTCCAGTATTCACTAAATCCATGATCGTAAGGGTACTTAAATTACGTTCTTAAGATTTCATGCCCGCTTACCTCAAGTTCAATGTGAATACCTAATACTCAAATAGTTAAATCTTGGCGTTTAACCCTCAATTCCGCTCCAAACTTGGTCCCTACAATTAGCGTTGAAATAATAGTTTAGGCTTTCAATTATACGCTTAGATAATCAATAGGTCCCGAATAATTCTCATCCAAAATCCAAACTCAACAAGATCGCTCAGGGTTATAACCCGGTGGTGTAAAAGTGGTGTCGGTCGGCGTTAGGTGGGTCGGCGTGGCTCTCGGTGGAGTGGAGCTCGTGGATAGCTGGGCGATCGAGCTCACTGGCGGCGGCGGCGCGACCACGAGCTATCGGCGGCGTCACTTCCTCGTTCGTACACTCGGCAAAGCGGCGGCGGCGCGGTCGGTAGTAAAGCGCACGGGGGGCGGTGGGAGCTCTTCTTCTTCGCGGCGGCGGCTAGGCGAGGTCACGCGGACGGCTGAGCTCTTCTTCTTTGCGGCGGCCGGTGGGCGAGTCACGGGCGGGCGGGGCGAAGCTTCGTGAAGCAGACGGCGGTGGGAGGTTTGGTGCGAGGACGTGGCGGCGCAGCTGGATGGCTTTGAGCAGCGCGCTAAGCTCGGCGAGCTCTTCGTCGTGGGTGGCTGCGAGCGAGGCGGATGGGCGACCTGCTGCTTGTGTAATTGCCGGCGAGCAGTGAAGTAGATGTGGCGGGTGGCTTGCCGTGATAGGAGCGACACGGGGAGGTGGGTGTCGGCTCGGCAGGAGGAGAGAAGAAGGAGAGGTTTAACAATCTAGGGCTAGGGTTTTCTTTTGGATTAAATACTAAGGAGACTAATTGTTAGGGTTTAGGTCAAATTCCAAGGATCACAACTTACCCTCGATTATGCATTAATCACTAAAGTGCCATTGCCCTTCCTCTTCCTCTAATTCTATGAGAAATTTCCTTTCAAAGAAAATAATTTGCATAAGTCTACATGAAATGAAGGGTTCACTCTGAACGAGTTTGATAATATTCACTAAACCGACTAGACACAAAGATTGATGAGGCGTTAAATACAATAAATAACTAGTACACGTGGTTGTGGTCATCACAATCTTCCCTCCTTAAGAACTTTCGTCCTCGAAAGTTCCTATTCTTGGAATAGTTCTGGATATTTAGCTCGCACCTCTTCTTCTCGCTCCCAGGTAGCTTCTTCCGTGCGGTGGTTTTGCCATAACACTTTAACTAGGTTGATCTCACGGTTACGGAGGGTCTTTTGATCTCTTGCAATAATCTGTACAGGTCGCTCGCCATAACTCAAATCTTACGCTAAGCATAACAGATTCAAAGTCCACGATGTGAGTCGGAGTGCAGGCGTATTTTCTCAACATGGAGACGTGGAATACGTTATGAACTGCTGATAGAGAAGGCGGCAATGCTAACCTGTAGGCCACCACACCAACCCTCTCTAAAATCTCAAATGGCCCTATAAAGCGCGGACTCAACTTCCCTTTCCGACCGAACCTTAGAATCCCTTTCATTCGGGCCACCTTAAGGAATACGTGGTCGCCAACTTCGAATTCTAGGTCCCTTCGTCTCGAATCGGCATAACTCTTTTATGCGCTTTGGGCGATGCGCATCCGCACCTAATCTTTTGTATTGCACTATTAGTGATCTGTACTATTTACGGACCCAATAAGCGGCGTTCACCAACCTCCTCCCGAGCGGGAGTTACGCAGCGTTTTCCATAGAGAGCTTCAAATGGAGCCATTCCGATGGTCATTGATAAGCTGTTATTCTAAGCAAACTCCATCAAATGCAAATGTGTGTCCCAACTACAGGAAGTCTAAAGTGCAAGCTCGTAACATGTCTTCTAAGATGCGGTTCAAGCGTTACATGCGCTTGTCCGTGCACGTGGATGAAAGGGCATACTAAAGTTCAGCTGTGAACCTAACGCTTTACGTAAACTTCCCCAAAAGTTGGAGGTGAAACGTGGATCCACATGCGAAATAATCTGGCCAGGAATCCCATGCGAGACGGACTATCTCTTCCGGTAAAAAGCTGCCCCACTTATCAGTAGAATAGGTGGGTTTCCACAGTATGAAATGTCTTGACTTGGTTAATCATCACACATGACCCAAATTCTTGAAGTAACCTCGTAAGGTTCTAGGCAATCCAACTACAAAGTCCATAGAAATCTCCTCCCATTTCCAACCGAGGTACATGTAAAGGTTGCGGTAATCCTGCGGGTCTCTGCTAGGTGCCTTCACTGTGACAAAGTCAAACACTGGCGACAAACTACTCACGTCGCGCGCTTCATGTTACACCACGAATGGTATTTGAGATCTCGATACATCTTGAAACTTGCCGGGATGCATAGAAAATGGTGAGGTATGGGCTTCACTCAAGATTTGATTTTCACTTTGTCGTCGTCGGCACACATAAACGTCCACGAAATAGTAATCCTCCATCGTGGATAGTGAAAATTGCGCCAATTCACTGTAATTCTTTGCGATAAACTTCTCCATTAATGAGGTCCCCTGCGAGACTCAACGATCGTTGCCTCAAGGTCGGTTATGCGGTTAAGCGAGCTAAGCGTGTGCGTGGTCTTCCCTACTAGTCTTTGCAATTTCGGCTCGTGCAAACTCTGCTGCAACTCTGCTCTGTCGATAACTCGTCTTTGAAGTATGAGCGGCTTTCTCACGAGGGCATCGGCCCACGACATTAGCCTTCACAGGGGTGGCATTGAATATCTATGTCGTAATCCTTTACTAATTCCAACCATCTGCGTTGCCTCATGTTCAATTCATTACGGGTGAACAAGTACTTCAAACTTTTATGATCTGTAAAAATCAGAATTTTCTCGCCATAAAGGTAGTGTCTCGGATCTTTAGTGCAAAGACTCACATTGCTAGTTCTAAGTCATTGGTTGGATAATTTCTCCGTCGTCTTGATTGTCGGGATGCATAGGCTATTACTTTCTGTGTTGCATTAGAACACAACCCAAACCTTTCTTAGAAGCATCGCGTAAACCACAAGCTCCTGTTCCTCGGGAATTTGTAAGAATCGGGTGACACCAATCTACACTTGAGCTCTTGAAACTCGCCTCACAATTATCATCCCACACAAATGGGTTACCTTTGCTTGCGTCGTCGGTGGGTCATGGGCATGGCTATCTTGGCAAAGTCTGCACGAAACGTCTATAGTAACTGCAAGACCAGAAAACTACGTACCTCATGCTAGCGGTGGTGGGACGGGCCAGCGTGTGGCGGCCTCCACTTTTTGGGTCAACGAGAGACTCGACTTGGACACCACATGCCTAAGAAGGATACATGCGGCGAAATTCACAATTGGAAAATTTTGCATATAACTTATTCTCTCTCGGCGTGAGTAAAACTTTTCTCGGTGCCTTTCATGATCTTCATCACACACGGGTATATCGATTATATCGTCAATAAATACTATCACGAACGTATCAAGAAACTCTTTGAATAAGCGGTTCATCAAGTCCATGAAAGCGGCGGGGCGTTGGTCAAACCAAGCGGCATTCTTGTGAACTCGTAATGCCCATAACGTGATCTGAATCTTTGTCTTAGGAATATCCTCTTCACTTATTCTCAACTGATGGTAGCCTGATCTCAGATCAATCTTCGAAAACACTGTTGCTCCCTGCAACTAATCGAACAAGTCGTCTATCCTAGGAAGAGGGTACTTATTCTTGATCGTAACTTTATTCAACTCCACATAATCTATACACAGCGCATGAACCCGTCTTTCTTTTCACGAACAACACCGGGGCTCCCCAAGGCGAAAACGCTAGGGGCGTATAAATCCCTTGTCCAGTAAGTCTTGTAGCGTAGTTTGATTCTTTCAACTCTGCTGCCGGTGCCATTACATGCGGTGCCTTGGATATCGGAGTCGTCCAGTAACTCCAATCCGATGTTAAAATCCACCTCCACGGCCGGAGTACTCAGGGAGTCCTCGAGAACACGTCTGGAAATTCATTCACCACCGGTGCAGGACGACCTTTGAGATCTCATTACACCTTGCATCTAGTATGCAAGCTAAGGCGCCCCAAGCTCCCGATGTAATAACTTTACGGCCTTAAGGGCGTAATCACCTTGGGCCTACTTCCGGTTAGGGTGTCTGCGAACACATAGCCGGGTTGGCTAGGGAGTGAACACTACCTCCTTCTGAAGCAATCAATGCAAGCATGGTTACTGCGCTAACTTGATCCATACCCAATATCACATCAAAGTCAATCATGTCTAAGACTACTAGATTTCTTTGTTAACTCATGATCTGCGATAGTCACACTACCATCCTTGACTTTCATAGTGGCTAACAAGTTTATCCCCGAGAGGAGGAGCAGACAAAGCATCACATGCTTCGTTCTAATTCTAACTTTCGACTTGACTTACGAAGGATGCGAGAAATAAAAGTGTGTAGAACCGAGAATCAAATAGTACATAGGCAAGGTGTCCAAGTAATGGAAGTGTACACAGTAACCACGGAGTCATGCCATGGATGCTTTTACTTGTGCTTGCATAAGCTCTTCCTTGGTGAATTACGGGCTTGGCGGCAACCCCACTATTGATAACACGAGGTTGGCTAGCACCTTGTTTTGACTCGGACGACTATTAGCTCTGTGCCCCTCTTTCCCACACACAAACACACTCGGACCAAGCCAAACACTTACCCCAATGATGCTTACCACGATCTTTGCATTGTGGCTTATCTCCACTTTATTAGTTCTGTCCTGTTGACTGTGGTTTCGACTGAACACTTGCGAAAGTTTCTGGTTTATGCGGTGTCTGCTGGGGCCATTGTGAGCTTGAATTTGGCTGATCCCATTTCCTCTTATGATTTGCCAAGAGTTTGTCACAGGTTAGCCAGTCACGATGTGCGATGCATGCACAGACCCCAAATCAATTCAGCCACTCTCACTGCGGAGGCATAATCGGGAGGTGCTAGTGCTGGATGAAACCTCGAACATTTTCATCTAGTCCCATAATGAAACGCTCTGTTTTCTTACGCCTCTGTGTCTACTAGCTCGGGGCAAAGCGTGACAAGCGGGTGAATTCTCTCTCATATACCTCCACTTTGCTCTCTGTTACGGCTAAGTTGTAAAATTACGCTTGCTTCTGTGTCGAGTGCGGCGGGGGTAAAATTTCCGCCATAGCGCTTCCTTAAAGCAGTTCCGGTGTCGTTTCTCCGCTTCGCGACTATGGTTCCCTAGCGGACTCCCACCATAAATAAGCGTCGTCTCTCGGCATGAATGTAGCAGGACACCCCCGGTCTTGAGGCGGTTCATCATGCGAAAATGGTCTCGATGGAGGACAACCATAATTCGACCACGGTGGGGTCACTAGAAGACCCATCAAAACATCACGGGTCGTATTTCACGAAGTCCTTGGATATCGAGACTCGAGTTGCATCATTCCGTCCTCACTTGCTTGGGCCAGGCGAGTGGCTCTCTTGTGGCTCGCACTGCAGTGCGCATAGCCTCTACCATCATAGTCATGACATTAGGATTTCCTTGATCCGCCATGCTGGGCGGCTGCAGTGCATTCTCCTGGCGATCCGGTTGGTCTGAGGGAGAGTGCAGCGCGGGTGGAGTAACCTCTTCTGTTCGAGTTGTAATTACGTTTGGGTGTCAGCGTTTTCTCTTGCCCTCCGACCCCTACCACGTCCTCTACCTCTCCTCGACCTCTAGGTGGCATTTTTGTCGATCTTACTACAATGCAGAGAATTTCTAACTTAGTTTTCATCACTTTCTAAGCGTAAGATAGGATCACCCATAGGGTTTAAATTCATTTAAATTCACAATGCGAAATTACATCATAATCATTTGCTTAATTTATAAAATACCGAGCGTGCACTGCGGTGGCCAAGGCGCGTTGTTCAACCATGGGAACTATTGCAGTGCTTACTCTGTAAGCAAGTCTACGAACCCTTAAACCTAGGGCTCGATACCAAGCTATAACGCCCTACTTTTCTATAACTAAACTCTTAGGGACATTACTACACATGCATGCATTTATAGGCCAAAAGATATAAAACAATCTTTAAATCTCAATAGAAAATAAATTGTCTTTAGGGATCCCAAAACAAAACATTCAAAAGCAGTAAAAGGAAGCGGTTTAAACATGGCACTGTTTAAAATCACGAAAGTTAAACTTAACTTTAAAACGTAAAACAGCGACATTAGTTATCAAAGAAAATATCACGGAAAACATGACTATTCCCATGGTTACGGCAGCGTGTCTCAGTCACTCGCCACTGCACGCGTCCTTGCCTTACCTAAAAACATTTTTAAAATAAAGGGTGAGTATTGCAAAACAATACCCGATGAAGTGACCTCGCTCACAGGTTTGGGATATCTGAAACACATACAATCATGACTTTTAAACTGTTGAATTGTACATATCACGGGACCTAAAACTTTCTCATATCATCATGACCATAAACCATGACTTCCTTTTTCTTTAAGTGGCCAATTTGTCATCCTGAGTCATTTCATTTTGAGTCCCTCACAGACCCCTGTAATAATTTGAGTCCTCACGGACCCTATATGGTTTGAGTCCCTCACAGACCCCTGTATAGATTTGAGTCCCTCACAGACCCCTGTAATTTGACCCATAGGGTCTCTAATGCATGTTTGACCATGCACACAATGCACTCAGGAGACCAATTTCCACATTTTTTTATTAAATCATTTCATGACATACATGACATGCATGAGGTCCCATCATTCAACATAACAATAGTGTACATGCCACAAACATCATCATTAATATGCAAATCATCATTTCCTCATAAACAGTTTGGAGATAATACTTTTGTAGGTAATCATGAAATATTCTCATACGAGATACTGTAATATCCTCACATAAAATACTGGATTTTTCTTACGTAAAATACAAGGATATTCTCACATAAAATATTAAGTATTCTCACAAAATATCAATATATTCTCATATAAGAGTATAAACTAAATTCGCATGAAATAATGAGAAATCATTTTTCTTCAATCCCATTAGAAAAGTTCGGCACAAGGTCCCTTACCTTAGTTCGAATTCTACTCCAAAACCTAACTCGAGTTCCTTGATTACTCTTCTTTAGTGGAACCTGATTCACAACACAATTCCAAGTTCATTCTCCAAGTATTCACTAAATCCATGATCGTATGGGTACTTAAATTACGTTCTTAAGATTTCATGCCCTGCTTACCTCAAGTTCAATGCGAATACCTAATACTCCGTAGTTCGTCTTGACGTTTGACCCTCAATTCCGCTCCAAACTTGGTCCCTACAATTAGCGTTCGAAATAATAGTTTAGGCTTTCAATTATACGCTTAGATAATCAATAGGTCCCGAATAATTCTCATCCAAAATCCAAACTCAACAAGATCGCTCACCGGGTTATAACTTCGGTAGTGTAAAGTGGTGTGTCGATCGGCGTTAAGTGGTCGGCGTGGCTCTCGGTGAGTGGAGCTCGTGGATAGGCTGGACGATCGAGCTCTGGCGGCGGCAGCGCGACCACGAGCTATCGGCGGCGTCACTTCCTCGTTCGTACACTCCCGCCGCGGCGCGGCGCGTCGGTCGGTGAAATCGCGGCGGAAGGGCGGTGCGGAGCTCTTCTTCTTCGCGGCCCGGCTGAAGCGAGTCACGGATGGCCGGAGCTCTTCTTCTTTGCGGCGGCCCCGTTGGGCGAGGTCACGGGCGGTGGGGCGAGCTCGTGTGAACGACGGCGGTGGGAGGTTTCAGTGCGAGACGTGGCGGCAGGCGGATGGTCGAACGAGCAGCGCGCTAAGCTCGGCGAGCTCTTCGTCGTGACGTGGGCTGCGAGCGAGGCGGATGGAGCGACCTGCGCTTGTGTAATTGCCGTGAGAATATTTGAAGTAGATGTGGCGGTGGCTTTGCCGTGGTAGGAGCGACCTGCGGGGAGGTGGTCATCGGCTAGGGCAAGGAGGAGAAGAAGGAGAGGTTTAACAATCTAGGGCTAGGGTTTTTCTTTTGGATTAAATACTAAGGAGACTAATTGTTAGGGTTTAGGTCAAATTCCAAGGATCACAACTTACCCTCAATTATGCATTAATCACTAAAGTGCCATTGCCCTTTCCTCTTCCTCTAATTCTATGAGAAATTTCCTTTCAAAGAAAATAATTTGCATAAGTCTACATGAAATGAAGGGTTCACTCACAACGAGTTTGATAATATTCACTAAACCGACTAGACACAAAGGTTGATGGGACGTTAAATACAATAAATAACTAGTACCTGTGGCTGTGGTCATCACATCACATGCACAAAATAATTAAGTAGCAAAAATGGACAGGTTTTAGCACCTAGGGGCACTTTATTTAATTAAATAACATTAATATAACTTTTATATTAATATTACTTAATAAAATAAATAAAATAAATAATAATTACATTTTGAAAAGCAAAAAATAAAAATAAAATACGAAAATAACTGCGCCCCATTATGTCCAATCGCCCGTCTTGCGAAAATAGCCTCGGAACGCCCACTACGCGCGGCGTTGCAGCGGCTGCGCAGCGTCGGCGTCAAGCACCGCGCGCTCCACGCCATGGCGTTGCAACGCTAGGCCTAACGTTGCAACGGTACTCTGCAGTCAGACCTCCAACCGCAAGGACAACGTCGAGACGCCAATGAACAGCGTCTCAGCGTTGTGGGCGAGAACAACAAGCTCCTCTTGCTGTTTTCTTCGTCGAATTCGCTTCGTTTACGCTCCGATTTCTTCATAGCAACTCTTGCCACGAACGACTCGGACATACAGACTCGATTTACATCAAAATGCCAAAAAACAAATGGCCCTTACATTGATCACATTCACATAAAATTGTAAATCTATACAAATGCCAAAATCGTAAACATCCATTATGCAAACAAAAAATTTATCACATAAATTAAAGCAATACCCACCAAGTTTTAACGAAAAATAGTGCACAACAAAGAACCAACATATGGCTTTGATACCAATTGAAGGGAATGAAAACTCCTACACACCGGAAGACTATTGAATCGTCATGGTGAAGTTGTGCAATTGATTTCATTAAAATTGATCTAACTCTTAAATCTAGGCTAAATATGAATAAAAAGGAAAGAAAATCAGTATGTACTTACTTGTTAAAGACTTTCTTCGATTTTTCCTTTCCGTTCACGAACTCTTCGTGTTATCCTAACGATGTCGATCACGTCCCTCGAACAAAGATCGAACACAACCTTTCGGCTTCTCAGTTGTTGTTCTTTTGGAAGAAGGAAGTTGGTGGGAACTTCTTTTGTTTTTTATTTGTGAGGAGAAAGGTAGAGAGAATTTTGAGAGAGAACTTTCTCTTCTTTTGGTGAGAATTCCAAAAAATGAGAGAATTAGAATCCAACCCTTATTGTAAGACCTGTTTAAATAATGGAGCTAGGTGGAGTTGAAATCTCCACCTATTTACCATTTTACCACAACTATAGGTTATGGAAATCATATTTGCATTACCATATATTATATGATATCTCATATCTCATATCACAAATGACATTTGCAATATTGTGGATTTATTAATGTTGGGTTTTATGTCCTAAAACTCGTGGTTTTGTAAACTGAATGTATATTCTATATCACAATAAAGTTGTTATTGAAATTTATTCAGTAAAAGTGTTATTGACTATTGTGTATTGTGTAACCTTAATCCAATAAAGAACCCTTGGCTATAGGATGAATACTTGAACTTTATGTGTGACATAAAAGTGGATCAAGTTCAAGTTATAGCCAGAACAGTCTATAGTATAAGGATAGGGTTGGGGACCTTATCCTGGGGACACTATGGACGCGGCCCACTTTGTAGAGAACAAACGATGTGATCCTTAATCGTTCATGTGGAGACATGTGAGTGGGGGCGCCCTATGCAATGAGTTTGCATAAGACTGGACCGCGCAATAGTCACTTAGACTTTATAACTCCGTTTACTGTCTTAACTGACTATATTCATCCGATGACCTAGGTAACTCGATCTCTTAATCTCGAGCGTTCTATGGACTCCTGTTTATTCGAATTATCCTTAGATTTACATGGGTGAGAGTGGCTCGAGACTGCCACTCAATAAGCTTTGCCATTTCAAGGATAAAACCGGGTAGATAGCTGGGAACATAGTTCGGCAAGATGGAATTCATTCCTACCCGCTTTAGGGATTAGTAGAAAGGTTGTTCCCTTAAGTACTGACTCCGGGTCTTGAACAATGGGCCCATCCCTCTCATTGGCTCGAGAGGGATTTGGTTTGCTGGTTGGACCACAAACCAATTGTTCATTAGAGGATCAGTGGAACTTAAGGAACAAGAGGTAATCTGACGGGTAAAGCGGTAATGTTGACCCGGATGTAATCACGAATGACACATGAAGGATCGACTTACTAATCATGGTTATATCGAGTGGACATAAATATATCTGACAGTGAGGAGAGTGCGACCCACCGGGCTTTAGTGGAATGTCACGGTGGTTAACGAATGTTGATTAGCTAGGCTAAAGAGTTTGGCTAGTTAATCTCGTATCGTTGAAGCTCATGATCTCAGAGGTCCATTAGGTCCTCCTTACTAGCTCGGACTTAGCCTTATTACTTTTTGAGAGAAAAGAATTTGAATTGTTCAAATTCAAGTTTGGGAGAAAGCGTTATTTATATGTGATATATTTAACGAATCATAGCTTAATTATGAATTAAACTATGATTAATAAGAGTGGATATATTTAAATATGATTTAAATATCGGGATCGGTTTATAGCATGAATAAGGATTCATGTTCAAAAATCGATCGAGATCGGGCAATTTATTTAATTTAATATTTGATATTAAATTAAATTAAAAAATTAATTAATTAAATTAATTTTGAATTATTTAATTAATTATATTAATTTTAATTAAAAATCAATTTAATATTGATTTTTGAATTAAAATTAAATGTAAAATGAGGGATTTTCATGATTTTCATGAAAAACAAGTTGCCAACTTGCCCAATCTTACTCATCTTCAAAATTCACCAAAATCGGCCACCTCCATCTCAAAACATCCTCATCACCCTTGAGTTGTCACTCCATTGAAGCTTTTGAAGCTTTATATAATGGTGATTTGGGGTGTTTAGAGAGAATTACACGAGAAAATTGAATATTCCCGAATTAGTGACCTTTGAGGTCTTTTCTTCCAAATTCTCTCAATCTAGGATCCCACAATCCGTTCTAAGGCCTGAGGGTAGTAGGGAAGACTCTAACGGTTGTCCACGAAGTGTTCGTGCTGAAAACCATCAACCGGGTGAAGAGAATTTTATCTTCAAAGTTAAGTTTTCTATCCCTCTGTTTTTCCAGCTTTGAGCATGTTTTATTTTACAAAATTGACCAACTTAGAGTGTTCAAGATCCAAAATTGCTTCCGCTTTCTTAATCTAGACTCTTTCAATTGGTATCGAGCAATTTTGAGCACTCAATTTGATCAATTGTGTTCTGTGGTGGGTGTTTTATGAAATACAATTTTTACGGGCATCTAAAGTGTTCTTCCGACTTTGGCATTTAAATTGAGCATCTATTTGTGCTTTATTTTCAAATTGCTCAAGTGTGTTTGAGCATTAATGTGTGTAGAATAAGTCAGTAAAAATTTCGGGTCGATCGGAGTTCTGGAAGGCCTTCAATTTGAAGAGAGAAGCTCGAATGGTCCAAAAAGCTGGAAAACAGAGGTCATTTGTATATTTTTTTTCTCCCGGATCTTCAAACTCACGCGTGTTTTCAATTGAAATTGAAGAAGATGGGTTTGACTTTGACCAGAAATGTTTGACTTTGACCGGTTCAACTTTTTGGGCCTGGTTCACTCGTTTTTCGGTCCGGTTCGGGTATTTTTAGACCGGTTCTAACTATTTCGAGCCCTGTTTTCCATTTCGGAGGTCCGTTTCATCATTTGGAGGTCCGATTCAGTCTTTTACAGCCCGGTTTAACCTTATGAAGGTCCTGGTTCACACATTTGCAAGTTTGGTTCAACCCAAATTCGAAGAGTTCAAGTGGTTCGATGTTAATTCTAGATTATTATTGTAATAATTTAGTAGTTTGCTTGCATTAAATGCCAAAACCAGTCCACTTTAGTGTGTTTAATTAATTATGCATTGTGAATGTATGTTTTAATTAAAATCCTCGATTATATGTGCATAAAGTATGCCATATAGATTTTAAAATCCCACCATAGGAAGCATGCTCCATGCATTGAAAGTATGTTATAAGTGTTATAATATATTATATGCATGTTTTTGGTTTTCATAAGAATTAATGTAAGTGTTATATTAATTTATGAAACAAAAATTATATGTTTTAATTATAATTAATATAAGGGTTATATTAATTAAAAATTAAACATATAATTGCTATGCATTTTCATATGATGGATTTGTTATAAATGTATGTTTATTCATGTGATGAATGTTTAATGCTTTATAACATAGAAATGCATGTAACCTAAGGTTAATTAATTAGTTTTAAAATGGTTTTAGAACTGGAAATTAACTAGACCTTAGGTTATCTAGTTCTAATAAGATTAGAATTAGGAAACCAATAATTTATAAACTTTGATTAAAGAGGGACTCTGACTAAGGAAGGTTCTGGCTAGGTTGGGGTACTTAAGCTGACGGAAACGGAACACCCCTACACAGGAACCGACTGGGGGTGAATTTAATCCATAGGTTTATAAATTATCTTTCGTGAGTGGCGTTTATTAAAAGTTAATAAATTAAACTCATAGACCTAGGTTTATTAAAAGGTTAATAGACTTAGGTAATTCCAGTATAATTGTTATATTGGTAGACTTAGGTAATATTGTTTTAGCCGAAATATGCCTAAGTAAAAGTTTACCCAAACAGTTTAAAATACTTAGTGGGAGTGAAAAGGTATATATGATATATCAATTTCCTCTTACGCTCTCCACGATGTTCACACCGTGAGATTTATGCTCGGCCTCGTGATGTCAATAGGGCATCCCCATTCGGATGGTGTTTGCATAAATCAAGAGCAAGGTGAATGGAGAAAGTATTTATAGTAAGTGAGTGAAGGAAGTGTGTCAACACATCCTACGGTCTCCTCCATTAGGTTGGACCGTGAGATTCCCATGTTGCGCCTGCAGGTTGCCCGAAGTAGCACCATCCATTCGGAGGGATGTAACATGGGATTCGGAACAACTCAAACTCCAGAAGTGGATAGGGTCTCTTAGGTCCATTCCCAGCTTTGTCTCTCCAGTTCGGTAGCATTGTTGGGGCCGACCTCTGAGGTCTGAAAATGGCGGGTCACACTTACAAGAATTGCTAAGTGTTAGTAAGTTCTTGACCAAAGTAGCGATAACTAGAATGTTATAGGAATAAGAGTTATTCTGGTATTAACATTTAGTCAAGAACGTCTTGGTTTAGTGAAGGAGTGATTGACTGCCCCTCGGTAGCGGTTGCTCTGACTCACTGAAGTATCGTTGCAAAAACAATAATGAGTTTATGGGTACATTATTACTTTTGCTAAATTCTTAAATTGGATAGGTTACAAACAATTCACTAATAGAATTCATTCTTTTTCAGCATGTCGAACTCTTTTATCCAATTACTCGCCTTCAATAAACTTAGCGGCGATAACTATGGAACCTGGAAGTCAAACTTGAATACGATTCTTGTTCTTGATGATCGAGGGTTCGTCTTAACGGAGGAATGTCCTCCTCCCCAGGCTCATTGCAAAACCAATGGTTCGGGATGCTTATGAAAGATGGATTAGGGCTAATGAGAAGGCCCGAGTCTATATCTTAGCCAGCATATCTGATGTGTTGTCTAAGAAACATGAGACCATGGTCACAGCAAAGGAGATCATGGGATCATTACAGGCGATGTTTGGACAACCGTCCTCATCGGTCCATTATGATGCTGTCAAATACGTTTACAACTCCCGTATGAAGGAGGGAGCCTCTGTTAGGGAACATGTCCTTGACATGATGACCCACTTCAACGTGGCTGAAGTAAATGGGGCAGTCATAGATGAGAGAAGTCAGGTAACTTTTATTATGGAATCTCTTCCGAAGAGTTTCCTGCCATTCCGCACAAATGCGGTAATGAATAAAATAGAGTATAACTTGACTACTCTCTCAACAACGAGCTCTGAGACTTTTGAGTCCCTCATGAAATCAAAAGGAAAAGAGAAAGAGGCAAATGTTGTCACTTGAAGAAGTTCCTTAGAGGATCGTCCTGCAGGACCAAATCTGGTCCTTCTTTTTCTAAAAATAAGGGTATTCGAAAAAGAAGAAGAAGGACAAAGGGAAGGGACAGAGCTCATGCATGAAGGCCAAAGCCACGGGAAAATGTTTCCAGCAGTAGTGCGGGGCGCACCTTTGGAAGAGGCGCTGCCAAATACCTTGTAGAAAAGAAAGGCGAGAAAGAAAAACAAGGTAAATATGATTTACTCGTTTTTGAAACATGTTTAGTGGAACATGATGATTCCGCTTTGGATATTAGATTCGAGGAGCCACTAACCATGTTTGTTCTTCTTTCGAGAAACTAGTTCTGGCGACTTGGTGATGGGGAGATATCTCTCGAGGTTGGAGCAGGAGAGGTTGTCTCGACCAAAAGCGATGGGAAGCGATGAAGTTGTTGTTTAGAGATAGATTTGTTTTATTAGAAAATGTACTTTTGGTTCTGGAATCAAAAGAAATCTTGTATCTATCTCTTGTTTGCTTGAACATATGTATAAAGTATCTTTTGATCATAATGAAGCGTTCATTTGCAAAAGAGGTGTATACGAATATGTCTTGCTAAACTTGAAAACAGCTTATATGTGTTAAGACCAACAGAGTAAAAGTCGCTTTTGAACACTGAGATGTTTAAAGCAAATGATACTCAAAATAAAAAGGCGAAACTTTCTCCTAGTACCTATCTTTGGCACTTGAGACTAGGTCACATTAATCTCAATAGGATTGGGAGATTGGTCAAGAGTGGTCTCTAAGTCGGTTAGAGGACAACTCTTTACCACCATGTGAGTCTGTCTCGAAGGAAAAATGACTAAAAGACCTTTTTAAGAAAAAGGTTATAGAGCCAAAGAGCCCTTGGAACTCGTGCATTCGGACCTTTGTGGTCCTATGAATGTCAAGGCACGAGGAGGATATGAATACTTCATCGGTTTTATTGATGATTATTCTAGGTATGGTTATCTTTACCTAATGCATCATAAGTCCAAAAACCTTGAAAAGTTCAAGGAATATAAGCGCGAAGTTGAGAATATATTAGGTAAAGCGATTAAAACACTTCCGATCGGATCGAGGTGGAGAGTATATGGATTTGAGATTCCAAGACTATATGATAGAATATGGAATCGTATCCCAACTCTCAAAGACACCAGTACACCTCAAAGAATGGTGTATCCGAGAGGAGAAATAGAACCTCGTTAGACATGGTTCGATCCATGATGAGCTACGCTCACCGCCTAGTTCGTTTTGGGGATATGCGATGAGAAGGCTGCATATATATTTTGAACATGGTTCCCTCTAAGAGTGTTTCAAAACACACCTATGAGTTATGGAAAGGGCGTAAAGGTAGTTTACGTCACTTCGAGGATTTGGGGATGTCAGGCACATGTGCTAGTGTCCAATCCAAAGAAATTGGAACATCGTTCAAAATTATGCCTATTCGTAGGATACTCCAAAGAAACGAAAGGTGGTCTGTTTTATGATCCTCAAGAGGACAAGGTGCTTGTGTGCGACAAATGCCACGTTCTTGAGGAAGACCACATGAGAGATCATCAACCTCGTAGTAGGATTGTCTTAAGTGAAATTTCGGGAAGAAGCTACGGATAAATCAACAAGATTTGTTGATAAAGTGGTCCTTCTCAAGAGTTGAGAATGCCTCGGCGTAGTGGGAGGGATGTTAGACAACTTTGACCGTTACATGGGTTTGGCCCAAACCCAAGTCGTCATACCTGATGATGGCGTTGAGGATCCATTGACCTATAAACAGGCAATGAATGATATAGATAGGGACGAGTGGATTAAAGCCATGGACCTTGAAATGGAGTCAATGTACTTCAATTCAGTCTGGAAACTTGTAGATCAACGGATGGTGAAAGACCTATCGGTTGCAAGTGGATCTACAAGAGGAAGCGAGATCAAGCGGTAAGGTGCAAACCTTTAAGGCTCGACTTGTGGCAAAGGGTTATACCCAAAGGGAAGGGGTGGACTATGAAGAAACCTTCTCCCTGTTGCCATGCTTAAGTCCATTAGAATACTCTTGGCCATTGCCACGTTTTATGACTATGAAATTTGGCAAATGGATGTCAAGACAGCCTTTCTAAATGGCAATCTTGAAGAGAGTATCTATATGGATCAACCAGAAGGGTTCATAGTTCGGGGTCAAGAGCAAAAGGTTTGCAAGCTTAAACGATCCATCTATGGATTGAAACAAGCTTCTAGATCCTGGAATATAAGATTTGATCTTTGCGATCAAATCTTATGGCTTTGAAACGAGAATATTGGCGAGCCTTGTGTTTACAAGAAGATAGTCAATACCTTTGTAGCTTTCTTAGTTCTATATGTAGACGATATCTTGCTCATTGGGAATAATGCAGGATTCCTGATTGGCATTAAGCAATGGCTAGCGACCCAATTCCAAATGAAAGATTTGGGAGAGGCTCAGTTTGTTCTTGGAATCCAAATTGTTCGGAATCGCAAGAATAAAACGCTAGCATTGTCACAGGCATCTTATATTGACAAGATGTTGGTTAGATATAAGATCACGAATTCCAAGAAGGGTTTATTACCTTTTAGGCATGGAATTCATTTGTCTAAGGAACAGTGTCCTAAGACACCTCAAGAAGTTGAGGATATGAGACGCATTCCCTATGCATCTGCTGTCGGTAGTCTGATGTATGCCATGTTATGTACTCGACCCGACATATGCTATGCACGGTGGAATAGTCGGCAGATATCGATCTAATCCGAGATATGATCAACTGGATTTGCAGTTAAGAACATCCTCAAATATCTTAGGAGAACGAGGGACTATATGCTTGTGTATGGTGCAAAGGATTTGATCCTTGCGGATACTGCTGACTCGATTTTACGGTGATGTGGATTCGAGGAAATCCACATCGGGGATCGATGTTCACTCTTAACGGAGGAGCTATAGTATGGAGGAGTATAAAACAAGGTTGTATTCTTGACTCCACAATGGAGGTTTGAGTGCGTTGCGACTTGCGAGCAAGCGAGAAGGAGGAGGCAGTATGGCTTAGAAAGTTCTTGACCGATTTGGAAGTTGTTCCAAATATGAATTTGCCTATCACCCTTTATTGTGATAATAGTGGTGCGATGGCAAATTCTAAAGAACCTAAAGCCATAAGCGCGAAAAAGCACATAGAGCGCAAATACCATCTCATCGGGAGATTGTGCAACGAGGAGACGTGATTGTCACGCGGATCGCCGGAGCACAACATTGCTTGATCCGTTTACAAAGCCCCTCACGGCTAAAGTGTTTGAGGACACCTAGAGAGTCTAGGACTACGGGTTGTATAGTAGGCGCTTTTTCTTTACTCAAACATGTTTTACCCCACGACGTTTTAGTCCAAGTGGGAGATTGTTGGGTTTTATGTCCTAAAACTCGTGGTTTTGTAAAGCTGAATGTATATTCTATATCACAATAAAGTTGTTATTGAAATTTATTCGATAAAAGTGTTATTGACTATTGTGTATTGTGTAACCTTAATCCAATAAAGAACCCTTGGCTATAGGATGAATACTTGAACTTTATGTGTGACATAAAAAGTGGATCAAGTTCA